>CM050436.1:7949347-8681847 GCA_027564155.1 Gymnocypris eckloni scoliostomus | reverse complement strand
TCACAAGATGGAAATATTTCCATGGCTTTCTAACATTTACAAATGGAGAATATACCTGTGAAATTTAAGTTATGCATTTAGGAAAAGAGCACATAGCTCAACCAGCGCGTCTCTGTCAGGGTACACCAGCTTTTCTGTCAGAGCCGCTTTAAACTCAAAGATTTATCATTGCCGATACACCTAATTTATTAACATTTAATCATATGATCGCAAGGTTCATGTTTACGCTGTTAATATGCACTTTAGCTTGCAAGCTAGTTTCTTAATCTAGTAATTGCATGTTTTTTTTTTAAGTTGAATTTACATTCATTTTACATGGCTTATTGGCTTTGGGCTCTCTTGTGTGAGACGCCAGTGCAACGAAGATAGACGTCCCTCTAGAAAATGCAATAAATATGCGTTCTGTGTGAATGGCTTGGTTTCAGTTTTGAGGTAAACAACATCTTCTCCACATTGATGTTCTCTTTTTCCGCAATATTTTGAATGTGCAGCACCGTATCGAATGGGTTCAACTGGACAGGCTAAACAAAAAAAAGCATTAACATGCAAAGACACCTCGTCATCGCATCTCGTGTGCCAAGCTGCCTAACGGACACCTGAAAACGCTGCATTCGAATGTGGATTTTTATTTTAAATTCAACGAATATTCGAAATTCGTTTTCTTTTTTTTACAGCCCTTCAGAGACATGGCCAGAACACAGGCAGGGTCAAAACACCAGCAAACAGGTATGGCACAGACGAGAAACAAGAATAATCCAAACCAGGCGTGAGTCAATCGACAGCTAACATTATCCAGAGGGCTTGACAAGAGGGGTAATCCAGAAGCATGAGCAATAGTCCAGGTGAGGCACAAACAGAGTCTGAATGGAGAGACAAAGGTAGATCCAGGAAACACAGGCTAGAAAACCAGAAACGGGTTCCGTGTCGCAGCTAAAACTAGGAGAGTAATAAACGCAAAAAAAATACTGGAACTAAACAGACACAGAATGGCTCGGTAAGGCAGCTAACACTAGGAGAGTGCTATACGCAGAACAATACTCGGCGATCTGACTGAGGAAATTCATGGCTTAGGTGTGTAATGGGAATCAGCTGTGTGATCAGTCTCAGGTGTGAACGTGTGATTAGTGAAATGGCTGCTGGGAAATGTAGTCCAGGGTAATGTGAAACAGTCTGTGCAATGTGAGAGTCAATATGATGGAGGAGTGACCTCTGGTGGCGAGCGAATGAGGTCCATGGACTGGATTCATGATACCAGCAGTGAATGGGTGTCATCAGAATAATAGCTTAAACAGCTGATAAAAACATCACAACAATCCACTAATCCAAATAATTCCAGTCGATCAATTTATGTCTTGTGGAGTGAAAAGTATATTTGTAACAAACAGGTCCATCAAGGCATTTCACCTTGAAACCACCGCTTGTGGCCAAAAACAAGTGCATAATCCATAAAAATGCTTCCTTCAGTTAAAACGTCCATCCCCCATTGTCCTCTCACATCAAAATCATCCAGCATATTTGTTTAGAATGATTTTAGCCTGTCTTCATTTGTAAACAGTGCTGGATCTGTGTATATTTATTTTATGATTCAGACAAGATTACCTTTTCATTGTGGAAACCAATTTTAGACTCATTTTATTTTTTAAATAATTAAATTATGGAATTGTTTCTTACAAACAAACAGCTTCATAAGATGTTTACTGATGAACTAGAGTCATGACAATTGGTCAGTGAGTGAAGCTAAATTCCTCCAGATCTTTTCTGATGAAGGAGCAAACACTGCTTGGATTGAGGATGAGTAAATATTCAGCAAATGTTTATTTTTGGGTAAACTATTCCTTTAATGTTCATTTTGTTTTATTTGCCTGACTAATTAGATACCAAAAGACTGTACTTTTATTAAAAATGTTTATTCCTTTTTTGACTGACATTACAATAGGGCTCCAGTCAACATACTTTGTGTTAACCTTTACTCTTCCTATTACTTTGAATCTTTTGAAAGATTTTGTCAACTTAGAGGTCAGTTTGAAAAGCTGAAATATATAGACATTTTAACACTACAGGCCAATTAGAAACTAGAATCAGTGGAGACACCAGTTCTTTCAAATGTTTCCTATAATAGCACATTCATTGTATATTTATATGCTATCCACAGTACATTTTTGTAAGATTTATGTCCCCAGAAAGCATAACTGGAACAGCAGTTTAGGGGTGCTATGACTCCACCTGTGATTGGTTCTTTTATCATGTGAATGTAATAGTCTAGCGATGTAATATTGTGAAATGCAGTCGTTCACATGAGTTCATTAAGTTTTTACAGCATTGGTGGTCTGAATTATCATAATTTTTTTTTATCAGATCTATTAAATGTCTTTGTTCATCAGATCTAATGTCTTTGCATTATGTAGTTGGCCTCATTTGCTTAAACAGGCATAGTCTCCTAAAAGGAAATAGGAAATTCACTGTGAGATGAGAGAATGATCAAATTATTTTGAATGTGCAGTATTAATTAAGGACAAAAGATTAGTTACTTCTTGATATGACAGAAACTTTAAATCTGCATCATGCATGTGTTCTTTTGACACATAACTTTGTGAAAACATGATGGCTGTTACAGTTAGCTCCATATATATTTGGACACTGACACAATTTTCATAATTTTGGCTCTGTATTCAGTAGCCAGAATGAAACTAAAATGAAACAATCAAGATTAAACTGAAGTGCAGACTTTCAGCTTTAATTCAAGGGGCTGAACAAAAAAAATTATAACATAAAATACTTAGGAATTACAACCATTTTTACACACAGGCCCCCTATTTTAATGGGCTCAAATGTAATTGGAAAATTAAATATAATCATAAATACAATTTTAATTTTTAATATTTTGTTGAGAGTCCTTTGCAGGTAATAACTGCCTCAAGCCTTGATGTCATGGAAATCACCAAGGACTGCGGTTCCTCCTTTGTGATGCTTTGCCAGGCCTTTACTGTCAGTTGTTGTTTGTTTGTGGGTCTTTCTGCCTTTTGTTTTGTCTTTAATAATTGAAATGCATGCTTGAGCGGGTTGAGATCAGGTGTTTGACTTGGCCATTACAGAATATTCAACTTTTTTACCTTCAAAAACTACTGAATTGTTTTACTGTATGTTTTAGGTCATTGTCCACTTGTACAATGATGTGCCATCCGATCAATTCAATTCAAGATTATTTGTATAGCGCTTTTCACAAAACAATCGTTGCAAAGCAGCTTTACAGGAAATTAAGTTTCTACAATAGATTTATATATTGCAGAAACTTAATATATTTAACTTTTGGCAACATTTGGTTAATTCTGTATATTCTCTGAGGGGTTGGCATCATCTCTTCTCAGGTATTTGGTCACCTCAGATAATTTAATTGTTGGATCCAGACTGAAGCTTGTGTAATTCCTAGTTACCACGGGATGTTAATCCCGTGGCAGAAACAGAGAAACAAATAGAGACATAAATAGCTATAGCTGTTGTTCCATCCAAGCAAAAATTATTTGTTCAACCCAAGCTAAAGCATAATAATATAATGTGCATTTGATCAGATATAACTGCAGTACAAGATTATGAGATGCATTATAGGAATGCTTGGCTAAAGGGATGTGTCTTTAATCTAGATTTAAATAAAGAGAGTGTGTCTGAACCCGAACATTATCAGGAAGGCTATTCCAGAGTTTGGGAGCCAAATGTGAAAAAGTTCTACCTCCTTTAGTGGACTTTGCAATTCTAGGTAACAAGTCAACAATCAACCTTGCTGCATTTGGCTGAATCTGGGCAGAATGTATATCCCTATACACCTCAGAATTCATCCGGCTGCTTCTGTCTTCAGTCGCGTCAACAGTAAACACCAGTGTCACTAGAAACATGCATGCCCATGCCATCATGCTGCCTCCACCACGTTTTACAGATGATGAACCACATGATGATGTGTGCTTGGGATCATGAGCTTTTCTAAGCCTTCTCCATACTTTTTTCTTATTGTCATTCTGGTACAGGTTGATCTTAGTTTCATCCGTCCAAAGAATGCTTTTCCAGAAGTGATCTGGCTTCTTTAGATGTTCTTTTCGCAGTCTAATCTGGCCTTTCTATTCCTGAGGCTTATGAATTGTTTGCACCTTGTGGTGAACCCTCTGTAATTGCTCTTGTGAAGTCTTCTCTTGATTTTAGACTTTGCCAGTGACACACCTACCTCCTGGAGAGTGTTCTTAACTTCACCGGATGTTGTGAAAGGATTTTTCTTTACAATAGAAAGGATCCTCAGATCATCCACCTCTGTTGTCTTGCATGGATGTCCAGGCCTTTTCATGTTGCTGAGCTCATTTTTTTCTCAGTATATACCAAACTGTTGTTTTGGCTACTCCTAATGTTTCTGCTATCTCTCTGATGGATTCGTTTTGTTTTTGAAGCCTAACAATTTCTGTTTCACTTTCATGGAGAGCTCCTTTGACCGCATGACATGGGTTCACAGCATCAGCTTCCAACTGCAAATGCCACACTTAAAATCAACTCCAGACCTTTTACCTTCACAGTTGATGTATAAATAACAAAGCAATAGCCCACAACTGTCCATGAAGCTTTTGAGTCATATAATTTTGGTCACTTGAAAAAGAGGGAGATACATATTAAAGGGCTGTAATTCCTGAACATTTCCTCCAATTTTGATGAGTATACCCTCAAATAAAAGTTCAGAGTGTGCACTTTAAAGCTAATATGCATTATATAACTGTAACTTCAATATGTTTTGATCAACAGCTAAAATAACACAAAATTGTGCCTGTGTGCAAATATACTGTATATGGGCCTAACTGTATGTTTCAGAAGGTTTTGTGTATTGTATTGTGAATGGTAATTCTATAATATGATGATCCTGATTATACAGCAACAGAGGTGTGAGGTGTTTTCATCAAAGTTCCCCAAAGTTTGTCTGTTGTTTTACTTTGAATGTGGCACTCTTATTATAGCTTGCACAGCATGATATAGCACCAGCATTAATTTTATATTTTTTTTGGTATGGTTAAAAAGAGTAGCCAGTGGTAAACTCCTTGATGTTTGTAGTAAATATTTATGGTGAAACTCTCAAAGCAATGGTCTGTTTTAAGTAACACAGTGCTTTCCTGATTTGTAATACATAGGGTATTCATGGTTCTGTATGTATAAGTTTGAATGAGCAGTGGTAATTTTGTTGATTCAAAGGATTTAAACTGAACCCACAAAACCTAGTTAATGTCACTTCAGATCGGAGATTTATTAGATGTGAATATATATATATATATATAATTATTTTCTTTTAAGTGCAAAATAAATTAACGAAGATGGAGATCATCTTTTTTGCACTGACCTTCAATCCTGTAATATTAAACCCTGAAACATTTTGCATGTAAAACAGTTGTTGGCAGAAATTATAGAATTGTCATGGAAGTAATGGGTTACTACCAGAATTTACTTTAGTGTATTAAATTATATGAAATTATTAAATTATTTTATAAAGCCATTTTGGGGATGTTGTCCTCATATCTCTGCTGTCTTATAACATAGAAAATTGCTCACCTTCGCTCACACAATTGTTATACTCTCTCTGTTCCTTTTGGTTCGATCTGAATTAAGTAAAAAGGCTTGTATGTACGCAGCACCGACTGACTGGAATCTTTGCAATTGAAACTGAAATTACAAAATGTGCTGTCTTTGGATCATTTTAAAACGGTTATTTGGCAAATGGAAATTTACTCAACGATATGTAATTGTCTTTAAGTGTCTTTAGTCTGTTTGTGTTGTAATATTTTGTGATGAAACTGATGAATTGCTACCCAGTTTGGCCAATACACTCCTGCGAAAGAGATTTTTAATCTCAGAGAGTCCTCTTACTGGAATTCAGGGTAAAACTATTTTAGGGTTAGTAATAACATGAATAGTAATTAGTAATAATACTAATGATAAATTACTATTGGTTCTTTGCCAGGCTGTGACCAATTTTAGAGGCCTCAAGAAGTCAAGTAACTGAGTCCAGGCCTGGTGTTCCTCACTCTCACGACCAGAGGTCGCCATCTCATTTCCTCCTGGACTAATTTCCTTAAACTCCATACACCTGTCATTCACCTTCTCCTTCAGCTGTTCCCCATCATCACAGTCTTTGTATTCCCTCCTCACTCACCACTCTGCCTGGCTATATTATATGGATTAGTGTATGTATATGTTTTACTGTGTTCATCAATTCATTCTATTCCCTGCTCTCTAGGACAAACAGCACTGTGTTGCGTTCTGTGATGTCCCACTCTGTTTTCTGTTTTGTTTTTTGCCTGTTGGCCTTTTTTGTTCATTAAAATCGTGCTTATCTGCATTTGGACCCAAACACCTGTTTTTCTTCGGTGCTCCTCGCCCGCGCCGTAACAGAATATAGCCAACAGACATGGGTCCAGCGGGGAAGCTCTTTAACATCCGTCAGGGAGATGGGAGCATTGTGGAGTACGCCTGGCACTTCTGGAAGTCGCTCGTTGGTCGGCGACAGAGAAGACCTGCCTCCTGGTCTTCTTCTGGGGAGGCCTGGCTGAGCCCTTCAAATCCAGGATGCCATACTGGAACCCCGAGAAGTCGCTGGAGGACTATCTCAACCTGGCTCTGCATCTGAGCAGCTCGGCATTCAGGGTGGAGTCCGCTCCAGAGCCCGCTCCGCTCCGTGAGCCCACAGAGTCCGCTCCAGAGCCCGCTCCGTTCCGGTAGCCCACAGAGTCCGCCCCCGACAGTAACAGTCCGCCCCCGACAGTGCTTCTCACCTGCGCCGTGACAGTAACAGGCACGAATAACCCTACAGCACTCGTTGGAGATGACAGTGATTTGTACTTACCTATACGAATACTTCACTTCTATGTGTGGTCATGTCAATGTGTAGGCCTACATTACTAAAGAGACTGCCAGGCATATAAACAAAGGGTTCTTTATTTCCGATCGCCTATTAGGATGCGACATTAATACTCAAGGTCTCCAATTGTGGGAAGATGTTTAAATTAAATGTATACAGTGAAAAGAATGCCAAAAGGTAACCTGTTCCACAAATGAATAGAAATATAAGCTTTAGGTAATTCTCCATCTTAGGAAATCAACTTGGGCCAATTTGCATCATTTTCACTTTTACAACTTAAAATTATCACACTGTTTCCAAAAATAAAACAAAGGACACAGAAGGCTAGGTGTGAGTATTCAAATCCCAGATAAACAATAGTAGTGGCTTTTGGCACTTCTGAATAAAGAACAAAACACATAAACATTGTTAAATACAGTAACCGGGAAGGGACATGTTCGGTTCACTTAGTTTTGTTGTGGCCACGACATATTGGCTGTATCTCAATAGGTTATTTGCACATGAAGTCATTGCTGTGGCGCGAACTGCAGCTGGAGGGCAGGAAGTATTTTTTTTCTCCATAGGAATCAGTAGCAGAAACTATTTTCCGTTGTCTATGAATGCTCAAATTGGTCAAACTGAGAAAATACAAGGAGCTTTTATCATGTACGAAAATGTGTTGTTCATAAGGGGGGAAAGTCAAGAAATGGATTAAAAAAACGCAGGGTAAAATGGCTTGTAAGTCTGCGGTCGGTAGGAGCCAATCGTATAATGCTCGTGTGTGCAAATGGTTAATATAAGTTATAATATTAATATATTAATACAGCTATAAATAGATAATCCAGGGCTGCCACCTCTTAAGCATTCAGCGTGAGACGGTCAGAATTAACTTAATGCTGAACGCCACGCATAGACATAGTGTAAATAAGATATTTGCAGTTCAGAGAGCTTCATTGATTAATGGAACATTGTCCGATTGCAATAAATTGAAGTGAGTGACAGCTTTTTAGTGATTATTTAGAAGCAATATTTACTTGCTGTCTAGGCTGTAAACAATTCAGAATTTGAATAAAAGTAGGCCTACCACGTTCACAAACCCTGTATGTAGCAAAGATTCAGGAGTGACTAAAAAAAGAGAACAGATGAGATTAAGGAAAGTCCGTACTGTACTAGTTTAGGCGCTATAACAAGAGAAAGGTATAAACAGAAAAAAACACAATGTTACGTGGTCCTTATGTTATAAAGTGGAGCGAGGCGGTGGATATAGGCTAAGCAACTTACTCTAACTGCAAACAAGCTATTTCAAAAGTGAATCCCGTATTTAAATGAGGGATGTTACTAATGCTGTTTACCGCAATCTCTCGGTTCCTGTATAATCAGTAAAGCTCTCTGAACTGCAAATAATATCTTATTTACTTCATGTCTACGCGTGGCATTTAGCACTTAGTGAATTCGGACTGTGTCACCGTGTATCTATTTATATATGTCTTTATTAATATATTATTATGTCTTATATTAACCATTACACACAAGCATTATCAGACTGGGCTCCTCCCGACTGTAGACGCAGGTTTACAAGTCACTTTTTCCTGCGATTTTCAGTCAATTTCTTGACTCTTCCCCCTTATGAACAACACATTTTCGTACACGATAAAAGCTCCTTGTATTTTCTTAATTTGACCGATTTGAGCATTCATAAACAACGCAAAACACAGGCATCTTGAGTTTCTGCTATACTGATTCCTATGGAGAAAAAAATCACTTTCTGCCCTCCAGCTGCAGTTTGCGCATCATCAGAATCACAGCTGTTTGCAAACAGCCTGTTCCAAGAATGCAGAGAACGGACTTGTGTTCTCGTGAAGACCAGTCTTGCAAGGATAACACTTTAGAATACTGTTTCTTACTTACTGCGTAACTAATAAGGAATTATTGAAGAATTAACAGCTAATTATTAATAACAAATTAACTCACTACTGTTAACTACTAAGGAAGATGTGTTAACTAAGCAGTAAATAATACAATTGTTTGATAGTGTTAAGTAAGAGTTAGCTAATCAATAACTAATGAATTTATGTCATACCTCCTGCATAACTACTATTAATTATCTACTAGTTAAGTTTCAAGAAAAATAACTACTACTGAACAGTTACATGCAATTAATCACGAAAATAATCTGGTTGTGGCCCACAAACCAAGCACTTGAGTAAAAGTACATATATATCCCAATAAAATATTACTCCAGTAAAATTATAAATAGGCCTATTCGTTTTCTAAATTACTTGAGTTAAATGACAAGTACAAAGTATTACTACTAGGGGTGGGCATAGATTAATTTTTTTAATCTAGATTAAAATGGCTCATTTGAATTCTGCCGAAGGCATTCAGAATATGTGTGCTACCCAAATAATGACTAAAAGTAAGTCTTTGAGAACGGGTTTCTCAAGCCAGGTGGCGCGATTAGACAGGGGCTCATCTCCTGTTTCAAAATGCATCACAAACTGCTTGAGAAAGCTGTTCTACTATGATAATTGGTGATGAAAATAAACTATGTTCAATAAGATGTACTTGTGTTTACTAACTGTTTATTCAGTTAAACATGAATTTTGAACTGTAGGCCTACATAAGAGGTCGTGATGAACTGTTTACAGTTTCCATTGGGAAGCTTCTTAAAAATACATTTTCCTGAAGCAAACCCGGCGGCTTCATAGCTGCATCCATGTTAGCACGTCACGCCTGATGTGGTAATTTCACAGTAACGTTAGGCATACACACAGGTTCAAGCAGAGGGTGACACGAGTGAATTCTCAAGTTCACATGAGACCTAAAGCGCATCCTGTTTGCTTAAAAGCAAGCGTTTTCGTTGTTATTCTGAGTGCACACAAATAACGTGAGTCTTTACAGATTCGAAAGATGTATTAGGCTACTTTTATCTGTATGACCAAAAATGACGGAGATTTTAAGAGCAAGTGAGCGCACGGAGCCTGTCCTCAAAACGCTGCTTCCACAAACACTTCAATAGCGCACATTTCTCTAGGTTAACATCATATTGAGCGGCCATGTAAAGTTGCTACTACATACATCTTTCTGAGGAAACGCCATATTTGAGGTTGGTGAAATGATAGGTGAGTGTTTGGATGTCCTGCCCGATTGTATTACCATAGACCAGCCGTTAACAATCTGTCCATCATGGACTGCGAGCCTCTAGTTCGCCCCTACAGTGCAATTCAAGGTATACATCCGCTAAAATATCAGGGTGAAAGTCATCATAGCTTGCGTAGTATAGACCCAGCTCCCAACCCAACTTTGAGAATAGATTAACGGCGATATTTTTTATCGCCGATAAGTCTCACGTTAACGCAGCACGTTAACGCCGATAACGGCCCACCACTAATTACTACATTAGCAACTTTGTTACAGTCCACTACTACTATTATTAGCCTATAATGGAAATTAAATGTCAGAGGAAACAGAGGATCCAGGTGCAAAGGTATGTTCTGTAATGGCTTTTATTGAATAATAACACAGGCAGTCTGTCGAGCAAAGACACAGAACTGGAACAAACACTAAGTAGATAAATTCCTCGGTAAAGGAAGACTCCTGTCTTGAGGATAGACAGCAGAGCTGGAACTTCTCGTAGGGCAGAAACACAGTCCTTGTACGAGGTCACATGCAGCAGGATGACAGAGACACGAAAGCACACAAGATGAGTGCAACTCCTCTAGACTTGATTAAGCAGGACAAGACAGGGTAAATGATCATGTAGATAGCATAACACACAAGCATGACTCACGTACACACGAAATAATCCGACAAAGAACAAAGGGAAACAGATGCTAGAAGTAGAGAGAAAGTAATGAGACAAGTGAGAACAGGTGTGACAGAGAAGCAGCGCAAGCGCTAATTGCAATGATGAACAGGTGGGGAAGAATAGACAGGCAGGGGCCCGGGCGAGAGAGAGAGAGAGAAAGAGAGAGAACAAACCCAGCTCATGACAGTACCCCTCCCTCAACGAGCGCCTCCAGGCGCTCCCGAAGAAGGAGACTGACAAGAACGGTAGAAATCGTCGATGAGCGAGCGATCCAGGACATCCCGGGCCGGGATCCACCGCCTCTCCTCAGGACCGTACCCCTCCCAATCCACCAAAAACTGGTGGCCCCGCCCCCGAGGACGAACGTCAAGCAGCCTCCGTACCCTGTAAATGGAAGACCCCTCATCCAGGGCAGGAGGTGGACGGGTGGGCGGGTGGGAATACGAATAACAGGTTTGATACAGGATACGTGGAATACGGGATGAACCCGACGCAACTGGTTCGACAATCTGAGCTTAACAGCTACCGGGCTGAGAACCTTGACAATAGAAAAAGGCCCGATGAAACGGGGCATCAGTTTGCGGGAACTAACCTGAAGTGGTAAATTCTGAGTGGAAAGCCACACCTTCTGACCCAAAGCGTATCTGGGAGCCTTAACCCGGTGTCGATTAGCGGCCCGTCGATGCGCACTCTGGAGCGACACAGAGCTGACCTCACCCTCCTCCAGGTGCGCCTACACCTCTGAATGAACGCCTGCACTGAAGGCACGGAGGACTCGGTCTCCTGGGAAGTGAATAGCGGAGGCTGGTAACCGAGGCAAGCATGGAATGGGGATAAACCTGTGGCGGTCGACGGTAGTGTATTGTGGGCGTATTCAGCCCAGGAAAGTTGGTCGCACCAGGAAGCAGGACTCTGAGACGTCAGACTACGCAACATGCGACCAAGAATCTGGTTGGTACGCTCAGCCTGCCCGTTGGTCTGGGGATGGAATCCTGACGACAGACTGGAAGATGCCCCAATCAGTCGACAGAATTCCCCAGAACTGGAGGTAAACTGTGGCCCCTATCTGAAAGCGACGTCAGTCGAAGCCCATGGATCTTAAAAGCGTGATCGACCATCAGCTGCGGTCTCTTTAGCGGACGGTAATTTGGGAAGTGGAATAAAATGAGCCGCCTTAGAGAACCGATCTACCACTGTCAAAACTACCGTGTTCCCGCTGGCGGAAGACCAGTGACAAAGTCCAGAGCGATGTGCGACCACGGGCGAGAAGGAATGGGAAGTGGTCTAAGAAACCAGCGGGTGGAGAATTACTCGACTTAGTCTGGGCGAAGACAGGACATGAAGCTACAAAACGACATATGTCGCGCTCTCTAGTAGGCCACCAAAATCTTTGGCGAATGATGGCCAGCGTTCCTCTAACACCGGGATGGACGGCTAATTTAGAGGAATGACCCCACCATAGAACGGCCAAGCGAGCGGCTTCGGGAACAAACAAAGCTCCCTCAGGAGCTCGAGGCGATCTCGTCACGTGCGAAAGAGCCCTCTTCACAGTCTGCTCGACTCCCCAGACGGCAGCTCCGACCACACAATGGTGTGGTAGGATAACCTCCTTGGAGGAAGCCCCTTCAGTCGAGCCGAACTGACGTGAGAGAGCATCAGGCTTACCATTCTTTGAGCCGGGTCTGTAGGAGATGGAAAACTCGAACCGACCAAAGAATAGCGCCCAGCGAGCTTGTCGGCGTTCAACCTTTAGCGGAACGAATGTACTCTAAATTACGGTGATCGGTCCAAACAATGAAGGGAACATTGGCCCCTCCAGCCAGTGGCGCCACTCCCCAGAGCTAAACGGATCGCCAAAGTTCACGGTTACCGACATCATAATTACGCTCCGCGGATGTGAGGCGATGTGGAAAAAAGCACATGGATGAACCTTGTCATCCCGCGGAGGCGTTGGGAAAGTATTGCCCCTACCCCTCGTGCATCGACCTCGGCGATGAACTGTCTCGTGGGATCGGAGTGATCAAAATTGGAGGCGGAGGTGAACAACCTCTTGAGGTGATCAAAGCGTTCTGAGCCACCTCGGACCAGGTAAAATGAGACCTGACTGAGGTGAGCACTGTCAGCGGGGCGGCAACCTGGCTAAAATTACGGATAAACCGGCGGTAGAAATTAGCGAACCCCAAAAACCGTTGGAGTGCAATGTGTTACGTCCTCGGACGTATATAATGTTGCACTGCGATATGTGACTATTATTTCTGTGAGTGTGGGTATGTTTCCCTCTCTCTCCTCGTTGCTCCAGGTAGCAGCTGCTAATTACCTGGGAAGGCGGATTGGCTCCTCGCTGGACGTCGCACCCTTTAAAAGACACGCTTCTGCGCAAGACCAGGGAGAGAGAAAGGACGCGGCCTAAGGAGTGTGTGCCACTGAGAGGATGCCGTTGTGTTGGTGTTCCTCCTGTCTGTTGTAAAGTTGATCACTAGTGAAATAGCCTGTTACTTGGGTAACACCGTGCTAATTGTTGTTTCCTCAGTTTAGTTTTTTATGTTAAAAAAACTGTGTGGTACTAAAAGGTAATTTGT
This sequence comes from Gymnocypris eckloni scoliostomus, assembly GCA_027564155.1. Lineage (NCBI taxonomy): Eukaryota > Metazoa > Chordata > Actinopteri > Cypriniformes > Cyprinidae > Gymnocypris > Gymnocypris eckloni. The sequence goes on along the minus strand of CM050436.1, from coordinate 8,668,607 downwards.
AAAGAAAAGAACGTCACGATTCTGTAGGAGTTTGTCTTTGTTTGTTTATCATTGTACCGGTGTTAAGAAGGTAACCTGTAAACGGAGTAAGCCACCTTTGTAAGAAATGGGTGCCCTTTTTCTTTTGGGAACCTGTATTTTCTCCTGGTTTTAATTAGACAGGGAGGCAGGGAAGTGGAATGTATTTTCTTTTCTTTTCTTTGTTAAGGTAAGATAGGTTAGTTTTGGTTTGTTTGTTGTTTTGGCTCATACCCATTTCTGAAGCTGGTATAGTGGCTTGCGAGAGATAAGAAACTTGTTTGCTCCTACAATAAATGAAAACTAACGCTTTATTTGTGTGACGTTCTTAATTTATGTTACTGCACTGTTGCCCCTAGACTGGGCCGTAACAAATGCGAGAGTCTGGAACGGGCCATTCTATGACTGCACGAACCTTGTCGGGGTCCATGCTGATCCCCTCTGCCGACACAACAGATCCGAGGAACGTTACCGATCGAGAGTGGAACATACACTTCTCAGCCTTAACAAAAAGGCGATTTCGAGTAAACGTTGCAGAACGCGCACATGTTGAAGCGTGCACCTGGAGAGAGGGTGAAAAAATCAAAATATCGTCCAGATAAACGAACACGAATACGTTAATCATGTCCCGCAGGACATCATTAACTAAGGCTTGGAACACGGCGGGGGCGTTGACCAGACCGAACGGTAAAACGCGATATTCAAAGTGCCCAACCGGTATTGAGCATGATCTTCCATTCATCTCCCTCCTTAATCGCACGAGATGGTATGCGTTAAAGTCCAACCGTGAAGATCTTTGCGCCCTGCAAGATCTCGAAGGCTGACGACATAAGAGGCAACGGATACCGATTCTTGACCGTTATGTCGTTCAGCCCCCGATAATCTATGCAGGGACGCAAAGAGCCGTCTTTCTTCTTCACGAAGAAGAACCCGCGGGAGAGGAGGATGGGACAATGATCTGAGCGGCGAGACTCAGTGAGATACTTCTCCAAAGCCTCTCGTTCGGGCGCAGAAAGGGAATATAGCCTTCCGCGGTGGCATGGTGCCCGGAAGGAGATCGATACTGCAATGCGGTCGATGAGGAGGCAAAGATGTGGCCCGGGAATGGCTGAAAACCGCCGCAGATCGAGGTATTCCTCCGGGACTCCAGACAAATCACCAGGTTCATCCTGAAACACAGAGACAGAGGAGACAGCAGGAACAGCAGATACTAAACAATTAATATGACAAGCAAGTTTCAAGAAAGAATTATGCCCTTGTCCCAGTTAATCAGCGGGTTATGTTGGGTAAGCCATGGATGGCCTAAAACAATAGGGGTGAAAGGGGACTGAAAAATATAAAAAGAAATTGTCTCTTGATGATTCCCTGAGACTGTGAGATTCACCGGGATGGTGACATGGTGAACAGTAGAGAGCACCCTGCCATCCAGTGCAAAGACAGTAGTAGTGTCTTCTAAATCCACTAGGGGGATGTCATGATCACGAGCCCATCTCTCGTCAATGAAATTCCCCTCCGCTCCAGAGTCGATGAGCGCCGAACAGGAAACGGAGAAACCAGCCCATCGAAGAACAGCAGGAAAGGTGGTACGAGTCTTTGGCGGTGAGGAAAGAACAGTTGCGCTCGCCAGTACTCCCCTGTCTACTGACGAGCTCTGGCTTTTAACTGACACGAAGAGGCAAAGTGGCCAGCCGCACCACAATAAAGACAGAGACGATTAATGATACGTCGCTGTCGCTCAGTCGGAGAGAGGCGAATGCCACCCAACTGCATGGGTTCGGGTTCTGGTCTGGAAACAGATGAATCAAAAGCTGAAGGCGGGCTTCTCGCTGTCTGAAACAGATCCTTGGACGCGCCTCCGTTGCTCAAAGCATCTTTCCAGACGAAATAGCTAGCTCAACTAACTGATCAAACTGAGCAGGCGGTTCACGAGCGTAAATCTCCTCCCTTCGATCAATGTTAAGTCCCTCCAGAAAGCGAGCGACTAAAGCAGGCTCATTCCACTCACAAGTGGTAGCCACAGTCCGGAACTCGATGGCGAAATCTGCAACCAATCTCTCCCCCTGGTGCAGCACCGCAAGAAGGCGCGAGGCTTCACGTCCGTAAACAGATCGATCGAAGACCTTGATCATCTCCCCCTTGAACAACTCGTAGTGACCACAGCAGGAAGCCTGCGCCTCCCAGACAGCCGTTGCCCAACCGCGAGCATGCCCAGTCAGCAAAGAGATCACATAGGCGATCCGAGCACGATCCACCGCATAAGTCTGAGGTTGAAGGGAAAAAACCACCTCGCATTGGGTTAAAAATGCTCTGCATTCAGTGGGCTCACCCGCATAGCAAGGAGGATTATTTATTCTCGGTTCGGAGGAATGAAGACGATTCCCGTTGGTCTGGGGATGGAATCCTGACGACAGACTGGAAGATGCCCCAATCAGTCGACAGAATTCCCCCCAGAACTGGGAGGTAAACTGTGGCCCCCTATCTGAAACGACGTCAGTCGGAAGCCCATGGATCTTAAAAACATGATCGACCATCAGCTGCGCGGTCTCTTTAGCGGACGGTAATTTGGGAAGTGGAATAAAATGAGCCGCCTTAGAGAATCGATCTACCACTGTCAAAACTACCGTGTTCCCGCTGGCGGAAGACCAGTGACAAAGTCCAGAGCGATGTGCGACCACGGGCGAGAAGGAATGGGAAGTGGTCTAAGAAAACCGCGGGTGGAGAATTACTCGACTTAGTCTGGGCGCAGACAGGACATGAAGCTACAAAAGCGACGTATGTCGCTCTCTAGTAGGCCACCAAAATCTTTGGCGAATGATGGCCAGCGTTCCTCTAACACCGGGATGGACGGCTAATTTAGAGGAATGACCCCACCGTAGAACGGCCAAGCGGCGGCTTGAACAAACAAAGCTCCCTCAGGAGCTCGAGGCGATCTCGTCACGTGCGAAGAGCCCTCTTCACAGTCTGCTCGACTCCCCAGACGGTAGCTCCGACCACACAATGGTGTGGTAGGATAACCTCCTTGGAGGAAGCCCTTCAGTCGAGCCGAACTGGCGTTGAGAGCATCAGGCTTACCATTCTTTGAGCCGGGTCTGTAGGAGATGGAAAACTCGAACCGACCAAAGAATAGCACCCAGCGAGCTTGTCGGCGTTCAACCTAGCGGAGAACGAATGTACTCTAAATTACGGTGATCGGTCCAAACAATGAAGGGAACATTGGCCCCCTCCAGCCAGTGGCGCCACTCCCCCAGAGCTAAACGGATCGCCAAAAGTTCACGGTTACCGACATCATAATTACGCTCCGCGGATATGAGGCGATGTGAAAAAAAAGCACATGGATGAACCTTGTCATCCCGCGAGGAGCGTTGGGAAAGTATTGCCCCCACCCCTACGTCGGAAGCATCGACCTCGACGATGAACTGTCTCGTGGGATCCGGAGTGATCAAAATGGGAGCGGAGGTGAACAACCACTTGAGGTGATCAAACGCGTTCTGAGCCACCTCGGACCAGGTAAAATGAGACCTGACTGAGGTGAGCGCTGTCAGCGGGGCGGCAACCTGGCTAAAATTACGGATAAACCGGTAGAAATTAGCGAACCCCAAAACCGTTGGAGTGCAATGCGAGAGTCCGGAACGGGCCATTCTATGACTGCACGAACCTTGTCGGGTCCATGCTGATCCCTCTGCCGACACAACAGATCCGAGGCGTTACCGATCGAGAGTGGAACATACACTTCTCAGCCTTAACAAAAGGCGATTTTCGAATAAACGTTGCAGAACGCGGCGCACATGTTGAAGCGTGCACCTGGAGAGAGGGTGAAAAATCAAAATATCGTCCAGATAAACGAACACGAATCGTTAATCATGTCCCGCAGGACATCATTAACTAAGGCTTGGAACACGGCGGGCGTTGACCAGACCGAACGGTAAAACGCGATATTCAAAGTGCCCAACCGGGCGTATTGAACGCAGTCTTCCATTCGTCTCCTCCTTAATACGCGAGATGGTATGCGTTGCGCAAGTCCAACTGAAGATCTTTCGCCCTGCAAGATCTCGAAGGCTGACGACATAAGAGGCAACGGATACCAATTCTTGACCGTTATGTCGTTCAGCCCCGATAATCTATGCAGGGACACAAGAGCCGTCTTTCTTCTTCACGAAGAAGAACCCGCCCGGCGGAGAGGAGGATGGGACAATGATCTGAGCGGCGAGAAACTCAGTGAGATACTTCTCCAAAGCCTCTCGTTCGGGCGCAGAAAGGGAATATAACCTTCCGCGAGGTGGCATGGTGCCCGGAAGGAGATCGATACTGCAATAAATGCGGTCGATGAGGAGGCAAAGATGTGGCCGGGAACGGCTGAAAACCGCTCGCAGATCGAGGTATTCCTCCGGGACTCCAGACAAATCACCAGGTTCATCCTGAAACACAGAGACAGAGGAGACAGCAGGAACAGCAGATACTAAACAATTAATATGACAAGCAAGTTTCCAAGAAAGAATTATGCCCTTGTCCCAGTTAATCAGCGGGTTATGTTGGGTAAGCCATGGATGGCCTAAAACAATAGGGGTAAAAAGGGGACTGAAAAATATAAAAATAAATTGTCTCTTGATGATTCCCTGAGACTGTGAAACTCACCGGGATGGTGACACGGTGAACAGTAGAGAGCACCCTGCCATCCAGTGCAAAGACAGTAGTAGTGTCTTCTAAATCCACTAGGGGGATGTCATGATCACGAGCCCATCTCTCGTCAATGAAATTCCCCTCCGCTCCAGAGTCGATGAGCGCCGAACAGGAAACGGAGAAACCAGCCCATCGAAGAACAGCAGGAAAGGTGGTACGAGTCTTTGGCGGTGAGGAAAGAACAGTTGCGCTCGCCAGTACTCCCCTGTCTACTGACGAGCTCTGGCTTTTAACTGACACGAAGAGGCAAAGTGGCCAGCCGCACCACAATAAAGACAGAGACGATTAACGATACGTCGCTGTCGCTCAGTCGGAGAGGCGAATGCCACCCAAATGCATGGGTTCGGGTTCTGGTCTGGAAACAGATGAATCAAAAGCTGAAGGCGGGCTTCTCGCTGTCTGGAAACAGATCCTCGGGCGCGCCTCCGTTGCTCAAAGCATCTTTCCAGACAAATAGCTAGCTCAACTAACTGATCAAACTGAGCAGGCGGTTCACGAGCGTAAATCTCCTCCCTTAGATCAATGTTAAGTCCCTCCAGAAAGCGAGCGACTAAAGCAGGCTCATTCCACTCACAAGTGGTAGCCAGAGTCCGGAACTCGATGGCGAAATCTGCAACCGATCTCTCCCCTGGTGCAGCACCGCAAGAAGACGCGAGGCTTCACGTCCGTAAACAGATCGATCGAAGACCTTGATCATCTCCCCCTTGAACAACTCGTAGTGACCACAGCAGGAAGCCTCGCCTCCCAGACAAGCCGTTGCCCAACCGCGAAAGCACGCCCAGTCAGCAAAGAGATCACATAGGCGATCCGAGCACGATCCACCGCATAAGTCTGAGGTTGAAGGGAAAAAACCACCTCGCATTGGGTTAAAAATGCTCTGCATTCAGTGGGCTCACCCGCATAGCAAGGAGGATTATTTATTCTCGGTTCGGAGGAATGAAGACGATTCTGTGATGACGACTCATGACGAAGATGAAGAAGTTGGGCAGATAGGTCAGACACTTGAGCCGTCAAACTCTCCACAGCGTGTCTGGAGACAGACAACTCCTCTTCATGCCTACCGAGCATGACCCCCTGCAACTCGACCGCCGAGTGGAAAGGACCTTCCTTCGCTGGATCCATCTTGGTCGGATTATTCTGTCAGAGGAAACAGAGGATCCAGGTGCAAAGGTAAGTTCTGTAATGGCTTTTATTGAATAATAACACAGGCAGTCTGTCGAGCAAAGACACAGAACTGGAACAAACACTAAGTAGATAAATTCCTCGGTAAAGGAAGACTCCTGTCTTGAGGATAGACAGCAGAGCTGGAACTTCTCGTAGGGCAGAAACACAGTCCTTGTACGAGGTCACATGCAGCAGGATGACAGAGACACGAAAGCACACAAGACGAGTGCAACTCCTCTAGACTTGATTAAGCAGGACAAGACAGGGTAAATGATCATGTAGATAGCATAACACACAAGCATGACTCACGTACACACGAAATAATCCGACAAAGAACAAAGGGAAACAGATGCTAGAAGTAGAGAGAAAGTAATGAGACAAGTGAGAACAGGTGTGACAGAGAAGCAGCGCAAGCGCTAATTGCAATGATGAACAGGTGGGGAAGAATAGACAGGCAGGGGCCCGGGCGAGAGAGAGAGAGAGAAAGAGAGAGAACAAACCCAGCTCATGACAATTAAATATGCATTTTGTTTGCTGCACTGTGCAAACCCAAAAGGACTCATCACTATAATTGTTCATAACGAGGGGTGAGAACCAGAAGGGTTTCAGTGACATTTTGGGTGAAACGGATATATATCCGAAACACTGGGATGAAGCTGTTGGGTCATATTTGTTTTTTATAGTCTTGGGTAGTTTTTGTTTTGTGTTAACGCCTAAGTTAACACAGGGAAGTTAAATGTAGTTTCCCTGATCCCAGCTCCCGCATGAATAATTCATTCTTTGTTAATTACTTAAGGTTTCACTATATTTTAACTTTAGAATAGGCCTACTGTTTCAGATTATAAATAAGTCCTGCAGAATCATATGAAAAATCTTTATTAATTACTAATGGGTTCCCAATATTTTCACTGTAGTATACTTTTTCAGGCTCCAAGTAATTCATGCGGCGTTATCTTATAATTCTTTATTAATTACTAAAGGTTTGACTATATTTTTACTTTAGAATAGGCCTGCTGTTTCAGGTTCGAAATAAGTCATTAATCATTAATTCCACTATAATTTCAATCTTTGACATGACCTTACTCAGTCAATATTAAATATATAAAGGTTACATTTTCACAGAATGTTCTTTACCATATGAAGGATGATTTTTTGTAGAAAACAGCAAATCACAAAAAATGACTTTAGCTGGGTTTTCACAGATATGTTTAAAGCATGTGTTATATACCCTTTTTCTGTTAGTAAACATTGTGACCTTTTTCTGTGGGCGGAGCTTGGGTGGAGGCAGAAAGATCCCCCTGACCTAAACACTAAGCACTAACACTAGATATGAAGTCTTTTATTAAAATTTTTAACAATAACTGGAGAAATTCAGATTATTTTATGATGGTCGATCTGACAGGATTCCCTCCGTTTGAGTGACTCACATCTAACTTGTATAGTTAAGAGAAACTCAGGTGTCTGTCTAGTCATGAAGTATATATATGTATATATATCAGTGATACGCAGATGGCGGTTATATCTGTGAGCGCGGATGATCCGCGGATCATCCGTTGGGTCGGGTAATAAAAAAAATCATTCTGATTTATTCTGGGTGGGTCGCGGGTGGATAAGATAAATCATTAATGATGCAATTATAAATTTTCTAAATAGGCTACAGAAATTAAATAAAGTGTAAATTAACATATTAAAGTTATTCAACAAAACATTATTTAGTCAAAAGCAGTGAAGGATTTTCTCTTTCTTTTGTTGTTTGATTAACATTAATCGATTAAGACCTATTTCATGGATCTAATACTGATACAGATGCGTTTTCTTTCGTAACTATTTACATTAACTTAAGACAAAACTAACAGTGCTTACGAGCATACACTGAAAAAACTAACTAGTAAAATTTACTTAATAAAATCCTCGTAACAATTTGCACTAACACTTTTTAAGTAAAATTTACTGCTTTAACTTTAAGTAAAACACACTTTCCAGAATCAAGTAAAATCTATGTATTAATTTCGGTAACATTTGTGAAAATTAAGTAAATATTACTACATTTTATTTAAGGTAGGATTTATATTTTTTCAATGCATTTATATAAAGTCTATTTTTTTTTTTATTAATTACACATAGCTTTACTTAAAATATTAAGTACATTTTATTTACTGTTATAAGGTAGGTTTTATTTATTATTTCAATTAATTATTAAATACATGTAATTAAATATTACTAAAAATATAATCATTTTGTCTTCATTTTAATAAACCACACAGTGTCGATACAATCAACATTTTATTTCGTTCCAACATTAAACAATGACTCAGTCACACAAATGTATTGTTTTTAAAAGTTACATAAAGCAAAACCTAAGTTTTTTTAAATGACAACTGTTTCCCTAGGGATTGGAGTCCTGACTACAACTCAATTTGTCTAGACCTGAAAGTGTTTTAATCCCAAGAGGAATACAAAAACATGGGATATAATGCATGGATACAACATTTTTTTTATATTTCAATAAAAGTAGCAATCCTCTCAAATAGTGCAGTTTCAACATATCACTCTGGACTTGTTCTCTAAACATTACAACATTAAATGCAAAAAAAATAAAACATTAATGCATACAAATATTTAGATTAACAGTTAAAGATGTCAATATTTCTATATAAAGTAATGTTGCTAAATTAATGTCAAAACTAATTTCTAAAAAGCTTCTGCATCCAATAGATATTGAGTATTGCTTTTACGAATTCAGTTAAATTTAAAATAGTCTAAAACAATGCAGTTTCAACAATTAACATGGCACTCTAGACAAGTGCTCTAAACATGACAATAAAGAAAAAAAGACCAGATGCCTTATTTGGCACAAAGCTGAAAACCGTTCTAACAGGCAAGTGTCTTCCCACCATTGTTCACAATGGTGACACTAAATTCAAAGGCAAAACTGCTAATTACGTACACAAGTGATCAGAAAAACATTATGTCTGTGCAAATAGTCCAAGACAACATGGAAGATTTCAAACTTAGTTGGGGAGTACTGGCATCCAAAAATGTGCAGTACTTGCAATGGCAAATGCATTTAATATAACAACTTCGACTTTAAAGCTTGTACTTTTGGAGACAGCTTAATCACATCCAATTCTAGAAAAAGTTTCTGAAATACCTCGAAAGTGTAACGCAGTGCTCTGGGGTATGCGAGGTTGAGGGCATAAATGAGTCCCATAAGCAGGGCACAAGCTTTAGCAGTATTGTGGCATCCCGGCAAGATCTCCTTGCCTTCTAGAATAATGGATACATCCACTGGATCCTTTCCATCAGCTCCATGTACAATTAGAATTTTGAGGGTGTGTTACGTTTTGTCACTGCGGTTGTCCTCCTGCAAAATTTAGACAAACTAAATTACTTCTATTTTACTGAAAAATCTAAACTGAAGTAATACAGTATAGATTACGCTAAACCGAGTCAAGCCTATTTTACAGCGAGCCAGGTTTAGTAAAACATTAGTCAAACATAACATAAGAGCCACTACAGCCAAATAATGTTACCCTTAGCCATAAATTTACTACTTGACTGTGGCTCTTTTGATCCTAAAGGGCAACACTCCTGAAGAGTCTGTCTCCAACCCAAATCAAACACACCTGATTCTGCTCATTAATATTCTACAAGACGGACTATAAACTTTTAGGCAGGTGCGTTGAGGCCAGTTGGAGCTAAACTCTGCATGACAGTGGCCCTCCAGAACAGAATTTGGACACCCCTGCTTTAAGGTTAACCTGTACATAAGGGGTGGGAACCCTGGTCCTGGAGTCAGTGTCCTGCAGAGTTCAGCCCCAACCAGCTCCAACAAACATGCTTTGAAGTTTCTAGTAGACCTTGATTTCCTGGATCAGGTGTATTTGATTAAATGAACACTTTTTTTGGAAATTGTCTCATTCTCCAACTCTCCCAGAGTTAAAAAGTCGAGTTTTACCGTTTTTGAATCCATTCAGCCGATCTCCGGGTCTGGGGATAGCCACTTTTAGCATAGCTTAGGAGAGATCATTGAATCCAATTAGACCAGTAGCATCCAGGAAAAATATTGAAACTCTAATTGGATTCAATGATCTATTCTAAGCTATGCTAAAAGTGCTATCGACAGACCCGGAGATCGACTTAATGGATTCAGAAACGGTAAAACTCAACTTTTTAATTCTGGGGGAGTTGGAGAATGAGCAGGCCCTCCGGGAGCATTGGTTCCCCACCCCTGGTGTACGTTATGGTAATACAATTTTAACATGACATTGAATAAAACACACTTTACCTGGCAATCTTCAAACAGTTCCTCTTCTTTCTCGCCAAGGTACAGTATGAGGCTCCGAATAACAGCTTCACGCCTCATCTCACTGTTTTGGTTCTGTGAATAGATAATTATTTTCAATACATAACCAATATCCATAGAAAACAAACTACCAAGTGATAATACAATGTCATACACATGCAAGGAGCAGAGATTTTAGCAAAGACTACAAGAGAAAAGCATGTAAAGATGGAGTCTGTCTGGTAACTGCTTTTGTAGCGTGTTAAGCTTTTTTTTCAAAATATTTACTTTGTTGCCATTCTTTGCTGTTTAAACTGCTAAATATATCTACACTACATATATTACACATTATGAATCAATTAAGATATGTCTGGATATTTCACATCACTAGGTTTAAATCTAAGACTTAAACAGTGTTTTCTGTAAACAGACAGACGTAACATTTTTATGCTGCAATAATTTAAAAGACTGTCATGGAAACCGCATAATGACACATCCCATATACTTTAAGTGTTGGCACCAATCACCTTTAGATGTAACAACTTTGTTACATCTAAAGGTGATTGGTGTCAACATTTAAAGTTGCCTTTAACTGTTTTGCTTTCTTATCTTTGGGTTTAACCCAAGGTTTCTGATCTAGTCAGTCTGATCAAGTCTGAATCCAGGCCCAATTTTTGACTGCTGATGATATTTTGCAGACAGCTAATAATTGACCTCTACCATCACTTAAGACCTCATCTGTGCTGTGTAAAGTACTATATAAATAAAAGTGATTAAAACTGACTATTGAGTGAGGATTGATACTGTGTGTGAGAGACAGACCACATTCCTGAGAAAAGTGAAAAAGCTAAATTGTTAACAAACACACCTGACTCAGTATGTCCATGTACGGCCTCAGCTTGGTGCCCACTACACCTCCCTTGAGCTTCATTAGGGTAATCATTTTTGGTGTGTAGGCGTCAAGCCTGTTCATGAAGCTTTGTTCCAGGGAAATCGTCTCCTAAATTATTCTATTATCTGAAATGACAAGAGATCAATATTTAAATAATACTTTTAAATGATTATTTCTTGCCAAACATGAAGGCTTAATAAAGGGAATACATTTACATACCTCAGCTTCACAAAATAAGGCAGGCCATCTCTCCTTGAAGTCTTCAGCAGCATGGACTACCACTCACAACCTCAAGCTTCGATAGGAGAATATTTGTGCCATTTTTTCTTTTATCACTTTATGGTTGTTCTTCTTTTTTTACCTCCTTCGAGAAGCTCCTACACCCAGTAGACTCCAGTTATCTTATGTTTTTTGCTCGAGGTTCCTAAAGGATTGCAAATTTCAAAATCATCACAGTACAGTAAAAGTGAAAATCTTAACTCCTCTTTAGATATAATTTTTTTTTCTCGAAGTCAGAACCATCACAAAAACTTGAAAACAGAGTTTCTTAGATGGCTTATTATGATTAAAATGATGCTGCTAAATTCATCATGTATATGCATATGCATATATATATATATATATATATATATATATATATACTAGGGGTGGGCATAGATTAATTTTTTTAATCTAGATTAATCTAGATTAATTTTGGAATTAATCTAGATTAAAATGGCTCATTTGAATTCTGCCAAGGCATTCAGAATATGTGTGCTACCCAAATAATAACTAAAGTAAGTCTTTGAGAACGGGTTTCTCAAGCCAGGTGGCGCATTAGACCAGGGCTCATCTCCTGTTTCCAAAATGCATCACAAACTGCTTGAGAAAGCTGTTCTACTATGATAATTGGTGATGAAAATAAACTATGTTCAATAAGATGTACTTGTGTTTACTAACTGTTTATTCAGTTAAACATGAATTTTGAACTGTAGGCCTACATAAGAGGTCGTGATGAACTGTTTACAGTTTCCATTGGGAAGCTTCTTAAAATAAATTTTCCTGAAGCAAACCCGGCGGCTTCATAGCTGCATCCATGTTAGCACGTCACGTCTGATGTGGTAATTTCACAGTAACGTTAGGCATACACACAGGTTCGAAGCAGAGGGTGACACGGAGTGAATTCTCAAGTTCACATGAGACCTAAAGCGCATCCTGTTTGCTTAAAAGCGCAACGTTTCGTTGTTATTCTGAGTGCACACAACAAACGTAGAGTCTTTACAGATTCGAAAGACGTATTAGGCTACTTTTATCTGTATGACCAAAATGACGGAGATTTTAAGAGCAAGTGAGCGCACCGAGCCTGTCCTGCAGCAAACGCTTCCACACAAACACTTCAATAGCGCACATTTCTCTAGGTTAACATCATATTGAGCGGCCATGTAAAGTTGCTACTACATACATCTTTCAGAGGAAAAGCCATATTTGAGGTTGATGAATGATAGGTGAGCGTTTGGATGTCCTGCCCGATTGTATTACCACATAGACCAGCCGTTAACAATCTGTCCATCACGGACTGCGAGCCTCTAGTTCAAGACTCGTTCTCGCCCCCTACAGTGCAATTCGCCAGGTATACATCCGGCTAAAATATCAGGGTGAAAGTCATCATAGCTTGCGTAGTATAGACCCAGCTCCCAACCCAACTTTGAGAATAGATTAACGGCGATATTTTTTTATCGCCCGATAAGAGTCTCACGTTAACGCAGCACGTTAACGCCGATAACGCCCACCGCTAATATACACATCTATATATATATATATATATATATATATATATATATATATATATATATATATATATATATATATATATATATATACATCTATATATATATTTATATAATTTTCAAACACTCATAAAAGCCTTTCTTTATAGGTTAGCTCATTCTTTCAATTAATATTTCTTCCTGACTATAAATGTATTCATTTTCAAGTCATTTCACTGTACAGTTTCAGAGAAAATTAAAGGGAACATCACCCCAAACAATCTTGCACTTTTATTATTTCCGTATATTCAAACACTCATAAAAAATTATTTATAGGTTAGCTCATTATTTAAATTGATATGTATTCTAACTGACCGTGACTGTCAATGACACCAGCATATAAAACATTACAATAATCAAACCTTGTAGAAATGAAGGCATGAATAACTGTCTCTAAATCACCAAAAGATAGAAAAGATTTCAGTTTACGTAAACCCCTAAGCTGGAAGAAACTAGCACTCACAACAGAGTAATTTGCTTGTCAAATTTTAACTCTGAATCAAAAACAACACCCAGGTTCTTTACATGAGTACGGATATTTGCTTGCAAGGGTCCTAAACTAGAGGACAGGGCGTTAAACAAATGAGGGGAGCCAAATAAAATCACTTCAGTCTTGTTCTCATTTAACTGAAGAAAATTATCACCCATCCAGCTTTTGATGTCATTTACGCAAGCAAGCAAGTCGGATAAGGACTTAGACCCAGGTTTGATCGACATGTACAACTGGGAATCATCCGCATAAATGTGATATGGGACCTTGTGAAACTCAAAAATGTAACAAAGAGGGAACGTATATAAAGCAAACAAAATTGGGCCCAAGATGGAGCCCTGCGGCACCCCACCAGTAACAGAAGCAGGTGCTGAATGAGACTGACCTAACTCCACAGAGAAACTTCTCGCAGTGAAATAGGATTCAAACCAGCTTTGAGCGGACGGGCAGTATCTTCCTTGAAGGAAGCCGCGTGACGTTGAATCATCATGGCTCGCTCCGCTGAGACAGTTGCTGTCATCTGCACTGAGTCGATAACTGTGCCCAGGAATGAAACTCGTTGGCTGGGTGACAGTATGCTCTTGGCAAAATTGAACCTGAGCCCCAGGCAACCTAAGTGGCTGATTAGGAGGGTCTTGTGCAATGTCGAAACCGCCTCTGACTGGGCCAGAATGAGCCAGTCTTCGAGGTAGTTTAGTATGTGGATTCTCATCTGGCGCAGTCGTGGCCTAGTGGATAGAGCGTTGGACTTGAAATCCAAGGTAACCCAAGGTTGTGGGTTCGAATACCGGCTCCGGCAGGAGGTCCACGACTGCTCCCCGGGTGCTGCACAGTCGGCTGCCCACTGCTCCAAGTGTGTGCACTTGGATGGGTTAAATGCAGAGAACACATTTCACTCCTCATTATACTCTGTATAATTGTGTATGTGACAAATAAAGCTCATCTGAGCTTAATTTGTATTGTATTGCAAAGGGGAGAAAGCCACATCCATGCATCGCGTAAAAGTGTGGGGAGCCAGGGACGGCCCAAATGGTAGGACCTTGTATTGATATGCTACCCATGCAGCATGCAGGGGAGTCCTGCACGTCTTACAATGACGGCGCAGCATTTGCAACAATGTCGTGCTGAAATGAGCTCTTTTAGTTCTTTGAAGGAAGCCGCGTGGCGATGAATCATCGTGGCTCGCTCCGCTGAGACAGTCGATAACTGTGTCCAGGAATGAAACTCGTTGGCTGCGTGAGAGTATGCTCTTGGCAAAATTGACCCTGATCCCCAGGCAACCTAAGTGGCTGATTAGGAGGGTCTTGTGCGATGTCGAAACCGCCTCTGCATGGCGGAGTATGCACGTCCAGCAAGTGCAGATGCACAGCTTGGACGGATGGCTCGCCCTCGTCTTCCATCCGATAGCCGTGGGCGGGCAGAGATGCGCGGCCACGGACTCATCCAGAGGGGCAGGCGCTATTTCCTTTCTCTTCAGCACCGTCAACTGATGTGAGAACAGCAGAAGCAGAAGGACGGATGCGAGACCAGTCGGGGGGGGGCATGCCACGATATCGTAAGCTCATCATGAACTTCGTGGAAGAAGGGGGACGAGCATTGGCGGGGGGCTTGATGGCGTCCCGCGAGAAAACACTGGTCCAGAATGCTGCAAGATGGCTCCTCAGGCGGAGACCATTTAAGCCTGAGCTCATTGACAGACTTTGTCATGACGCAGATGAGCTCCTCGGCTCCTCGGCTGCCGCCGAGCCATTGTTTTTGTTCTTTTTTTTTTATACTGCACGAACCAATGGACGTGCAGTTACACTGCGTGATTAAAAAAGGCTTCAGATGAAGAGGAAAAATTAGTTTTTCCCATACAGCGTCTCTCGACACAGTACTAGTGAAATATCCAAAGGGAACAAACTTAACAAGCAACAACCACAACTGAAACTGACAGGGCAATACAAACGTAGATATAAGAAATTAAACTGAGGTTGAGGAATTAGTAATCATGGACACAAATAACTACTTCTCAAATGGATGATAAAAATAATCAGTTATTTTGGTTAAAAATAAGATATTTACTACATTATATGACAGTAAAAAGTAAAATGTAAGAAGTAATAGTGTGTATAATATATCTAGTGCTTGACAATGAGGCATGGTGTATGTGCTAGAATGGACTTTGTTCTTTGGGGTGAGTTTATCTTACATTTTCTTAAAAGCTATACAGTAAAATGCCTTGGAAATGAATACAGTAATATTCAGGGTCACTCTGAATATATACCAAATGAAAGAATGAGCTAACCTATAAAGGGGCACACTTTTTATTAGTGTTGGAAAATGGGACACAGTGCATGTGCTAAGACACATTTAGTTGTTTTAGGGGATTTTGCTTTTATTTTTCTCCAAAACTATACAGTAAAATGAATTAGAAAAGAAGATAGTGATAGTCAGGGTCACTCTGTATACATATCCATTGAAAGAATGAGCTAATCTATGAAGGAACACTTTTTATTAGTGTTGGAAAATGGGAAACAGTGCATGTGCTGAAACGCATTTTGATGTTTTGTGTGATTTTGCTTTTCGTTTTTCCAAAACTATACAGTAAAATGGCTTGAAAATGAATACAGTGACAGTCAATGTCACTCTGAATATATGGCAATTGAAATAATGAGCTAACCTATGAAGGAACACTTTTTATTTGTTTTGGAAAATGGGAAACAGTGCATGTGCTAAGACACATTTAGTTGTTTTAGGGGATTTTGCTTTTATTTTTCTATACAGTAAAATGAATTAAAAAAGAAGACAGTGATAGTCAGGGTCACTCTGTATACATATTTACATTTATGCATTTAGCAGACGCTTTTATCCAAAGCGACTTACAATTGCATTCAGGTTATACATTTTTATTAGTACATGTGTTCCCTGGGAATCGAACCCACAACCTTTCGCTCAGCTGATGCAATGTTCTACCACTGAGCCACACAGGAACACATATCCATTGAAAGAAAATATACTGAAAATGGAAAGAGTTATAGTCACGGTCAGTCAGTATATATATTATTTAAATAATGAGCTATCCTATGAAGGAACTCTTTTTATTAGTGTTGGAAAATGGGACACGGTGCATGTGCTAAGACGCATTTTGATGTTTTGGATGATTTTGCTTTTACTTTTCTCCAAAACTATACAGTAAAATGCCTTGACAGGGAATACAGTGACAGTCAGGGTCACTCTAAATACATATACATTAAAAGAATGAGCTAACCTATGAAGGAAAACTTTTTATTAGTGTTGGAAAATGGGACACAGTGCATGTGCTAAGACGTATTTAATTGTTTTAGGGGATTTTGCTTTTATTTTTCTCCAAAACTGTACAGTAAAATTAATTTAAAAATAAGATAGTGATAGTCAGGGTCACTCTGTATATATATCCATTGAAATAATAAGCTAACCTATGAAGGAACTTTTTATGAGTGTTTGAATATACAGAAATAATCCAAGTGGTAGGACGCATTTTGTTGCGTTGGGTGATTTTGCTTTTGATTTTCTCCAAAATTATACAGTAAAATGTCTTGAAAATGAATAGAGTTATAGTCACGGTCAGTCAGAATAAATATCAATTTAAATAATGAGCTATCCTATAAAGGATTTTTTTATGAGTGTTTGAATATACAGAAATAACCAAAGTGCAAGATTGTTTGGGGTGATGTTGCCTTTAATTTTCTCTGATGCTGTACAGTGAAATGACTTGAAAATGAATACATTGATAGTCAGAAAGAAATATAAATTTAAATAATGAGCTATCCTATGAAGGAACTCTTTTTATTAGCATTGGAAAATAGGACAGTGCATGTGCTAAGACGCATTTTGATGTTTTGGGTGATTTTGCTTTTAGTTTTCTCCAAAACTATACAGTAAAATGCCTTGACAGGGAATACAGTGGTGACAGTCAGGGTCACTCTAAATACATATCCATTGACAGAATGAGCTATCCTATGAAGGATCTATTTTTATTAGTGTTGGAAAATGGGAAACAGTGCATGTGCTAAGACGTATTTAGTTGTTTTAGGGGATTTTGCTTTTATTTTTCTCCAAAACTATACAGTAAAATGAATTAGAAAAGAAGATAGTGATAGTCAGGGTCACTCTGTATACATATCCATTGAAAGAATGAGCTAATCTATGAAGGAACACTTTTTATTAGTGTTGGAAAATGGGAAACAGTGCATGTGCTGAAACGCATTTTGATGTTTTGTGTGATTTTGCTTTTAGTTTTCTCCAAAACTATACAGTAAAATGCATTGACAGGGAATACAGTGACAGTCAATGTCACTCTGAATATATGGCAATTGAAATAATGAGCTAACCTATAAAGGAACAATTTTTATTTGTTTTGGAAAATGGGAAACAGTGCATGTGCTAAGACACATTTAGTTGTTTTAGGGGATTTTGCTTTTATTTTTCTCCAAAAGTATACAGTAAAATGAATTAGAAAAGAAGATAGTGATAGTCAGGGTCACTCTGTATACATATCCATTGAAAGAATAAGCTAACCTATGAAGGAACTTTTTATTAGTGTTTGAATATACAGAAATAATCCAAGTGGTAGGACGCATTTTCCAACACTAATAAAAATAGTTCCTTCATAGGATAGCTCATTATTTAAATTGATATTTCTTCCTGACTATCAATGTATTCATGTTCAAGTCATTTCACTGTACAGCTTCAGAGAAAATTAAAGGCAACATCACCCCAAACAATCTTGCACTTTGATTATTTCCGTATATTCAAACACCGTGTCCCATTTTGTTGCGTGGGGTGATTTTGCTTTTGATTTTCTCCCAAATTATACAGTAAAATGTCTTGAAAATGAATAGAGTTATAGTCCCGGTCAGTCAGAATACATATCAATTTAAATAATGAGCTATCCTATAAAGGATTTTTTTATGAGTGTTTGAATATATGGAAATAATCAAAGTGCAAAATTGTTTGGGGTGATGTTGCCTTTAATTTTCTCTGAAGCTGTATAGTGAAGTGACTTGAAAATGAATACATTGATAGTAAGGAAGAAATATTAATTGAAAGAATGACCTAACCTATAAAGAAAAGCTTTTTATGAGTGTTTGAAAATTATATATATATATATATATACATACATACATACATATACATTAAAATAAAAAAATAACAATGAATAAACAACATTAATATTAACCTTTATTAACATTAATATGATAATTAATGTACATTACAAATGTTTATGTAAAAAAATTATGTAATTACAAACATTAAAATAAAAAAGTGTAAAGGAAACGCTGGTATGACAGCTTCTTTACATCAATTTAGACCGCTCTCGGCACCCGGTACGTAAGTGCACGATTAGACGCACAAACCCCAAAAAAAGTGCGGCTGGCTTGACCGTGTTTTTCAAAGTGCGGCTGGCTTGACCGCAGTCGTCATTTTGATCTAGAATCGAAGTACTACATGTCTGCCATCTAGTGGTAGGGAATACAAATGCGATATTACACCATATTAGAAACTACAGCCTATTTAATGAATTATGACGTCTTGTCGTAATTTTGCGACTTTGGCGCTTAGAAGGTTAACTTTTTCTGATAAGATGACTATCATTTAGATAACTAGCATCACAAAGCACAAACTACCCCAGCACAAAGCGGTTATTTGAATAAAGTTAAACTCTGAACGAACTGAGAGTTTAATCGCCACATCGCAGAACCAACTAAAAGCGGTGTTGTTATTTGAACAGAGTTGAAATGCGCCAACATTTCATGTAACATGCTTAAATTTTTTTATTTTTTTGTCTAGTGGCAGCAGATATGCTGTCAGGGTGCACGAGGAGAGAGATGAGTTTGAGCATGTTTAAGTTGTGGACCCATAAAATAGACTGATATGACAATACAATAGCAGGAGGACATTGCATTATTGGCCCAATTGGAGGCACCATATCTCAGCTGCCTTTGAGGGTGCGTTAAAAGTTCCACTGGGGCTTTAATCAGAATTTAGTGAGCACATAGTTTATCTAGGACTCAATGCACTGGAAGCAAATCCAAATGTGATACACGTAATTCTTCAGAGACCATACCTAAACAGAGTATCCTTCTATCTGTTTACTAAGAAGTACGAAACATTCGAAGTATACAAAAGCGACGTATACTGGGATCCTGAAGCTATATAGATCAGGATATTCTAATGTCAGTATTAGATTTGTTAACCTGTTAGCCAGCACTCCCCATTTTGGGACTCATAGTTGAAAAAGACCTACCTAACTTAAAATTATAACAGTTGCTGACTTCAGTGTGCTACACACACAATTTTGCAAAGAAGACCCTTTGGGCTTTACTATACACCATCCAGAGTTGATAATGCTCAAAAAGATAAAAAGTTACAGAGGCTGAAGTGCCTTGAAAAAAAGCCTTGAACATTTTTGTATTATTATTATTTAAAATACAAATACATGAAATAAGTCCTGGAGCAATCCAGAAAAGTAATGGGTTGAAAATGAGATTTTCCTGACACTGTATAAAGCCCCACACCCAATGTTTGAGGAAAAAATATGTATTTACCAAATGTATTGAAGAGTTCTACAAACTATTAAACAATTTTAGTCATTATACATACCACTGTATGTTTTTCAATTATACAATTATTATAAATAGAATCTTAGACATCATATATTTGATTTATTTGACCACTAAAAAATACAATAAGTATAATTTGAGTAATAAAAAGAAAGAAAAATAACTTTGTATGTAGTACATACTCACGTACACTCTGATTGCCAGACATACACTGATATTTCCAGACATTCACACGATTGCTGTTAGTCAGTAATCGCACACTGATGTGCGGGGTAATACAGATGATAATCATACAGATATGGGCCATATAGTCCATAATAGCCAATCGCATCCATAGTGATGGCCCTCATTCAGTCAGAGTAATCACAGCTGATATCAGCCACACAGATGCTAATCATACAGATATAGCCACATTCAGCACAAAACACACATACACATTAAACATTTTGAAAAAAGAAAAGGTTTGTTTTGTCCAAAAAGCCGATCGCTAAGTTCCATCACAGAGTGCGTCACAGCCCTCACAAGAGAGCGCGAGAATTCAAATAAACTATTTTCCATTTTTTTGGGGGGGGATGGTCTCATTCTGTGTGTAAGAATGTATACTACAAAACCATATGTTTTTTTACAACCAAGACAGTTTTTTGAGCGTGAGGTATTCTAAAACGGATACAAACAATAACTATCCCTGAAGAAAGGAGACGTAAACAAAGGAATATCCGTCCATATAACAATGTTATTGCTTCGTTGGACTAAAGTGCTCGATTTGATGTTGTTCCATGGACCCTTACCTCTCTAACCAAACCGGGATTTACAGCAGTGGATGCATTTGTGACTCAATATTACACGAAGCTGTTATGTACTGCTTTTTTATTATGGATGTTTTGATGTGTACTGCTAACACAAATTTAGCAAATACATTCCTTGTAAGCTTTCCATCGAAAAACAGCGATCTGTCGTCGATACTTGAGGCTTAGATCTTCAGAATGGCATATAGTTTGTCAAGAATAATTTTGTCCCATTTCATTTAATCTATTTGTAAACAATGACATGTGCAAACAAAGAGCGTTCAGTGCTGTGGCGTCCTCGTGCAGCTTAACAGGTTAAGGAGGATGCTAGTCTGACTTAGGTTCAGGTAATACAAGCAGTGACCACCTGGTCTGAAGAGGAGGAGAGACAAACAGCAAACAGCCAAAAACCTAGCACCCTTGTCAGAGTAGTTAATGCAGATGAAGAACAAGCTTCATCTACGCTAACCCTGGAAAAACTGCATGAAGCATACAGAAGATTGCTGCCTGTCAAGAAGAACTTTACCAGGAAGTACACGGTAACAGTGGCGTACACCCTCAACAGAGCCATCCAAGAATGCAGCCCCTCAAGGAGAGTGACGGCCAATACATCTGTTATTCATACGGTGAACCTGGGCACACAAGCAGGTGCTGTTCACAGTCTGAAGCAGCTAAAGTGTCTGATCGGTTACGTTGTCCTATCGGGACAGCTGAAACTAACATCATAAATATAGCAGCAAGCATATCGCAACCTGGCCCATCTATGATAAGAAGCCATACAGCTGAATCGACTGAGGGAGTGACCGAAGCATTGAATAGAGGTGCATTTTGGGATTGTCTGACTATTGAAGTAAGCATAGCTGGTGTCAAGACAAACCTGTTTGTTGCATACAGATTCAGAAGTGTCCACTATCACAGAGTCACACTTTAAGAAGTACTTCGGAGAACAAGAGCTGAAACTATCGTCTGCTCACTGGTTGAGGCTTACCACCGCTAATGGGCTCAACATTCCAGTCCTAGGATGTTTGCAAGCTGATGTGGAGTGCATGGGGAAGGTTCTCCCGGGAAAGTGCATCTTTGTGACACCCGCCCAGAAGCAGAAGAGATGAGAGGGCTGTCAGAAATCATCGGAATCAATATTATCAGTAAGTTTAAGTCATTTCTCGCCACAGGAGAGGGCATAAAGACAGACAACAAGTATGGACAACCTGTAGAAGAAAAGATAAGAAGGGTTTTAGCGAATTTCCAGAAAACTGAATCCCTGGGTCCTGATGGAAAGATTGGGTTCGTCAAAGTTAGTGGAAAGCAGGACATCACCTTCCCCCCACTAAGTGAAAAGGTGTTTGAGGGCCGTTGCAGAGTGCCACCTAAAGTGAAGTGCCAGGTGTTAATTGAGTCTAATTAAGTCTACCCAATGGGCTCCTAGTGGCCAATGTGCTAACAAAAACTGAGGATGGTAAAGGTCCTGTACGTGTAATGAATTCGAGTGGGTTAACCTTAACCCAAGAAAGTTGAATCAAGTCACATCTAAAGACGCATACCCGCTTGATAGAGTCAAAGAATCCATGGATGCACTGGGCAATGCCCAGTTGTTCTCTACCCTAGATTTGACAGCTGGCTATTTCCAGGTAGTCGTGAGTGAGCGTGATTGTGAAAAGACAACCGTCACCACCCCGTTTGGACTGTTCAAGTGGACGCGGATGCCGTTCGGGCTGTGCAACTTTCCAGCGGCTTATGGGGGTGGTGCTTGGGGATCTGACCTTTGACGTTCTCTTGATATATCTGGATGTTATTATCATATATTCCAGGGACTTCAAGAGCCACTGTGAAAGACTAGAGCTTTTCTTTGAGCGACTGAAACGCCATGGCCTGAAGTTGAAACCAAGCAAATGCTTTCTCTTCAGATCTGAGGTGAAATGCTTGGGCCATGTAATCTCTTCCGAGTGAATCTTTGAAATGACTTTGGCCTCCCGTTTATCCTCAAAACTCACCTGGGCCTCTGAGCTGTGTTGAGTCAAAAGCAAGGAGGTATAGAGTGGGTCATTGCATTTGCAAGCAGGGGCCTACGAGGGTCCAAGAGGAATGACAAGTCTGCAGTGCATTCAAATTGTAGCTGCTGGCACTTAAGTGGGCCGCAACAGAGTAATTCAAAGACTACCCATGTTTTCCAAGTTCACTGTAATCACTGACCACAATTCACTGTGTTATCTGGAAACCGCAAATCTCGGAGCAGTTGAGCAACACTGGGTGACTCAGTTAGTGGAGCTTAATTTTGAGGTTCTGTATAAGCCCGGGAGACTGAACACAAATGCCGATGCCCTGTCATGTCTTCCCTCCGGGCAACACCCTAAACGAGAGGACACAGAGAAGGATTTCATCCGAATAAACCCAGAGGAAGTGCGTGCATGCCTGTGGCCTGCTCTAGAGTCCAAGCAGAGAGAAACTGATGTTAAAGTGGCTTTACAAGCATCCATCAAGAAAGTGGTGAATGGTTACAACTGGGATGAAATCAAAGTGTTGCAGAGACGTGATCCTTGATAGGTCCCATATACCATGCTGTATCCAAATACGAAAGACCGAGTACGTTCCACAATAGAAATCATGAGCTGCAGACTTTCTTAGTCTGACCACTTCCCCCAACCACCCAGGAAAGGAACCAGACTGAACTTTTTTTGTTCTACACAAAACTACACAGAAACAGTCTTCTCCATGTGTAGATGCACCTAAAGAAAATCTTAAATGGATTTATGAGCAACCAATCATTTCTATTCATAACTCCATATTATGTCTGTAACCCACAATTTTGACTTTCATGTTTTAATCACATATTGGGTATGTTTTTTTCAATAACTATTGAATAGCTTAAGGGTATTCATGTTTAATATGTGTGTGTTTGGATCTTCATGCTTGAAAGGTTTCTTCCAATTAATTATTTTTAAAATGTATCATATTCTGGTTATAGAAGTCACATCCAAAAGTATACTTTGCAAGAGCATATAAAATCGGACTTACGATTTATGGATGGGAGGAGAAACAAAGCAACACCCCGAGCCAGGATAGGATCTAATTGTTCAAGCCATTGGGAGCTGTCTAAAAGCTGAGTCTAAAACTCAGGACACCATTCAAATCACTCTCTTAAAACCTCTCTTCAAAATGCTCTCTGCGCTCTGCTCTTCTAACCTATAGCCATGCTTTTTGTCATCACTTTCTGTGCTCTTTGAGCACTATTACAGCGTGCTTCGGCCTGCACGCCAGCTGCTACCATGATGAGAAGAAAACCACCTAGTCTCGTTACATCAGTTTAGTCTTTTCCTTTAGTTTCATTTCTTTCCGCTGAGTTTCATGTTCAAAAGTTACGTTTGCCGCAAAGTCCAGCTCCGACTGCACCAAACGTCAACTAGCAACGGAAAGTTGAAAACCATGTTCAGCCAACGCCCAACGATTGACTTCCCAAGACAACACAACGAACGAATCAGCAACCTTGGGAAATTACCTTTCTGCAACGACGGACAACAAAAGGGTATTCCTTAAACACAAAAGCAACGCAAGTACAAACCCCAGATTGTTGGTGAGCTGATGCATTTAATATACATTTTAGCCTCATTGAGAAACTCAATGCGAGGGTTAAATAAGTGATTGATGGTTGTTCAGGTCTATGCAACAGCACATATTGCTGTAAACTTGGGTTTCACATTTTCATTCTCTTAAACTCATCCTTTCCTCACTTTCTCTTACTGCAACGTGTGAATGCGTGTGTTCATGTGTTAGATTAGTTTGTGTCTTAGGTTTATATAAATAAAGTCTTATTCATATTGAAAAGAGAAGTATACAAGTTAATATCTTAAACTGTGGATCTTGCTACTGTGCTATTTAATAGTGTTTTCACTACATTCTGGATTTTAATATCCAGTGCAGTTTGTTATACGGCTCGTTCAGTTAATCACTGGCCGAATCCTTGATCAGCTGTGAAACAGTAAATCTGTTAAAATTCTCTATACAATCATAAATTATTCCCTTTGAGCTAAATTGACCTGTTTCCCTTATATATTACATATTACCTTACATATTGTTGGAGAATGCGGGCAGATTAATCTAAATTGTGAGCAAAAACCAAGTTATTTAATATTTTCTACTGTTGCGGATGAGATATGAGAAGATCCTGAGCCAAGACTGGTGTGTGTGTGTGTGTGTGTGTGTGTGTGTGTGTGTGTGTGTGTGTGTGTGTGTGCGTTAGTGACATCAGCTGCGTGCGCCCCCCTTGAATGAATGAACACAGAGAAGGCTGTAACTTGAGTCCGCCTCTCTATTGTTCAACTGCAGGAAGTGAACTTAAACTTATCTGAGATTGTACAATAAGGTCCAAATTGAGCATTTTCCTCTTTTTTTGTAATGCCTTGTTTAAAGCTGAATTGATATCATTGCGTTTTCCAATGTGTTTCAATACTCCATGAATCTCAGTTACTGTTAGCCGAACAGAGCTAAACTGCAGTAATTAAAAGGGAAATAAATTGGTGGATAGTTTTGAGCGTATTCCTCAATTCTATTTATCAAAGCCTTATTATTCATAGTTTGATTGTTAGTGATTGTCCCATTGTTAAATCATCCATGATATTCGACTCCCTTGGTTAAACAATAGAGAATAATGCTTGCCTGTTTGTGTACACTGCTCACAAAGTTAATTAAATATCACGCAACACTGTGTCTGTCCGAGAGTGATTTGAATTGGAGCTTTAAAAGCTTTATCAAGTAAAGTTTACCTTTGAACCAACAGTGAAGAAACCCTGTTGTGTTTGTGTCCAGAAAAACTGGTACGGGCTTTGATGATACACCGAGATCACTGCTTTCCTCAACTGCAGCACAAAGCGGTTATTTGAATAAAGTTAAACTCTAAACTCTATTCATATTCTCATCATCCGTATTGCTGCTATGTTTACATTCCCAGTACAACCCTTTTTGCACATCCCTCTCATCCCTCTTGTTTATATTACTATTTATTAAGTCCCATATACTGTTTTTGCACATCTTACTTGTTTTTGCACATCTTACTTGTCTTGCACATCTTGTTTTGCACTTTTCTTTATCCCATTACACTTTTTACTCTTTATTTCTCTTTTTTACCTATATATATGCTCTTGTGTGGTGTTACTTTTATACAATGTTTTATTCTTTGCACTGTCCACTGAGCGGACCTGATTTGATCTACATTTCACTTTTGATTATACCCTGTATAATTTATTATGTGACAAATAAAGAAACCTTGAACCTTGAACCTTGAACAGAGTTTAATCGCCACATCGCAGAACCAACTAAAAGCGGTGTTGTTATTTGAACAGGGTTGAAATGTGCCAACATTTCATGTAACATGCTTAACTTTTTTTTTTTTTTTGTCTAGTGGCAGCAGATATGCTGTCAGGGTGCACGAGGAGAGAGATGAGTTTGAGCATGTTTAAGTTGTGGACCCATAAAATAGACTGATATGACAATACAATAGCAGGAGGACAGTTAACATGCTTAACTGTACTTGCAATGCAACAATTAATATGCTAGTCCACTAGTTTGTTTTGGTTGCTACAGATACGATTGTGACACGGAAGTCTTAACATACTTCCTGAGCAACTTTGAACTGCGCACGCGCAGCACATTGATGCTATTGTAAACAAACTCCATGCTGTTGCTAAGCTAACAAAACAGTTGTGTTTTAAAGTCTATGCTAAAGCCATTAGCCTCAAATGTTAGCATTTAGCATTAACATCCAGTGGTTGAATACAGTGTGTGTGTTTGAAAAGCTAAAGTGGTTTAACCATTTAAACATCTCTAATACACTTGTTGGTCTTTCTAATTTCTCTAATTTATCACTTCTTACCACTTATTTACATTTTACTAGAAAGGGAAATACTAGTTCACATTAATGAATACACAATTATTAATTGTGCCAAATTCAAAATGTAATTAAAACATTATTTAAACAAATTTATTTGGAATCATTCAAATTTCCCCTCATATCATTTCATATGATCATTGCTTCTAGTATTCTCTTCTAGACCTAATCATTGTAGGTAAAAATAAGCCTTGAACGTTGCAAGTTTAAGTCAACTTACTCAACTTAATTGATTTAACCATTTAAACATCTCTAATACACTTGTTGGTCTTTCTAATTTCTCTAATTTATCACTTCTTACCACTTATTTACATTTTACTAGAAAGGGAAATACTAGTTCACAATTATTAATTGTGCCAAATTCAAAATTTTATTAAAACATTTTTAAACAAATTTATTTGGAATCATTCAAATTTCCCCTCATATCATTTCATATGATCATTGCTTCTAGTATTCTCTTCTAGGCCTAATCATTGTAGGTAAAAATAAGCCTTGAACGTTGAAAGTTTAAGTCAACTTAATTGATTTAACCATTTAAACATCTCTAATACACTTGTTGGTCTTTCTAATTTCTCTAATTTATCACTTCTTACCACTTATTTACATTTTACTAGAAAGGGAAATACTAGTTCACAATTATTAATTGTGCCAAATTCAAAATTTAATTAAAACATTATTAAAATAAATTTATTTGGAATCATTCAAATTTCCCCTCAGATCATTTAATATGATCATTGCTTCTAGTATTCTCTTCTAGGCCTAATCATTGTAGGTAAAAATAAGCCTTGAATGTTGAAAGTTTAAGTAAACTTACTCAACTTAATTTATTTATTACGCATATTAATAGATTATATTTAGACTAATACTCACTCATTATTTTATTGCGTTTTTATCCCCTCACTTCCTGTTTTGGTTATACACTGAGCCACCATTTTTATTTACTGATTTCCTCATTTGTTTAATTTCATTTAGTTTTTCTTATTTTGTAATAAATAAATAAATATACATTTATTACTTTTAATTTTAATTTGTCTCCCTATTTTTCTTTCCTCTGTGTATCCTAACTTGGGAACGACACTTGAGTCTTAATAGGAGACATTGTTATCCCTCACTACGAGTTCAAATAAATTAGAGAGACAAATCTCTTTCACCCAAAATGTATTTCTGTTGATTGTTGTGCAGAAACTGACAACAATACTCTATTTCGTAGTCGGGCTTAACCGCTTGCTAGTGGACCCGATCCAATCGACTTACTGTCTCTTGCCCTTCTCTCCTGGTCTATCCTGCTTTCTTTCCTCTTCACTTTTCCCACTTTTAGGGACCTGTAAGAACCATCAATCAATTCTAAGTGAATGAAATACACAATCTTATCAAAAAGAATGAATCATCCTTATGAATTTGATTGTAATCAAACCCTCCTTCGTTCTTTCTAACCTTCCTACATTTAAAAATGCAATCCAAACATTTGAACATCTCATCCAACGCTGAGATCAATTTAATAGAGATACATTTTGGGCAGCTGTCACCTTCGCAGCCTCCCTTGTGAGTGGTCCAACTGTAAGGTGTACAGTGTCAATCCTGTCAGACTAAGGAAAAACATCAGAATTATTATTATATTCATTTGTCTAAAAACAGAGATTTAATAATATTGTTTATCTTCTTGATAAAAACAGTAAAAAAAAAGGAAAATAAACATAAATTTCTCCATTTGAAAACAGAATTGTTGCTTATCATTGAATTTGTTTTTCACCCTTTTCTCTCTTTTCCCTCTTCCTCATTAGAGTGACGAAGTCTTCACATCTCTAGTCTACCTAGATACCATGAGACCAACACAGTCATCACCACACTATACTTGTGGTTCACAATCACTGACACAACACTTAGTTGTCCCACCACACATAGGCTTCTACTCCACATAGATCTGTGTAAATCTCTCTTCTCCCTAGTGTGCCAACATACCGCAGACTACAGACCCCTTTGCCCAAGGGCAAGATGTGAATACTTGGCTAAGAGGTATGACAGACAGCCTCACCCCAAAGACATTTGAACAGTTATTATTTGTAATAATAATAACAATCCTGAGAAGATTCCAGACACAATATTCAAGCCTGAACAACAACCACGAGGAGCTAGTCAAAATCACCTGCTCTCTAAGCTATGCCTTCACAACCCAGATAAAAACTGAGCGACAACAAGCACATCACCCACCTTCAAGAGGAGCTGACACGTGCTCAACGCTGCATAGACAAGCTGGAAGTGAAAGTTCAAGATAAACTCAAAGCACCCAACAAGAGGGAGCAGGAAACAATGAAGCAAGTTAAGGATCTTCATGCAGCCCTGACAGCAGCACAGTTCAACCAACAACGTGCAAAAACTGCCCAGAAAGACCTGGTAAACAGACTCAAGTATGCCGAACAGCTCGTAGAGAAAGCCACGAATCAGTGACAAGAATGCTGAAATCAGTGCCTTGAAAGACCACCTTGAAAAGATACAGAACTGAAAAATCGACAATCTGACCCAGCAACTAGACGATATCAACATTGAGCTCTACATGGTCAGAAAAGAACATAAACATGCTTATGAGCAGAAACAAGGGCCAAGAAAAGAAAATAATCTATCAGCCTCACCACTGCTGAGCAGAGTCCTATGTCCAAGAACTGGTATGCAATGAAATAAGTGAATGGCAACAACCCAAAACCTCACCTGCCTTTGCCACAGAACTCTTTCCTGTCAACGAAAGAAAACCTCAGATCCAAGCAGACCTTGGAGAGCTGCACATGGGATGATCGTCAAAGACATCGACAAGCTGTCTAAAAACATCAGCAAGTTCAACCCGATCTCCACAGGGGGCCACGACATCCAGGCCCACCTTCAAGATATTGACTTTTATCTAGGAAATGAGACTTCATGTGACTGACAGAGACAGGTTATACCTCCTTAGAGCCACGTCCAGTTCAGAGTTACGATACTTCCTAGATCGAAAGCCCAGTCGAACGAAGTCAGACAACCAGCTACTTTGTGAGGTCCTGATTAAAGAGTTTACAGACCCTCAGACTGAGCACGGACTGTTAACTGCCTTAGGAAAACAAACAAGGTCAACAAGAGGCTCCACAAACTTACTACAACCGACTCCGACAAGCCTACTTTGGTGCACACAACGAACCTGACCTTGAAGAGGATGTTAACTTCAAAAGTCTCTTCCTAAGAAATCTGCACCCTGGAGTCAGCCACCATATAGGTGTCATTGCCACGCTCCATGACCATCCAACAGATGCGTGACCTAACACAGAAGGCCTACAACAAGCAGAATATAGCCTAAAGGAAAAGTAACAAAACTTCCACATTCTTGAACTCTGTCACCAAAGACCCAAGCCTTGCACTGGATGACACCCAGTGGCATCACAACACCAGAGTCCTCCATCAAGAGCACAGAGAACGTGACCCCAATGTCAACGACAGCCATCAGCCCAACCGCTGGAAAAATCCATGGGACCAGCCTGCTTCTCAAGAAAGCCAAAAGATAAGAACAACTGGAAACCTAACCAGACATCCAAAGGTAATCGCCTGACTCATCCAAGAGCAACTCGTGTGGGTAAGCGTCAACATAACCCACCTCAGCACCACTCAGACATGCACAGTGTTGAGTATGCACAAGAACAATATATTTATCAGAACAATATCAGAACAATATCAGAAGACATGGAGCAAGTCATGAGACAACTGAAAGAGTTCCTTCAAGATAAGCTGAACATTGATGACGGTAACGGTATATGACAACAGAACGCAAATATGTCAAGAGTTATATGCTCTGTTAGGGGCTGCCATAACAATTGGACTGAGAGAAGAGAACAATTGCACCAACTATGTTACAAACACAATGCAAAGCAGTCTGAGTGTTGTGGTACACTTGACAATTTACACCCACCACCTAAAGAAGAGGGGCACCTGAGGCAATGGCTGAAGGCGCTAAATTTGAAGCGCCCACCCAAGCGCCCTTATGTGTGTTCGTACCATTTCATGGACGGAAAGCCGACTGACGAACACCCTTACCCAGAGAAAAGGCTCGGCTACGATGCTCCGGTAAAGAAGTCAGTTATCTTCGCATCAAAGAAGTCCTCTTCCGGTGGCGCTGCTGAGTTCAGTCGCCTGAGAATTAGCTCCGCTCAGAATTGTGCTTTTATGTTTTTTTTTTTTTTTAAACCTATTTTACTTTTTTACTTCTCTTTTTATACGTGTACCGTCTGCAATGATTATGTACGACAAAATAACACATTTGGACATTGGACAGCGCTACACTAATCTGATCCAGGACACTTTATCCACGGATCCAGCGTGGCCATTGGAGATACTTCGGAGCACCGAGTTGAGCATAGGCCACCTGAATAATCCCAGCAGAAGAAGGAAACACTGCGGGAGACGCGCTGGAATTCGTAACAGACTGAGGAAAAGGGCTCGCAGTCCTCCTCTGCCGAGTATTCTGCTCGCTAATGTCCAATCCTTGGAGAATAAGATGGACGATCTTAGAGCCAGGATTAGTTTCCAACGGGACATTAGGGACTGTAACATCTTTTGTTTGACTGAAACATGGCTCACGCCCTCGGTCCCAGACACTGCCGTAACCCCATCTGATAACTTTTCTGTTTTACGGATGGAAAGAACAGCCGAGGCCGGAAAAACCAAAGGTGGTGGAGTGTGTTTTATGACTAACAAGAAATGGTGTGACCCCAGAAATATCTCCATTCTGTCGTGTTCCTGCTCGCCTCATCTGGAACATCTGTCCATTATCTGCCGCCCATTCTATCTGCCCCGGGAATTTTCATCAATCGTCGTTACTGCCGTTTACATTCCACCACAGGCAGATACTAGCTTGGCTTTGTCCAAACTCCACGATGTGCTCAGCGGATATATCAACAAACATCCTGATGCTGTCTTCATCATCGCGGGGGACTATAATAAAGCCAAAGTCAAGAAGGTCATGCCGAACTTTCATCAGCATATATCCTGTCCAACCAGAGGACCGAATAAACTCGATCATTGCTACACCCAGTTCAAAAATGCCTACAAAGCCCACTCACTGCCGGCTTTTGGAAAATCGGAGTCACACTTTCAGCTCAATGACTCTCGACACATGTGGCAGGGACTGAAGACCATCTGTTCCTCTGGAAATAATTCCTCTGCAGAGGTGAGAGCAGATCCGTTGCTGGCCGAAGAGCTAAACACCTTCTACGGCTGCTTTGAATGCAATGGCGGCGCGACTCTGCCAATCAGCGCGTCAGGAAGCAGCAGACAGAGCAGCGATGATTATGCTATCACCTTGTCAGAGGATGAGGTTCGGAGGGAACTAAAGAGAGTGAACGTCAGAAAAGCAGCAGGACCTGATGGGATTACTGGCCGTGTTCTGAGGTCCTGCGCTGATCAGCTTGCTGGTTTATTTACATCCATCTTTAATGAGTCCCTTGCTACCTCTGTGGTTCCCACCTCCTTTAAAAAATGTGTCATCATCCCTGTGCCTAAGAACAGTAAACCCTCTTGCCTGAATGACTATCGTCCAGTTGCCCTCACATCAACAGTCATGAAGGTTTTTGAGAGACTATTAAAGAACCACATTTGCTCCTCCATCACTGCTACTTTGGACCCTCTTCAGTTTGCCTATCGGCCAAATAGGTCTACTGATGATGCCATCTCTCAGGTCCTGCACTCGTCCCTCACACACATTGACAGCAAAAATGGCAACTATGTCAGGCTGCTTTTCATCGACTATAGCTCCGCTTTTAATACTATAGTCCCCACCAAGCTGGCTGTTAAACTCTCAGACCTCGGCATAACCTCTTCACTTTGTGACTGGATTCAAGATTTCCTCACCGCCAGACCACAAGTGGTGAAAGTCGGCCAGTTCACCTCCAACTCCATCACCCTGAACGTAGGAGCTCCACAGGGCTGTGTCCTGAGCCCCTGCTATACTCTCTCTACACACACGACTGCGTGTCCTCTCACAGCTCCACTTCTATAGTTACATTTGCTGATGATACTGTGGTTCTGGGCCTCATTAACAACAATAATGAGGCCGCATACTTGGATGAGGTAGAGAGACTCACATCATGGTGCCAGGACAACTGTCTCTCTCTGAACGTGAGCAAAACTAAAGAGCTGATCGTGGACTTCAGGAAGAGACAGCAGCGGCCCTACACTCCTCTTATGATCAGTGGGACCCCTGTGGAGAGGGTGAGTAGCTTCAAGTACCTCGGTGTAAACATCTCAGAGGACCTGACATGGACTACACACATTCAGACTCAGGTTAAGAAAGCCAGGCAAAGACTGTACCATCTGCGACAGCTGAGGAAATTCAGGATCTCACCAGCAATCCTGAAAACTTTCTATTCAGGGGCCATAGAAAGTGTACTGACTCAATGCATCTCAGTGTGGTATAGTTACGCCACAAATCAGGACTGTAAAGCTCTACAGAGAGTCGTGTGCTTGGCTGAGCGCATTTCAGGGTCTGCTCTCCCCTCTCTGCAGGACATCTACCTCAAACGCTGCAAAAGCAGAGCTGCAAAAATCATCAAGGACTCAAATCATCTTTTCTGTTTACTGCCATCTGGCAAGCGCTTCAGGAGCATGATGGCAAAAACTGAGAGACTGAGGAGGAGCTTCTTCCCTCAGGCCATCAGGCTCCTTAACACAAACTCAGTTTCATAAACATTTACAAGACTCATTTACATTTACCATCATCCGTATTGCTGCTACATGTATATACCCGGTACAACCCGTTTGCACATCCCTGTTCAGATTACTATTTATTAAGTCCCAGTATACAGTTTTTTGCACATCTTATTTGTTTTTATTCTATTTCACATTTTACTCTTTATTTCTCTTTTTTTACTTATATTTATATATATGCTCCTGTGTTGTGTTTTTAACTTTTATTTAACTTTTATTTATTTTTTGCACTGTCCACTGAGCGGACCTGACTTGATTTGCATTTCACTTCTGATTATACCCTGTATAATTTAGTATGTGACAAATAAACAAACCTTGAACCTTGAAACGATGCTTCTGGATGAGGTAGTGTGTCATGTTTGATTGGTTTTACCTTTGCGCATGTAACACGTGGATCCAAAACGAGCCTTGTAGTTTTGTGTACATCTGCAATACAATACAATTGATTAATTACTTGTACTACTTTGCACAGCTTGTATGTGATAAACCTTGATATGCCAGATGAGAATTATCAATTCTAACTTCGGAATTGCTATTCTTCCCTTTTCATCTCTCACGATCCCTTCTTTGTCTGGGGCACAACCATGTTTTCTCCAATGTTTTAAGTCGGCCTGTGTTGGCTGACACTGCAGGATCTTAATGTCGATATCAGGTATATTGGTTATATACATAGTCATAGCTACCTGTTTCCTGTTGTCTGCTCCAAATTGTGGTTTGACTTGTGCCTTAGCCGCTTCTTTTGCAGCTTTGTCTGCTCTTTTATTCCCTATAGCTTGCTCATCGTTGCCTGTTGCGTGACTTTTCACCTTCACTATCGCCACTTCAGAGGGCTACTGTACTGCATTAGTCAATTGTCCTATCAGGTTTGAATGTGCTATGGGCTTTCCATCTGCCATTTTAAAGTCGCTGGCTTCCCATGTTTTTGCAAAATGATGAACTAGCCCAGAGAGATAGTAGAGCACCTTGTCTCCAAAATATTTGATTGATGAGGGTCATACAAATTCCACCCCCAACCCCCTCCATCCCACCATAACTGGACACCTGTTTGTACACCCCCACCCATCTAAATGGCTATCTGGTTATCCACTCTAGTGATCCCGAGGAATGTCTGTTTTGGGAAATGTGTTTTTGGATGGGTCATTTAAATGTGCTTTAAACTTTACAATGTGAAACTGAGTTAAATGGGGATAAAGGGAGGTTTGTATTTATGTTTTTCACACACATATCAAGAAAAAGCATCAAACATGCATGTAAAATGAGCAATGACTGTTTTTTTTCAGAAAAGAGCAAAAAACAAGTCAAGACGAGTTAGCGTTGTCAAAACAAATTTAGGAAAAGTTTTTTAAAATGCATTAGATATTTTCGTCAAACAACACATGAGTTTTTCTGTTACAATTTAAAACGAGTTAGTTTGACAAAGTAAAAAAAGATTGCTTATTTTACCATGGCGTAAAATAAATAAATATCATGCCGTTAAGTAAGAGTATAAGATACTTGTCAGAAGCTTGTAAGTTTAACATCGTAAGTTAGAAAATAAAAAAAGAGCTGACTATCTAGTCGTAATCTAAAACAAAAAATGAGATCTAATTCAAATCAGACATGTTAGTTAAAACAACAGCATAAGATACTTGTCGAAATCTATCTTGTAGTCTATCATTAGCTATGCTGACGGAAAGTTAAACAATAGAAAAAGTCCTGAGCACCTTGCATTGAGACGTCCATGCACGGCGGTGTCAAAATGAGCTTACGAGCGCAGGGGCTGGACCACCCCTATTGTCAGCTCACCCTAACACCAGAGGAGAGACCAAAGCGAAGATTTAAATTAATTAAACAAATTAATGTTTTAAAACTTTCGAACAAAGGTAATTTTTTATAAATCTTTTACATTTCTTAATTAATTAAACATTAAACATTCAACATTCATTTAAAGCTTTTCACTTTAAAAATAGGTTAGCCTAGTTTTGCTTCTAAACAAACAGCTTCCAAACCAGCAGGAAAATGTTGTTTAATTTTATTTAAGCAGCATAATTCCTTTATTTACTCTTTGTTTTTGACAAGTTTAAGACTTCTGCGGTGCTATATAATCCCCAGACTTTTTTCGCTTTAAAAGTTAGGTTACGATCGTTTTTATAAATATTCATCTCTAAGTCACAGGAAAATAGTGTTTTATTTTATTTTATTTAAATAGCATAACTCCTTCATTTACAAATTAATTTTTTGTCAATCTTGCGGCAGGATTTTTGTCAATCTTGCGGTAACAGTTTGAAAATATACGCTCGTATGTACATGAACGCAAACCTGTATGAAAGCGTTTTGGCGGTCTTTGGATTTTCAGTTGTAATTAAACGTCTATGGTACAAAACGTAAATATTTCAACTCACACAGTGCAACGGAATGAGTGAAGTTTGAAGACGGGCGTGTGATAATGTGATAACTGATGCAACCATATCAGATCAAAAGGACGTTTCAGGGAGCTACTCATTTGTAATCTAATTGCATGTATATTATGACACAAACCAGTGAGTGTGAACTTTGTCAAAGGTTCACTGGAATGGCTCACTGACTCTGGTCAAAGGACGTGTGTCCTATTGAATCTTGTTTATTACAAACAACTGCTGAAGTTAAAGGTTAGGTAAAGTTTTAGAAAATTAAATAGTTTTCCTAAGGGAGTCATGTATGTTTAGTATGCAGAACTGGTGAATGCGTCTTCAAACTGATGTAAATGAGTCAGATAAAAAGAAGGGGATACAAACTTAAATAAATAGAGACCTCCAAAGCTGTTTGTTTTAACAAAAAGGTATATGCTGTATGAAAATGTTGTTTAATTTGAGTTAATTTAACTTGTAACTAGTTTTGTTATTTATTTTTTCACTCATATATTTTTAGCCCCTCACCACAAACATACACTGTAAATGTAAACAGACATGCGCACGCACATGCATTGATACACACACACACACACACACACACACACACACACACACACACACACAATCATTCCGATGTAAGAATAACATCACATCTACTTCAAACGCCACATCCGAACAGATGGTTTACACGAGATCGATAGACAGATATCCTGAGCTTTGCTTTTGGTGGTTAAAACCCCCATTGCGTTCAAACACACGTAAATAGAAAAAAATATATATATATATAAAAAAAAACACCCAAGGGATATTGTAACATCGAACCAATTAAATTGTACAGGAAAAAATAAAAATCTCCAGCTGTGTTAAGTACACTGATGAAGATGCAGCATGGTAACTGTGTCTGATGAATTTGCGCGGGGAGGTTTTGATGAGATGTATAACAAAAGTCAGAATCTAAATAAATATATGTTGGACACGAACGATAATAAATACTAAATAAAAAATGTATCCAGAGTTTTGTTTTAACAAATGTGATGTAAATCTATATCATACCGTCAGGTGAATTACGTAAACAGATGCGAAACTGTTATTTAACTGTAAAATAATGAAAACGATTGTTTATGCGGTTGTGTACAAGTGTTTGTATTATTTATAGAATACTTATTATTATGTTTTAAACATGGCTTTCGTAATATTTGACCATATTATTTCACAAATTAACTTACTAAAGATTTGTGGTATTAGGTCACACCCTGCCGGCATTTATTAGACTTTACGACTTGTTTTCAGGAGGTGCCCACAACCTGAAGCATTAAAAACCAAAAACTATAACATCTTCATTACCTGTAAACTCAAACTCTATCTTCTTGTCGCACGACACCGAAATATCTCAACAAGCGTTGGAACAATATGTTTTGTTCATAGGCTTTCTTTAAATATTTGAATGTGAATATTTAACATGGCGTTGTTATTATTATCTCCAGATGCTTTTGAGAATCTCGAGTTTGACGATGGATTGGAGCAAATCCTTGAGGAGATATGTAAGTCTTTACACTTTTTCTAACGTGTGGTTTAACGTCCAAAAACAATAATAATAATGCTCGTTATCATTTATTCGGTTGATGAAGCCCAGTTAGTTGCTTGCGGGGATGACATTGGACTTGACGGTAAGTTATACAGACACTAGTTTTTCTTAACGTGTTAAAAGTTTCACTTCCTCATAACCTGTGTTTACTAAATTTGACAGGTGAGCACGATGATGACGACAACCACGTGATAACATTACCTACAGAGGTGGTGCATCAAGAGATTGTAGTCAGAACAGAAACACGTCATGAACCAGACAACGTCACACAGACTTCCCCCTTCTGCAGTCCGTGTACGGAGGAAAGGGTTCACACGACCGCAGCCTGTACAAGCGTGCACACACCTGTAACCAATTCCGCCGCAGAACGATTGATCTCCCAATACGAGTGCGGACAGGGCGTAAAACGCTTGAGATTGGCCGAACAGGAAATGGGTGACACACCGACCACCAGCCGATTATGGACTTCAGAGAATAATGGTAAGAGTTAAAACAGAAAATCTAACTATTACATTTTATGTTTGACTTTTATTTAATAAATTAATAAAATGGTTATTGTTATTCTTTTTACAGAAAAACAGACATTTGGGCTGTTACGAGGCAAATTAAATCAGTATCAACAAAACTCATCTTTGCAATGCAGAGGAAACAGAGGCTTCACCTGAAGTGGCATTTAGATGTAGCCTATTTACACACTGTTTAAAGCAGGACAGGAATGCATTTAGCCTGCAGTTACAAATGCAGAAATAATGTTTTGATATATAAGACATAAAATGTTGAATACTCATTTGGAATTCTAAATTATAATAAAAAAATAATTTACATGTGAAATTA
The DNA here is from genome assembly GCA_027564155.1 of Gymnocypris eckloni scoliostomus. Classification (NCBI taxonomy): domain Eukaryota; kingdom Metazoa; phylum Chordata; class Actinopteri; order Cypriniformes; family Cyprinidae; genus Gymnocypris; species Gymnocypris eckloni. Next base: position 8,630,524 of record CM050436.1, on the reverse strand, counting down.
AAACCGCCAGTAGGTGTCACCAAGTCAGTGTTAATAAGTGAATAATTGTGATTGAACCGAATCATTTAAACGGTTGATTCAATCAGGAACAAAACACCATCATGCGGTCAGAGATGCAAAACTGTGCTAGGGTGGCTGTTTGGAATTATTTTTGTTGTCGAAATAGACCAAACACAGGCAATTTGGTGTCTATAACGCAAGTCTCTTAATTGATTTATTGTATATTGAACCAATGTAAAAAAATATATATATATATTATATGTAATCATGCTGATTTTTGGAGAAATGTACTATTGATTTACTATATGAAATTATATAAATATATAAATGTTCTTCCCCTATATCTTAAATTTTGTGATCATTCTAAATGCATTATAACAGACTGAATTACACAGTGAAAGAACACACTCTAAATGCTCGCGCACACACTAGTCTAATCTACTAGATTCCACGGCACTTTAGGAATGTTTTGTATGGTTTTTGGCAAAATACTGATAATGTCAAATTGCCCATCATTAAAACAACAATTACGATATTATCGCAGACGATATTGCATGCCCCTGCACCACTGTATTTTTGTCTAATTTGTGCAAAACCTTTTGCTAATCTGTTAAAGCTTTATTTTAACCACCAATGCAATGATGTAGGTATTTACCTTACCTCTACATGCTTGCAAAGGGTTAATGTCAATATATTATAAGCTGCTAGTTTGGTCTCACTAGGCAAACACAGCTTACACTGCATAATAGAGCATGAATATATGGCCAGGGGTTCACTTAATTTTCTTCAAGATCAACTTCAGCCAAATATGACAGGGTTTGGTTTTCAGCTGGGTCTGCACCATAATGCCTGTCTTGTCCATCTGCATCTTTCTTGTGATTTTAGTGCCAGTTTGTTCTCCTGCCCATTATTTGCTGCAGTAGTTTCCAGGGAGCATTTTTTTAACTCAGTAATGAATGTGTTTTAAAATGTAGTGAAGTACAATACTTCAAACAAAATATACTTGAGTAAAAGTAAAATTACAGATTTTAAAAGTTACTTTCAAAAGTAGAAGTACACAAAAGCTACTCAATTACAGTAATGCGAGTAAATGTAATTAATTACATTCCACCTCTGCTCTTACGCTCCTGAAACAGGATGCCATTCATACCGACGCACCTGCTAGTACAACTGTTACTGCACCTGTCCCTCCGCCTAATAACGACGATGGAGAGGATCAAATCGTCAACGAAATCTTAAACAACGTACCGCAAAGGAGTTTAAAAAACATCAACTTAATTTTGAATAAAATGTCTAATGCTAAGCAATTGTGTTCATGGACAGATTCTGGAGAGTTTATGTTTAAAGGACGTGTAATCACCGGATCGCCCATGTTGGATTTGGTTAAAAGTATAACAGCTCCTCATACGATCCGTGATGAATACAGACCTCGTGGATGGAACATATTTCTGGATACTTTCACCGGTTTAAATATACCATTTTCAACTATAAGCAATCCACAAGCAGATGTCGCCAAAGATGATGACCCCGCTGAAAAAACGGAGAGGTAAAAAGGTCATGGCTGAGTCACAACTTAGCACCCCCAACGGAAATGTGTTTAATTCGCCAACTCTTGATGCTAGCGCATGGTTAACCTTTTAACGTTATTGTTTGTAAATATGCTTGTAAACATATTTTAAATCTATGAAATATTTGCATTAAAGCGTGTGCTGAATTATAAATATGCTGGTAATAAAAATATTTTATTTTGAGAGATCACATTTTGTCTTTTATTTATACAGTATACACATTACTACATTTGTGATTTTTTTTTTAATTAAATATGAAATTATGGAACTGTTCTAAGAGCATTACAGAGGTTTACAGATCTGCACGCACTGAAAACTGAGGTTTCAGTCTCTTTACAAATCGAACGACCATGTCATAATTTTTAATCAGATCATCATAATACATTTGAACAATATTTTCATAATCGTGACCTTTTGACGTGATACAGAAAAAACTGAAAAAAAAACAAAATGCTGCACACAAGTATCTGATGAAATCTTGGGCCTGCTTGTTAGAGTATTGCATACGAAGATAATTGTTTTTTAAAAGGTTTCGGATGTTCTTCGTAAAATTTGGATCTTTAGAGCCTCCGACAAAGCTGTCGAAAAAACAACTAACACCATCGTTGTTTATGTAGATTTCTGTTTGACGGATCGGTATTAAAAATAAGCATAGACGGTAAATTCTTTAATGATGTTTTGGGTAGGACATCGCAAGGATGCTCTCCTAAAAAATATGTACTGTGTGCAATTTTATCCATAACGGCCGTTAGTTGAACAGTATTAATTTTACAGTCTCAGTAATAATCGACCAGCACCTGTCTTCGATTGGTTATGGACTGCGTGAGAGGTTGTCTGAATCGGGCTTCTAGTCTAATGTTTCCCAATCTAATTAGCGATACGTGATTCGAACAATCTTCAGGTGATAAATTAAAGCCGTAGAAGGTATATCCATTGAGAAAATCCTGCCAATCTATTGCCAGAGGCTGATTTTTAAGATGTCTTCCGGTAGATAATTCAAGTTGATAAAAGTCCCTCACGGCGGATCCGTTCTGATATTCCAGCTGAAGGGGTTTGGATGGGATTTGAACACCATCTCGATATAAAGCCAGAAATTCTAGGTTAAAATGATTAAAAGCAATGGGAGTTTTATCATACGCCCCTGAAAAAGCAGAATTTTTCGTTCTAAAAATATATTTTCTTGATTAGACACGCGAGATCCTGGTGGCATTGAAAAATTCTTCAGACACACGTGTTCTATGGGGTATTTAGCAGTGGTTGATAGAAGAGCCTGCGGGGTGAAACCGAAACTTTTTTCACAAAAAGAGATGCGGATACAATATTGAGTTTATAAGCGATGTCTTCATCACGGCATCAGACAGAACTCGTCTTTACCTCTCATCATTCGTATTTTTATATCTACGCCATTCAACATCAATTTTTCTTGAAAGAAAATGTCACTATGAATGAGAGCTGGTAATTCTACGATATTACTATCCTAGAATTACACAGTGTTCCTGTGGCTCAGTGGTTTGAGCATTGCGTTAGCAGCGCAAAGCTTGTGGGTTTGATTCCCAGGGAACACACATACTGACAAAAAAAAAAAAGATGTATAGCCTGCATCCACTGTAAGTCGCTTTGGATAAAAGTGTCTGCTAAATGCATAAATGTAAATTACTAGTGTTGGTAAACGCTGCTCGCTTCATTAACCCTGCGTTTTCTCCCGTGGGGTCTGTAGCATCCATGTGGCCGTGTCTCTGTAAAACAATCCTGCTGAAAAGACGCTTTTGAGGGTATCTTTTCCGAAATTTGTCAGTGCTTCGATTAAACATCTGTAAGGATACGTGCTAGAACTCGGTGTTATCAGTAGGTCACCTAGAGAAACATCCAACTGCGCGAATACACACGCTCTGGGGAAGTTTATTAATCCGACAGGTGCACCATCTGCTATATCGGACCTATCCGGTCTGATTATTTTTATCCTCGTGTACAACAATGTGTTATTTACGTCGATGTAATCTTCACCCATCCCCGCAATAAATAATTATATCGGCGATGAGTCCATTATCGCTGATAGAGGCGGTATTTTGACGTAGATATTTTTTTCAATAGACGTCTGGATCATAGGTACAGTAAATAAATCTAGCTCAGATTTAATACATTCCTCCGACATGTTGTGGAATAGAGACATGGTTTAGAAAATAGTACTCAGGGGTCTTTTGACACGGACGATTTTCTTTACACGTTTCACACGGGAGCGTTGTGAGCGTATGCTTCTTACTAGTATGTTTAGCTTTCTTCACACAGCCACTCCCCCTATGTATTCGTGCACCAGGTGGTTTAAAAGAACCACGCGACATAACCATTAATCGATTACCATTTTGCCCGTTGTTGTTATAAGATCTCGATAGGGTGGTGGTTACAACATCGCTAGCTATATTTCTCGCCACAGCTTTTAGATGTGGTTTTGCTATACTAAAACCTATTTTATATAGGTAGCACTATTCTGAAAAGCGCTTTAAAAATGCCTCCTATACCAGCCCAGTACATAACAGGGACACCAGCATACCCGGGTAACCTGTTACCCGCTTGGTTTCGGTAGTAAGCGACATAGCGTTCGGGGTCCATAGTCACGTAGTAATTTTGTTAAAACCTATTTCACAGGTCTGAAGTGGAGTTTAGCCACAACTTTACCGTAAGTGAAATGGACGTGTTTGTTCTGATCGTCTTTGACATCGATGCAAATGTACGTAATATTAGATTTATTCACAGGAGCGTAATGCGGCTTATCGAATCTGACACTGACAAAATCGTTAGACGCATCCTCTATATGTACAGTGTAGCACTTGAGTGGACAGGCCCATCTTAGCATGGACTCTCACTCATCAAAGGAACACGATAAGATTATTTTGTTTAACATTTGCGAGTCATAAAAAGCAACCAACTCCAATAGTGGTGCCGCTCCGTCTGGAGGACCCCTTTGCTAATCTCTGAAAAAGACACAGGAAGGGAGAGATTTATAGAGCCACATCCTTGAACACCACAAACTCCAAGATCTCCTGAACATTAATACATAACTCAATGATGCTATCAACAAGGAAGACGGGTTTACCATGAGACACCGAGCTGAAAAAAAAATCACCAGACCCCCACAGGAGATGACTTCCTGACCCCGGACACCTCCCGTTTCTCTGTTGCATTCCTAGAGAATACGCGCTTTTGTCTCTCCTTTAGCAGACAAAGAACGAGTAAACTGTTGTGAACTTTATGCTAAAAGACAGTTAATGGTTCCTGCTACTATTATAGCAACATACTCAAGAGACAATATATATTAATGTTGTATTTTATGTCTTGTATAAGCTTGCTGTGTAGTGGAGCCTATGGTATTTTTCTTAACCTATGACGTATTACTGTTCCCTGTAAAGTTAATGTTAACTAGTGTTTAGTTTCATATGGAGGGTCGTGATAAATACGAATCAGTGGCGCAACAGATTTGGTGCTATTATAAATGGGTAAGCTGTGATAACACTTTACATAAGTATTAAACTCTTAGAATTATCCACATGAAGATCACAGAGTAGCTTAGGCATGTCCAAAAGGAACAATATGGGCGGGGCTCCGCCCCACAAGAACAATCTGATTGGGAGAAGCCTCAAGTGGGCGTACTGAAATCAGTCTGTTAAAATGGACACAACAGCTTTTAGCTTTAGATTTTTTCTTCTCACTTGCTGTTCACCGACTTGCTGGAAGCTTCGGCTTCGTCTTCACTGGTCGCGCTGGAAGCCCTCGACCACCGCCTTACCATCAGGCTGACTTGCAAAGATTTTGCGCTTTGAAGTGCCCATGACGTAACATCTTGTCGATAATTTAAAAACACTACAAATACTTAGTCAAACTCCTGAAGAAACCTTCAAAGCCTGAAGCTACGTGGAAGGAACTCAGAGAAGAACTTCAAGGGTCGCCTCTCAAAGAACCAGGCAACCTCAAATCGCAGGAGGGGTTCCCTCAGTAAAATCACGCAACAAGCCGGTCAGTCGCCGGGATTCCCTCAGCCATCCGAAGGAAACACCAGCTCTCCATCTCAACTTATAGCAAGTAATCAAACAAATCTCTATTCTTACTGAACTGAAGAATTGATCTGTATGCAGTAAAGATGGCAAAGTCTCCGCTGTGATCTTCCTCTAGTTAAAGCTATGAGATAGCAAAAGAGTGCTAGCCTTAAAACTCTCTCTTCAAACCACAAAACTCCTTATGTGTGTGCGTATGTGTTTGCGTATGTTTATGTGTGTATATGTGTTTTATTAAGTTTAGTCCATGTATTGTAGAATAACAGTTAGCAAATAAACCTTGTTTCATTTATAAAGAATGATGTCCTGGGCTGTGTGATTTGCAAGTTTTAAACTATTTGCCAAAGATTGCGTTACCTAGCTCAAATTGCATAAAGTACTAATTTTGTTTGTTTTATCATTGGCCACAAAGCAAGATAAATTAAATTGTTAAATATATACTGATGTTAGTGGTCGCTGGACGAGTCGTTAATAAAGTATAAATCATAAGTTAAAGATTAATATCACTTTAATCAAAGCAATATTGAATCTTTAATAAATGATTCCCCAAAGCTGAAATAATAGCTTCTAAATTTATTACAACAGTTTTCAGTAGCGGTACATACGAATTGCTGACTGATTGATATTCGATCATGTCTGTGTACATGTACATGCTATAAAAGGCTCCTCTTAAGTCTTCGTTGCCATCCGCGGCTCACCCAACTCGCCATTCGCGGGTAATTGGCCACTGTTTGTGGCTACGGCAAAGTCTGTGCCGCCTCTCGCAGGTGAAGTCAATGCCCCCGCCGTCCACGGGGAAGCTTAGTCCGCCTGCAGAAAGTATGGTGAGCTGACTGAGGCTCACGTGCCTTTGGGGTTATTGGTGATGCATGAGGGGATGTCATGGATTCCAGAAGCTGCTCCTCGCCAGTGCCCTCCTGTTCTCGCTCCTCGCCAGCGCCCTCCTGTGCCCGCTCCTCGCCAGCGCCCTCCTGTTTCCGCTCCTCGCCAGCGCCCTACTGTGCCCGCTCCTCGCCAGCACCCTCCTGTTTCCGCTCCTCGCCAGCGCCCTCCTGTGCCCGCTCCTCGCCAGCGCCCTACTGTGCCCGCTCCTCGTCAGCGTTCTCTTGTGCCTGCTCCTAGTCAGTTCCCTCAAGTGCCCGCCTCCCCAGGGCCAGTTTTCCCAAGAGTCCGCACCACCCGAGCACTCCCAAGTGTCCGCACAGCCCGAGTGCCCACCAGAGCGCCCACCAATATTAGCGCCCAATCTAATATTATTTTATTAAAGGAGAAATAAGTTTAGATTACTTTCTTATCAATATCACAACATTGAACTGCATTTACAAAAAAAATACTTAGTGATTACATTAAACAAGCACTCACGCTCAATCTGCGCTACCGCAGACTGCACAAATCCTCCATGTGTTAATCTCTCACACTCGGAGAAATACCAAATCCATCTGATCATTTACTGCTCCAACTGCTCAGCAACCAGGCTAATGAGTGTTCCCTATCTGTCGGTCACTACGAGTTATGTCATGATGACATAGGGAATTTACTTGGAAGCCCCAATCATCTCTGACTTTAAGAGAAAACGCCAATGAAATTGGCTAGTGGATTTTGCATACCTGAGCCACTCCCCGTGTATACGGGTATAAAAGGTTGACAGGTGCATCCACTCATTCGATTTTTGCTTCGGTGTCGAGTGGATGAGAAGTGTGTTGATCTCCACAAAGTCTTTCATCTTTGTTTTGTTCCTGGTTGCCGTCAAGGTGCAGTCAGCGGAGTCCCTCTCAGCAGCGATTGCACTGGGCACTTCAACCGAATAAGCAAATTCTAAAAGAGCAAATCACGGAAGGTCGCATCTTTTTCAAGATGCCGTTCCGTCCGTGTCCTCTTGGCTGCGGTCGTTTCGTGTGTTGTTTTCAGTGTGTGGGCCTCCAACACGCTGAAGATAAGTTCGTGGATGACTTATGTGCCTGTTGTGGGCGTATTAGCATGAATTCGCTGCAATCTCGCCTTTCCTTTCTGAAAGGATTGGCACCCTCTGTCGCCACCCATTCCAGTCTCTCAGGCTCGAGCAGAGGACCGCCAGCTGGCTCTGGGAGTTCTGAGGGTCACAGTAAGAGCCTCTCCTCTGGGAACATCCCCACGTACCTCTTACTCCTCATGCAGCGAACGTCCCATCCGATTCCCAGGTGATTTCGCTGGTTTGTCCCATGGGGAGCCCAGCATTTCATTCGGTGCGCCATCCGAGGAAAGGATGTCGATTGCAGCATTGGGGGATGGGCTTACGTCCTCTGAGGATGAAGGTGCGGTGGGGCTGCCCCCATCAGGTGTTGTCGCCACCGCTGCGCCGGACCCAGAGCTGATGGCCATGCTTGCCCGGGCAGCCGTGAGTATCGGGCTGGAGGTCAACAGACCGCCCAGTGCCGAACCTTCACGGCTGGATGATTGGTTTCTCGGAGCGGGGCGTGGCTCACAACCGCGTTCTGCTCCGGTGCCTTTTTTCCCCGGTCCTCACTACCCATGATGGAGGGGGGTAAGCGGGCATTCCCCAGGTGGAGAAAGCAGTCGCGGTGCACCTGTGCCCATGAAACGCTGTCACTTGGAGGAATCGTCCGCATCTCCCGTCTGAAGTCTGTAAGCTGACGGCTGCTCTCGCGGCCAAAGCTTATAGTGCTGCAGGCCAGGCAGCCTCTGCCCTGCATGCCATGGCTATCCTGCAGGTTCATCAAGCCAAGGCGCTCAAACAGATGCATGAGGGTAGCACCGACCCGGGGTTGATTCAGGAGCTGTGCATGGCGACTGACTTCGCTCTATGAGCGACGAAAGTCACAGCGTGGTTCCTCGGAAAGGCGATGTCCACCATAGTGGGCCAGGAGCGCCATCTCTGGCTCAACCTTGCAGAGATGAAGGACGTCGACAAGGCACGCTTTCTCCGAGGCGGGGCTGTTTGGTGACAAGGTGGAGGGCTTTGTCCAGAAGTTCTCAGCCGTACGGCAGCAGACAGAGGCGATCCAGCACATCCTCCTCTGGCGTGATGCACCGGCCACTGCTGCCCCCGGGAACCGGCCTCCATTTGCCCGTCACCGTGGGCGCCCTCCTGCGTCCTCCTGTACTACTCCGCCCTGCACCGAATTGGGACACTGCGTCGAGCCTCTCGCAGGAGAGTGGCACCCCCCGAGTCCAAGCAATGAATGAATGAATGATGCATTTATATAGCGCTTTATTATGTATTGCTGTACACCCAAAGCGCTTTACAATCATGTGGGGGGGAGGGGGACTCCTCAACCACCACCAGTGTGCAGCATCCACTTGGATGATGCGATGGCTGCCACAGGACAACGGCGCCAGTGTGTTCACCACACACCAGCTACAGGTGGAGAGGAGAGAGAGTCATAGAGCCAATCAAGTGGATGGGGATTATAAGGAGGCCATAATTGACAAAGGCCAGTGGTGGGAATTTGGCCAGGAAACCGGGGTTACACCCCTACTCTTTACGAGAAGTGCCCTGGGAATTTTAATGACCACAGAGAGTCTCATCCGAAGGACGGTGCTTTTTACAGTATAGTGTCCCTGTCACTATACTGGGGCGTTAGGACCCACACAGACCACAGGGTGAGCACCCCCTGCTGGTCTCACTAACACCTCTTCCAGCAGCAACCTAGTTTCCAGGTACTGACCAGGCTCAACCCTGCTTAGCTTCAGTGGGCAACCGGTCTTGGGCTGCAGGGTAATATGGCTGCCGGTTCAAGCAAGGCCCCAAGTTGTCCAGGAAGTCGACGAAGCGGCCCTAACGGGGGCAACCCAGAGGTGCTGGAGTTTGCTCTTTCTCAGGAGACGGCAACAACAGCGCCGCTCTTTCCCCCGGAGGAGGGCCGGGAGGAGAATCCTGTGTTTCTATTTTCTGTTCCGCTGGTACCCACTTTTTCAAAGATAGAGCAATTTCCTTTTCCTCCGGGTTCTCAGGTCCAAGGGACGGCAGTGTGCGACACATTGCTTCCTCACTCTCGCCCACGACCCATCTTGCCAGCAGCCAAGAGAGCATGGTTCGGGGATGCAGTAGCTCCCCACGCACCTCTAGCCAGTCCCGTCTTGGGACCCAGGGAGTTCTGCAAGGATGTCTCAGAACGCACTGCCTTTTGTGCCATCCAGCCCTACTCCCCTTCGCTGCACCACCACAAGTACGTCAATTGTGCCGTTGGAGCCACTTGCACAGCGTCTGGAGGCGTGGCTCATGCTGCCCAGCCCGTCTCGCTGGCTCACGCGCACAATTCGACTCGGCCACGCGATTCAGTTCATCAGGCGACCTACCAAGTTCAACGACGTTCTCGAGACTTCGGTGGCAGTCTGGAACGCCCCTGTCTTGCGTGAGGAGATTGCTGTCCTCCTGGAAAAGTATGCAATCGAGCCGGTCCCTCCAGCCAAGATGAGGCAGGGGTTTTACAACCCTTGCTTCATCGTACCCAAAAAAGGCTGTGGTCTTCGACCAATCCTGGATCTCGCCGAGAAGACCCCCGAAGATGCACGATTGGAGTAGTACTTTCTTTCCTGCAAGAAAGGTTGAAGCGTAGGATGTCACCCTCCACCTTGAAAGTGTATTTGGCCGCTATCGCGGCCCATCACCATACAGTGGACGGCCAGACCCTGGGAAAGCATGATCTCATCGTGAGTTTCCTGAGGGGTGCCAGGAGGATGAATCCCTCTAGGTCACCCCTGATGCCCTCCTGGGACCTCTCTATCATCCTGGCTGGACTTCAGAGGGGTCCATTTGAGCCACTGGACTCAGTCAAGCTGAAATTCCTGTCAGATAAGACAGCGCTCCTGCTGAGGTTTAAAAGCTCTGAGCAGCTCTTTGTCTGCCACGGAGGTCAGCAGAAAGTGAAGGCCCCTTGGATAGTGGATGCCATCGCTTTGGCGTACCAATCTCAAGGCGAGCCATGCCCCCTCGGAGTGAGGACTCAATCCACTCAGAGTGTTGTTTCCTCCTATGTGTTGGCACACGGCGCCTCTCTGGCGGACATCTGCAGAGCTGGGCGAAGGGCTGGGCGACACCGAACACCTTCTGCAGAGCTGGCCAGCTGGGCGACACTGAACACCTTCGCAAGATTCTACAGTCTCTGCATTGAGCCAATTTCTTCCCGTGTGTTGGGTAAACAGGTAATGGGCGGGAAGAACTGGCCAGTGTCATGCTTGCTGCGCCATTCCCCCTCATCTGGGGACGCGAGCGCCTTTTTCCTCCTCCAGCTCAGTTCCCCGGATGGCAAACCCTGGTTGAGTTCCTCCAGCACCCCTGGCAGTCAGACTGGGTGGAGTAGTCTGACACCAGGCCCAGTACTGGTGTTAGCTCACCCGGGTCCCGGTCAGCCCCTGTACTGGGCTTGGTGTCCATATGGCCTGATTCCCCTTCTGGAAAAATTCCATATGTGCATTCTTCCACGATAAGGTTTGCCTTATGGTAAACCCGTGTCTTCCCTTTGACAGAGCTCTCTGTCAGGCTCTGCTGGCAGTTCTCCTCCCTACACCTAGGTAGGGTCTGCACCAGAGTCCAGTCATATGTAGTACTGCCCCAGGCCTGGTCAGTCCATATCAGTGTTTCTACATGTTATCTACTTTCGGACAGGATGTGGTCTCCGTAGCACCCTTCTCCGGAAGGCTCGCTTCCCTGTCATTACAGCCAAACTTTAACAACAAATAGGAAAGACTTGAAGCTATCTTTCACTGAAGGTCAAAATCCCTTCCGATTTCTGTGGGGAAAGGAACAGCAGCTTGGCTATCTCCAGCAGCAATGTGGTCCTTGCGGGCACCAAGTGCGGGCACCAAGTGGTCCTTGCGGGCACCAAGATTAGCGAATTTGCGCTGGAGCGATGGGAAGGTTGCCACCGTTTGCATGGCATTTGTCTGTCACACGCTCGCTTGTCAGCATCTACATGCCACAAGGTTGTGACGGGGTTCAGCTTGTGGTACTTTCCACAGGTCCCCTATGTCATCACGACAAAACTCGTAGTGACCGACAGATAGGGAACGTCTCGGTTACGTATGTAACCCACGTTCCCTGATGGAGGGAACGGAGACGTTATGTCCCCAAGCCATGATCGTGAACCATCGCTGGTTGCCAAGGACATGTTCTCGGCACCTCAACGTAAAACCTAACCTGTTGGAGAATTACCATTCTCCCTTTTATACCCGTATGCACGGGGAGTGGCTCAGGTGTGCAAAATCCACTAGCCAATTTAATTGGCGTTTTCTCTTAAAGTCAGGGATGATTGGGGCTTCCAAGTAAATCTCATATGTCGTCACGACATAACGTCTCCATTCCCTCCATCAGGGAACGTGGGTTACGTACGTAACCGATACGTTTTCTCCTTTCTTTAAAGCCCTAAACACACTGCATGATTTTTGGCTGTCCCAGATGAAAGATTAGCATCGTGAAAAAATCATGGCGAATCAGAAATCGCCGCGATTGTTTCATGATGCCAATCTTTCATCTGGGGCAGCCGGAAATCATGCAGTGTGTTTAGGGCTTAAGAAAACAACCGTGTTATTTTCCAATGCATGCACTTCAGCTCAGGGAAGCCTATCCAAACTGTTACAAAAAAAAAAAAAACTCTTTTTTTTTTTGCAAAAAAAGCAGTTTGCTTTTGCAACTGTGCTATGCAGATGCAAGAGAGTGCCCTCTAGAGGCAGGTAGGCATGACTGCATGCTTTTCTTATTTTTATTAATACTTTCTTGTGACAACTTCATCTTCTGCTGCTTAATGATATTAAGGCTATGGCTATGTCTTGCATACAACAAGTCATATTAGTTGGGTGCTTGTAAAAACTGAAACTTATAAATGGGCACTCCTGAGAAAGTTATGTAAACAGTTTTACCTTATATTTGTTTCAAATTTAACATGCTAATCATATTACTCATTACCAAGTTAAAACATCCAAGCATATGCCTTATCATCAATATGATAAACAAATCTCAGCATAGAACACAAACAAGAAACAGGAAGTGGTTTATTGCTGCTGTGCTACTCAATTTTATTTCATGGGTGCCAGCAGATTTTTGTAGGCAAATTCCAGAAGACAAAATGTCAGCTACAAACCTTGGGTTATGTCTAATATGTTCACAAATACTGACCATTATTATTGCTTTTGTGTAGTAGAGTTCCCTGTATTTCACCAAAATTCCCTAGAACTCCAGGGGAATTTTGAGTGCCCAAAAACATTACAGTTTTACTTGTATATATAGTGGCTTCACAGTAAGGTCTTGTGATTAGGGATGTTTTCATGACTAATGCAGTTAGAAAGGGTTTTGTTGTATCTCAATAAATTAGAATGTCATGGAAAAGTTAATTTATTTCAGTAATTCAACTCAAATTGTGAAACTCGTATATTAAATAAATTAAATGCACACAGACTTAAGTAGTTTAAGTCTTTGGTTCTTTTAATTGTGATGATTTTGGCTCACATTTAACAAAAACCTACAATTTCACTGTCTCAACAAATTAGAATATGGTGACATGCCAATCAGCTAATCAACTCAAAACACCTGCAAAGTTTTCCTGAGCCTTCAAAATGGTCTCTCAGTTTGGTTCACTAGGCTGCACAATCATGGGGAAGACTGCTGATCTGACAGTTGTCAATAAGACAATTATTTACACCATTCACAAGGAGGGTAAGCCCCAAACATGCATTGCCAAAGAAGCTGGCTGTTCACAGAGTGCTGTATCCAAGCATGTTAGCAGAAAGTTGAGTGGAAGGAAAAGGGTAGGAAAAAAAGGTACACAACCAACCAAGAGAACCGCAGCCTTATGAGTATTTTCAAGCAAAATCGATTCAAGAATTTGGGGGAACTTCACAAGGAATGGACTTAGGCTGGGGTCAAGGCATCAAGAGCCACCACACACAGACGTGTCAAGGAATTTGGCTACAGTTGTCGTCAGAGGAATCTTACCTGGACTAAGGAGAAGAAGAACTGGACTGTTGCCCAGTGGTCCAAAGTCCTATTTTCAGATGAGAGCAAGTTTTGTAATTCATTTTGAAACCAAGGTCCTAGAGTCTGGTGGAAGGGTGGAGAAGCTCATAGCCCAAGTTGCTTGAAGTCCAGTGTTAAGTTTCCACAATCTGTGATGATTTGGGGTGCAATAGCATCTGCTGGTGTTGGTCCATTGTGTTTTTTTGAAAACCAATGTCACTGCACCCGTTTACCAAGAAATGTTGGAGCACTTCATGCTTCCTTCTGCTGACCAGCTTTTTAAAGATGCTGATTTCATTTTTCAGCAGGATTTGTCATCTGCCCACAGTGCCAAAAGCACCAAACATTGTTTAAATGACCATGGTGTTGGTGTGCTTGACTGGCCAGCAAACTCACCAGACCTGAACCCCATAGATAATCTATGTCAAGAGGTATTGTCAAGATGAAAATGAGAGACAAGAGACCACAAAATTCAGATGGGCTGAAGGCCACTGTCAAAGAAACATTGGCTTCCATACCACCTCAGCAGTGCCACAAACTGATCACCTCCATGCCACGACGAATTGAGGCAGCAATTAAAGCAAAAGGAGCCCTACCAAGTATTGAGTACATATACAATAAATTAACATACTATCCAGAAGGCCAAAAATTCACTAAAAAGTTTTATTTTTTTGGTCTTATGAAGTAGTCTAATTTGATGAGATAGTGAATTTGTGGGTTTTTGTTAAATGTGAGCCAAAATCACCACAATTAATATAACCAAAGACTTAAACTACTTCAGTCTGTGTGCGTTTAACTTTTTCAATACACAAGTTTAACAATTTAAGTTAAATTACTGAAATAAATTTACTTTTCCACAACATTCTAATATATTGAGATGCACCTGAATTTATCTTTACTCTAACTTTTAACAAATAATTTTAAGAATGAACTAAATACATTTTCTAAATTGTGAAGCTAAATCATGTGGTTGGGTACCAAGCAGTACTTTGCTAAAGATTGACATGGTTAAATATAACTTACAAAGGCAGATATTGATTATAGAGAGCCACTACTATAGCTGGTCTGCTAAAGAAATAAGCAGTAATTTTACTATGAAGGAATAAAATCACTATAATATTTACTTAATTACAAAGCTCTCAAATAGCAAATACAGTAAAAAAAAAAAAAACCTAGGTTGGAAAAACTATTGGAAAAATATGCCTCTGCCTACATTTTTGCAACACTCCAAAACATACATACAGTTCACTGTGGTATTCTGCTGAAATGAACACTAGTGGTAGTAAAACACCAACAACTTTTATTCTTGTTTACACAAATTTAGATTACAAAGGCAGAAAAATTATGGCCATCCTGCAAGACTTATTTTTACAGGGTTTCTTGCACAATACTATGTTATATCCCCAAAGCACTTTTACCATAGTGCATGATTTGTAAACTAAAATCTTTAATATTGGCATCACATAACCAGCTCCATATGGCTTTTCTGATGTACTAAACTTTCTCAGCAACTTGGTGCATTGTATTTGCGTTGCGAAGCAAACTTTCACAAGTTCTGTGAAATATGAGCCATGATAAAAGAGATCAAAGACTTGTAAAAGCCATGTCAAATGGCATGGCTGCTTTAGCAAAATCACTTTAATATCAAGTTTGCTTTTGTTAACGCTATTGGTTAAGATTAGTGTAGGGTTTAGCGTAGGTTGTACGCTATTTCAAATGCTGCGCTTCTACAAAGGAGACTAATAGGAGCAGGAGACCAGTGGTTTCCAAATATTCAGTGTTTTCATAGCTCATGTCTTAAACAGTTGTTGGAGGCCGTTGTTGTTCGCCTTATTCAGTTTGTGGTTATGCCCTGTGTCAAACTGATCTGTGTTCTCATACCAGGTCTAGTAATTAGATGAGTCATTGGAAGCATGCAATTCGACTGAGCTTTCACGTTAAGGACAGAATAAAATGTAGCGTAATGACTACAGATCAGTTTCAGAAAGAGTTTTCTCACAGGTCCAGGTTTAAACTCTGTAACATCATTGAGTGTAACTAACTCAGTCTTGCTGAATACCTTGCTAGCTTAAAGGGAGATTCTACCCAAAGATTAAAATTATTATTTGATTTACTCACCTTCAAGCCATCCTAGGTGTATCTGACGTTCTTCTTTTAGATGAACACAATCAAAAAAAAAACCCTAGCTCTTCGAAGCTTTATATTGGAAGTGAATAGCGGTTGGGATTTTGCAGCAAAATAAAGTGCATAAATCCATCATAAGAATGGCTCAAGGCATTAATAAAGGCTTTCTGAAGTGAATCAATGCATTTGTGTAATAATAATATCCATATTTAAAACTTTATAAACCAAAATCACTAGCTTCCACTAACTGTCCTACGAGTATTCAGGATAGAGAGTCGTTCCAGCAGATGATGTAGGACATGGTTGCCCAACCCTGTTCCTGGAGATCTACCTTCCTGAAAAGTTCAGCTCCAACCCTGATCAAACACAAATTAACCAACTAATTAGGATCCAAAGGAGCACTTGATAATTACAGACAGGAGTGTTTGATCAGGGTTGGAACTGAACTCTGCAGGAAGTCAGATCTTCAGGAACAGGGTTGGGCACCCCTGATGTAGGACGTAGGTGTTGTTTAAACTCCGCTGAGAATATGCTAGTCTCGTGAGAACCAAGTTTTTTCAAGCAAAGGAAAACCAGTCTCCTCTTGGCTTATATCGAAATCCTGCAATATTTTTCTTCACAAATCCTTGCTTTGTACTTATAATTCATGACCCTTTTTGCTTTGTTTTGCTCTCTCCTCTGTGCTTCCATGTTTGTCACTACTCACTGGAGCTTAGGCTACATCATATGCTGGAACACCACTCTCTCGTGAACGCAAGTACGTCAGTTAGCAGAAGCTAGAAATTACAGTTTATAAGGTTTTAAATATGTATATTATTCTTACACCAAGGATGGCCTGAGGGTGAGTAAATCATAGGGTAATTTTCATTTTTGGGCGAACTATCCCTTCAAAATATATGCAACATAAATGTTCTGTACCAGTCGCCATCCTAACTGAGCAATCCACCAGCCGATTAATCTGCTATCTTAACCTGTGCCTTTATAAATGATTAACCATCAGCATACTAGTTTAGTATTTCATAAACCATTACCCTGTTGACTCGACTTAGCTATGCCCTGTACTACTCGGGATCTCAGTACTTCACTAGCCGATTAGCCTGCTAGCTTATCCTTTACCCCATATAAATGTTCAAATATAACATGTACCATACTAGCTTAGCATTCAACTAGCTCATTAACCTGCTAGCCTATATAAATGTTCATTTATGGATTTATACATACTACATACAGTTAGGCCCATATATATTTGGACATAGGCACAATTTGTATTATTTTAGCTGCTGACCAAAACACATTCAGTTATATAATGAGTACGGGCTTAAAGTGCACACTCTGATCTTTAATCGGAGAGTATTCACATCAAAATTGGAGGAAAGGTTAAAGAATTACAGATCTTTAATGTATACCTCCCCCCTTTTTCAAGGGACCATAAGTAAATGGACATTTGACTCAAAAGCTGTTTCATTGACAGATGTCGGCTATTCATTCATTACTTCTACATCAACTAAGCAGGTACAAGTTCTGGAGTTTATTCTAAGTGTGCCATTTGCATTTGGAAGCTATTGTTGTGAACCCACATCATCCGGTCAAAGCAGCTCTCCATGCAAGTGAAACAGACAGTTGTTTAAAAATCAAAAGAAATCCATCAGAGAGGCAGCAGGAACATTAGGAGTGGCAAAATCAACAGTTTGGAACATTCTAAGAGAGAGAGAAAAAGAATGCACTGGTGAGTCTAACACTACACTCCATCTGACAAGTAAGCCAATTCTCAAAAAGCTGCTATGATGACTTTTTTTCTACCCACTTAAATGATAGAGGTACGTGCAGTGTCCAATCTATACAGACTGTGTCTGTTCCCGAATAGTGAGGTCAAAATATAAATGTAATGCAGGATCTAGAACAAATCAGATCGTGATTAAACCAGAAAAATGCTAAATAAATTAACAAAAACAATTTTTAAAGCTCGGGCTCCTAAATATCCAGTCACTCACACCCAAAGCAGTTATTGTAAATGAAATTATCACAGATAATAGTTTTGATGTACTCTGTCTGACTGAAACCTGGCTTAAAACAAATGATTATTTTGGTCTAAATTAATCTACTCCACCAAGCTACTGTTATAAGCATGATCCTCGTCAGACTGGTCGTGGCGGCGGTGTTGCAACAGTATATAGTGATATTCTCAATGTTACTCAGAAAACAGGATACAGGTTTAACTCATTCGAAATACTTATGCTTAATGTTAAACTGTCAGATATGCAAAATAAATCTGTGCTATCTCTTGCTCTGGCTACTGTGTATAGACCGCCAGGGCCATATACAGATTTTCTAAAAGAATTTGCAGATTTCCTCTCAGACCTATTGGTTAATGTTGATAAAGCATTAATTGTTGGATTTTAACATTCACGTTGATAATACAAATGATGCGTTAGGACTTGCATTTACTGACCTAATAAACTCTTTTCGTGTCAAGCAAAATGTCACCGGGCCCACTCATCGTTTTAATCATATGCTAGATTTAATTATATCGCATGGAATTGATCTTACTGATATAAATATCGTACTTCAAAGTGATGTTGTTACTGACCATTTCCTTGTATCGTGCATGCTGCATATTACTGATAATAACTATAAGGCTCCGCGTTATCATCCAGGCAGAACTATTATTCCAACCACTAAAGACAGATTCACCAATAACCTGCAGGATTTATCTCAAATGCTCTATGTACCCATAGCTACAGATGAACTAGACAAAATTACTAGCAACATGGGCACTATCTTCTCTAATACGTTAGAAACTGTTGCCCCATCAAATAAAAAGGTTAGAGAAAAACTTGCTGTGCCATGGTACAACAGTTATACCCATTCTTTCAAGAAAGAAACTCGTATTCTTTAGCGTAAATGTAGAAAAACTAACATGGAAGTCTTTAGAATTGCGTGGAAAAACAGTATGTCCAGCTATAGACAGGCTCTAAAAGCTGCCAGGGTCGAGTATATCCATAAACTCATAGATAATAACCAAAACAATCCAAGGTTTTTATTTAGCACAGTGGCTAGATTAACAAATAAACAGATGTCACCCGATCTAAATATTCCCTGACAGTTTAATAGTAATGACTTTATGAATTTCTTCACTGATAAAATAGATAACATCAGAAATACAATAACAAATGTAGATTCTACAGCGTCTAGTACTTCAGCTAAATTCATCGCACCCAAAAAAAACTGCATTGCTTTACAACTATAGGACAGGATGAGCTAAATAACTTATAACTGCATCTAAACCAAAAATATGTTTATTAGATCCTGTACCTACTAAATTATCGAAAGAGTTGTTACCTGTAGCAGAAGAACCGCTTCTCAATATTATTAACTCCTCGTTATCTTTAGGTCACGTCCCAAAACCATTTAAGCTGGTGGTTATTAAGCCTCTTATTAAGAAACCAAAACTAGTTCTTTGTGAACTGGCAAATTACAGGCCTATTTCAAATCTTCCGTTTATGTCAAAAATTTTAGAAAAAGTAGTGACTGCTCAATTTTGCTCCTTCTTGCTAAAAAATTATATCTTTGAAGAATTTCAGTCAGGTTTTAGGCCCCGCCATAGCACAGAAACTGCACTTGTTAAAATTACAAATTACAGAAGAGTTTATGACAACCCTTCGGAGGACCTCAGAGGAAGACAACCATCAGCGATTATACTGAATTAAGCAAATGTTGCCATAAATGTTGGATCAGCACCTAGAGACAACCTCTACAGACCCTACAGTACTGAACGTCAGCGGAGTCTAGGACACATAGATGAGCCCCAGAGACAGATGCCCAGTGAGGACCCTGTCACCTAGACAACCATCAGGAAAAGAGCATGGAACCAGTAGACCACTTACAATCTGACTTTGCTGCAGTTGGAACAAACTGCTGGTTTGTCTGGCCAGAGGGGAACTGGCCCTCCGACTGAGCCTGGTTTCTCCCAAGGTTTTTTCTCCATTCTGTCAACGATGGAGTTTTGGTTCCTTGCCGCTGTCGCCTCTGGCTTGCTTAGTTGGGGACACTTAAATTCTAGCAATATCATCGACTTGATTGCACAGATACTATTTAAACTGAACTGAGCTGGACGATGACATCACTAAATTCAATAATGTAATGCCTTCAGCTGAAAATTGAGTATTAAATATTTTCATTTTACATTATTGACACACTATTTTCCTATTTTGATATCGTGCAGTTGCTTTGTTACAATTTGTATTGTTAAAAGCACTATATAAATAAAGGGGACTTGACTTGACATGGGCTAAAGAGAAGAAGAACTGGACTGTTGCCCAGTGGTCCAAAGTCCTCTTTTCAAATGAGAGAAAGTTTTGTATTTCATGTGAAAACCAAGGTCCTAGAGTCTGGAGAAAGGGTGGAGAAGCTCATAGCCCAAGTTGCTTGAAGTCCATTGTTAAGTTTTCACAGTCTGTGATGATTTGGGGTCCAATGTCATCTGCTGGTGTTGATCCATTGTGTTTTTTGAAAACCAATGTCACTGCATCCGTTTACCAAGAAAGTTTGGAACACTTCATGCTTTCTTCTGCTAACCAGCTTTTTAAAGATGCTAATTTCATTTTCCAGCAGGATTTGGCACCTGCCCACATTGCCAAAAACACCAAAAGTTGGTTAAATGACCATGATGTAGGTGTGCTTGACTGGCCAGCAAACTCACCAGACCTAAACCCCATAGAGAATCTATGGGGTATTGTCAAGAGGAAATCATCACAATTAAAAGAACCAAAGACTTAAACTACTTCAGTCTGTGTGCATTTAATATATTTAATACACTAGGCAAGGCAAGGCAAGGCAAGTTTATTTATATAGCACATTTCATACACAGTGGTAATTCAAAGTGCTTTACATAAAATAAAGTGAAATAATCATTCACAGCAATAAAAACAAGGAGTTAAAAATAATAAAACAAGGAATTTTAAAATGATATAGAAATTGATTTAAAATAAAATTTAAAACAGTTAAATAGAAAAGGATTATACAGAAAATGCAATGCAGTCAGTTCGGACGTAGCACAGCGCTCATTCACATTTGATCTCCTCTGGAAGCTGGTTCCAGCTGCGGGCGGCATAATAGCTAAAAGCGGACTCCCCTTGTTTTGTGTGAACCCTTGGTATTTCTAACTGACTCGATCCTAATGATCTGAGTGGTCTGTTAGGTTTATATTCAGTGAGCATATCTGCTATATATTTAGGTCCTAGACCATTGAGTGACTTATAAACGAGAAAAAGTAAAATCAATCCTAAATGTAACTGGAAGCCAGTGTAAGGACCTGAGGACTGGTGTGATATGCTCAGATTTTCTGGTTCTAGTCAGAATCCTTGCAGCAGCGTTCTGGATGAGCTGCAGCTGTCTGATGGTCTTCTTTGGAAGGCCGGTGAGGAGACCATTACAATAATCCACCCTGCTGGTGATAAAGGCATGAACAAGTTTCTCCAAGTCTTGACTGGAAACAAAATCTAATTCTTGCAATGTTTTTGAGATGATAATATGCTGATTTAGTTACTGCTTTGACATGACTACTAAAACTAAGGTCTGTCTCCAGAATCACCCCAAGATTTCTGACTTGATTTTTAGTTGTTTGACCCCTAGAGTCAAGGTATGCATTCACCTTAAGAACTTCATCTTTGTTTCCAAATGCTATGACTTCAGTTTTCTCCTTGTTTAACTGAAGAAAGTTTTGGCACATCCAACTGTTAATTTCATCAATGCATTGGCAGAGGGAGTCAATGGGGCTATAATCATTTGGAGATAAGGCTAGGTAGATCTGGGTATCATCAGCATAGCTGTGATAGGCAATTTGGTTCTTCCTCATTATCTGACTTAGTGGGAGCATATACAGGCTAAACGAGCGGTGCAAGAATTGAGCCTTGTGGGACTCCACGTGTCATGGACGTCCACTTAGACTTATGCTCTCCTATACTCACATAATAACCTCTCCCTTCTAAGTATGACCTGAACCATTTGAGTGCCATCCCAGAAAGCCCGACCCAGTTTTCCAGTCTCTCTAGAAGTATGTTATGATCGACAGTGTCAAACGCAGCACTAAGATCTAGTAGTACCAGCACTGATATTTTGCCAGAATTAGAATTAAAGCGAATATCATTTATTATCTTAATGAGTGCTGTCTCTGTGCTGTGATGCACGCGGAAACCAGATTGAAAATTATCCAGGTATCCATTTGAGTTTAAGTAGTTGTTCAGCTGATTAAAAACTACCTTTTCAATAATCTTACCTATGAAAGGAAGATTTGATATTGGTCTATAGTTGCTCAACATGGTGTTATCAAGATTGCGCTTTTTCAGAAGGGGCTTAACAACTGCAGTTTTCAGGGAGTTTGGAAAAGTCCCAGAAAGAAGTGAGGCGTTCACTACTTCTAAGAGATCTGCTTCTAAACAGTTAAGCACACTTTTGAAAAAAGATGTGGGAAGTGTGTCAAGATAGCAGGTTGACGATTTAAGATGCTGTACTATTTCTTCCAAAATCTTGCTATCAATTGTTTTAAAAACAGACATAGTCACTTCTTTTTGAGATTGCTGTCGAATCTGTGTGACCTCTGTATTACAGGAAGATGTGCCAATCTCCTTCCTGATATTACTGATCTTCTCTGAAAAGAAGGAAGCAAACTCATTGCATTTGCTGTCAGAGAGCATTTCACTCCAAATTGAAAGCATGAAGGCTGTCTTTATAGATGCTATAGTGCATTTCAAGTTTCGTCTTCCGCCACATCCGCTCAGCTTTTCTGCATTGTCTTTTCATATTCTGAACTGCTGTTGATTTTCTCCAAAAATATTTTTGTCTGCCATTCTTTTTGCTGACCTTTATCGGTGCAATATCATCAATAACATTCTTAACTTTTGAGTTAAATTAATCCAGGAGAAGATCAACAGAGTCTGCAGAAATGCTTGGTGTTAAAGATATTGCCTTCATAAATAGCACACTAGTGTTCTCATTAATACATCTCTTTCTGACAGAGACAGATCTAGATTCAGTGGTGACAGAGATCAATATATCAAAGAAAATACAGAAGTGATCAGACAAAGCTACATCCTTAATGACAATGGATTAAATGTTTAGACCTCTACTGATGAGTAAATCTAGAGTGTGTCCACGATTGTGTGTGGGTCCATGCACATGCTGAATCAGGTCAAAAGTGTTTAAAACAGTTATAATTTATTTTGTAGTTTTGATTTCAGCATTATCTATGTGAATGTTAAAATCCCCTGCAATAGCAAAACAGTCATACTCTAAGGAAATCATAGATAAAAGTTCTGTGAACTCTTCAACAAAGGCTGGAGAGTATTTTGGAGGCCTGTAAATGATGATAAACAGAATGCGTGGGGCACCTTTCAGCACAATACCTAGATATTCAAAAGACAAGTACTGACCAAATGACACTTGCTTGCATTGATAAACATCTTTAAACAGAGCAGCTACACCTCCACCTCTCCTAACAGTCCTGCAGACACTTATAAAATTAAAGTTAGGAGGGGCTGTTTCAGTGAGGACTGTTGCACTGCAGTTGTCTTCTAGCCATGTTTCAATTAGAAACATAAAATCCAGGTTGTTTGTGGTTATTAAATCATTGATCACAAATTATTTATTTTTTAGTGAGCGAGTGTTTAAAAATGCTAACTTGATGGAATTACATTTAGTCTCCACAGCAATCTTAGACTGATGCATTACAGGCCGCAGAGTATATGGGTCAGCCGTACGGCTTGAGAAGGCCTTAGACCTTCTATCACGTGATAAAACAGAAATAGAGAAGGCTACAGGCATACTGGGTTACCGCTTGTTTTGTAAACGTTTGTGAATGTTGCTGCTAATATAGCAGGGACCCGACACATATCACTGAGAGCTGTTATCAGTTGTTTTTGGTTCACCTACAGCAGATGGAGGAGGGTTTGGGCCCTGGCGTTGTGGCAGCGGTCAGAGAGCTCTCTCAGGAGGAGGCGGGAGAGCTGAGCCTGCAGTCTTTGGTGGTTGGGGGGCCCGCCGTTTTTTAGTTGATATCTGGGGGCTTGCAGAGAGTTAGGTCCCAGCATACACCAATTCCTCCATTTTCTGTGAAAAGCTTAGAAGTGGAGATGCTGGAGAGAGGGATAGTGTGTCTGGTGAGCGGGGCTCTAGCTCTGGTGTTTCCGGTGACTGTGATGTGTTGTCCTGGCTTCCCAGGCTGTTTTCCAGAAAGTCGTCCTTGGGTGCTGAGTCTTGGAGCTGTTGTAATACGTCACAGTCTGCATGTGATGAGCTCTGTGGGCAGGGCTCAGCCGGGATGTCGATGAGCAGTGCTTGTTTTGGCTGTGTGGCGTTATCAGCATCCTTGTGGGATTCTTCAACCACATAATGACTCGGAAGCTGATATGAAGTCCTGTGGTCACTCATATTCTGTCCAGGTGAGTGTGTGAGTGGATTGGCACAATACACCAATTCCTCCATTTTCTGTGAAAAGCTTAGAAGTGGAGATGCTGGAGAGAGGGATAGTGTGTCTGGTGAGCAGGGCTCTGAAACACTAGTTTCACAATTTTAGTTGAATTGCTGAAATAAATGAACTTTTCTACGACATTCAAATTTATTGAGATGCACCTGTAGATAAATACATATTTTTAATATGACTGAAATAATCTGACTACAGGTTTTATTAACTACAATTTTTTACGACATGTAAATTCAATTTGTGGGACCAATGTTCTTAGTAAACAGGTGCTCAAATGTGGTCTTGGGCTGTGACTTTTCTTGAAAAAAGGTGCAAAGTCTACTTGGTGTGAAAGTCATACATCTGAAAACATCCTCCATGTCATACACAAGGGGGGTTCAGTACCAAAACCTGATTTGACAGTTTCACTACTCCGGTACCAAGTGATGTTTTTAATTTTTTTTCTGCAAAGGAACCTGAGATAGCACTATGAAGTTGAGGTATCGTGCCCACGGGTTTGTAATTTTTCTTTCTCAGTTTAGACCACAGTAACGTAGAACAAAACTGTTGTCGCCAGGCATTCCAGGGTCTGTAAAAGTGTTCTTTCAGGATGTGACACATACAGAGCTTATAACAGTGTTTGAGACAAAAGGAATCACCTGTGATCAACTGTTAGAACAAACATCCTGAGAAAATGTATTTAAAAAAAATAAGAAATAAAAAATATATTTTCTCTGGTCCACAACATTCACTCACAAACATAAATGTTTATGTGTTTTTCTTTGAAAAACCGCACATTGTAGTTTTAGCCGGTTAAAGATGGTTCTGAACTATATGGTTATCTGTCCATTAAATCACCTTGACCCCTAAAGGGGGTCGCACACCGAATGAGAAAGCACCTCATGAAACTGATTTCGGACAGACTTCCGGTGTAATGGTTTAATGGTCTACAACCAAATAGAACGAGTTTTGGTGATAACGGAAAAACATATTTAACAACTATAATACTAATTTATCGCTAGAAATAACATCAAAGGTGCAAAAAAAAAGTTAATCAGAAATATACATTTACACACAAACTAACCATCAAACGCAACTTTCAGACACCATCTTTATTTTTTAGCTCAACCGTCATGGAATGGAACGCACAGGATTGTGGGATATCAAAGGCAGCGAAGGATACATCTATGCTGCATTCAAAAATCGATCAGATGAAGGTATCTCATGAGACAGGAAATTAAGCTAACTTTGTTTTTGGATGTGCCTTGATGCCTTCCTACCTCAAAATACGTCCTTTGAAGGCAGTATTATTCAGTTTTCGGATACAGCCATAAAACATGTCGTTTGAAGCGGAAACATTTTAATTCATAACGAGCGAGCTCGTCAGTTAGCGTGGGCTTTGCTGTTTACGGTCGCTGGATAACTTGCTGCTCAGGATGGGAGATGAAGATCGCCAAATGAAGGCTTGGATTTGGGTCTGTTCATCATAGTCGTATGGATTACAGCGCACAAATAAAATGTCGTAATTTTGTTGCGGTTTTGGTGTTTTTTATAGTTCTATTGTCAGTCACAGCATGTCGGAGAAAATGCTTCTTGTGGCCTATGGAAAACATGACAAGTAAAGGTTAAAATATTTAAAATGTTATTTATTTTAAGGTTTAAAGTGAAGTCTTGTTTAACGTTATGTAGGCCTTTAATTGGAAACAAGCTGGCCGCAGAAATGACCCAACAAAAATAAATGTTATCATTTCATATTAAGTAAACGAGTAAACAATTTAATGATGCAATCGGAAACAAGGTCATTGATAAGACAAATAAAACAACTAATAATACAATTAATCCCGTGATTTCAATATTCATAAGGATTAATTTTTAGATTTCGTCAATACCTCAGTTTTGTACGTTTACATGCTGAAAATACACTGACCAAACACTTTTGTTTTTGCCCCCATTTTTCATGAGCTGAACTCAAAAATCTAAGACTTTTTCTATGTACACAAAAGGCCTATTTCTCTCAAATATTGTTCACAAATCTGTCTAAATCTGTGTTAGTGAGCACTTATCCATTGCCGAGATAATCCATCCACCTCACAGGTGTGGTATATCAAGATGCTGATTAGACAGCATAATTATTGCACAGCTGTGCCTTAGGCTGGCCACAATAAAAGGCCACTCTAAAATGTGCAGTTTTATCACACAGCACAATGCCACAGATGTCGCAAGTTTTGAGGGAGTGTGCAAATGGCATGCTGACTGCAGGAATGTCCACCAGAGCTGTTGCCCATGAATTGAATGTTCATTTCTCTACCATAAGCCGTCTCCAAATGCGCTTGAGAGAATTTGGCAGTACATCCAACCGTACATGCACTGTACAGGGCAGATGGCAGACAGCGTGTATGGCATCGTGTGGGTGAGCGGTTTGCTGATGTCAACGTTGTGGATTGAGTGGCCCATCGTGGTGGTGGGGTTATGGTATGGGCAGGGGTATGTTATGGACAACAAACATAGGTTAATTTTATTGATGGCATTTTATTGATGGCATTTTGAGAGATACCGTGATGAGATCATTGAGGCCCATTTTTGTGCCATTCATCCAAGACCGTCACTTCATGTTGCAGCATGATAATGCACGGCCCCATATAGCAAGGATCTGTACACAATTCCTGGAAGCTGAAAACATCCCAGTTCTTGCAAGGCCAGCATACTCACCGTAGATGTCACCCATTGAGCATGTTTTGGATGCTCTGGATCGGCATATTTGACAGCGTGTTTCAGTTCCTGCCAATATCCAGCAACTTCGCACAGCCATTGAAGAGGAGTGGACCAACATTCCACAGACCGCAATCAACAACCTGATCAACTCTATGCGAAGGAGATGTGTTGCACTGCATGAGGCAAATGGTGGTCACACCAGATACTGACTGATTATTAGCGCTTTTTCTGTGGCTGTTGTTTGAAGTTGTCTAATAAAGGCTGTCTATTTACTCGCAATTGGATCTTGTGTTCTGGGTCGTGACATTTAATTCAACAATATAAAACAAGCATTTTTCTCCACATAAATATTGACTAACTCCAAACAATAGAAATATAATTCTTAATAAATAATCTTAAAATCACTTAATCTGAATAGGTAAAGTTTGAATCTGAATAGATTTGATTTCAGTCAAAACATATTTGAATAATTAGGCAGATGAACTCAATTCAGATATGTTATGCAAGTTGGCCCTTCATTTTAATATTCAATAAACACTGAACTTTTTCTTACAGTGCATGGTTAGAGAGGACAGATTCAGTTCAGAGCAGAAGGCAATGGGTATCTACAGTCTCCACCCAAAATGTTTTTTTGTACATTGTTGATGCAGAACTGTCATATGAAGGGGCTGACGTTACTGTTCTCAGACACGTCACTTTGTGGTCTTATAAATTAGTAAAGTCAATGGGGGAAGCTTATTCATCACTGAACTATTGTTAAACTCTTGGTTATCTGTTGTGACTCTCCTGAGAGACAGAACATGGATGTCTTTACAACATCAGACTGTAAGTATCACACATCATGAAAGATTTTGTTACATTCGATATGACTGCATAAACAATAACCAACCTTTTAAAAGACTAGAGTTATAGATTAATAGGTTGCCTATATTAGTCATGTTAGGTAATTAGGTTAGACTTTTTATTAACTGTTAACTACTTTGGTCCTCTATGTTCACTGTTTGTTTAAATTAAAAACATGGTTTAAATCAACTGAACAATTTAAGTACCAAAAAGGACTCAATCTGTGTTTACCTGAATGATTTCTGGCTTCCAACAAAAATATGTATTTTTTTTTCTGAAGGCTTTGAAGAGACTTTTCATCACTGCTTCATGTCACTGCACTCTTCCATATGATATTTGGCACTAATCTCATTTTCTCTTTTAATAGATGAAACTGATTATTTTAATTTCACAGATTTGACAGAATTGGTGAGTATTATTATATATGATATTATATTTTGTGGAGTCCAAAATTCTGCTTTAAAAGTCTTCTGTTTTACATATTACATATTATACATCTGAGTTAAAGCTAAATGTCAATGTGGTCACATTTTGCATTAGTAAATTAAAAAGTTCTAAAATATGCAATCAAGTACTTTCTTTTTTTTCTTCTTTTTTTCCCCATAACAACTGTTCAAGTCAACATTAAAACGTTGCCCACAGCAAATCTTATCAGTTAGCAGTCGTTAAGATCTGTTCTTGTTAGTGCTGTATGCTTGTTTGGACATTAGATGTCTTTTTCTGAAAATGTATTGTGTCAGTCAAGTAAAACTGTATCTTTATCTTCACATCTTACTACCTCATGCACCTCTTGGATTAAGGTCATACAGAAAGATTTGACTGTTTCCAAATTGTTGATTTTTTTAAACAACACAATGAAAAGATTTTCCACTGTATGCGTCACATATCGTTTATCTGCCATGTATGAATGTAAGGATGGAACAGAATTTATAATTTTACATGCTCCAAAGGGGGTCTGAATATGAAGACCTCTGGGGGGAGGGGGTGATGCTCTATCCGTTTGTGCACGCTTTAGAAAGGGTTGAAAGAGGATGTGGATGTGGTGTACTTGTGTGGTTTCTCCACTAGAGACACCTGCACCTGAGCTAAGCTGTGGAACATGTTTATAAATTTAGATTGTCGGGGCTCACTGGGGCGTGATGTCATACAGAGTCACACTGTACTGATCAACTGGATTACAGCTGCAAAATGGCGAGAGACTGTTGCACCACTGTAGACAGGAAGTGGTTGTCAGTTGAGTAGAAGATTGTCTGAAAACACAGTGGGAAACAAACTTTTACATTTCATAGTCAGCATTTTGACAAGTGATAACCTAATTTCAATAAAACTACATTACTAACATCATCAAACTGCCATGGTATGCAGAATTTAAATGAAAGTAAGATAATTTAAAGGAATATTTAACACAACAATTATTTGCTCAACTTTGTCACTCAAAACACTTATTACTTCTGTTGAAGATGAAAAAAAATTTTTTTTTAAGAATGTACAGGCCGCTCTTTACCATATCATGAAAGTTAAAGAGGGTTGCTGAGTGCCAAAATTATCATTATCATTATCAATTATCATCAGAATCATGCTTCATTAAATAAAAAAATCAAGTCAATGATCACATATTTAATTTCCTGAAGCCATACTTTAAGCGTAGTTTTAAAAATACTAAATGTTGTACACTCTCTAATATAAACAAGTATTGTTTATATTCGATTGTTTACATGTGATGTCAATGGAAGGTGACCAGCTGTGACATGACAAGTTTTAACTGGAACTGTAAATTAAATAATTTAGGGGAAGATTATTAATACATTTTCTTCATCACACAAATAAATCACGTATCTTGAGAAGACTTGCACAAAATATTTACTTGGAAAAAATTGACTGCTTTTTTTTTCAAATTTTTTCCATATTGGCAGTCCAAATCCAAAACAGAGGCCAGTGTGTTCCTCGAAACCTCTCCTTTTGTGTTCTATAGAAGAATTTATGTTACTTTAGATCAGTGGTTCTTAATTCCATTCCTCACATATCACCGCTCTGCATATTTCGCATGTCTCTCTTATTTAACACACCTGATTCAGATAACCAGCTCATTAAAAAGAGCTCCATGCATGAATGTTGTACTGTGCATGAACTGGAGTACTGTGTACTCCATGCATGAACTGTGTTCTGAATGACATAGTCCCTACATAGTGTTCTCCCTACTCCTTGAGCAAGTTTACTTCACTATGGAACATTTGTTTACGAATTTACACTACACCATGGCCTGCAATGCCTTCACACACTAAATTTACTAGTGAAGTGTGAAGTATGACATAATAGACAGGTACCTCTATAAATAAATACAATTTTAATTAACATCTCACACACTTTAATTTACATTTAGTCATTTTAGCAGATGCTTTTATCAAAAACGACTTACTTTAATGCCCTTTGCATGAAACATATATGCTCTCTTTGAACTGGAATCATGGTGGAATATCCTGTGATGTCCACTTCACAGGGCACTTACGGTC
This sequence comes from Gymnocypris eckloni scoliostomus, assembly GCA_027564155.1. NCBI lineage: Eukaryota > Metazoa > Chordata > Actinopteri > Cypriniformes > Cyprinidae > Gymnocypris > Gymnocypris eckloni. Next base: position 8,600,318 of record CM050436.1, on the reverse strand, counting down.
AAATACAAGAAGTGTCTGAAATGATGAGATGCATAAAAAATGTGCAGAGCAGTGCTATGCAAGGATGGAATTTAGAACCACTGCATTAGATGATTGGTACCGTTGGTTTTCAAGAAGTACTTTTATAAATCAAATTAATCAGTCATTGCACATAATTTTAAGTGCCTGAATATATCAAATTTTTCAATTTCAGACAACTGATACTGATGACTATGAATCAGACCTGGGTGGATTATGTAACAAAGAGTTGGTACGACAGTTCAGTAAGACCGTCGAGCCCCCTCTCTACTGGATCATCTTTGTCGTGGGGGCTTTGGGCAACCTACTGGTTGTCTGTATCTTCACAACTGTGCGAAACCGCCTCAAGACCATGACTGATGTGTACCTGCTGAATCTGGCAGTGGCTGATCTTCTCTTCCTAGGCACATTGCCCTTCTGGGCAACAAATGCCGCTCAGGGCTGGGTATTCAGCCAGGCCATTTGCAAAGGAGTTTCTGCAGTCTACAAGATCAACTTCTTTGCTAGCATGCTCTTACTCACCTGCATTAGTGTGGACCGCTACATTGCCATCGTTCATGTAACTGAAGCTCACAACTACAAAAACAAACGAATGCTATTTAGTAAGATAACTTGTGTTTTTGTGTGGCTTGCCTCTTGCCTCTTAGCTCTACCAGAATTTATCTTTGCTAAAGTGAAAAACATTGACCCCCAGAGCACTTCCTGTGTCATGGTGTATTCAATCACAGACAACAATCGTACCAAAGTCTTGGTATTGGCTTTACAGATCAGTGTCGGCTTCCTACTCCAATTGCTTGTCATCGTGTTGTGTTACTCAGTCATTATTCGTAAACTCATGCAGGCTCGAAGCTTTGAAAAACACAAGGCTCTAAGGGTAATCTTTGCAGTTGTGGCTGCTTTTGTTCTCTCACAGTTGCCATTCAACGGATATCTGATTATAGAAGCAGGCCAAGCCAACAACGCTACAATAACAAATTGTGAAGTCATGCAAAGCTTAGACATGGCTGGGCAAATTGTGAAGTGTCTTGCCTACACACACTGTTGTCTGAATCCCATCCTGTACGTATTTATCGGCGTTCGCTTTCGGAAGGATCTCTTCAGCCTGCTTCAGCGCATGTCCTGTGGCCTGATACTGGTCAACAACAGCAAACTGCAACAAGTTCCCAAAAGGCCATCTGTTATGTCTGACACTGACACCACCCCTGTTTTTTCTTTGTAGACCAGCCTACAGTATTGGCAACCTTGTATCTACAGAGTGTCATTTTTATAGGAGTTACAGGTACTTATAACTGCAAAAAATTTGGGCAAGGCCTTTGAAATGTGCTTTATGATAGTATTATCACTTTATAGTTATCTGGCTGTACATGATGGTAGATTGTGAAGACATAGGTTTTGTACATATATTCTGTTCTTGAGCATTTAACCACAATGGCATTTAACCTTTGGCAAGGATGATTGCAGTTAGAGCAGTGTAATGTATGCTATGTGTATACTGTTATGATTGACATACTTTTTTTTGAAAACGTGTTGCAAAAATATTGTAAAGTGTAAATAGATTTTGAGAATTGTGAGAATTTTTTTAAAGTGTAATGGATTTAATTTTGTATTATAAATAAAGTGCAATTTTTATTTTATAAAGAGTTCTGATTTTTTAAATAAAATCTATATTTTTTTCTCATGGGTTTATTCAATTTTTGCCCCATGGACCTTTAGAAACAAATTGCAATTCTGTACAAAATTGCAGCTTGTTATGAAATAACTGTTGGACAAACAAAATTGTCTACATTATTATTTCAGTCTGTGTTTAGATCATAGTGTAATCATTAATATTTAGCAGATGTAAGCGATGAAAGGGTGTGTATGATAAAAAAGTATCCAATTTCCCTAAAGTTGAAGAAAAACGATTACTATGTCAAATAGAGCAGTACAGAAGCTATAATACAGACATGATGTGCTCAAGTAATACGTTTAATGGTCACTACGTCATTCACTTGTAAGGGGAAATAACAGACTAATTAAGTCATTCACTTGTAAGGGGAAGACTAAGCAAGTCATTCACTTGTAAGGCGAAATAACAGACTTTGCACCAGATTAGGAGCACTCCAGAGCACTGGCATTGGGGCACTGGTATTGATTAATTTATGCCTATACAAGCATAGATGGTGTAACACAGGGCACAACCACAAAAAAACTTACAAAATTCTGAAGAAGGCAATGGTGCAAATACAGCTGCCGATAGACTCTGTAAGGAAGCTTAAACTCCTGCTTGGTTCAGGATTCACCAGCAGGAAATTAAAAATAATAAAACAAATGTGATGTCAGAAAATATTTTTGTCATAATTTATTTTCTATCATATCATTTCAAACTGTATGACATTATTGGATATTTGAATATGAAATTATTAATATCCTGGACACTCTTTTCAAAATATCAAAGTGAATGGTGAACATATCTGTCAAGCTAAACAATTACAAAAAGCACTATAGAGGTATTATAAAAGTGGTTTGCTATCTTTTCTGAGGTCTACAATAATTTAGTCAAAGCTTCTTAAGCATTTTGAAAACAAGCTTGATATTTTCCATATAGATTCTGGAAATATATCTTGTTAATAATGATATTACTCATAAACAAATTATCATTGATTACCCCCAGGTCTTGTTTTTGTTTAAACCCCAGCAGAAGCCACATGGTGTTTTTAGCAGTGTGTAACGTATTTTCTGTGGTAGGAGAAACTTTGTGAATGTGGCTTCTCTGCACTGCCATGTTTTCACTATGACTGTTATGGCTGGTGTGGATTGAGAAAATTTTGAATAATGAAAAAGGTCTGGTTGGCATGCGCCTTGCGTTGTGGTAGTAATGGTATGGTCACAGTGACACAGCAGATTTATACTGTGTTCGATACAGAATTAGACCATGCATGCAGGAGTCAACTGCAAGGACATGTCAGCTGCCACAACAGTAGAGCAGAGAGTTATGCAATTGCAGGAAAAAGCCGATACCACTAGTGACACAAATATTATAAACCGTTTCGGAATTGCAGACCAGTTGTTTTTGTCTTCACAACAAGAAAGAATAATGATGGTGTTTCAAGACTTACAATGCATGTACACAGTACACACACACATGGTTTATAGTTGCAATTTATATATTAATAATATGAGTTCACTACATTCATTGACATTTTTTGAAAATGTGATTCTGTGTTTTTCTTTGTGGTGTTGATAAGGTTCTTTTTCCAAAGCACGAGACAAATAAGTATGATGTTATTGAGGTTTAGAGGGTTTGGAGAGAGGCTGTACCTGCAGCCTTAAGGTGAGACCACAGCTTCAGCACTAACATCTATCCGTATGCTCTCTCTCCCTCACACTCCACTTTTTTTCTCACTTTCTTTCTCTCTCTCTGCTTCACATTCTTCTCACGACAGGAAACTGTCAATCATGTCAACAACATTCTGTATGCATGCTAATGCTATACCTATGCTTCTGTGCTAACACTCACTGTACAGAAAATATGTAGTAAATGTCTAAAATATGGGAACCTTTCTAGAACTGTCTTCTTTGGAGCGCATCCCTTCTGAAGCGATCCATCACTCACTCAACTCAGAAAGTTAGAAAGTTTTGGTAAAATACTTAAATTCTGTGTGGGGTGTGGAGTGTGGGGGAATAAGCAACCATCTTGTGTGCTATTTTTCATTGGGACAAGAGCAAAACTTTACTAATGTTTCATCAATGATGTGTCATATTTTCTGACTTTCTGACAATACCTAATTTGTGAATTAATCATACTTTTGAATCTGATCTTTCTGTTAATTGTTCAAAGGAGTTCCGTTCGAACTATTCAAACAGTTTGCTCACACACTGAAATGGTTGAAGCAGTATCTCTTTGCTCAAAATGAATGTGCTAGTATAGAACACCTTAGTAAGTATTTTTTAGAGATAGTTGTAACTAATAGTTACATTGATTAGCTATGCTAATGACATTTTAAAATGAAAGTGTTGAGAGGCTTTATTTTATCAGTGTAGAATTAATTTAAACTGCATAACAAAATAGAACTTAATTTGAATTAGTTTTCAATCCATTTTTGAAGGGCTATTTTTCATATGAAACCCTGCACGACTTTTGAGGAGACATTTTAACCAGGAAACAGAAGTCCACAGAAAGTCAAGTTCACCCTCAAGAGCAATTCACTTTTTCCCACTTTTAACCTTTCTTAAAATTATTAATGCTTGCATTAGATTGCTATGTTCACACTGTAAAACAAATATGTAGAATTTACAGGATGTTACTGGCAAAAAAATTATCAATAAAATCCTGTAAAACTTATGTTGATTTCTGTAAAATGTATTACAGTATAATACTGAAAAGCAAATTACAGTTAATTTCTGTATGTAAAATACAGTAATTTGTAGAATTTTTTACAGCAACATTGAATTAAACGTGTAGTTTATTTTACCGCAATATTTTGTAATTTCACTAAAGTACAATACAGTCCTGTAAATATGTTACAGCATTTTTTTGTAATTTGACTAAATTACAGTATTTACCTGGCAACAAAAGTTGCCAATACAATCCTGTAAATACCCCTAAATCCAAGATGATATCATAATAATTGAACAATGAAAAATCTGTAAATAACAATTTTAAAAGTAAACTGTACACTGCAAAATACTGTTATAAATACATTATCATGAAAAATATCTTAATGCATTTACAAAGGAATAAAAACCAATTCAAAGTTGCAAAATAAGTATTTATTAAAACTGGCAGAAAGGATTTGCAAGGCTTTTAATGGTAAAATAAAATCTTCAGTCTTTCAACAGTTCTTATCTTAAAATCTTACCAAAACCTTATAAAAATAACAGCAACACAAAATAACGACAAATATCTGTTTAAAAAGCCATATTCTGAATAGAACATTAACTTTCTATAAAAATCAACCAACAGAATTTGTATAATTTTGGTAAAAAAATAAATAAAAATAAATATATATATATATATATATATATTAAGAAAACGATTAAAATAAAATGCTGAAATCACCATTATACCACAAATTCTGTTGTTTGAGCTTATGGTCTATTAAAATAAGAATATTCCTGCAAAAGGCAATTTAATAAACACATACTGAAAGTCTTTCAACATTCTGAGATGAGCACACACATGAGGGTTGTCCCTCTTCTCTGAGACCTTTCCACTTGTTTTGCCTCTATGTATATGTCTTGTATCCAGTGAGTGTTGTGATTCCAAGAAAACATCTTCACATAAAAACAAGCAGAAGCTATGGGATACATTTCAGTATTGAATGAAACTAGCTCAATAAAATAAATGTAAAATTCCACTTTTACAATACAATCAGCATCTACCAGTACTTAAAGGGTTACTCCACCCCAAAATGAAAATGTTGTCATTAATCACTTATCCCCATGTCATTCCAAACATGTTCCGTGTCAGCTGCGCCACACGGATACGCTTTCTACATTTGTTTACACTTTGATTTGATTCTTGTGGCGTAGCTGACACAGAATAGCATACGCGGTTTGCTTTCAGTTGATACTCTCCAAAATTGTGCTACACTTTCACAGAGTAGACAAATTGTTGAATAAAGTCGTTATTTTAGTTTTCTTTGCATAGAAAAAGTATCCTCGGTGCTTCATAAAACTACGGTTGAACCACTGATGGCAGACAGACTATTTTGATGATGTGTTGCATACTTTTCTGAGCTTGGACAGTGTTAATTGTTCGGCAGTCAATGGGACAGTCACAAGCCTCCCGGTTTTCATCCAAAATATCCTTAAATTGTGTTCCGAAGCCGAACAAAGCTTTTACGGGGTTGAACGACATGGGGAAAAGTGATTAATGACAAAAACTTCCATTATGGTTTGGAGTAACCCTTTAAACTAAATAAGTAACCTTTTGGCAAATTAAATTATTCAAGTAAAACATGTTACCTTTGAAAAAATTCAAGTGTGCAAAAGATGCCTGCTTCCGGGACACCAGACTGAAGTTGTAATAAGACTGCAAATCCAGCCACAAAGTTGAGGTATGAATTCACAACCATCTGACTATCAAATGGTCAAAAGCACTGGGTGCACCTGAAATGAATAAATATAAGCAATAATGTAACCTACAATGCAGTATTACAATATAAACTGTAATCTAAAATACAAGTTTATCAAATAATTTACAGAAATAATAAGATTTAAAACATTACCTAATATAATCAGCTTAAGAGAGTCTTGAAGCATCAAACATTTCTCCACATCAGCTGCTATTCTTTGCCCCTACAAGAAATGAAGACAATTATGTTCTTTAAATGTATTTACATAAATGAGACCAAAATGAACACCAAAAAAGGCATATATTTTATCAATAAATTAAATGAATACATTGTAGAACTGTACAATGTACACCAATCAAATTTAATGATTTACAAAGCATAATTTTGCTTTGTAAATCATTAACGGTGCAATGGTGTTATGACATTCATATTTTACATTAATTTTGGAAAATACAAATAAGAAATGTTGGAAAAATGCAATGATACTTTAAAAGTGAAACTAAATCACCATTAGGTGGCAGCAGATATCTTAATGAGTGAGTCAATTGAGTCATTTATTGTACAGATCTGTTCAGAATGCTGAATCATTCAGTAAAAACACCCCTGAGCTTTGCTTTGATCTTTGTTTGGAATGGTTTTCGTTGGTGAAATAGAACAACAGTCAATATTGTGTCTAAAAAGTAAGCAACAATGTTAACTAATTGTTTATTGAACTATGTATTTGCAATCGTGATAATCAGCAAAACAACTCACTTGTTATGCTACTTAACGATATCATATGTTATAAATAAACTCCACAGTTTGAACATGTACCTAATTTTTCTTCCTTGAGTTTGTGTTTGCCGTTAAGCTGATTTGTTTTGATGTTGAATGTAATAAAATCAGAATCAGTCTAGCGTTTTGATGCTTCCTTATTTATTTGAGTTATTAACTCAAATTTTAATCAGGCTAACTTGTCCAGTCGGGCATGTAAAGATGTCTTTCACTTAAAAAATGGCCGGACAAGCTTTAATGTCGAGTAGCCTACAACTACAGTGGCAATAGACACAATTTCTCATTTACATCTAACATTGGTTTCTAATTATAGTAAGATGTTGTGTCAATATGGGACAGTTGAACACATATAAACAAATACAATTTCACATAGTTTGCTGTTCGTCAGTTATTTCGACAAATATTTGTTACTATGACAATAGTTCACATTGGGCTTTAAGTTAAACGTTGGGTAAACACTACTTTAAATGCTCTCAGAAAGAAAAGTAAACCGCCAAAATTAAAAAATAAAATGCTGTATTTACCCTAACTATACTATGATAGCATTTTCCAGCTTACTGCACTTACCAAGGCCACTTATCTAAATGCCGTGATAGGAGGCTATTGTGACATTTTATCGCTTATACATTAACCTAAATAAATACAAAATTATATATTTCTTAAGTAAAAATTAAGTGAACTTACCAGGAATTATGAATCCAGTCAGCTGGATTTCAGATTTGAATGATTTGCGCAATTCCACAATGCCACACTACAGTAAGTTATGGCGCTTTTCCACTGCATGGTACGGCACGGTACGGTTCGGTACGGTTCACTTTTGGGGGGTTTTCCACTGGGTACAGTACCTGGTACCTGGTACTTTTTTAGTACCACCTCAGCCGAGGTTCCAAGTAGAGGTCTTCACGGGTCCCAAAATTCGTACCCGAACCCGAAGAGACCCGTAAATATGCTGCACGGAACCGACCCAGACCCGTATTTTATTTGAAAGTGGGACCCAAACCCGTGCAGACCCGAGAAATGCCTTAAAAGTACTACCCGGACCCGACGCGGATCCGACCATTATTCGAAAGTTGGACCCGAACCCGGCTGGGAAGACACAGACCCGACTGCACCCAAAAAAAAAATTGGCTTAAACTGTTAACTTAGTTGCCTTCTCACTGACTGCATGCGATGCAATCCTCTTTGCCAATAAATTTCCATCCATGTTAGGCTGTTCCTCTCTCTTGCCGACAGAAATAGCCTTCTTAATCCACTATTCCAGCTTTAAAAGTCTACTTGTTACTTGCTACCCGCTGTATTTTACCTCTTTATATTCATTTTGTCTGAGCTTTTTTTTCACATCACTCATGAAGGAATCCATGATCACCGACCGTCCACTTGTATTAACTCCGCCCGCGCTCTGCTTCTTACGACTGAGGTCGCGCGCCACGCTGTTTTTTTTTTTTTTTTTACACCTTATTCCCGCTCATACTTTTCTTATCCTAATTTTACAAGTTGCAAGTTACAAAACACACATAAAGTGCCAACTGACACTGATCACTGGCAGGTGTGGTGTTCTCCGATCGACTCGGGTATTACACACAATGTTAAACAGACCCGGGACCCGAAGTAATAGATTGGGACCCGACCCGGACCCGGCTGACCATTTAAAATATAGACCCGAACGGGTCCCGGGTCTCGGGTCCTCTGTGAAGACCTCTAGTTCCAAGCGAACCGTACCGTTACCAAAACGTGACGTGTAAACTCTGTTGATCACTTATTGGCCGGAGAGAATCGTCATTACTGCGTCACTGAACTTGCGACATGAGACCCATAGACCCGCTAGATTTAAATCAGCACAGCCAGCGAAGGAGCGGACGCAGCTTTTGTTTGAACAAACGCACCTTTTTGCATCAACCACAAATTATCTGTTTCATTGTCTGTTGAGGAAGTACAGACGTTCCTCTCGTTGATAGCCGAGGAGCGGATCCAGCGAGAGCTTGATGGCGCGACGCCAAAGGAAAAAGCCTTATGTATATACATTTGAACTTGCTATATTTTCAGAGTATGTCTTCTGTTTATATTTTTACCTTTGTATCTGTGTTTTGCTTCAATTAATATCAATCTGATCGAATAAGTGTACCTCCAGACTATATTAAATATGTATTATTGTATGAGCACGATAATGAACCTCTTGAAAAAGACAAATTATTAATGCCACGATTATAAAAACCATCACATAAATAAAAAAAAACAAGGGATACATTGTACATTTTGAAATATTCAAAGGTTTATTGATAATTCACTTTACAGAACACGCTACATGAATAGTTAACGTTAACTAACGTAATCAAGTAACGCAGCACACCTGCCGTCCTCCTCTACAGCCCGTGTCACTGCCACCACAGTCTCTGCTGCTGGGGGTAAATCCCAAGCGTTCTCATATACCTCTCCATTGCTGTTAAAAACATCCACATGCCGAGAATGAAGAACACTATTCCGTCTCCTTTCTTTGTTGTGAGTTTGTTTGTGGCGGGTTTACGATGATGTCACGGCAGTAGAGGCGGCGCAATTATAACAACGCGTGAATAATCCCGCCCACTCTAAAGCGGTACTAAACTGCAGTGGAAATGCAAACCGACCCGAACTGAGCCGTACTGTACCGTACCGAGCCGTGCCGAACCGTACCGTACCATGCAGTGGAAAAGCGCCATTAGTGTAAAAGCAGGAGCTACAGTGACAACACCTGCTTCTTGTAAATTAATTAAAGTTGACATGGAAATATACTGTTAACAAGTGTAAAACCTTATTTGACCCATAATGCATTGTGAATTACAGCTACATCTTGTAAAATGTTTAAACAGTAATATTCTGTAAAAATTTGATGTAGGAACTACAGCATTTTTTTACAGTTTTAAAAGGTTGCATTACCTACAACATTACCCTAACAATTTTTGGTTCTTATTTGACTATTTGTTAGTATTTATCTGTCGGCCCGTGGTGATGTCGCTTGTTAAAGGAAAGTCATTTTAATGGCAGATATATCAGTTAATAGATATTGAGATATGATAGGCTTACTTCTACTGTTCAAACAATGCTTTACGCAATTAGTCTATGCTATAGCATAAAATACCTACTGTATTTCTGATAAAAAATTATAATCCTTTGCCCGGTATTAGTTAACATTCTTTGAAGAACAAACACAATTGACTTACAATATATACAATTATGAAATAAAATTGGAACTCTTATGAAACCATTTTTTGCACATGGCACATGTTTTTCAATGGCCTGCAATGGCTTTGCTTTCAGTAAGCTGAGATGAAAATTCAAATGACGCACACATAAGTCCTTCATGTGGTCCTGTTTAATCATGCTGCTCATCCCAGCCAACATTTATATGTGGGCCCCATATGGTTTTTAGTGGGGCTACATGGGTATCAAGTGGGCATGGTCCCAATATGGGCATCTTATATGGGGCCCGCTTGGTTAAGCTATATAGGTCCTACATTGGCTAACAAAAGTGGGCTCCCTATATAGGTCCCATATGGGTCATTTATGGGAAATAAGTGTATGGGTGCTAAATGAGTATCACATGTAGGACCCTCATGGACAACCCATATGGTTCTCACATAGGCAAACACAATCAGCCTCATATAGGCTGCCCATATGGGCCCAAGGTAGGACTCACATCGTTGCTCTTTATAAGGGTTCTGAATGAGTAAACACATATGGGGACCTCATGGCCAACCCATATGAGTCACACATGAGCAAACACAATCAGACCCATATATGCTGCACACATGGGCCCAGGGTAGGACTCACATGGTTGATCTGTATATGGGTTCTGAATGGGTAAACGCATGTGGGGACCTCATGGCCAACCCATATGAGTCACACATGAGCAAACACAATCAGACCCATATATGCTGCCCACATGAACCCAAGGTAGGACACACATCGTTGATCTGTATATGGGTGCTAAATGAGTATCACATGTAGGACCCTCATGGACAACCCATATGGTTCTCACATAGGCAAACACAATCAGTCTCATATAGGCTGCCCATATGGGCCCAAGGTAGGACTCACATCGTTGCTCTTTATAAGGGTTCTGAATAGGTAAACACATATGGGGACCTCATGGCCAACCCATATGAGTCACACATGAGCAAACACAATCAGACCCATATATGCTGCACACATGGGCCCAAGGTAGGACTCACATGGTTGATCTGTATATGGGTTCTGAATGGGTAAACACATGTGGGGACCTCATGGCCAACCCATATGAGTCACAGATGAGCAAACACAATCAGACCCATATATGCTGCCCACATGAACCCAAGGTAGGACACACATCGTTGATCTGTATATGGGTTCTGAATGGGTAAACACATGTGGGGACCTCATGGCCAACCCATATGAGTCACATATGAGCAAACACAATCAGACCCATATATGCTGCCCACATGGGCCCAAGGAAGGACTCACATAGGTGATCTCTATATAGGTTCTGCATGGGAGAACACAAATTGAACCCTCACGGCCAACCCATATGGATCTCACATGGGCAAACAATCAGTCCCAAATAGGCTAATCACATGGGCCCAAGTTAGGACTCGCATAGTTGATGTCTATATGGGTTCTGATTGGGAAAACACATATTGGACCCTCATGGACAGCCCATATGGGCAAACACATTAGTCTCATATAAGCTGCCCACCTGGGCCCAATGTAGGACTTACATAGGTGATCCCTATATGGTTTCTTAATGGGAAACATTTATTGGGTTCTTATGGCCAACCCAAATGGGTATCACATGGTCAAACACAATCAGCCAGGCCCAGGATATATCCCACTTAAGTATTCTATATGGGTTTTGAATGGGGGTATATACACACATAACAATTGCATTGTTATTGCATGGTTCATGGTTCCATTAAACCGCCATACGAAATTGTTGCCACTGACTTAAGGCCTCTCTCATGTGATCCTATGTTAATGTTCATGAGTCCACCATCAGGAAAACATTTAATAACCATAGTGTGCATGGTAGATTTGCAAAGAGAAAGCCAGTGCTCTCTAGCTTAGTCGCTTTTATCCAAAGTAACTTACCAAATGAGTAACAACAGATGCAATGAAACAGCTGTTATCAGTCTGCAGTTTTCTAAAGATTATGTGGAAAGTCATTTAGTGCTGTTACTGGAAACGTTTGTTGCTGTCATTGCGTGCCCATTTTCCTTTCACACTCGTCGCATATGCAGTGTGCACTGCGCGGCCCACAATGCAACAATCTTATTATCTTATTTTAAATATATTAATGAGCAAAACCTCTTCCGGAACCTCATCAAAAAGCTTATTTTACTTACATGTAGATTGTATAACTTTTATTAGTTTTATCCGTCTTGTTTCATGCTCTTTCAGATCCACATTTTATAAATACAAAGCCATTGCATTTAAGCTCATGTTTTAAAAGATAAAATACAAGATGATAGAGCGTTCTCTCACTAGGAGAGAGATATTGACAGCATAATGCGATCGCTTTTCTCACACATACGCAATATAAGCATATAACATGATGTCTATGTAGTTTTATCTGTTTTTCTGAGGTTATGGTGAGTTGGGTTTAGTCAGTGCAGAGTGTAACACGGTCGTTTCCTGACAGGAATTTTGAATAGGTGACTGGTAAAAACACAATAGAAACCACTAGGTCTATATGCTTTAAAAGTAAAAGTGTTGTTTTTCTTCCTGACAATCCATGTGCATTTTGACCATAAACTGTTGCTTTGAGCGGGAGCACGTGCTGCTTACGCGTGCGGCAGGAGCGTAGCCAGAAAGGAGACTGTGGATGTGCATCAGAAAAACTGGGTGTGCCACATTTATTGTCAAATTAATGCAAAAAAAAAAAAAATCATGCTTATTGGGTATTACTATGTTAGTTTAACCATTTAATTTTTGTGTAGGCTACATGTGTCTGTTAACCTATTCTGTGTGTGTATCTGTGTAAGCAAGCTTAATGATTATTAATATGATAGTTTAACCATTTCATTTATATTTGTGTGTGTGTGTGTGTGTGTGTGTGTTTCTGTGAGCCTATTGTCCATTTTCGACGAGTTTTACTGTCAGCTATGCATCCAGCTGTTGGCCTAGACTCTAAAAGCATACCACCTTAGGTCTTAAAATTCTTGAACCCTGGTTATCGCTGCTTGCAGCTATATTTTTGTTGTTGTAGTTTTTTTCCATTTTCCGAAGCTTTCTCGCTCAAGAGGGTCACCGACAATCACATACAGTATAACCTACAACAGCTCTTTAACTGCGCTCTAGTCAAACACGCTCACTGTAGCCTAATCATTAACTACACACATCATAAACCCCTTTTAGGAAAGTACAATTTATGTCACATGTTTTAATAAGACTAAACTCCTATTTAACCTGATGATCACAGGTTTAATAAAAATACATTTTAAGTTTCTAATTATAACACCGCATTTCCACAGTTATCAAACAACGAACAAATTATACAGTGAGCAAAGCACATTTACTTTATCAAAGAATAATCATTGACTTCAGTGACTAGGCTATGTACAAATCTATTATGTAAAAACAGCTGTAGCTGCTGTACTAAATAAAAACAAAATGCTTTTAAATAATCCCTCCTTTTTTAAATCATTAACATTTTGCACATCCTGCAATGGTGACTTTGAACTTTCAAAAATACAAAATTCAACAGCAAGTTCATATATATATATGCTTTTATTTATGTAGGCTACACAGAGAAACAATAGAGAAACAAGATGCACTTTCTGCCGTCTCATGCAGTCTCCCTGAAATGGAGCGTCACAGCAATGAACCGGATACTTTATTAAACGAACGAACGAACCAAAAAATAAAAATCTTTAATTACGTAGTCGGAATGAAAAGGTGCATTTCTTTTTTTAAAGTCAGCGTCGCATTCTACAATTTTATATTTTCAGCCGACACTGACTGAGAAGAAATCACTAGTTTATTAACGAATAATTAAAAAAATGTATTTTGCCTTTCCCCCAACATTCATAATCTAATGATGCAGCCTACTTTTGCCGTTGCACGCTTTAGACGTGCGCTTGGGCGCGGAATAGACTATGCGCCTATATATTAAAGGATGGTTAGTAGCCTAAGTTATTATATTAATCAGTTTATGTGTGACTAGTGAAATCTTTAGTCGGGGACAGGCCTTCTTGGCACAAGGAACCGATCAATTTTTTAAATAAATGCTGTCAATTCGAAAAGTGCGGCTGCTAATCACGTCACGTTATATTGCAATGCAGAGTTATGAATGCGTAATAATAAGTAAAATGTTTTTAATTTATTTAATTTCTTATGGGTGCAATGACGGTGCTTTGGTCTTTCTTGGGGGTGCTGAAGCATCTGCTAGCCCCTCCTTTGCGCTGCCCATGTTTATTACGATTAAAAAATATATAATTCTGCATCTGTTTTTAGGTGTGCCAGCTGCCACTGTGGGTGGCACCGGCACACCCTGGCACACCCGTGGCTACGCCCCTGGCGTGCGGTATGAATCCTCTCATCTGTTAACAAAGGCGCCAAAAAAACATTCAAACTCTTAATTTCATCATCATTTCTAGATGTATAATGGCCATTCCAGTCCAGTGTCTGTTGAATTTCAACAAAGTCAAACCTCAGGAGTGACATAAAATCATCCAACAGAAATGTGAAAGACTGACAGCATGACAAGACGTGAAAGCTGTGATAAAATCAATGTTATAACATAGAAAAATTATTTAAATTTCCCTAAATACATGTACAAATATTGCTGTTGTATTGCTTAATTAAATATTGCTGTTGTTTCTTTGCGATATTTGAGGTCTGAAAAAATACAGAGCATCTTTTTATTTTCTGCAAATAAATGCAAATAGAAACAATACAATTAAATGAAAAGAAAATAATTAAAAATATATATAATTTTACCCAAACACACAAATAGTAAATTCAGAATAACTGAAAATAGTTTCTAGTTTTATTTTTACTTTCAAATTATATTGTTCCACGACTGCATATGCCTCTTACAACTAGTCATATGTAATATTTACAAAGTCTGAATTTTTAATCTATTACTGTAGTTAACCATGGTTTTGCCAATAATCAATACACAAAACATGGTTACTACACTTTTACAACAAAAAACCTATGGTAATTTTCGTAAGGGTTATCATTTAAATAGATAGGAAACAACCTGAAATCAGGTTTAATACTTTTACTATTCCTTACTTTTATTATGCCTAAATTTCCCTTCTCTTGACAACCACATGTCTAATTTTACCCCCTCCCTCATTGGGTAATTCACTATCGCGCCATTTTGCGACCACTTGGCGGTATTTTCTACCACTCGCCTAATCAGGAACCCTCGTGTGCAGCTAACGACCCGCAACTAAGGTGAGTACATCATCTTTCGTTATATGATGTGAAACTGTATTAATAAACAGTCTGCTATATTACATAGAATGGATAGAGGAAAGTGATCAATTTGTTAATAACGGAACTAATTGGATTCATCATTGGAATATTGTGCAATGCTAAAAATAAGTGCACATTAACAAAACTCTTAAGCCATCTCTGATGCAGAGAAAACAGGTCAGAGAGACAAGCAAATAAAAGTTTAAATATAAACCGCTGTATATCATGAGAGTAATCAGTGGACTAGCAAATCAGCCATCGCGTTTCGAAGTGGAGTGGGGGATATGCCTCGGTTGAGGTCGTGATTTCCATCCTCTGGTATGAAATCACATTCATTGCTGGGATCTGCCTGGTTTAAAATCGCGTTATTTCTTATGAGCATTATTTAGCCAGATACATTTTTTTGTGTGCACGCTGTTTAATCAAAGATGCGTTAGGTATAATCAAAAATCAGATAAACATTTGATTAGATGAACATTTAGCTCCGATAAGGTAGTTTGATTATTTTAGCAATAAATAACGCTTTTTCTATGAGCACTAAAGTTGTGTTCTGTGATGAAAACTTGTTACCTCGCCGTTTTGGATCCAAAACGGGTCATTATTGTAATTCGTCTATCCAATGAGTTTTTGAAAATGGGATGAGGGGGTCTGTGAGTCTGTGGACAGGTTCGCGGTTAATTTAATTATGAGAATCATGTCCAGATGTTGCGGGAACGATGTCGAATCACTCGCCAGTTTGCGGGTTATGTTTTAAATGCTGACGAGATTGAGTGCATAATGTACTCAACTCGTGAATCAGATTAGATTTTACATGTAGTCGAATTGCGCAGCACGTGTGCATTTACTTTAGCTTAATCCCGGCCTCGCTCCATTTAGAAATACCATTGGCAGAATCCGCTTAACGTAACGTCGATTTGTTGGCAGAATCCTCTAAACGGCGTGCAATTGTGATTTGGACCTGGCAGTCACGTGGATTACAGCGCCCCCTAATGCTTGCTTCAGTTGTATTATTTTTTAATTCAGTTTCATAAAAAGACTTTCAGTTTTTGCTATGCTATTTTTTGATTTGCATGTTTAGTGATTTTGTAACTGTTTACTATGTCATGTACAAAGAAGTGGATTTTTTTTGCCACAAAAGCTTTCATGCATTCAGTCAAATTTGTTAAATACCAATGAAATTACTAAAGTGACATTTATGAAAATAAGGCATGCTAAGAACTGACTACATTTTCATTGCCTTTCAAACGAAATAATTGGACCTAAACATAAGAGCCTGATTAAAAAAAATGCTTATTTAAAAGAAAACAGTGTCAGACGCACTTTTTTGCATCTGAATATAGCCTATAGCATTTGGGGGTCTTGCATCATTGTCACCTTTTTCACCCCGATGAGTTTGCATCCTTGTCTTCACGTGTAGATTTATTTTGTGTACAAAACAATAAAAAATACTTGAATGGTGTCCACAGGCATGGTCACATATTACAAAAGTACTAAAGTACAAAAAGTGTTAACAAATTTACTTCATGTACTTTTTCTGGATTTTTTCAGATCTCGAATAGCTGTTCTTCTAAACCATGTAAGTAATTGGAATCGAATATTTTGCAAATAATATTTTTCCCTACAAATATTAAAAGATGGGTCATGTCATGTCATGTCTCGTTAGAAATGTACTTGCATGTCTGAGGTGTCAAGCGTTCCATAAAATACGAAATTAAACATGGTATTTATTCAAAAAATTTGTATTGGCTATGGCAAAAATCCCCTTTGATTTTCCTCATCTTTAAAATTGTTTAACTTTTCCCACTTAGACAGCTATTTGGTATTTTAGTTGGATTAGGCTTTTTAACAGCAGATGTATACTTAACTGAAACGGGGTAAAACCATTTAGAGCAATAAATCTAATTTGACTCACTTAGGTAATAAAACACCTTGTAGTCAACTGTCCCAATAGGTTTCTTTTCTGTAAATTTACTGGTGTTTTTTAAAAGTGTTATTTTGTATGTAGTTTAGCTCATGTGCATATACATATCTGGATTTCAAACTCTCTTCCATTATGCATATTTTTATATCAAAACGAAATATAAATGGTATATTTTATTACTTTAATGTTCCAATAGCCTTGGAGAAGACTCTGTACAGTATATATGTTTCTGCCCCTGGTCTTCTCTGTGTATTGTAGTGAAATGGATTACTTTACTGGAAATTCACGGACAAGGAGAAGGAAAATCAAAGTCAGAGTGCAGCAGCATTTACTGAGTCTTGCAATGGAGGATATGGAGCAAGCAGATCAGGCTGTAGACCAGGCAGTGCAAGAGTTTGGGGAAGCTTTGAATGGCAATAGTGATGAAGCTGTGAATCTGGATTTTGATGTCAGTACTGAAGATGTTGACTTATACAAAGCTCGTGATCCTGATGATCATGCTGGAAATTTTTTCTTTGATAATCCTACAGAGGAACCCCATCATGATCCTAAAAGGAAACTGGCTGATTGGGCAGCTAACCGAAACGTGTCTCATTCTGCACTTTCAGAGCTATTAGGTATACTTTCAGATCTAGGTCTGGATTTACCAAAAGATCCAAGGACTCTTCTTAGGTCATTAAAAGAATGTAATGTGAAAGAAATGGGACAAGGTAGCTACTACCATTTTGGGCTTGCAAGTGCAATACTTTCAGAATTGAAAATGACAAATGAGAGTGAACTGAAAACAGACACATTGACTGTAATGTGAATGTTGATGGATTGCCTATTTCTAGGAGCTCTAATATGCAACTGTGGCCTATATTAGGTAAAATTGTTGACATGCTAAATCCAAACGTGTTTATAATAGGTGTCTATGCAGGTCCCTGTAAACCTGAATCAGTAAATGACTACATGCATGATTTTATTGAAGATTTAAAAGTTGTCACAGCAAGTGGTATATCTTTTAATGGTAAACACTACAATGTACCACTGCCAGATGCTTTTATCTGTGACACTCCGCTAGGGCTTTTTAAAATGTATCAAAGGTCATGGAGGTTACAGTTCTTGTGAGCGTTGCACACAATATGGTGTTTATCTTGATGGTAAAGTTGTGTTTCCTGACATAGATTCCAGCCTAAGGACAGACACTCAGTTTGATCAAATGTCTGATGAAGACCACCATCACTCTAAATCACCTCTCCAGGGCTTAGGCATTGGCATGGTTTCCAATTTTCCATTGGATTATATGCATTTAGTTTGCTTGGGCATTGTACGTAAATTAATTGCTCTGTGGTTTAAGGGGCCATTACACTGTCGGGTTTCGTCCTCAACTTTGTCTGCTATCTCTGATCACTTGAAACGTTGTAGACGGAGCTTACCTCGGAGCTTCTCCAGAAAGCCACGTTCTTTGGCTGAGTACAGACAATGGAAGGCTACAGAATTTAGGCAGTTTTTATTATATACAGGGCCTGTGGTGCTTTTTCAAAGACTGTCCCGTCAACAGTACAAAAACTTTCTTGTTTTGTCATCTGCTATGAGAATACTTTTGTCTCCAAGCTTTAGAGAATACTATGGGTATGCCCATAAATTATTAAGATGTTTTGTTACCAACTTTGCAAAGATATATGGAACAAACTCTCTGGTTAACAATGCACATAGTCTTATACACCTAGCAGATGATGCTATAAATTATGGCCCTCTTGATTCGATTTCATGTTTTCCATTTGAGAATTATTTGGGGCAGTTGAAAAAATTGGTGAGAAGACCACAAAATCCTGTGCAACAAATTGTCAGGCGTGTTTATGAAAGGCAGTTATTTGCTCACATGTCTAAAGAAATGCCAGAAAATGTTAAACTGACCCAGCCTCATGAATCTGGACCGATGTTGACAGAATTTACCATGCATCAGTATGTTCAATACAAGATGTATAAGCACAAAGACACAATAGTATCAATCTCCACTGGTGCCAATTGTTTTGAACTTGAAGGAAGAGTTGTGATTGTGCGGAACATTTTGCATTCCACTGGAGGAACTCATGTGGTGTATGAACTTTTTGAGAAAGGGACATGTTTTTTCAACTTCCCTATCGATTCAACAGCTCTGGGAATACGTTTGTTATCAAAACTTTCTGGCCAGCTTTCCAGTGCTCCTGTAACTGACTTCACTAAACCACTGCTTTTGTTGTCTCTTCAGAAAAAGTTTGTGGCTTTGCCTCAGCTACACAGCACATAATGTATTGAACTTTTCAGGGCTTCCTCGTTCAGTGTTGTGGAGTTTGTGGATGAAGTTGACCCTGATGGCTGCAAGAAAATGGACATCATTCCAATAGAGTGGTTCAAGGACACAGACAGAAAATTATGCTGGTGGCCACCAAACTCGCTGGTCAATGTAACCAAGGCAGTGAAAGAGGGCACACCACCAACCAGCAACTGGATGCTGTGTAGTGTCCGTGTAATGGTAAATGCAGGTAACTTTTGATTTTCTTTCTTTAATTAAAATAGTCCTATATATACTGCTATCTTTGACAGTTCACCCAAAAATGAAAATTGTGTCATCATTTACTCACCCTCTTGTAATTTCAAACCTGTATGACTTTCTTTCTTCCGCAGAAAACAAGAAGATATTTTGAAGAATGTTGGGAACTGGCACCCATTCACTTGCATTGGTTTTGTGTTCATACAAGAGAAGTGAATGGGTGCCAATGCTGTTCCAGCTTTCTTCAAAATATCCTCTTTTGTGTTTTGCAGATGAAAGACGTCTAAACAGGTTTGAAATGACAAGAGGGTAAGTAAATGATGACACAATTTTCATTTTTGGGTGAACTATCCCCTTAAATTAGTTTTTGACCCTCCATATTTTAATTTTATTTACACTTTTGTTTTCTTTCTAACTATAGGGTTTTCACTCCTACCAAGCAGGATCACACCAGGCATAACACAGTTGATTAGTTAAATCTGGTGTGCTCTTGCTAGGTGGAAAATAAAATCACAACAGACATTTGAATATAAGATCTGACATCTTAGTTATGGGAATGCACATATATTCTGCAACAATTTTTTATTTTGTGGTATAAAGTCTTTTGTGAATTTTTTTATTTGCCTTACCCCGTTACTGTGTATTACTGTGATTTACAGCCACTTATGCAGAAGCCAGGGTAAAGCTACACCAAGCTGAGTATTCATCAGACCTCACTGACACTGAAATTGTCTCAAGAAAAAGAAGGTAGGTGTTTGTGAAACAATGCAAGTCAATTTCAATGCATTTTAGAAACAATAGGAAAGCAATATGTAAAATGCGCCTTTGTTAACGTACCTAGGCCAAGTGCAAAACTTCTCCAGAGTAAAATAAGCACCCAGCTAGAATCAAGTGAACATTCTGACACTTCGGACGAACTTCCACCCACTCCACCAGACCAACTCCTTAAGGCAGCAAAGAGCAAAGCAAACAACTACATGCAAGACCCCCCTGCCCAACGTGTCACAAGTTATACATCAGAACAGTACACAAGCCCCTCAGCCCGACAAGTTGACAGTTTTACTCCCCAACGTGTGGCAAGTCATGCATCCCAACAAGGCACCAGGTCTTTAGCCCAATGTATTGCCAGCCCCACTGCCCAAGGTGCCAGCCCCACTTGTGAAGCCATGTTCACTAAACTTCTAACAATTTTAGAAGAAGTGAAGGAGACCCAACATGTTCATGGCAAGATGTTGAATGTCCTGCTAAAAAAGCAAGACGGATCAGTGGTAGAAGTTCCTGAAGGAGTAGTCTTACCTCTGAAAACCCAGGCTGACCTTGAGGCCCTTGATCAGAAGCTGGGGGATCATACTGTCATGTCTGCTGTTGTAAGTTCACATTTACGCCTTATTCTTCTCCTGATTTTTATCTAAAGTAAAAAAAAAATGGATACCCTACAACTTTTTTTATAATGGGTTTTTGTGGAATCATCTTATTTAGATATATTTGTATTTTACATTTCTATTGACCCTTTTGTTAGTCTACCATTTTGAAAACTGATAAATGTTTGTAGACAGATTACAAAATACTATTTGATAATATGTGTATTGCAAGGTATCAACCTACAGCTTTAAGGAATTGATCTGTGTAATTGATGTTAGCTTATTGAAATGACCAGTAACTTATTGTCTTTACTTTAATGTAAAAACAATCTACTTTTGGCTCTCATCTTTAGGTTGCCATGGTGGCAGATGTAGGCGGCACAAGCATAGATGACGCAATAAGAAGAATGATGAAGTACATCTTTTCAAATGAACTGGCACTGGAGTACAATTTGTTTGGCCGACATGGGAAGAAAAAGTTTAAAGACTTGCGTCTTTTCAATGTTGTGTATGGCAAGTAAATTATCTTATCATATTTTAAGTTATTATTACATACTGTGATCTTAAATTAGAAGGTAACTCTTCACAATAAGGTTAAATTACTCAAGATGAGTTTACGTGTTAACTGCCATAAGCGAACAATACTTTTGTTAAAGTAAATATTTATCCTTGTTAGTGTTAATACAAATATTTGCTTATTGCAGGGATCCAAACTTGCATCTAACATTTTGGATCCAAAACAGTGGGGGTGTGACTACATTCAGCTCACAAGACAAAACAGTATTTGGTAACACTTTCCTTGAAGCATTTATGTATAATGCATTATAAAGGGTTATTATAGGGTAAAATGCATTATAATTCTTCAAAATGCGTGTTGTAATGTATTATATGTAGTTGTAAAGAATTATAACCAATTTAAAATGTGTAGTGTAATAATGAATTGCTAAGTGTTATAGGGGCAGTTTCCCGGACAGGGATCAGTTTAAACTAGGACTTTTTAAAATTCATTTTTAAAAACATAATTTACAAAAAGACTTTACTGGTGTACATCTTGAGACACAACAATCACACTTTTACATTTTAAGATATGTCATTGCAAGTTGTTTTCGATCAAGAAACTTCTAACATTTAAATTAGTCTGGGACTAGGCTTAAACCCTGTCCGGGAAACCGCCCCTTAATGCATTAACTGTAATAATTATTTATAAGACATTACAATGCATTAAAAGGTGCATTACAATTCTTTAAAACTACTTTTACAATGCATTATACATACATGCTTTAAGGAAAGTGTTACCCAATATTTTGATACTATAAAAAAAAAAACACAATATGACTGGGAAAATAGCTTTTTAATACATAATTCAAAACAATCCAGGTGCATTAAATAAGTGTTTTATCACACTAGGAAGCATTTTAAAATGTATTGAAAGAGTTCCCAATATATTCAGATTTTTTCCCTTATTATTTGGTCATCACTTCAAAAATATATATTTAGGCCTATTTTAAATAAAATACTTAGTTTCTAAATGAATTAAATAAATATGTTAGCACAACTATATTTTTATTTCAGTCATTTAAATGGATAGTTCATTCAAAAATCTAAATTACCCTGTTTTATACACCCATATGAATCCTTGAGGGTTCATATGGGTTGAATATGACTTTTTTCTTTCAGACGACTACACTCTTATAATTATTATTATAATACCATTTATCCTGGCTCTTCCAAGATGAATAATGTGATTGACTAGTTCACTTAAATGTGAAAGTCTGTCATCATTTACTTATCCTACAATTGTTTTGAACCTGTGTTAATTTCTCTCATGTGCTGAACACAAAAAAGCTATTTTGGGAAGAATGTGGGAAACCAAACCGTTTCTGGTCCCCATTGACTTCTATAATACTTTTCTATGAAACTCAGTGGTGAGCAGCCTTTTCGTTTACCAACAATTTTCAAAATATCTTACCTTATGTTCAGCAAAAAAAGAACGTCATGCAGGTTTAGAACTTTATGAGGTGGTTTAAATAATGAAATATTTTTTCTTTTTGAGTGAAGATGTAAGTAAGAGATTTATTGTAGAGTTTAGTTCAAAATGTACATGTGAGCTCAGTCTTTATAAAGGTGTGCACTTCAGTCTCTTTGCTGAATACCGTATAACCCATTTACATTTTGAATAAGTTTTGTTTGTCATGCAGAGAACTGATGTCCATGTACACAGTTTAAGAAGAGACAAATTAATTTAATTACAGGAGTGAATCCACTGTCTTTCCTGAAAGTGCTATGATTAGGAGTGAAAATATCTGACAAGCCTGTGGTATACAAAAAGTTGTTAATACTTATCAATTAATCACTCACAGAGGGTCATACAGGCTTGTTGTTCAAAAAAGAGGGACAGAGACGTGGATTCCAAAATACAAGGCCATTGCACATTGAGTCCGAAATCTGCGTCCTAAATTTCCGCACGTTAAAAAATAGATATGACCTCATGTTTTGTCAATCACATTGACACACTCGCTCCGATATTTTCGTCTGTCATTAAAAAATTCGGAATGGGTTTGATTTTCGGCATTTTTCGCATCCGTAGCAAGCATTTTGAGAGGCGTTTTGACAATTCAGAGTACAAATGAGCATCAAATACAAAAAACCGCATACGACAATTTCGGACTGTACGTGCAAAGACCTTAACCCTAAAACTATTAAAGGACCGTATAACCATGGCCAGAGTATGCACACATCAAGCGCAAACACTGCAAAATGAAGGCCAATTATTACTAGTGTCAGGTAAGCTAGCTTAATGATCAAGAGGCTTCCATATAACAAAGTGCACACACAAGCGCATACACTTATAGCAAGTGTGAGTACACCGCATACGATGCCAGAAGTCCCACAACAGCCCAAGAGGTCTGACTGGCTGTCTGTCATGATTTCCAAATACAGAAAAAAGCAAAAATAATAGTATTACATTTATTAAAATAATACTCCCAGACTGGTGTGATCGACTTGAAGTGGCGTTACACAGACCGATCAGTGTATGGCATATAAATACCACAAAAGTGATATTTAGTTAATCGGATCAAACTGGTTTCTTGTATGGTCTCATGGTAAAAAAGTCTCTTTGTTTTGGCACCGTGGTAAAATTTAGTCTATGCCACGAAATATATAATGTAACATTAAAAATAGCACATTTGAGCTTGTAGCAATTATATTTATCTTAAAAATGTATTTGTTTTTGCAGAGGCTCTCAAGAACAACGCACTGACATCCAAAGTGAACCAGCAAGAAGCTGAGAGGGCACTTTCAAAGTGGTTCACTGGGGCAAGAGACAGAGGAGGGCAGAGGGCATCGAGAATGCAAAGAATGTCTGTTTAGTTTTCTAATGAAGTTTCTGCTTCTGTTACAGTTCTTCTATAGTTTTTTTTCTTCTTTTCTTCTTCCTGTAGTTCTTCAATTCCACCGAAATAATAATATTCAAAAATGTATGTTTAAAGCTTTCTAACATTTTAAAATGGTTTTCTGTCATACAATTCTTCTACAATTCTGGTTATTTAAATAAAATAGAAGTTTGAAAATATTTAAGTCTGCACTGCTTTCTGTCATGTTAATATTTAACTTATTTGTGTGGTGTTGCTGTTCAGATTTATTGAAAAAAGTTTTGGTCAACTGGAACCTTACTGTGGTTCTGGACTTATTATTATTATTATTACTAGCTCTCGTGCAATTTCTTTTGTATTTGCAATTATACTCCATGGTGTTACTTTAAAAAAGTAATTACCAGCTACTAATTACATCTTTAACTGTGTAATTGATTTATCATATTAAGTACCCTCTCTAAAAAGTATTTGTTTGCTTATTATTTCTAAATCCCATACTTGTTTTAAATCATTTACTAACACCCGGTTTAATCTTGGTGGGAAACTGACATGGGTCTGTAATGGAAAACAGAAAATCCCTCCAGCAACCAAACCATGTGGTCTAAATGTAGCACCCACATAGAGCTTGAATATGTTAGACTCAGATGTTGTTTATTTGGGCCCTACCTGACACCCTGTGAAATCCTGCATAGGCAATTGATAAGTGGCCAGCCTCCACAATCCCATGTATAACCCAAATTTCAAACCCACAGAGTCACAATGTACTACCCACATGACACTTATGGGTCTTGTGCATATTTGCTAGTTTGGGCCCATCTAACACCCAGTAATATCCTGTATATTAACTACATAAGCATTTGACAAGGGGCCAACGCGGAACCCATGGACAATCCCACTTAAAACTCACATTTCATGCCCACGTTGTCCCTATGTAGTACCTACATGAAACTTAAATCTGGGACCAATATGGGTCTTGTGCATATTTCCCAGTTCGGGCCCACCTAACACCCAGTAAAATCCTGCATATGACCTACATGGGCAATTGACAAGGGGCCAACGCGGAACCCATGGACAATCCCACGTAAAGCCCATATTTCCAGCCCATGTTGTCCCCATGTAGTACCCACAAAAAACTGAAATCTGGTACCGATATGGGTCTTGTGCATATTTCCCAGTTCGGGCCCACCTAACACCCAGTAAAATCCTGCATATGACCTACATGGGCAATTGACAAGGGGCCAACACGGAACCCATGGACAATCCCACGTAAAGCCCATATTTCCAGCCCATATTGTCCCCATGTAGTACCCACAAAAAACTGAAATCTGGTACCGATATGGGTCTTGCGCATGTTGCCCAGTTGGGACCCACCTAGGGGCAAGTGCAATCCTTCACTATATTCATGTGGGCAACTGGCATAGGGCCATTATGGAACCCGCGGACAATCCTACATAGGGCCCATTTTCCAGCCCAATTCATACCCAAATGGGCCCCACATACAAATGTTGGCTGGGATGCTTATATGCCTGCACTGAGAAGAGCACAAGCAGTGTCAGGCCTCCTCTGCTTATATAACGTGTGATATCTGTAGGTGGTAGTGAAACTGGAGAATACTTGGTTTACCTTCCTTGAACTTAATCTAGAATGTTTTTAAAATCTAGGTACCTCGTAATTATTGAATTTGCAATTCAAATTGTTCTCCGATAGATGGCTTACTCCTTAAACAGAATGTGCTGGGTATCAGTGCAATTTAATTACAGCACTTTCGAGTCACAATAGCTCCACCTGGTGGTGTATACAGTATTTATGTTGGGTTTGAGTCCATGCTGATCGTTAGAAAAATGGAAAACCAGTGTAAAACAAAAGACCACAACCATCAGTACAGGTGTGGGGGCTAATAAGGCTTTAGTTTTTATGCTCAAAATATATTTGTCTCCAACTGTCTTGTTCTTTTTCTCTGTATCAGTTAAATTACACAAGAGAGGGAAGTGGCGCAGAGGGCAGCCCAAAAGCTATGAAACGAGAGTGTATTTAAAAAGTGGAGCAGCACCTGTGTCTCAGAGCACCCCATTAATTACAGAACTCCCCAGAGTATGTGTGTGGGCATGCACGCAGGTTGTTTATGTGTGGGATTTGTATGTTTCTTTAATTTTGTATGTGCCTGTGGCTTAAAGTAATGGTTCAACCAAAAAATAAAATGCTGTCTTTTACTCACTCTCAAGTCATTCTAAACTTTTTTTTATTATCTGTGGAGCACAGAAGATCTTTTCATGAATGTCTACGTTTTTCATAGTCCATATGATTTCTTTTCAGTTTTACCTACAGTATATGCTCATGAAGACTAATGAAGCCAAATCATAGTTTTGAGTGATGAACAGGTTAACTGAGGTTAAATATGAAGACCGTTCACCCTATACTCTGCATTTATCTGTCATTGCTTTCTCTTTTTTTCTTGATTCTCAGGATGGAATTCTATTACGTTCCCAAACACCTCTTCATTAGCTCTCAACTGGTATTATTGGGTGCCAAGCCATCTCAGGATCTGTCATTCCAAACTACAGTGCTGTTCTTATAATCCCTCATCTACTCATCCCCTCCATTTATAGAATCAATCTCTCACATTGCCATTTCATCTCAGTCATGCTGCCGCCTGTGTGTGTGTGTTACCTGCACTGTGATAAGTGTAATGGACGATGGGTGTCATTTGTCACTGTTCTCCTCTGAGTGACACACAAGCACTTGTAAACACACACACACACACACACACACACACACAAAAAGGCAGATGCGAAGATGACTGTGAGATTCCTCTGATGTCCAGAACACTGGAGACAACAAACAACAATGGACTGTGGGGTAGACACTGCAGACTATTGTATGATAGCTCGCATAGGGATGATGAGAACTTCTTCTTTACAAACGCTTCAGACTTTAATTTTGAAGGGTCTTTTTTCATGCTGTGAAAGTCTGATGTTCTCTCTTGCTCTCTCCCACCTGGAAAATAAGAACACCTATGTGAGGATGCTGTTCGTGGATTATAGTTCGGCATTTAACACCATAGTGCCTGCCACACTGGTTGCGAAGCTCCAGACTCTGGGACTGAACAGATCTCTGTGCAGCTGGATCCTGGACTTCCTGACAGGCAGAAGTCAGGTGGTCAGAATGGGCAACAACACCTCATCTCCCCTGACCCTCAACACTGGTGCTCCGCAGGGCTGCGTCCTCAGCCCACTCCTGTACTCCCTGTACACACACGACTGTACAGCTACATACAGCTCCAATGTCATCGTCAAATTTGCCGATGACACAACAGTGATAGGCCTGATCACCGACAACGATGAGACGGCCTACAGAGAGGAGGTGAGTACCCTGACTTAATGGTGTCAGGAGAACCACCTCTCACTCAACATCGACAAGACCAAGGAGCTGGTGGTGGATTACAGGAGACAGAGCAGAGAACACACACCCATCACCAACGACAAGACACCTGTGGAGCGGGTAAACAGCTTTAAGTTCCTCGGCGTTCACATCACTGAGGATCTCACATGGTCTGCTCACACAGATGCAGTGCTGAAGAAGGCACATCAGCGTCTCTTCTTCCTGAGACGGCTGAGGAAGTTTGGAACGAGCCCCAGCATCCTCAGATCCTTCTATACCTGCACTATGGAGAGCATCCTGACCGGCTGCATCACCGCCTGGTTTGGAAACAGCACCGCTGGCAACCGCAGGGCTCTGCAAAGGGTCGTGCGAACTGCCCGCCACATTGTTGGAGGTGAGCTTCCCTCCCTCCAGGACATCTACACCAGGCGGTGTACAAGGAAAGCCCGGAGGATTATCAAAGACTCCAGCCACCCGTCCCACAGTCCGCTCTCTCTGCTGCCCTCAGGAAGATGTCTCCGCAGCATCCGATCCCGCACTAGCCGACTAAGGGACAGCTTTTTTCCTCAGGCTATCAGGCTAATGAACAGTCAGAAATAACTCACCGTACATCACACTCCCACTCACACAACATGCCATGCACTGCACTTTAACACAGTTCTACCAGACTACACGCACACACTGCACTAACACATCTGCTATCACTGGACACCATACAATGCACATCCACAACATTGCATATGCATAATCTGTTGCACCTTTGCACAACTATCTGTTGCACAACCATCTGCTGTAAATGTATAATCTGTTGCACCTTCACATAATACTATGTATAGATGTGTACATAATTTAGATGTGTACATACAGTGTATAATGTGTATCGATAACTAAGTATGTCTTTATAGTACACTGTGTGTACTGAGTATATGTATGTGTATTTTGCACATTGTCTTCTGTACAGTCTGTAAATATGTACTGTCCATATGTAAATTGTTTTTTTTTTTGCACTGTCTGGAGCACGCTCGTAAGAATTTCACTCACCAAGGCACTTGTGCTGTGGTGATGTGACAATAAAAGTGATTTGATTTGATTTGAATGTCTTTATTATTTTTATTTTTTTACATGCTGCATTGCTGTGCTCCGGTTTATATTAGAGGGGACTTTTGAAAAGCCTTTGTTTAGTGAAATGCAACATAACATAATCTTTTGTAGCCTTGATTACAGTTGACCTAAAATCTTGATTTTTTATTATTTACATAATTAATTTAGACAGATTCATTGTCAAACAGGTCTCCTGATTTTTTCTAAGAAAAAGATCATAGGGGAAAAAAGACCATATCCTGAAAAATGCATCTCCTGCAGAGTTTCAAACGAGATTTTAACATTAGACTGAGCTTATATTTGCCAAAACAATGAAATTATAAGTCTGAAATTTCATTAAGAATTCAAACATATTTTTAAACCAAACGATTTGCCATATTAATTTTAGAGTGCTACAGCATAATTTTATGTACATGTTTTCAATATATTCTCTTTTTATTTTCCCTAAGTTAAAAGGAGAAGTAACTGAGACAAAACTGACAAAACATGACTTGAAGGGCTAGTTCACCATGCTAAACTTGACCTAAGTGACCGTATAGTGTATGGTCCCCAAAGCTGTTTTTTTCCTATTTTTTTTTCTTCAAAATATCAAGTTTGGAACAACAAGATACATTTTTAGTTTTGGGTGAACTATCCCTTTAAATCTCCTGAGCCATGATAGAGATCTCTGTGCAAATAAAATTGATCATGGTCATGACTTGGACACTAAATGGCATTTGAACATCAATGAACCAAAATACATTTATTTACATGATTGTTTTGTATTACCAAAATATCTTCATGAATCTGTTACCTGTAACAGATAACTGGTGTTTATCAGAGGAATTTGTTCTTGAGAGGTCATAACCCGTCCTCTGAGGCCACCCTTTTCTTTGTCCAAAAGACAGAATGATGTTTAGAGATTTTATATCACTCCTTAGTCTGAGCTTTTTTTTTTAAATTACAAGCACAGCCCCTTCAAACACTAGAGTTTAGGATCCAAGACAAAAAGCCTAGGTTTGCTTTAAACAAGAGTTACATCTTTGATGTTGACCATGCAGGCAGCAGTTTGATGAAATATTGATAGCAATTCTCCAATTGGCAGGTGCTCCAGAGGGATGTTAGTTCACCTTTCAGCAAGAGGAGTTGCTGTAGTGGACTTGCACACTACAGTGTGAGATATGTGATTCATCAAGCATCACAACATCAGAGCGTGTGTCTGTTATTGGACCTAATCACTCTGCTGATCAACACAATGTAGGACTGGCTATCGTGATCAAACAGAGGAGACCTCCCCACACACACAAATCAACCCACACATAGTAAACTTTTGAAAAAATAAACTGGACAAATACGAATGAAAAGGACCTACTGTATCGAACATCTATGATTTTTAATTTGTGTGAAATGTGACAAATATATCCAGGTACACTGAGTGCTGTGTATCTTAGATTATAGAAGTAGGCATGCACAATAAAGCAGTGCCATGTCTGCGAATGATACATTTAATATGTTAATTTCCCATTACCTCTGCCGTCATTTAACACTCGCTTAAAGTAAATCTTTTAAAACACTAATAAGTTAACAACACTGCTAAAGGTAATCTCAAATGTTCAAAAGTAAATCTTAAATGTTTTCATATTGTGATGCCTAAACTTCTAGCATTTAAAAATCAGCCATTTAATTCTATAACGTAAATGATAACATGTAAATTAATTATTCGCTTACCGTTATCAGTCAGAATTATCATATTGTTAGATTATTTTATAAAAGAAAAATGTTGGTGTGAAGTTGTTTTGAAAGTTGTTTTGAAAAGTAGTTTTTTAGTAATTAATTGTGAGAACTTTCCATACTGTCCAAGCCCACATTAAATGAATAATTACAAAGTTAATAAATATTAGAAATTAATAATAATCTTTATGTTCCAAATTATATATTCTCTTCTAAAGTGAAAGAAGACGCTAGTGAGAATTAAATTATCACTCTTTGACCCAATATTCAAATATTTCCTATCAGTGCGAGCGTGAAATAAGATTTCCAGTGGTGGCTCATAACATTTTATTTGAGTTGGTGGTAGAAGTGACCCACATTCTTGTGGTGACAAAGAAAAAGTACAGGCATGAAATACAATCAGAATGTTGATAACTGCCTTGAGTGTTTTTTTTCTTTTCTTTTAGAATAGCCAAAATACTTATATCAGTACAGAAGAAAAAAATGACTAAAAAGGATTAAATTATGTAAACTTGCATGCACTGTGCTCATACATAGAGATATCAATAGCATTTGTGGGCTATTGCATCAATGTAACGAGAAAGAAAGTGAGAAAGTGATAACACAAAATAAAAATAAAGCGAATCTGAGACTAAAATGCATGAATAAAAGAAGAAGCTGAGTGGAACCAGGAGCACATAAAGGTCTCACACTTAAGCAAAATTAGCACGCTTTTCCACTGCTGTCCATTAGATAATCAAATTTATGCCACACAGGGCTCAGCAACCCTTCCATTTTCATTTCTCCCCTCTAATCCCTGTCGATAAGACACAACTCGCATACCACTTTCATTATGTTGTCATTTCAGAACTGGCATGGAATCCCCCTTGGGAAACTATCAGTCAGAAAATTACTTAACTAGCTGAAGTGGATACAGTTTTGCGTTTATTATTTTTGACAGCCTTTTTGATTTTTGGGCAGGGGCAGAGTGCACACTCGTTATCAGCCTAACACACTATTAGATTATATTCACCTCCTGCAGTGAGACAGAGATATCCCAGAGATATCCCAATATTGTGAGAAGTAAAGAAAAGGAGATCTCCACCAACTGCACTAAAAGAATGCATCTTCTCCACTTGTGCTGGCTGTTTTAGGCACAAGAGCAAAGCCTTCTCCTCTTTAGCCTTTGAGCATACAGTGGATTAGTTCTCAATAATCTCTCCTTTGTGGAGTGTTTACTGGGCTCAAGATTGAACAGTTCAAGATGAGAAATCTTAGTGTAAACCAGCTGGTAATCCCCACTGAGTCTTAAAAAAAACCAAACAAGCAACAGTATGAGTTAAATTGCTGACTACATTTAATGAATGACAGGACTGGTCATGGTCAATGAAACCAAGATGGCACCGAGCATGGCAGCCGTGTTGAGAGCTCCTACCAAACTTTGCATTTTTTCGTGTGTTTTACTTATTATTTTGCTGTTTTTCGTACTGGATGTCTACACTCTTATTGTCTATGACAGACACACACTTTTAGAAATCGGCTCCTCCGTCGCACATCGGAAACTGGACTTTGAGTTCCTTAATGCCGGCGCTTTTTTTACAAACACCGCATCAGAGCCCTTTGTCTGGGCCACATGACCGCGACGAAGGAAACGTCGCCGAAAAAGAGGGAAGATAACTGGCGTCCTCGTCAGACTGAGCCCTTTCAACCTCCTCTCCCAACCATTTTGCTGGCTAACGTTCAGTCACTGGACAATAGACTCTGTGAACTGCAGGCGCGCATCTCATACCAATGAGGGGGACTTTAACAAAGCCAACTTCAGAACAATAGCTCCAAAATACTTCCAACACATCACCATCAACACGCGTGGTGATCGTGTACTGGACAACTGCTACTCTCCCTTCCGGGACGCCTACAAATCCTTCTCCTGCCCACCTTTCGGCAAATCGTATCACTCTTCCGTTCTGCTCCTGCCTGCTTATAGGCAGAAACATAAACGAGAAGCACCCGCCCTCAGGACAATTCAATGCTGGTCGGACCAATCGGACGCTATACTACAGGACTGTTTTGATCACGTGGACTGGGACATGTTCCGGGCAGTGTCTGATGACGACATAGAGGCGTATTCAGATACTGTAACATGTTTCATCAGGAAGTGTATAGAGGACGTAGTACCAACAAAAACAATCCGCATCTACCCCAACCAAAAAAACATGGATTAACAGCGATGTTCGATCAGCCTTGTCAGCGTGGACATATGCCTTTAGAAACACTGACGATCGAAAATAAGCCAGTTACGATCTCGGGAGATCCATCAAAGCCGCCAAAGGGCAATATAAAAACAAAGTTGAAGAACAATTCAACACCAACAACGCAAGAAGTATGTGATAGGGCATCAACAACATCACAGGTTTTAAAGGGAATAAACCAGCTACTTTGAACATTGCCGCCTCTCTACCGGACGAGCTTAATAATTCGTATGCTCCTTTCGAGGCTCACAACACCGCCCACAGAGAGAGCGCTCCCGTGGCTGCTGTACAAGTGGTCTTCTCCACTTCATTCATTCCACTCTCCATTTCTGTCACGGATGTAACCCGATCCTTCAAACGGGTGAACATCCGCAAAGCTGTGGGTCTGGATGGCATCCCAGGCCGTGTGCTCAGAGCATGCGCATTCCAACTAGCCGGGGTTTTTACAGACATTTTCAACCTTCCCCTCTCTCTGTCTGTGGTTACCTCATGCTTTAAAAAATCCACCATTATGCCCATACCAAAGAAAAATTAAATCACATGGACAATGACTTGGAGGCCCGTTGCTCTGACACCCATCTTCAGCAAGTGTTTTGAGAAACTCATCAGAGACTATATCTACTTTGTGCTGCCTGCTTCACTGGATCCGCCACAATTTACATATCGCAGCAACTGTTCCACAGACGATGCTATTGCCTTCAACCTGCACACTGCTCTCTCCCACCTGGAAAATAAGAACACCTATGTGACAATGCTGTTCGTGGACTATAGTTCAGCATTTAACACCATAGTGCCTGCCACACTGGTTGCGAAGCTGCAGACTCTTGGACTGAACAGATCTCTGTGCAGCTGGATCCTGGACTTCCTGACAGAAAGAAGTCAGGTGGTCAGAATGGGCAACAACACCTCATCTCCCCTGATCCTCAACACTGGTTCTCCTCAGGGATGCGTTCTCAGCCCACTCCTGTACTTCCTGTACACACATGACTGTACAGCCACACACAGCTCCAACATCATCGTCAAATTTGCTGATGACACAACGGTGATAGGCCTGATCAATGACAGCGATGAGATGGAGTGAGGTGAGTACTGTTACGAACCCAGTATAAGTCATATTGGTTGGGTGCTTGTTTTTCTTTGTTTGTTTTGCAGGATGGAGTTAGGGTGAGTGACGTCATTATGGCTGAGGACTTACACCTGTGTTGGAACTGATGCCGGCTGATTTAAGCAGCTCCCGTCAGTTGCAATGAGGGCTCGTCTTCCTTCCTCGTGCTGTTTTTGTCTCGTTTTCCTAATTTAATTTTACTTTAATAAATGTAATGCCTTTAGTTCCAACGTGTTGTCTCCTTCTTTGTCGCGGCTTGCGAGCCGGCCGTGACAAATGGGGGCTTGTCCGGTAGTTTTTGAAAAATCCTGTTGTTTCTGGGCATGATTTGGAAACGTTTTGTTTGCGTTCGGTTATTTTGTAAGGAAATTCGGCATATTGATTAACCAAAGGTAGAAAACCGGAACGATTGTTTTGTTCAGCGCTATTGTTGGGGTGTTTCTAGGCATCCTTTTGGAAGGAAATACGCGTTGGATTTAGATTTTTTTTTTCAAGGACGGAATGTGGTGAATTGATGATGTCCGTATTTTGTCTGTTTCTCTATATGGATTAGAAAAGGGTAAGTGATTTTGCAAATCCTATTTTGGGGGAATTTTGAATAGTATTGGTGTTCCCTTGTTAGGTGTAACTGCTTGTTCCCTTTTGGAATGAGTAGTCTAGTATAACATAATTATTTTTTTTTGGTGGTGACCGTGAGTAGAGCAGTTGTCTCGGGAGCATATCCATGGTACGAGTGAGTCACCAGCGTGCTGGTTGCTTTTCTTGTACCAGCGGGAGTTGGTGCTTAAATACCCCTCACCAGTAACCACATGAAGATTAGGGATGAGTTAGTTAGGTTTATATATATATAGATAGGGAAAGGGAACTTGTTATTCCTCCTGTTGGGGTTTGTAAAACACACTTTCCATTTGGTAACATCTAGGTGGAAGCATGTCTAATCTAGTTGAAGATTTTATTAGTTCTCCTTCTGAGGCTGTGCTTGATTCGTGTACAAAAGATCAACAATTTTTTATTGCAGATCATTATGGAATCGAAATTGGAGATAGGAGGGTAAAGGATAGCACAGTTAGAGAAACACTTAAAATAAACTGATAGAAGAGTCTATATTGTTTGAAATGCCAGCTACTGCCGGTCAACTTAAACCTCAGATCAGCTCTTTAACTTTTCAGCAACAGGAACGGTTATTGTTGTTGCAGATTGAGCAGGAGCGGGTGAAATTGGAAGTAGAGCGTGAAAAAACTAGGAATGAACAGACAAATATTGAGCTGCAGAAATACCGTTTGGACATAGTAAGAGAAGGTGGACTAAATGACGGCTCAGCTGATGCTTTTCAGGGTGTTTCCCAAAGGTTTGATACTGCAGGTAATTTGCGTTTAGTTCCTAAATTCCTGTAGCTCAACTGGTAGAGCATGGCGCTAGCAATGCCAAGATCATGGGTTCGATTCCCAGGGAAAGCAAGAGCTGATAAAATGTAGAAACTGTAACTTGAATGCAATGTAAGTCGCTTTGGATAAAAGCATCTGCTAAATGCATAAATGTAAATTTAATGAGAGAGATCCAGATACCTTTTTTATATTGTTTGAGCGGATAGCCGAGGCAAGAGGTTGGCCTAGTAAAGAACGTACACTGCTTTTACAATGTGTGCTCACAGGTAAGGCTCAAGAAGTTTATTCTGCGCTTTCACTTTCAGACTGCGAACATTATGATATTTTTAAGGCCGCAATATTAAAAGCGTATGAGTTAGTACCAGAAGCATACCGACAGAAATTTAGAACATTGTCCAGAGGAGTTAATGAGGCTCATGTTGAGTTTGCTAGAGAGCTCACGACTGCATTTAATCGCTGGTGTATAGCATCTGATGTTAATACACTTGAAGAGTTGAGTAACTTAATTCTTGAGTAACTTAATTCTAAACTTTAGAACTCTGTTCCTGCTCATATTGCGACATATATAAACGAGCAGAAAGCTGATACAGCTGCTAAAGCTGCTGCGTTGGCTGATGATTATGTTTTGACCCATAGGAGTAGTTTTGAGTTTCGGAAAAGGGATGAAGTATTTGAGGATAAAATAGATCGTATACCTAGAAATTCATCTCTGATCTGTAATTACTGTCGTGGTAAAGGCCACTGGAAGAGTGAGTGCCCGGTACTAACAGCGAAGAGTAAAGGGGGAAAGGCTCCTTGTGTTAAACCAGCTATCCTTGTGGCTCCCGTGTTAAATCCTATTAACTTGTCTGGCGAAGGATTTCCCACAGCAGTGAATTCCACAAAAGATGAAGATTATGCGCCTTTTATTTCCTATGGGCATGTGTCATTTGTTGGTAAAGAGGCAAAAGTGCCAGTGACAATATTGAGGGACACAGGAGCATCTGAGTCCTTCATTTTGCAGGATGTGTTGCCCTTTTCATCTTTGAGCGACACTGGTACTAGTGTGCTGATTAAAGGAATTGGGTTAAATGTCTTGTCTGTCCCTTTACACAGAATAATGCTGTCATCTCAACTTGTCAGTGGAGAGGTGGTGGTTGGAGTGCATCCCTCTTTGCCAGTGGAGGGTGTGGATATAATAATGGGAAATAATTTGGCAGGAGGCAGGGTTTGGCCTGATACTTTTTCCCCTCCCGTGGTCTCCTCTTTTCCTCTCCCTGGTCCTGATGAGAGTAATAAGAATTTTCCCGAGGTATTTACAGCATGTGCTGTAACTCGATCCATGATTTCTGCACAACCAAAGTTATCCTCTGATCCAGGTGAAGTTGGACCAACATTTTCCTTGCCTGATGATTTTTCTGTTTCCCTTTCAGAACTGATAAGGGAGCAGCAACTTGATTCTTCTCTCTCCAAACTTTTTGAGGGTGCAATTTCGTCTGATGAAATTAGACATGTTGCTCATGGCTAGTTTTTACAGGATGGAATGTTGGTAAGGAAGTGGATTCCATATGGTAATGACTTTGCTGGTGATCCTATTATGCAAGTAGTAGTGCCAGAGATGTATCGGTCACTTGTGTTGAGGATTTCTCATGACAAACTTGCAGGCCATCTAGGTGTTAAAAAAAAACCTATGATCGAATCCTTCGTCATTTTTTTGGGCCAAAATTGAAGACCGATGTGTCGAAGTATCAAGACATGTCATAATTGTCAACTGACAGGCAAACCAAATCAGAAGATCAAACCTGCTCCTTTGTTTCCTATTCCTGCTGTCAGTCCACCGTTTGAGCATCTGATTATTGATTGTGTAGGCCCATTGCCTCGATCAAAATCAGGTAGTATTTATTTGCTCACTGTTATGTGTGCATCGACTCGGTACCCTGCGGCCTATCCCCTCCGTACGATCACTGCAAAATCAGTGGTGAAAGCCCTGACACAGTTCATTTCCGTTTTTGGCATTCCAAAGATCGTGCAGAGCGATCAAGGTTCTAATTTATTTTACCTCTCACTTGTTTTCTCAGGTCTTAAAGCTACTGCACATTAAGCACAATAAAGCTAGTGCTTATCACGCCCAAAGCCAGGGGGTTTTGGAGCGTTTCCATCAGACGCTTAAGTCCTTACTGCGTGCATATATTATGGAGATGGAGGGTGATTGGGAGGAGGGATTACCGGGGTTGATGTTGTCAGCGCGTGAGGTATGTCAAGAAAGTACTGGGTTCAGTCCCAATGATTTGGTGTTTGGGCATACTGTCCGGGGCCCACTGGCTGTGCTCCGTGATAACTGGATTGAAAGTACACCACCTAAAAATTTGCTATGTTATGTAAATGACTTTAAGCGTAGGTTGTATGAAGCGGGTAAAATGGCAAAAGAACAACTGTGTTCTTCACAAAGGCGTATGAAGTCACTATATGATCGGCGAACTGAGAAACGACAATTTATGCCCGGCGATCAAGTGTTGGCTTTGTTACCTGTGGAGTGCTCACCATTTCAAGCTCAGTATACAGGTCCTTTTGTTGTGGTAAAGCAAGTTACTGATTTAAACTATTTAATTGCCACTCCAGATAGAAGGAAGTCTACACAGTTGTGTCACATTAATTTGTTGAAGCCCTATTATTGCCGTTCTCATAAACCGTTAGATGCCATGGCTGAGATTCAACCTGTACTGTTAGTTGAGAGTACTTCACCTGTTCCTTTGCAGAAAGAAATTGATGAAGGGGTGTCTTTTCCAGAGGATACGGTACTGTTGGGATGTCTTAAAAATTCAGAGACTCTTAAAAATTTGCATGAAATGTTTGTCCATTTGCCTGAGAGTAAATGTGCTGACTTGATTGCTCTCATTAAAAGTTATGTCTCTTTATTTGGAGATGTACCTTCACGTACACAATGGTTGGAGCACGATATTGATGTTTGGGATGCTGAGCCTATTCGCCTATTTTATCGTTTATTTTAGGAGCCCTGACTAAATGGTGTCAGGAGAACCACCTCTCACTCAACATTGACAAGACCAAGGAGCTGGTGATGGATTTCAGTAGACAGAGCAGAGAACACACACCATCACCATCGATAAGACACCTGTGGATTGGGTAAACAGCTTTAAGTTCTTCAGCGTTCACATCACCGAGGATCTCACATGGTTTGCTCACACAGATGCATTGTTGAAGAAGGCAGATCAGCGCCTCTTCTTCCTGAGATGGCTGAGGAAGTTTGGAACGAGCCCCAGCATCCTCAGATCCTTCTACACCTGCACTGTGTGGAGAGCATCCTGACTGGCTGCATCACCATCTGGTTTGGAAACAGCACTGCTGGCAACCGCAAAGCTCTGCAAAGGGTCGTACAAACTGCCCGCCACATTGTTGGAGGTGAGCTTCCCTCCCTCCAGGACATCTACACCAGGCGGTGTATAAGGAAAGCCCGGAGGATCATCAACGACTCCAGCCACCCATCCCACAGACTGCTCTCTCTGCTACCCTCAGGAAGACGTCTCCGCAACATCCGATCCCGCACTAGCCGACTGAGGGATAACTTTCTCCCTCAGGCTATCAGGCTAATGGACAGCAAAAACTAATACACCCTACAGCACACTCCCACTTTACAATATGCCATGCACTGCACTTTAACACAGTTCAACTGGACTACACGCACACACTGCACAAACACAAAAATCTATCTGCTACCACTGAATACCATCCAACGCACATCCATGACATTGCGTATCCGGCCTATGTAAAATCTGCTGCACCTTCGCATATTGTGTGTATATATGTGTACATAATGTAGAATGTGTACATACTGTGTATAATGTGTATTGATAACTGTAAGTATGTCTTAAAAAGTACACTGTGTGTACTGAGTATATGTATGTGTATTCTGCACATTGTCTTCTGTAGAAGTCTGTAAGTATGTACTGTCTATATGTAAATTGTTTCTGCACTGTCTGGAGCACGCTCTCAAGAATTTCACTCACCAAGGCACATGTGCTGTGGTGATGTGACAATAAAAGTGATTTGATTTGATTTGGTGAATGCTGAAAAACATGCCAAGCAATGTGACTTGTAGTAAATCTTCATAAGCACAGGAAATAATTATGAAGTGAGATTTCTGTAATATTTGTATAGTACATAAGCTTAGCCACTTCTAAGTTCTGTTCTTTTTCCTTTGTTCTTCAATGCAGCCAGTCAGACTTCTTATTACAAGTTGTTTTGAGAGTGTCTGCTTGACTAAATAGTTTGGCAATGGTATAATCATTTACTCTTTTTTTTTATACTTTTGTCCAGTCAAGTTGTGAATGCAGAAACATTCCAAAAAAATGTAAATACCGTAAATTATATAATAGAGAAGAATTCTGCAGACTGTTCTGAAGTTTTGGGGATTTTTCTAAGCCAATATGACTACAAAAGGTTTATAAGAACTTGATATATATATATATATATATATATATATATATGGTTAGATTTTTTAAATATTTTTCTTTATCATGGACAATTATGTCATTGACACTTGATTGTTCGAGAAGCTGTTTTGTTTAGATTCATACATAAAAGTGTGCACAATCTTCAAAGGTGAAAAACCATGTGTTTTTCCCATACACTGAATGGTATAAAGACTATTATTGCATGTACATGGGTCTCGGGATGTGCAAAGTGTCAATGTGAGTCAGTGGTCATGAATTCATGTTTAATTGGGTGAGATCAGGGGCTCAAGGCAGGCCAAGGAGGGACCAGTACCCATATCTTTCTCCTCAAGAACCGCTTTGGCACCACTGCTGTTTTTGATGTGTACTTTGGCTCTTTGAGGCCGACTTTGGAATATGTTCTTGGGAGACCAACGAATACTTGCCTCCAGGCAAAGTCTCAATCCACGGATCCGGGTCCTCTTTGATGGAATACTTTCGGGAGCAGCTAACTACCCGCAATCCCTGCTCTAACGTACCCCTCCTCTCGTTTCTCCTCTCCTCTGTGGACCCTCTCTTTCTCATCCATCTCTTTCAGAGAGATTTACAAAGAGTACTGACTGACTGCTTACATGTCTATATCAGTTTATCCATCCATTTCAGGGGAATGGATGATTGCAAGTTAACAAAATAGAAAGCTGTATTGTGTTATCCATGTCCGGAACGTTCAGACTGATTTCAGCCATCTGCTTTTAAATATGTAAACTGGTATTTAGTTGAATAAAAAGTACTTTGGAACAGAAAACATTATTCATAATATGTCAGTTCCAATGAATTCAGAATGCACCAAATCCCTTTATGTGCAACGAACACACATGAATGTGGCTTTTGCAGTTGACATATATAAATGTTAGATGTTATGTGTAATGGATGATCTTGGTCAGAGTGTTTTGCTTGGCTTGTTTTTTGTCTTCTACATTTACCCCCCTATTTGGTAACTATAAATCTGCAGCTGGGTACATTGGTAAACTGGTTGTTTTGAGATATATTGGTTTTCTTTGAATTTCTGCATGGATCTGGTTTATATCACAGAACTTTGCATTTCCCCCATCTCTTCTTATATTCGCAAATGTTCATATATATATATATATATATATATATATATATATACACATATACAGGTGCATATTTTCCACGACATTCTAATTTATTGAGATGCACCTGTATATATATGGATATATATATTTTGGATTATTGTCACAGAAGGTGAAAAGCTTAAAAAAAAACACGACACAGGTACACAAAATTTTAGCATGATATATCTAAGCATATATCCTTGCATGCCCTTTTTATTTTACTCTAACAGGCTTAAATTGCTGTGAATACATAATTACGTTTTATCGTAAATTAATTTTGATCACTAATATAACACACAACCATTATCTTATTGGATTTTGCTTTCAGACTGACACATCAGTAGCATGTATGGCATAAAATTAACTCTACTTGACTTTTCATTGTCGGCCACACGTGCAGTCAGATCCTGCTTAAGAGATTAGAGAGTGATTTTCAACTGTGAAAAAATCTGTTACTGCCCCATTGATTTATTGTGAGCCCAGAAGGTCTTAACATCCTAATTTTCCCTGCATATCGATTATGTATATTGATTAGGAATAACCCTAATTCTCAGCACAGTTCTCCTTTCGATGTTTACGTTAAGGTCCCACTTTGAGGTGTAAAGACAGAGTTCTATATAGTACCGTATAAGCTTGCCATTTTATTTCTCATTCCAAGATAGATGGCCAGCACGGCAGCACGCTGAAATAATGCAATGATAATTAGATTTGAATTAGATAGAGTGATATTTACTTAAACACAAACACATTACATATTACATTTTGGTTAGTCAGACAACAAATATGGATGAAAAAATACACTTATAAAAGCTGAGTTGTCAGATGTAATTATGCACTAAAATAATTCAGATGTAATTACGCACTAAAATATTTATACAATATTGAAATACTGAAAAGGAATCTCAAAGAAGCATACATGATTTTTCATGATGACTGTTAAAGCAAAAGCCTACTGAAACACTCTGTTTCTTTATATCCACCTTTTTATGCTATTATTATATCTATTTTACCCACTTATCAATATTTTATTTTTATAATAATTTATAACCAAGACACTGATTATGAAGCTTTGGAAAAAAGAGTAGGCCTACATAACATGATTTATTTTGCCTGATAAATTACATCCCAGCAGCTTATATTAATTGCTTTGTGTTTTATATTAAATATTTTAGTTGTATCGTTATTTTGTCATACAGTTTATTTATTTATTATTGTTATTATTTACTTTATATCAGTGGATACGTTTTAAATTTGTATTTATTTATTTATTTGAACTTGTGCTTGGTAGTTTCAGAACCCTCTTAAACAAGCTTTCTACACATTTTATTTAGTATGTTTTAGTGTTTTCTTCCAAAGTTCTTGTTTTTCCAAATTTCATTACCATATTTAAATTACTTAATAATGCATTGACGAACTTTAGATAATGAATTTGCTCAAATTAAGGATAACCCAAAGTGATGCACCCAAAGATCGTCATATGGCATGTTTGCTTGGTAAAACTTAATTAGCGTCTAACAACAACTTGTTTTTAGTTTCTAGTGTATTTTTTTCAGACTTAACATAACATATAAGCATTTGAGTTACACCTCTTAATAATTAGCTCCTCTTGAAAGTTTCCTTGGTATCACTTTTCATTGCAATCAGTGTTACACAGAAAGAAAGAAAAAGCACTTATACATTACAAGTTACTTACGTATTAACATAAATACACACACTGTAGCTTATTGTAAAGTGATCATTTCGTTTTTCCTCATTAAACATGACTGCACCGTCTCAAGAAGGGGCGCTGGGATAAGGCAGGGAGAGAGGGAGGGAAACGGGGGCAGAAGGAAAAAGAGGGGAGGTAGTGTGCCTGTTCTCCGAAAGGGAGGAGTCAGGCACAGGGAAAGGGCAGCTGGAGCTCCACACTTCAAATATTCTTTACCCGAGAAACTCTGCATCACCGTCTTTGTGATAGACATTTAGGAGTTTCACGAGTCGCTTTACTTTTGTGTTTAGGCTTTAGGTATGTAGGAAAGACTGGCCGCTAGTTCAGTGCTGGGCTGCCCCTGCCAAGCGCACATAGAAAAAAAAGAAGACGAGTGAAAAAGTAAAAATTCTGCAGAGCTATTTTGGAGTTTAAAGTGAAGAAGCTAAGAGTGTCTGTCTGCAACTAGCATCTGCACGCGAGCGAGAAGAAAGTCTGTGAGGAGAGAACAGAAAAGTTTCGCAACTGAACGAGTAAGTGTGAGCAGTTTTTTCGAGCCTCTTTGGTCAAATTAAAGTTTTGCAAAAAGAAAAAGAGGGGAGGGGGAGTCGTGTAAAGCGTGAAATGAGATACTCTTGCCAGTCTGGGGAGAAAATATTACATGAAATCAACAGGAGTAACGAATTAAAAGAGCATTTATTGTTAGCAGTTTTCTGCTTCACAGAAAGTTCGGCAGAGTCGTTTTGCAAACTTTGGGCCCCTATTTGTCTGTTAAAATATTTTGAAAGTGGCCCAATATTTTATGCTTGTTACACTGATAATTATCTGTAAATAATAAGAACCATCACAATACAGCTGGTTTCAGTGCAGTGTCTGCTTGCGACAGTTTAAATATGTTTTAAGTAGTCCAGCAGTAAATTTGGGGGTCCCTCATCATATTGCAGTGTTTTCCCTCATCATAATGCTATAATTAAAAAATACATATATTTAAGAAGTCTATTAAAACGTAAAACGACAAAATATTTGTATTATTATTATTATTATTTTATTATTATTATTATTATGGAGTTGGGGGGAGTACAAAAAAAAAAACGATGTTAGATAAAAACTAAATTGGCATCTTTAATGTAGGCTAATAGACGCAGCAAACATTTTAAAACAAATATGCGCGATGGTAATATGAAAAAATATTTTATCTATTTAGGCTGAGTAAGTGTAGCCTACGTATAATTGAACACAAACAATTGTAAACTGACGTTTATTTGCAGCATTATTTGTGCAAGTAAAATCAAAGTTACAGTCTGCAGAAATACTGTAAATGTAGGCTATGGCACTTTTTCACAAACTTTGAATTAAATCACTGCTTAAAACTGTTAACATTAAGTAGAAATTATTGTAATAATTTAATAGATGGAAACAAAAAATTAAAAATAATGATATAACCATTTTAACAATATTATTTGTGATCATTACGAATTTGTCCGTTGTCGGCTCTCTAGCAAGAAGAAAAAAAACGCAAGGATAATAGCCTAAGTGACTTTTATTATAATAGCCTAATGCTTATTAACAGATTTTATTAGTGAAAATTATCGTCATTTACATTTTGAATGTGGTGAAACGTTATTGTGTCAAGGTACATGTGTAGATAGACTTTTCCAAACTTTCCAAACCCACCAAAGCCCAGACTCACAGCCTGTGGCTCGGCGACTAGGTTTAAGAACAACCGTGTCCCGCCAAACCCCTCCTGACACCTGCGCGCGATTAACTGGCGACCTGAAATCTCATATTTAAATTCAAAATTCACATTTCCTTTAGATGTTTTTAAATTAAATGTTTGTTAAGTGTTTTTGTATGATTCTTTTTATTATTTATTTTGCAAGTTTGCATTGGTCAACACTAATGAACGTATATGACAGGCGTATTGTTTTGTAGAGCAGCGTGTGATGTTACACATTTCAATTGTAATGTATTATAAATCAATAAA
This sequence comes from Gymnocypris eckloni scoliostomus, assembly GCA_027564155.1. Classification (NCBI taxonomy): domain Eukaryota; kingdom Metazoa; phylum Chordata; class Actinopteri; order Cypriniformes; family Cyprinidae; genus Gymnocypris; species Gymnocypris eckloni. Next base: position 8,555,722 of record CM050436.1, on the reverse strand, counting down.
AGAAAACGGGGCCAGCTCGTTTTGCCTATAATAGTTTATGTTTGAGGTTTGCTTTCCTTTTCTTTTCTCTCTCTTTTTTTATCTTTATTGCGTTTGCTTTTTGCATGCAGTTTACGATAATCGTTTCCCAGTAAATGATCTATATTGAAATCTGTATTATAGCTACGAACCCAGAGCTAAATCAGCGCACATTAAATGCTGAATGTCAGCTGAGAGATGTATGAATTTAAATGCCATAACAACATTAAGGCATTTAAATTCATACATCTCTGTTATGGCCTTTACATTTGAGTGATTAAAAGACATATATTCCTTTTATCCTGTGTTGACACTTAGCATGCAAATCCATAGGTCTCCGGAAAAAAACCGACATATTACAAAGAATATTAAGAAGAATTTATCATAATAAATTATTAATTGCATTTAATTGTATGAGAGAATGTGTGTTCTCTAATAAGACAGACCTCCTGAGATTTGTTTTGGGAACAAATTTGTGCATTGTTGTTTTTGATTTAAAAAGGAAATTAAATTGTTTAAACCGTAAGTGATATATTAGATTATCTAAATTGAGCTTTCCAAGTAACCTGAATTTAAATGCTTATGATTACATTTGCTCTGCATGCAGCTCAGACTTGATCAAGTTTGTATTATTTTTATAACATCATCAAACTATGATTCCATAAATGTGCCTCAATGAAATGCTCATTTGCAATTAATTGTTTAAACAGGTATCATTTTGTAAAACAATACTCGCTGCATCATTAAATATCCGCAGTCACTCATGTGTGGACCAGAAAACAAAACAAACAAACAAAATAAAGAAAACCAGGAGTTTAATAATAATCACTCATCAAACAGGGATTTATGACATTTAATATATGCATGGCTGCATTGCAGAACAAAATTACATTTTTGCAGGTCACTTTTGCAAGCCATACTGAGCACGCTATGTCACCAGCTAATATTAACAAGCCGAGATGACATGTGATTATAAGTCATCCCATCCTCTCCTTCCACCCACCGTATGTGCATAAAACCCTCAGATTAGGCCTGCCATTGGAAAGGAATGCCCGTACCTTCACCCTCAGGGTGCTTTAGCATTCAAAATATGTTCTACCTATCTTTAAGTGCATGTGGGAATGAGATGACTAACAGGGGATATTGAGATGCTAATGTGGGTTTGAATAGCACTGTGCTTATTGTCCAGAGCAATAAGGAACAAATGGATGAGCAATCTGCGTGTCTCTGCGAGGCCGATAGCTGGTTGCGATCCTGGAAGTTCTCTTGGGAGATTGTTATCATGTGGTGGTCAAGAATGTTTTTGCGAGTCTGATGTCTTTAGAAGCCTGGTTAGGCCAGTTGCTTTTAGAGTAGACTGATTTATGATAGATCTGTAACTACTGAGCTTTTTGTGCATATTATATTTAATCAAGAATCAAACTCCCAGATGTGTTGTCAGACTGCTATTTTGCAGATTTGTTAATTTTTGTAAAATATATATATCCAATGTATTTGGCCATGTTTAGCATTTTTGACCCTAACAAGCAGCCTGATCTAATTTACCCGGAAACCTTTGTGTGGTGCTGTGGCGCATTGCTTTCACTCACTTCTGTCAACAAGCTAGGACTTCCAACTGAAACCTCTTACTTTGATAATCCTCAACTTTGATATGTTGGACATCAAATGAAAAGGGCACAAAGAGTGAGAAATAGCAAAGGGAAACAAGTGAAAGTGAGTAATTGATAAAAAGAAGCAGTGCTCTTGAGCTGTGGGCCGCATCAGATGAGAAGTTGAGTGTTCGTCAAAAGTGTTCGTCTGTGTTTGTGTCTCAGCGGAGGGGGTCTCTACCTTTGTAGGGGGGCTTGCTCTCAAGCTCTCTCTTTCCTTTTCTTTCACCTCCTTCTAATCCCTAGGCCCAGTCATCCCTTCAGGGCATGCCTCAGATCTGCCTCTATGTCAGGACGACCCCATCCTTCTCTTATTTCTGTTGCCCTTTCTCTCCTTCTTTTTGCTTTATCTCCTTTTACATTTTATCTTCACAATAATTAGTTCTTTATCTCTTAATATATATATATATATATATATATATAGTGGGCCCAAACAATATATGGACATGTTTGGGCACTTATGCCACACTTGGATTAAGAAAATGTATGGATTGTATTGTTTAATATACAAAATGTCACAACAGGACTTTTCTCAGAAGTAACTTTACGTTTCAGAGTAGATATTTGTAATTATGTATAAAAATTAAACGGGTTCTTATCAACATGAAGTCATTTTTTCCAAGTTCACACAGTTGCCCTTTAAAAAAAAAAAAATAATAACAAATTCATGTTGTGTTGTTCCTTCTCAATTTTTTTCTATTAATTTTGACTTGTGTTTGCACCTTTCATTGGTTGTACTCCATGTCTTTAATTTGTCTTTAACTTGTGAGCAAACCAGTTCATACAGCCTACAGGCAGTCACATGAAATGAGCAGGTTTGTACAAAAGTATGAGTGACAGTTTGTTTTCACTGCTGGTGGTAGCTGCTGGAAACTCAAAACTGACTTGTCAAATTAACCTGGCCATTTACCAGAACATATATATATATATATATATATATATATATATATTTTTTTAAGAAGCATTAGAGGTAGAAAAATAAGTTAATTCACCAGAAAACTTGTGAATTTGAAACATGTGAAAACGACATTTTCAAGAAATTCTAGACAAGACTTCATAGCACATCAAGACAGTCCACTTGCTAACCAGCATAAACCAATATGAACTACAATGGAAAATCACAATGGTCGTTTCAGGCAGGGAGCTACTCACATATATGTATGTGTGTAATTGTTAATACTAATGTGTTTTATTGATTTAATAATTTTTTCTCAAGTAGGTGGCTGCAAATAGAATTATTTTTTTGGTTTACCTTTTTTTATACATTTAGCAGATGCTTTTATCCAAAGCGACTTACTTATTCAGGCTATAATTTTTTTACATTGTTACATTGAATTCATTGTTTTTTGGCAAGAGCTTCTTGTTTTTCCTTTTCTATTCACTATCCTGATTGTGAAAACCGTCTGTAAACCTGTGTGAACTGTAGCAATGAGAACTAAGTATTTCCACATTTGATGGCATTGTGTGTTAAGGACTTGTGATGGAGTGGTTGTGTGTTGTTATAATTGCACGGGTATGTTGGTTTTGATGTGAGGTATTTTAAACAAATGTGAAAACGCTGCAAATGGAGTGGGGGATGCACATATAGGGGACAGATAACCTGCTCCTTCCATGTGACGTATCTCTCTTGTTATCTGTGCTGCTATTCACTAGAGTGTTGGGCATCTTTTAGAGATGAAGAATTTAAGTTCTCTAACATTCTATAAAACTGAACGTTCATTCTGTAATAATATTTTAGATTATGCTGACGTATACAGTTAAGATTTTAAGCATTTCATAAACAAACATACAAACAAATAAAAATAAATGAATAAAGATACAATGTAATACAATAAGTTAATTTAAAACATTTAAACTATGTAACTAAAGTATATATTTAAGATAACATTTGATAAAATACAATTAAATAACACATAATAATAATAATAAAAATAAATAAAAGATTAAAGGCAAAACAATAAAAGATAAACAATTATTTATTTATTTGAAATATGTTCAGGTCAAGGAAACAAAGCAAAGGGAATAGCTGAATAACAGATCCGTATGTAAAAAGTACTGGGGCATGTGTTCTCTCTAAATCCCTAAGTATAACTCCTCTCCTCTTTGCCTGTTCTTCCCCATGTGTTTTACACTCTTCTCTCTCCCCTCTGAGTACTTTAAAAGTAAATGTCAAAGCCCTTGCCTCCCCGGGGAGTCCCTATTTACAAAAACAAAAGAGGAGACTCAACTATATAAGCAAATTTCAGGCATGCCTGAAATACTACCCCATTGTCATCACAGCATCTAAAGACTAATCGCTTTTTCTCATGCAAAGTGTGCTGGTTTTAAGGGCCCGGGTATAGATGAAGTGAGAAGGAGAGAGAGGGGAGGTGCGTGTGTATGTATGGGGGGGGGGAGGCTTTGTTTTAACAATATTCCACAGGGAGCTTTGAAGGGAATGCAGGGGCTATTGGAGGGGTCCTTCTCCCGCTGAACAAAGACCAGCTCCCTCCAAGCAAAGATAAAGGGAGGGGGTGGAGGTAAAAGTTTTACAGACTAGTTCTCTCAAGGAGATTTTGAAGTGGAGGGGAGGAGAAGGGAGGAAGAGAGGGAGTCTTTGGAGTCCTCTGTTGTTTATAACGACAGTGTGTCAAGGTGGAACAGAAGATAGGATTGGGCGATATGAGAATGTACTGTGGGACTGCAGAAGTGTCAATCAGATGAGATTTTGTTATTCCGTTTATACATACTGTGGCTACTTTATTTACACATGAGAGTAAAAAAAACAAAAAAAAATGTAATATGCCAATACAATGCATGATATCTTCCCAAACAAGTTCAGTTGTTTGTCTTTTCTGAGTTTAGTTGTTTACGGTTGCCAAGCAACATTGGATGTTTGTCGTGTTAATATAATGCAAGTGATGTGCAGTTGGACGTCACTTGGCTTTTCTACAATGACCTTGATTGTGGCTCAGTTCATCAGAATTTAGTGTGGATATTATTCATTTTTTTAATAGTAGTTTTGTTTTGAATATTATTAATGCATAATATTTAGTTTGTGTCCTTAAAAATAATAAATAATAATAATAATACAAATAATTGTGTGTGTGTTTGTGTAATAAGTAATACCATGATAAGAGTTTGCTCATATTGCTCTCCCCTAAGCAAGCATGAACACCAGAATATCTCTTACCATGTCACTCGAGAAAGCTGTTTTTATCAAGAGGGCTCAGCATGCTTGGGAAATCCATCTCTTTCTTGTAGGAGGACAAGGTTAGACTTTTCTATGGAGTTTATTATTCAGTCACGCTTAAAATCACAGGTACACACATACACACAGTCCTCTTTAGGTCGCTAGCTGCTCTTGGTGGACAGCGAGCATGCCATGTGCCGTCGTAAAGGCTCTTCCGGCAGCCAGGTTTTAGAATGAAAGGTTCCATTTGTCAAAGGTGCTTGAGAGTGCCCCCCCCCCATGTTGCCCCGCAGTTTGGCGGCTACTTGGCGAAGTCATTGTCTGAGAAGAGGCAGGACATTACTCACTGCTTAGGGAAAAAGAGACTTGGGTCCACAGGCACCCGGACTGACCAGATTTATCAATGGGGAATTGGATTTGCATACTGTGAGTTAGTTACTGTGACAATAAATGTAAAGCGCTTTAGACATGAATGTGACCGGGCTGATGTCTACCATATGAGAAACAGAAAGACAGGGAAACATAAAGTGAGTGGGAGGGATGTGTGGTAGGGGATGTTAGCACTTTTGGTGTGCCACGTTCTGCATGATAATTCTACAATGTCCAAAAGCGCAAGTTTGGATGCTGTTCTTTTGTATGTGGGTAGCTGACATGTAATCATTTTGGGAAGTTCACATGTACTGTATTTCAATTATTCAGTCTAATCATAAATGTGTGAAGATTATATAAATTAATGTAAAAAATGCCATATATTACTTTTTATTATAGATATATGTATTTAAATAAACAATATAAATGTAATAATAAATATATTTTAAATAAATATTAAAAAAAATGTATTAAAATTATTAATTTATTTCACAAATATTTAAATATATTTACATATTTTAATGTAACCTATTTGATATAAAGCATACACTTTTCTTCATGGGAGACTTGTGATGTGGATGCTGGGAGATGTAACTTTTTTTTTTTTTGAGAAAAAGTGGCGAGGAGAAAAATAATGCAAAAAAGACAGTAATGACGATGAAACATGAAGACTGCAGAAAAGGAGTTGACCAAAGCTGCTTTCACAAAGAGATTTACAAGACAGGTTTCTACCGCCCTGCATTTCAAGCATGTGTGTCTGTGTATGTACGTCTGCCCACTTGTTGGAGTTATTTTATGCATATAAAGTGCATGCAAGCAGAACACTGCCGATTTTCACGTGGTCGTGATTGTTTCAGATTGGATTATATTTCAGTATGTGGGCTGTCATTTAGGTATGACAGTAATTTTAGTTTTACATGGGCAATGGGAAACCTGGCATAGGCCTACTGACATATTTTTAATAGATGTGAATACGTCCTCTCACAAAGGCTTAAAAAACCCTCAGATGCCAGAAAATGTGTCTGTGTGTGCCCTGCATCATGTGTCGGCTTGTGTGCCGGCACTTTATTCCGGGGTTCTTCCACATACAAAGGGGGCTACTTAGCTTTTCAAATTATTTATGTTGTTTGACTTTTTGTGCAACAGTCTAAAGCACTTGTCTCCTCCTATTAGACTGAATGACTCTACTGAACCCAGCTGAAGCTCTCCAAAGTCTTCAAACCGAAATATCCCTCTTCTGCTTGGAGCATCTCAGCTTTCAGGGAGGATAGACACTTCACAGATTATATAATGTCTTGCAGACTCATGTTTGCAGCCCCTTGTTAATCATGCAAGGTTTTGCTAATAAATGCGCGTAAATCAAAATGACCTAGGCTTGATGTGGTTCACGCACCCTAAATAAAACCTTTTAATGGTTATTGGTGCGAATATTTTCAAATGTGTTGCGTAATACCGCAATTATCCTTCTGCAAGCAACACCCCTTTTACATTTTGGGTTCAGTACAAGTTGTGTTGTGCATCAAGATTTTGTTCTAGAATAATTAATTGAAAAAGTGCATTACAGAATTTTTCGTTTGATTCAGAACTGCAGCTGTTTGAAACCAATTTGTTTTAAAATAATACAAAAAAAAAAAATGATATGAAATTAAATATAATTATTTATAAAAAAAAAAAATGTATTATTTTATGATTAAAAATAAAAATGCATTATGACAATAAAACAATTATTGTATTCCTTTAGACTGCAGATATATATGGGGAGGGAGCAAAGGCCTACATGCCAGATAAAATGTTCCTGCTGGTTAAACGCTAGGCATCCCTGGAAGTGGCATATGTTAATGTCGCAGTTATTAGGAGTGTGTTTATATGATTAGAGAGCGAGAGGTCGAGATGAAAGTCAAGCAGGAGTGATTTGTCTTCTTGTGCAGCGAAAGGAGATCAATGCAAAGTGCCTCTTGCCCACTCAACAAGCCATGTAAACTCATTAAAGTCCTGAGACCTATCCCTGATTTTATACACACACACACACACATGCACACACACACGCACACACACACACACAAGAAAGATCAGTGAAATTACTTGTGTAAGATTAGGTTAATGTGTTAATGAGTGTGAGTGGGTGTCAAAGTGTGTGTGGAAACATTGGTTTGCAGGGGCGGATTTTGTGAATTGGGGGCCCCAGGCAAATATAGGAATGGGGCCCTATACATTTGCACATATTTACCTAGATCAACCTTGAGGTTCCTTTTTGTCGTGATGCTTGCTGCTGCACAATGGTGCCCCATGGTTGTTTCCAATGTTTCAAAACTTTTCATTAACATGTTAAGATGGGATTCTTTGATTTACATTTACATTTATTCATTTAGAAGACACTTTATAATTTAATGTTGTAGACCATGAAATTGCATTTGATTTACCATTGAGATACAAGTTAACAAAAAACTAAATACATTTTTAAATTATAAACCTCACCAGTTGACCCTTTAAACCATTTTTAAAGAAAAGGGGTGAGCCAGAAGTATAAATTATGATGTTATTTAAAACGGGTTTATGTGGGTGGATTTTCGCATTGGTCTGAACAAAAACTGCACACTGGATAATTGAAAATGCACATTCATTCTCTGCCAGTAGAGGGTGCTTTTGGAATGTCAGAAATATAGAGGTTCCGCTGGTAACGGCTGTAAATAAAGCAGCGCCCAGCTAGGGTGTGCGATATAAAAAAAAAAAATGATATCTCGATATTTTTTGGGATTTTTTCGATAACGATAATTAGACAATATTTTGCAGAGTGTGTTATTGTGCTGATATCTGACTACTGTGGACAGCTGCAGTTTCTGATATTCTGATATGAGCTCCGTTCACATCAGTGATAAAATTAACATTTTAATTTAAGTTTAAATAGATTTTTACCTTTTAATAAAGCAATTTTTTCTAAAAGTCTACATCTTTTGAGTCATTTTTTTTACATTTAATCAGTCAATTAAGATAATACACATTTAGGCTGTTACTAAACAAATTAAACCAGTATCATCAAAATGAATCTCTGCAGAAGTTGCATCTGAAGGTGTTTACATATAAAATGTAAATACACACAGTTTAATGCAGCTCAGAGGGACATGGAGTGCTTTAACCAGTTACAAATGTATCATTTGACGTTTTAAACATAAAACATTGAATACTGATATTTAAAATGATAAAAAAAAAATGAAAATAGACTTTAAATGTGAAATTAAACCGCCAGTAGGTGGCAACACATCACTGTTAACAAGTGAGTCATTGTGACTCAACCGAATAATTTAAACGATTCATTGATTCATTCATGAACGAATCACTGTCATGTAGCTCAGAGACGCAAAACAGTCCTGTAGCTGTTTGGAATTATTTTTTGTCAGCGAAATGCAGCAAAAACAGGCAATATGGTGTCTAAAATGTAAGTCTCTTGATATTAGCTTATTCTTTCTTGAACTGTTGTATCAAATCAATATCATATTTGTAATCGTGCTTATTTTTTTTAGAAAAAAACTGCACTCTTTGTGTGATTTGAATCATATGAAACGTAAATATATACATTTTCTGCCCCATATCTTGAATTTTGCGATCACTCTTAATGCATTTTAATCGACTGAACCATGCAGTAAAAGAACACGCTCTAAATGCGCGCATGCACTGTTTAACCCCTTCATCACCACGCAGGCTAATGTATGCGTGCACTCCGTAACGTAGCTGTTTGGTTTTTGCAAAATACTCGATATTGTCAAATAGCACATCTTTAAAACAACAATTACGATATAGCAGACGATATATATCGCACACCCCTACGCCCAGCTCATAAATGATACTGTTTCAGGTAAAATGGAAATGCCATCCAAACTTTTCTGAAGACAATTGGTTCCCTTCAGAGGTTCATTCTTATAAAAACTTGAATTAGTGAGAATGAGAAAAGTGTGAAAGAATATAACCTATATTGACTAGGTAAGTCCACTGATGAATTACCAGCATAAGCCTACATTTAATAATCTACTAGTCATTTTATCTTAGGGCTGTCAATAGATACAAATATTTCATTGTGATTAAATCGCATGAATGTCATAAGTTAACTCGCGAATAATCACAACTTAATCACACATTTTTATCTGTTCGAAATGTACCTTCAATTAATACTTTTCATGTTTTTTATACGCTAATCATCATGGGCATGGACAAATGTGGATGCTTTTTGCAGTATATGTTTTTTATTAGTGAAACCATAGTCAACATAGAGCATGAAGAGTAGACATGTTTCAAAGATCATATATGTTTTTCAAAGAACTTGTTCATGTCTAGTAGAAAGGAAAAAAAAGAAACACCAGGTTCCCATTTGTAACGAAGAGGCAGTGTCGTTAGATTCAAATGCAGCTTTATTGAACAACAAGGCAAGGTCAAACAGGCAAGGGTCAGAGGCAATAACAGGTGTCACGTAGGCAGGGCAGAATCAGCAACAGGGACAATGCAAAGGTCGGGGCAGGCGGCAGACAGAGAGGATATCACAAGGCAGGCAGGGTCAAGAAGGCAGGCAGCAAATGGTCAGAGTCGTATAGGCAGTCCAGGGAAACAGAATACAGGGGAAACGCTCAGAATGTCAGCCGGGGCAAAACAAGACTTCGCAACGTGTGTAGGGAAGTGTGCTGCTTATATGTGGGTGAGTGAATGAGGTGCAGGTGTGGCAAGACAATCAGGGTTGATTAGTGACAGCTGTGTAATTGGTGCAATGGTGGATGGAACTGTGTGTGTCGTAGTGCAGTGAATGATGGGAGTTGTAGTCCATGGGTGATGTGCAGCTGTAGTGTGGTGAGAGGCAACCAGATTCGTGACACCATTACTTCTCTTTCTCTGCACTGAGCAATTTACTTACACAAACCTGTTTACATTTTCACATGACAGGGCAGCTCTTCTGAACAGGAAAAATGTATAGTTATTATTTATTATTACATTTGTTTGCCTCTCTGTGCCCACATACTGTATTTTGATGCAGCTAAATTCTCAATAAAACAGTTTTCATTGGTATATTTTTCTGTTTCTATTGTCATACAATGGAATGAATATGAAATAGTGACTGAAACGCGACCCATTAAGACTACATAACCAGCTCTCACTTCCAAGATGTTAATCTGCAAAAAAATCCTGATTTATAATCGAGCCGTCGTCTGATAGAATCAAATAGGCTACACATAAGATAAAGACAATAGCTGTGCTGTGATTTTGGCTATACTTGCATGTAAAATTAGAGAAACGACGTTTAACTATAAGCGGAAAGTGCAGCTCCTTTCAGCTGCTCGTGGAACAGATCAGACGCAGAGAGAGAGAGAGGTGTGCGTGCACTGGGAAAGAGAGATCTCGCGCTCTCGCGGCAGTCAGCATCTTCAGATGCATAATATTTTAATTTGCTACAAGCAGGATGCACAAGAAGCACGTTCAACTCGGACATGCAGATGGTTGTCATGGTAATAAACATGTAAACAGCAATCGTTCGCATATCCGCGCACAATGTGCATCTTGTATATGAAAAGCATTTTACAGGCCCTTGGCTTTTGGGGGCCCAAGGCAGTCGCCTACATTTGCCTATAGGCTAAGTCCGCCCCTGTTGGTTTGTATGCATGTGTAAGACATAGTCAGGATTAATGGGTTTTATCATTGCATAGATGTTTTGCATACTTGTCTATAATTAATTTAGTAATCTGTGATTTATGTATGGTTGCAATGTGCATGATAACTCAGACATGTCCAAAAGTGAATGTTCGGATGTTGGTGTTCGCTTTTTATTTGTACTTAAAAGTAAAGAATTAAAGTTATTTGTGTAAATGTAAGAAGATCCTACTATGACATCAGGCTTTATTGGTCACATGTGAAGGCTATGGCTTAGTAACTTTACAACTGGAATATATGTATAGACAGTATGTTTCTTATTCTTTTGAATATGTGTGAGGACAATAGTAAAGCTTATAAAGCTGATAAGGTGTTGATATGAACGCATCTGAAGTAATACACAGCTCCTTCATCCTTGCTGCTTCTCGTGTATTTCTGTGTACCTGCAGATAGAAGATGTTTCTGAGTGTGTGTGGAGAGATCTGTTAGAAGTTCCCATAATTCCCCCTCTGCCTGCCTCCCCAGTATGTTTGTCCCACATCTTAGTTTCTCTCGCTCTGGCATATTCTGCAACTTTATTTGCCTCTGATTGACAGAGGAATATCCACTCACTCACTCACTCACTCACTCACTCACTCACTCACTCACTCACTCACTCCAGTACATAAACAACTTTTACATGCATATTGTAATAATATGTATGCTTATATTTCTAATCTTATATCTGTATTATATGTATGCGTAGGGTTGAGCAATAACATCAGCCTTGTTAGAATTTGATTAATTTATGTTAATCAAGCAGATGAATCAATTCAAAATGATTCAGTTATTCATTTGTGTCATCTCTCAAACATTTCCACAGATGCCCCTTGTGTGGCTTAATATATCCTTACATTAAAATATTTAATTAAAGTATATGTATGTATAAAATGAACTAAATCACATTTTATTAAATTAATCATGCTTAGTCGCATATGCACATTTATTTATACATTTTAACACATCACATTGTGTTAATACATCACGTTATATTTTACATATATTTATATTGTCTTAGGGTGTTTTCACATATAGTTTGTTTTAAAGGAACCAAACCCAGTTAATTTAATTTCACAATTAATCTCCAAAATAATTGAAAGAACATAAAGATGTATATATTTTAAATGTGTTTAATGGCATTTGTTATTGAAGGCCAGTATTATACCAGTACTGCTACTGATGTCTCTATTGAATATATTTTCCCTCAATTCGAGCAATTAATTATAGCCATTTAACTTTAGAGTATAAATGAAAGCCATTAATTTTTTGATTTAATAGGCTTTGAAAAATAAAGAGCTTAAAACAGGGAGCCAGTGCAGTGATGACATAACCGGACTAATGTGGTCATACTTCCTGGTTCTAACATTGAGGCCATAAACGCACAAATTAACATTTCTGCATTTGACATTGAGAGAAAAGGTCTCAGTTTAGATATATTTTTAAGATGAAAAAAAAATGCAGTTTTACAAATGCTAGAAACGTGGCTGTCAAAGGAGAGATTGCTATCAAATAACACACCTAGGTTCCTGACTGATGATGAAGAATAGAGAGAGCAGCCATCAAGTGTTAGACAGTGTTCTAGGTTATTACTTGTGTGTTTTTTAGGTCCGATTATTAACACCTCAGAATTTAGTAGTAAGAAATTATTCGTCATCCAGTTTTTTATATCGAATATGCATTCCATAAGTTTCTCAATTTGGTGTGTTTCACTGGGCCGTGAAGAAATATAGAGCTGAGAATCATCAGCATAACACTGAAACCTAACCCCATGTTTCCTGATGATATTTCCCAAGGGTAACATGTAAAGCGTGAAAAGTAACGGCCCTAGTACTGAGCCTTGAGGTACTCCATACTGCACTTGTGATCGATATGATACCTCTTCATTCACTGCTACGAATTGATGGCGGACAGATAAGTATGATTTGAACCATGCTAATGCACTTCCACTAATGCCAACAGAGTTTTCAAGTATACTCAAAAGAATGTTGGGATTGATAGTGTCGAACGCAGCGCTAAGATCCAGGAGCACTAATAGAGAGATACAACCACAACCAAATTATAAGAGCAGGTAATTTGTCACTCTAATCAGAGCAGTCTCAGTACTATGAGATGGTCTAAATCCTGACTGGAAATCCTCACAGATATCATTTTTCTCTAAGAAGGAATATAATTGTGAGGATGCTACCTTTTCCAGTATCTTTTACAGAAAAGGGAGATTCGAGATTGGTCTGTAATTAACTAGATCTTTGGGGTCAAGTTGTGTTTTTTTAATGAGAGGCTTAATAACAGCCAATTTAAAGGTTTTGGGGACATACCCTAATGACAATGATAAATTAATAATAGCCAAAAGAGGATCTATGACTTCTGGAAGCACCTCTTTTAGTAGTTTAAATGGAATAGGGTCTAACATACATGTTGTTGGTTTAGCTGATTTAACAAGTTTATACAATTCTTCCTATACCAGAGAATGAGTGGAATTGTTCCTCAGGGGATCTATAGTGCACAATTTGTGATACTGCAGCTGGCAGCTGCATGGTTACAGTTTGATCTCTAATAGTTTTGATTTTGGAAGTAAAATAGTCCATAAAGTCATTAATGCTTGGGAATTGTCAACACCAGTGATGTTTTATTTTTTGTTAATTTTGCCACTGTATTGAATAAATCCCTGGGGTTGTGTTTGTTTTCTTCTAAACGAGACGTAAAGTAATCAGATCTAGCCGTTTTTAATGCTTTTCTGTAGGATAGGGTACTTTCCCACCAAGCAAAACTAAATACCTCTAGTTTTGTTTTCCTCCAGCTGCGCTCCATTTTCCGGGCTGTTCTCTTTAGGGCGCCAGTGTGCTCATTATACCACAGTGTTGGACTCTTTTGCTTAATCTTCCTTAAGCGTAAAGGAGCAACCGTATCTAAAGTGCTAGAAAAGAGAGAATCCATAGTTTCTGTTACATCATCAAGTGTTTCTGCGCTGCTGGATATGCTGAGGAATTGAGATAAATCAGGAAGATTACTTACAAAGCAGTCTTTTATGGCATGTTTACATCATGCTTCATGGCGTGTTTATATATATATATATATATATATATATATATATAGTGCTCAGCGTAAATGAGTACACCCCCTTTGAAAAGTAAAATTTAAGCAATATCTCAATGAACACAAAAACCATTTCCAAAATGTTGACAAGACTTTTAATATAACATCTGTTTAACTTATAACATGAAAGTAAGGTTAATAATATAACTTAGATTACACATTTTTCAGTTTTACTCAAATTAGAGTGATGCAAAAATGAGTACACCCCACAACAAAAACTACTAAATCTAGTACTTTGTATGGCCTCCATGATTTTTAATGACAGCACCAAGTCTTCTAGGCATGGAATGAACAAGTTGGCGACATTTTGCCAGATCTATCTTTTTCCATTCTTCAAGAATGACCTCTTTTAGAGATTGGATGCTGGATGGAGAGTGATGCTCAACTTGTCTCTTCAGAATTCCCCATAGGTGTTCGATTGGGTTCAGATCAGGAGACATACTTGGCCACTGAATCACTTTCACCCTGTTCTTCTTCAAAAATCCAACAGTGGCCTTAGATGTGTGTTTAGGATCATTGTTTTCATGTTGGAAAAGTGCACGACGACCAAGGGCACAGAGTGATGTAGCATCTTCTCTTTCAGTATAGAGCAGTACATTTGTGAATTCATGATGCCATCAATGAAATGCAGCTCCCCGACACCAGCAGCACTCATGCAGCCCCACATAAGGACACTGCCACCACCATGTTTCACTGTAGGCACCATGCATTTTTCTTTGTATTCCTCACCTTTGCGACGCCATACAGTTTTGAAGCCATCAGTTCCAAAAACATTATCTTGGTCTCATCACTCCAGAGTATAGAGTCCCAGTAGTCTTCATCTTTGTCAGCATGGGCCCTGGCAAACTCTAAGCAGGCTTTTTTGTGCCTGGGCTTTAGGAGAGGCTTCTTTCGTGGATGGCACCCATGCATGCCATTCCTCTGCAGTGTACGCCATATTGTGTCACGGGAAATAGTCACCCCAGTTTGGCTTTCTACTTCTTTAGATAACTGCAGTGAACTTGCATGTCAATTTTCTTCAACCCTTCTTATCAGAAGACGCTCCTGACGAGGTGTTAACTTCCGTGGACGACCTGGACGTCTCTGTGAGATGGTTGCAGTTCCATCTTTTTTAAATGTTTGTACCACGTTTGCTACAGTATTCTGACTGATAAGTAAAGCTTTGCTGATCTTCTTGCAGCCTTCACCTTTCTTGTGTAAAGAAATTATTTTCTTTGTGACATTTCTCTTCCATGTGGTGCCATTGCTGACAGCATGAAATGGGGGTTTTCTTTAAGTAACAACCTTTTATAGTCAACTGTCTGCTGAACACCTGTGTAATGAATAATTAGACTCACCTGTGGTTGAATTCTTGTTAAATTAGACATTTGTAGTCAAAAATTTAGCTTTGCTCCAGAGACTTTCAGTGGGGTGTACTCATTTTTGCATCACCCTAATTTGAGTAAAACTGAAAATTTTGTTCTCTAAGTTATATTATTAACCTTACTTTCATGTTATATGTTAAACAGATGTTATATAAAACTTAGTCTTGTCAACATTTTGGAAAATGTTTTTGTGTTCATTGAGATATTGTTTAAAATATTACTTTTCAAAGGGGGTGTACTCATTTACGCTGAGCACTGTATATATATATATATATATATATATATGGTGACTGATAAATGAATGAATGAATGAATGAATGACACAGTGGATAAGAACAGTTCCTTTTATTTGTTTTTATAGCTCCATAAGATGAGGCATGATACACTTAGGAACATTCTCTTGCCAATGACTGTCACTGTTAGGAACTATTTTTAGCAAAAGGATGGCATTTCATGAATTTACTTAAAAAGTAAGATATCAATGCATACATTTTAGGTTTTAATTGTTGTATTGTGTGGTAACCATTTTATAAAAGCAATAAAGTACACGTTGTTTCGTTTTTCTTTTGAACCAACATCATACCAATCCAATGCTCTCTCAGCAATCAATAAAACTGTCAGTCAAACAGATAGGCAGGCATAATAATTCAGATTAATAGTTTAATCAACAACTGTTCCAAACGAATTTGGCAACACAAATCAGTATCATGTTCAGGGCCAGATTTACCTCATATTGTGACATAGGCTAAATATTTTTTAGCTGTTTGCCAGAAACCTCCTATTGGTGGTTGGTTTTGTGGCTTTATTGTATACATATACATTTATATAAATGGGAACACTTCACAATAAGCTTCGTTAGTTAACATTAGTTAACTAGTGTAGTTAACATTAACTTGGAATTAACAATACTTCTACATAATTTTAATGTTAATTTCAACATTTTCTAATGCATTATTAAAATCAAAGTTATAAATATAGTATTGTTCATTGTTCACTCATGTTAGTTAATACATTAGCTAACATTAACTAATTCAATCTTATTGTATAGTGTCCATATAAACATATAGGCCTACAGATAGGCTATGTTTATTTGCATAGTTGCATGTGTCATATTAACATTTTGAATTTGTGTTTTCACAAGTTTTTGAACAGCAAATGGTTTTCTTATTTTTCTCATCATTACTGCCACATCAGAGGCAGTATGTGCATTAATATTACCTAGCGACCTCTAGTAATTTGTAATAATTGCAAAGGTCGTCTGTGATCTGAATCCCGTGCAAATCGGCCATGTCTGTAATTTGTAAAGTAAAAATTCCCCCCCAAATTACCTACCATATTTCACAGAACACAGAGGTCCTGTAATAATATTAGTCCCGTGCGAGGTCCTGTGATAATATTAGGATTTGGTGGGGTCGTAGCCTATAAAATTTGTTCAAGGTTTTTGTTTCCTGTGAACATTTTTATCCATCTTTCATGAAGAATGGAGGCTGTGTTGAAATGTTTCGATAGTGTTTTGGGTGCTGGGTCATATCGCTAAAGTCAAGTCAACCCCCCACACACCGTTTTTTTTCAGCAATAGGCTGTTCTGCAGGATAACTTCATCTAGTCTAATTTCTGGGTTGTAATAAGCTGTAAATGGTGAGCTTGCTGGGGTCTGTGTAGGAATTAATAAGAGCTAATATAGCATGCCTGTGGGGACAGCAGCCTGTCTTTAAGTAAACATTATGACTTCTCCAGGGGAGCTGTTGGCAGAAGAGAGCTGCTAAGGGACTGGGCTCTGGCTTGATGAATCATGAAGTTGTGGGATAGATAATTTCCTCCTTGATTCTACACCTATGGGGCTAATAAGGGCACTCTGCTTGACTGTCTGAATGGATAGGCTGGTATTGTGCATGAACATATTAATCATGTGTCTGGTGAAATTTGGTTTGAGAGGAACTGAAACATAGAGATGTCCCATAGGAAAGAAATGGATATACTGTACAAAAAAAAGAAATACAAATTATATATACATATATATTTATTTGTTAATGAAACAAATATTATTAGATTAAATATCATAAGAAAATACTATTTAAAATGTTCTACCTCAAAATATCATGTTTAATTCAGTGCTAACTGAAATTTAATATCAATTTCTGAAAAGAACATTGTTTCTAGATTCAAACATAGCAATTAATTAAATCGAACAATCATAAAATAAATTACAATAATAATTGTTATAAATAAATTGTTGTATATTTTGAAAAAATATTTTAAACATTACAATAACACTGATTAATACATTTTGTAAATAATTTAAAAAAGAATAAACATTTTTAATAATTTTCTTTTTTTTAAACAATTGATCAATAAAATATAAACAAATGATTACATTTATTATTTGTATTATTGTTCTTATTCTTATTATTATTATCATCATCATTATTTTAATGTATTTATTTGTATTTTTTGCAGTGTGAAAACCCCATGAAGTCTCTTGAGCTATGAAAGACCAACCTCTGAAATTTAATTTTATCTAAGATCATCTGTTAATGTATAGCCAGATTAGAGTGGTTAAATGAATGTTGATCTCTGTAGTTGTAAGTGAGTTGGTGTTTAGAGGTGAACAGTACCTGTTGTGAGTTACTGTGAGGTACTGAGATGTGACAGGTACTGAGGTGTGCACTGGATCCCCGGGGAAGCAAGCGCGAGACCCCCCTAAAAGTCTTAGCAACCTCACCACAACTATGTTTGATCTCAGTCAATGCAAGCATTGTTTGTGCATGAGCTGGAGAGAAAAATAGAAGATGCACAGGCTCTATGCTTTGCATCAGCAAAGGAAGCCCTCTTTTTTACTCCTCAGATGCCTGAACTTCACATTCACACACCACCCAACACCCAACAGTGTGTGCTCACAAACACTGGATCTAGAATGAGAGGGGATCTCTCCTCCCCCACATTCACAGATGCTCATGCAGCGTGTCATCAGATTTGGGCAGGCACTCTTGAGGCACTCTTGAGTTTTGACACATCAAAGCTTATACTGAAGAGGTGACCGGTGCTAGAAGTCACACTTTTTACTTTATTGAATATTACATGCCTAATATTACCTTAAAGTCGTGTGTACAAATATCTATTGACAATTACCAACTTTATTGCCGAGGAAAAAATATTAATACAGATTAATACCATTGTTGATGCTATTGGAACTAGTTGTCACACTATATGGTGTAAGTTGTCACAATGAAAGCTGCCATCAAACAGCCTACTATAGACTTTTCACACACATACACACACACACGCACACACACACACACACACACACACACACACACACACTCATGAGAGTGTTTTTGCAACAAACAACAAAAAAAACTTTTTGGAAAAAGTGTGGATCATCCACATGTGCATCACAGAAGTAACACTGATGACGTTCCAGGAAATCTCCAATATCAATAAAGACATCGCTATTGCTGTAAATGAATAAAAGGAAGATCTAATGATTAACTTTTTGAAATATGGTTTATCTGTGATCTTCAAGGCATATCGGGTATTTTCATAATGATTAAGTATATTTGTATGCCACTGCTAATCAACATCGCCTTTATTACAGTATAGAATATATTTTCTGCCTCATTCTGTTGCATGTCATTACAAGGGAAGATGCTCAGAGTTTGTTGCTTTTTCAAATATAAGCGGGGAGGCGTTTCCTCATCTCAGCACGTGAATTCACGGACACACACACAGCCAATTCTGAGAGTAATAAAACACACGGATATTATTTATTTAAGTTCAAAACTGAAAAACTGCAATTTACGAGTGCATACTGAACCGTTGATGCTGTACCGAACGGTTTGATATTATATTGAGATTTGTGACACACACACTCACACATATGCGACCCTGGACCACAAAACCAGTCTTCAGTCGCTAGGGCATATTTTTTTGCAATAGCCAAAAATACATTGTATGGGTCAAAATTATAAATTTTTATTTTATGCCAAAAATCATTAGGATATTAAGTAAAGATCATGTTCCATGAAGATATTTAATGAATTTCCTACTGTAAATATATCAAAACTTAATTTTTTATTAGTAATATGCATAGATAAGGATTTAATTTGGACAAATTTAAAGGTGATTTTCTCAGTATTTAGATTTTTTTGCACCCTCAGATTCCAGATTTTCAATAGTTGTATCTCGGCCAAATATTGTCCAATCCTAACAAACCATGCATCAATGGACTGCTTATTTATTCAGCTTCCGGATCATGTAGAAATATCAATTAAAAATTAAAATCTAAAAAATTCACACTTATGACTGGTTTTGTGGTCCAGGGTCACATATTTGACACTGGCTGTTACCTTACCTGCTTCTTTGACTTGCTTCCAAGAAAAGACTTGCACTTCCCAAATGCATTGTCTCAAATGAAAATACACCTGAAAAGTCTAACCAAAGTAGGATTATGTAGGATTATGTGACAATTACAGGCAGGTGTGTTTAATTAGAGATGAAGGACAGTGGCCCTCCAGGACCAAAACTGTTCATCCCTGGTCTTAAAAAATATAGAATGCAAACCATAAGACAGGAGCTCCGTGGCACAGCATGCAAATTAGTCTTGTCAGGAGCATTTGTGAGACAACAGAAACTACTCTGCTCTAGGGGAAGATGAAAAAAGCTTCTCCTTAATTTGCAATGTCTTTTGGGTCCCTTGTTCTCTGTATCTCCACACTCACTCTCTCTCTCAGCTTACAAACTAACGCGGGGCAGAACAAACAAGGCAGCTAATAAGCCAAGGAGCCGATGCTCACTGAAGGTTTGGCATTGTATCGTGTTCTTTATTCCATTCTTATCTCCTGAGCAGCAAGCGCAAAAGAGGGACCATGTAAGCATTAAGATTACATTGTTGCACATTTGTTACCCAGGAATGTAAGACGTGGCGGGCTCAATCGCCATTGAAAGTCATTCCCGGTCCCTCTCTGGCACTTCTAAAGCATCGCAAGTGGAAAAGGTTGTAAGAGAGAGAGCGAGAGAGAGAGAGAGAGAGGAATGCAAATCTTATTAGCGCACAGTACTCAACACTCACTGATGGACCACAATGCTGGGACAAGGGAGTTTGGCTCACTCGTCCTTGAAACAACCCATTTTTCAACTTATACCTTCCTTCTTTTCCTCACTATCAGTGGATATTTTCCACCAGTATGAACATTTACTTGTAGCTGGTTTTTGGGGCAATGGATCACTAAGTTGCCATTGCAGGGATTTTAGTAGATGGATGAGCTAATTCTGTTAATCAAAGTATAGAAATGTCTCAGAGCACAGAGATAAAGGAATGACCCCCCACCTATTAATGTATTACTGTATCCAAATCTAAACCCACTGATCGCAAATTGATTAGTTTCCAGTTTAATTGATGACTTGCTTATTTATTTGTTTTTAATTTAACAGTACTGTATTTTTCACTTTAAATAATACAACTGTAATATTTTTCCATTTTCAATTATGCAAATGTAGCCAATTTTCTTTTTTCAATAAAACTAATGGCGCTTTTCCACTGCGTTCGCCACGGCTCGGTTTGCATTTCCACTGCAGTTTAGTACCGCTTTAGAGATGGGCGGGATTATTCACATGTCATTATAGTTGCGCCGCCTCTACTGCCGTGACGTCATCGTAAACGGGCCACAAACAAACACACAACAAAGGAGCATATCGACGGAATGGTGTTCTTCATTCTCAGCATGTGCATGTTTTTAACAGCAATGGAGAGGCCTATGAGAATGCTTGGGATTTACCCCAGCAGCAGAGACTGTGGCAGCAGTGCCACAGGCTGTAGAGGAAGAGGGCAGGGATGTTCGTGCAGGTGTGCTGTGCTACTTGAATAGTTAACTATTCATGTAGAAAGTTCTGTAAAGTGAATTATCAATAAACTTTTGAATATTTCAAAATGTACAATGTAACCCTTGTTTTTTTATTTATGTGTTGGTTTCATCATGGCATTAATCATTTGACTTTTTCAAGAAGTTCATTACGTGCTCATACAATAATAATTTTTTAATATAGTCTGGAGGTACACTTATTCGATCAGATTGTTTTTAATTGAAGCAAAACACAGATACAAAGGTAAAAATATAAACAGAAAACATACTCTAAAAATATACAAAGTGCAAAAAGTTTATACATAAGGCTTTTTCATTCCGCGTCACCCCATCAAGCTCTCGCTGGATCTGCTCCTCAGCTGTCAACGAGAGGAATGTCTGTACTTCCTCAACAGACAACGAAACAGCTATTTTTTGGTTGATACAAAAAGGTGGGTTTGTTCAAACAAAAGTTGCGTCCGATCCTTTGTTGGCTGTGCTGATTTAAATCTAGCGGGTCTATGTTGGGTCTCGTGTCGCAAGTTCAGTGACGCAGTAATGCCGATTTTCTCCGGCCAATCAGTGATCAGTAGAGTTTACACGACATGTTTCGGTAATGGTACGGATCGCTTGGAACTTCGGCCGAGGTGGTACTAAAAAGTACAAGGTACCAGGTACTGTACCCAGTGGAACCCCCCCCAAAAGTGAACCGTACTGAACTGTACCATGCCGTACCCTGCAGTGGAAAAGCGCCATTAGACATGCTACAGTATCTCACAGAAGTGAGTACACTCCTCACATTTTTGTAAATATTTTATCATATATTTTCATGTGACAACACTGAAGAAATTACACTTTGCTACAATGTAAAGTAGTGAATGTACAGCTTGTATAACAGTGTACATTTGCTGTCCCCTCAAAATAACTCAACACACAGCCAGTAATGTCTAAACCGCTGGCCACAAAAGTGAGTACACCCCTAAGTGAAAATGTCCAAATTGGGCCCAATTAGCCATTTTCTCTCCCCAGTGTCATGTGATTCGTTAGTGTTACAAGGTCTCAGGTGTGAATGGGGAGCAGGTGTGTTAAATTTGGTGTTATCGCTCACTCTCTCATACTGGTCACTCGAAGTTCAACATGGCACCTCATGGCAAAGAACTCTCTGAGGATCTGAAAAAAGAATTGCTGCTCTACATAAAGATGGTGTAGGCTATAAGAAGATTGCCAAGACCCTGAAACTGAGCTGCAGCACGGTGGCCAAGACCATACAGCGGTTTAACAGGACAAGTTCCACTCAGAACAGGCCTCGCCATGGTCGACCAAAGAAGTTGAGTGCACATGCTCAGCTTCATATCAAGAGGTTGTGTTTGGGAAATAGATGTAGGAGTTCTGCCAGCATTGCTGCAGATTTTGAAGGGGTGGGGGCTCAGCCTGTCAGTGCTCAGATCATACGCCACACACTGCATCAAATTGGTCTGCATGGCTGTCATACCAGAAGGAAGCCTCTTCTAAAGATGATGCACAAGGAAGCCCGCAAACAGTTTGCTGAAGACAAGCAGACTAAGCACATGGATTACTGGAACCATGTCCTCTGATGAGACCAAGAAAAACTTATTTGGTTTAGATGGTGTCAAGCATGTGTGGCGGCAAACAGGTGAGGAGTACAATGACAAGTGTGTCAAGCATGGTGGTGGGAGTGTCATGGTCTGAGTCTGCATGAGTGCTGCCGGAAATGGGGAGCTACCGTTCATTGAGAGAACCATGAATGCCCACATGTACTGTGAGATAGTGAAGCAGAGCATGATCCCCTCCCTTCGGAGACTGGGCCGCAGGGCAGTATTCCAACATGATAACGACCACTGCCTTGCTAAAGAAGCTGAGGGTAAAGGTGATGGACTGGCTGAGCATGTCTCCAGACCTAAACCCTATTGAGCATCTGTGGGGCATTCTCAAACGGAAGGTGGAGGAGCACAAAGTCTCTAACATCTACCAGCTCCGTGATGTCATCTTGGAGGAGTGGAAGAAGCTTTGGTGAACTCCATGCCCAAGAGGGTTAAGGCTGTGCTGGAAAATAATGGTGGCCACACAAAATATTGGCACTTTGGGCCCAATTTGGACATTTTCACTTAGGGGGTGTACTCACTTTTGGGGCCAGCGGTTTAGACATGAATGGCTGTGTGTTGAGTTATTTTGAGGGGACAGCAAATTTACACTGTAATACAAGCTGTACACTCACTACTTTACATTGTAGCAAAGTGTCATTTCTTCACTGTTGTCACATGAAAAGATATAATAAAATATTTAAAAAATGTGAGTGGTGTACTCACTTCCGTGAGATACTGTATATAAAAACACTTAAATTATCCCAAGTCAAGTCATATATTAAATTATTGTTTAGTAAGAGATACCTAACATTTTAAGTAAATTAATAAAAACAAATACATTTATAAAAAAAACATATAGTAATATCTTATATTGATGAACAGCATTAATGACAATTTCCTTCCTTCAATTTACGGGATGCAGCTAAGATTATGTCAATTGTGCTTTTATAATTTGGAAAATTATATGATTTATATAAAACATTTTTTTTGCTGATCTTTAGATTTTATTACTACGTTGAACAGATAACTTTATTGTGTTTTCTGGACTTTCTTTTTTTTTGATCACGGTAACCAACAAAACGTGTTATTTCGCTTATGCCCTCATTCATTTTTAAAATGACGATTCATGTGGATTTCTGATTGCCTTCTTTCTGATAACATTTAAAAACATTCTTAAACTAATATTCAGCTGCTTAAATCTACTTAACATGTATTGAACTTTTGCTAAAATGCATTGTCATTATGTTAAAATATTAACAGAGGTGTTGAGGCACGCATTGGCGCCCCTTTTGGCAGGAACGACACTAGATCCTAAACCTTAACCCCACTGTATAGAAGCTGACTTTAGTTAACAGAGCTTGCATGTGAACTATGCAAGCATGCAAAACCTTTGGAGGAAGCATATGTTTGCATAATGGCAAGGTTAAAAGGAGCACCTGAAGTAAAGTAATTAGATTTTTGGTCAAGCCTGTTAATAATTCAAAGTGCATTTTAGTTTCATGACTTTGATGTACCATTCACAGCTGACTTTCAACTCCCTACTTTTGTCAGCAGAGCGTATAATTTATGTTATGTTATGTTGATTTGCCTAATGTGCTTAAAATATATATTTTTTTTTCTTTGGAGAAGGCTGAATAGCGGTATTTTAAACCTGGTTAATCGCTTCTCTTTATGTGAGAAAGGATTATGGACCAGCACACAGAATGAAACACCCTTTCTCTTTCCCACAGCTAAGTGGGTGTGGGACACTGTCAGTGCAAGGAATAACCATTAATATGAGAAATTACATTTATCTTTGGGAAACAACTGCCTCAAAACAGTGGTTTTAATGCATTTTCTTTTGTGAGATTATTCATTTCAGGGCATTTAGATAGCAGGCTTTAACATACTCTAAGCATACTCTAAGGCCATAAGCTCATCATCTATTAATTGCATGCTCCAATTAATTAACATTGTGCTATTGACCAGCACACTGAAATGCACCTGTATGTAATAAAGTTAAAGTATTAAATTATGAGCAGACTTATGACACAATAGCTTAATGA
Source organism: Gymnocypris eckloni scoliostomus (assembly GCA_027564155.1). Lineage (NCBI taxonomy): Eukaryota > Metazoa > Chordata > Actinopteri > Cypriniformes > Cyprinidae > Gymnocypris > Gymnocypris eckloni. Next base: position 8,530,907 of record CM050436.1, on the reverse strand, counting down.
GCACATAATTAGTAGGAAATAAATTATATCTCTTTAATATCTCCTTTTTTCTCCATTTCATCTTAGTAGAGATATGAAACTGAGACTTTTGCTCATGGTGTCCACAGAGTTTTCAATTAAAAATATGCTCTAGTAATTCCACAAATCTCCTTTAGAGTTTCAGAAGAGATCACAACCATGTCCCAATTTGTGCTCAGACTTTTAAAGGAAAGCAGATCTTATAGTATGAACTCAATAAATAAATAATAAATAACTCACAAATTAGATACATATGTCAGTTGTTTCTCCAAGGTACCATTCAGTTAAATGGAGGTCAAATTGAGACTTTTGCTTTTGTTCCCTGCTTCTCTTAGTCCCCTACAATCTCAGTCAATCTCTCTCTTTATTTGTTGAAAATATCTCATATTAAACTGCTCTAAAAAAGTATTTAACTGTGCTATAAAATTAGCTAATATTATAAACTATCGCCTCTTTTTGTAATTGTTATACTGGTTAGAATTAAATAAAGAAATAAAAAAAGTGGGAGAAAAGTGTTGTTGAAGGGGAGATGGGTAAAAGAGTGCAGATAATTCAGGAACAACTGTGGGATTAGGTGGCACAGGCCAAATCAGTGGGATTATGGGTGAAAAGGTCCTGGTCTTAATTGGTGCAGATGACAGGCCGGCTGTCCCATAGAGCAAACAAAAGACATGTCAGCCATGCTTGAGTGGACACAGGCTCGCTATATCTGCTTGTCCACAGGAATGTGTAATTTATCTCTGCATATTCCATTTTCTCTTCTCCTTACTTTTTCAGACTGTACCTCATAATTGTCATTCTCTTTTATTGGGATATAAAGTGAATTAACCGAGAAGGGAAAAACTATGCAAATATTCACACACACACACACACACACACACACACACACACACACACACACACACACACATGTTGGTTTTTATGGTTTACGGGGACTTTCCATAGGCGTAATGGTTTTTATACTGTACAAACTACCCTACACCTACCCTACACCTAAACTTAGCCCTCACAGGAGACTGTGCATTTCAACTTTCCCCCCAAAAAACTTACTCTGTATGATTTATACGCATTTTGAATTATGGGGACACTGAAAATGTCCCCATAATGTCCCCTTCTCCTTGTAATACCTATGTCATACCTATGTCATTATACAAATTTGTGTCCTCATAAACCACATAAACATGCACACACACACACACACACACACACACACACATACACTTGTTTCTGTGAATTGTGGGGACTTCCTATAGACTCCTATTGTTTTTATACTGACCAAACTATATTTTTTATCCCCTAAACCAGTGTTTCCCAAATTGTTTCGGTCACGGCACAGTTTTATGTTAAAAATCCCACCGCATACAACTAAGCATTACAAAAAAAGATAGTAAGGAAACATATATATTCTTTTTTTTTTTTTTTGAAACGTAGCATCAGAGATGGTATTTTGGCTTTATATATGGTCAGACACTGAAAATCATATTCAAATGGAGTTAATGAGGTTTTTGACGACCGAATGATAGAGATCTGTGTTTTGTCCATCATTAGAACGGCCGCCTCTGAGGCAGTAAATTAATTGCATAACCTTTTCACCAGTTTGCAGGTTATAAAGTTTACTGTAGCTATATGGACTCTCAGTTTCTCTTGTTGTTTAATACATTTGGCCAAAATCTCACGATATACAAGATGAACAGTTATGATATTTACAACTAGACAGCAAATGCTAAGACTCTTCTCTGCTCTTTATACACACAAACACATTAGCCTTTATAGACAGCATTTCTTGATTCAAACATCAGTTGTATATTTACACTTGCATTGCAAAGAAGTAGACTTCTGTCTTCAAACTGTGCGTCACGGTACTTCATTCTGAATGAAGCGGGGTGGAGTTATGCAATTTGATGATCCAATGGCATTAAGAGGGTTAGTCACAAGCTCTTTTGGATGCTATTCATTGGATAAATGTTTGTAAAACCCACAAACAGACATACCAATGACCAATAGCACTGATTTAAAATAATAACGAAATATAATAGAGATAAGGAAGTTTTTGATAATTTTCTAGGCACACCCGACAACTCGTCACGACACACTAGTGTGCTGCGGCACAGTGGTTGGGAAATAATGCCCTAACCCAACACTAACCCTAAACATACCCCTTACAGAAAACCTGATTGAATTGTTACAATTTCAGATAAACATAATTTACTATTTTTTATAATTTCTTTCCTTCGTCGGGACTGCAGGCTTGTTATATTTGTTTGATCTAACAAACAAAGTTAACTGTTTTGTATGTACTCCCTCCTCATTCAGCATCATTACATCCCATTAAAGCACACCATTGTTGCCTACTCTTGTCAGTTAGAAAACATTATTATAATTTTTTTTAGTTAGATCAAACATTTCTAATAATGATATAGCTGAACTTTTAACACTTATGGGAAATTTGTGTTTGCTTTTTTATTTCGTCTAAGTATTTAGTAAAGTATTTTTAAAGTAAGTAATTGTTATTTTGATATATTGTTAAATAGAAAATTAGGTTTCTTTATGGAGCTGGAAAGTTGGAAAAACAATCATGTTTAATGTATGGACTGATTAATTGATTGTTTTTAATTGCGTTTTATTTGTTAATGATGTTTATTTTTTTATCTCCCACCACTGACCTCTTCCTTATGTGACCCCTCAGGTATCCTGTTTTGATGAGGTACTGAGGAATGCACAGTTGTCATGGAAACCCAGTCCCAGACCAGTTCTGCAGCAGAGAAGAAGAAGAGAGTGGAGACCATTGTAGCCACCAGGAGCGCGCCCACCCGTGCAGAAATCAGTGAAAAGGCTGTGGCCTCCAGCACTACCTCCAATGGTACAACTTCAACATTTAAACCTCTATTTTCTTCTGATTACTTGTCAAGCCTTAATTTCTATTCTCTATTGATTCTCTTTGTTTAAATTGTTGTTAAGTCATTTTTGAAAATTTTATCAAACATTGCTCTGATTTGTTGAGAATATCTACCAACTTGACTGAGGAGCAGCTGAATCAATTATGTAAGTTATGATTGGGGATATCATTTTGGCTGACCAGTAGCAGTGTGTGGGAAACCTGTTTGCAAACAAGTAATTATATTAGCAATTCTGTTATTTGCAAATTCATTCAGATAAAATTAATTCACATTAATTTCAGATATAACCAAATGCACTTTTACTAACTGGCGATTCACAATTTAACTTCAAAGTGCCTCAAAACTTTCAAGCAACATCATAATATAATTTTCAGAAATTTTGCACTTTTTCTTTTTCAACAAGCCTGGCTTTTTATCGCTAGTTTGAAGTAGTCTATCATAACCAGCTTGGTCTACCATGTCAAAACCAGGCCCACCACCTTATAGTATAGTTGATTGTGCATCTAGACCAGCTCTGACCAGAGAATAACTAGCTTGGGCCTACTAGAAACTATAAACCAACAGCTTGGATTTGGTGAAAATCTCATACAAACATTGAAACAAACATGTCAAAAAAAGTTGCACAAATTTTGTGTGGGTGTTTGTCTTGGTTGATTAGTAATCTTATTTTTTGTACCACTCCATATGAAAGCCTCTGATGATATGGCAGGAAGTCAGAAAAAGAATGTCCTTTTTTGTGGAACAGGGCATCGTTAATTGTTGTTATGAGTTCTGCACCCCCACCCCCCTCGCTTTCGCTCTCTCACTGTTACTCATTCCCAGATGGGAAGCTCTCCTTCATTAATTAGAGGTGGGGGGCTTGGGGTGTGGAGGGAATGAACATAGATGGGGGATAGAGATTTACTGTTGTGGAAAAAGCATGGATGTAATTTGGATTACTGATTGTGGATTTTTCTCTGTAAGACGATGGTAATTACTCCTCTGAACAACATAAGGTTTGTCTTGGAAAGTGTGCTGCAGTGCTCATCTAGCCATGATTCAGTGGTCTAACCCTACACTCAGGGTTAGAGACCCAGGGGTTTACTTTTAAATGAATGCATTTTTCCATACATTGTTTTTAAACTTGCAAAATCCTGAATGGTTCTTTATTTTAATGGTTAAATTAGATTTTGAATAACAGATTTACAGTGTGACCCCACTGAACACCACTGTATGTGTGTGTGACAGGGCCAACTGTGCATTAAAACCGTTCAGTTTAATCACCATTCTATATTAACACACTGGTTTAATTGACACTGCACACAGAGATCGAAGATTGTGCTATACACACAGAAACAGCCAGAAGCACAGAAACTTGTTGTCAAAACTGTCCCACAAATTTATTAATAAAACAGCTTCGTCACTGAATCGCTTTATTATATTTCTCAGCAATGAGGGTGTAAAAAAACGCTGTTTTTGAAGTATCTAACCTCAACTCAGCTTCAATGCTATTCACACATGCAAATTCTCTCTCTCTCTCTCTCTCTCTCTCTCTCTCTCTCAAAATGTCAATGACTGAGAAAAAAGTCAAGTAGTTTGCGTCACTAGATATAGCTGTCGGTTATTCAACATTTCTATCATAAAATTATTTACATTTTCTGGAATTCGTGCTCTTCTTCTGTGAACAGTAAACCCCACATAATTTTATTTGATCGGCCAGCTCAAATATTTTTACATTGACTAGCGCTGTTAGACTGTTGAAGCAAATCAGGTTGAGAATGTAACTTTAAAAGATTTTTGTCATCCTAAGAAACAAAGCTCTGCGTAATGAAACATGACTGAAGCTAAATGGACTTAACCTATATGAAAGTACAGCGCAGCATTGATCTGAAGCGCCTAACCTTTTTACAGATCCACGCGCATTTGTAGACTAGCACAGGTTAAGTCTCACGCTTAAATTGTATTTTTTGCTCGGAACAAGCTGTGCGACTGCGAGGAATAGCTACCTCAAAATGTATGTCAGTATGCAGTTTTCCCTATTATTCACGTGCCAGTGATTATCCCTCTGCATGCTAAAGTTGGCACGCATGCCACATGTTGCCGACCCCTGGTGTAATTTGACTACAAACATCATAAACCCGTCTTTTTAGGCAAGTTCCAGAATTTTATAAAAAAAAATTTGGTTACTAATTATAACGCTTTCATTTCCAGGGTTATTCAAACAGAGAATACATTATATACAGAAAGAAAGCAACGAAAGTCTAGTGCAAACATTTATTCTTAATTTGCAATCTGTGGCCAGAGGAAGGCTAAGCCTTGCCCAGCCTTACACATGCTCCATACTTTCAGGTATCCTACAATCCTGGCGAATACCTTTATATTTTATGATGTGTTTGCACTATTACTGAGCAAACTGTTTGTAGAATTTGTCTTCAAGGCAGAGTGTGACAGAAAATATAGCAACATTGAAGTTTTAATGGTGGCAAGTTTTTATTTTTATTATATATATTTTAAATCATTTTCATAAGTTATGATTCCAGTAAGCAGTCCTGACAACAAGCTCTCAACAGAACCATAATGAGCCATTTATCACAACAGCCCCCCCCTCCAAGGGTCTTACCACAGCTATTAGATAACTTACACATTCCTGGTGTGGTTATAATTCCCCTGCATTCTCTTGGTCTCCCAATACTCATAACCTCTTATCAGATGTAACCTAAACCCCAGTCAACTTTAACCCATGTCGCTCGGGCCGCCCCTCAAGGCAAACAAAAGGCAAATGTGAAAGGCCCAAATGGTGGCAGCGGTGATTGGCTAAATGCTGAAACTGATCCTAGATCAGTCCAGGCGTGTCCGCCGGATCTGAAAAAGGGGAAACCCCAAATAATATAGTGAGAATGTGGAGTTGAAGTTTATAAAAATAATGAAATACAATCTTGAACGACTTTGAGAAAGAGTAGCTTGTAAGGATTAAATAAATCCAAGTTTAATTTTAAGTGAGAAAATATCACTGAAGTATTTTTAATTAATTAAAGATTTGTAGTTTAGAATTTCTTTTAGGGATGTAAATAGATGAAAAAATATAACTAATCATACATAATCCTTTTTTTCACAAATTGTTTATATATTTATTATTAACATATTTAGACATTGTCTACATCATATTAATTTATATTAAACAAAGTAAATACTGTATAATACAATAATAATTATTATTATTTATTATGCATAACAGTTTTATTATTATTATCATTATTATTATGTGTTTATTTATAAATAGTTTATATAAAAACAATGGTTTATTCTTTATAATTGATTTCTATAAATTATTACATATAAATAGTTGTTCATATATTTGCATAATGGAATTTATCTTTTTTTTTAATCTTTTTATCAGATTATTCTGATAAATGCACGTGTCAGTATGTGAAAGAGACATCCAAGTATGTGGTGAAATCAAACCCGTGACCTTGGTGCTATGAGCTATGCTTTACCTATTGGGGTACACTTAAAATGAATGAAAATGTATCTTTTGCTATTTCCTTCCCCTTTATCTTAATACTTTTATTCCTGTTCACTTTCTCTCACCACACGGTGTAAAAGTTTATGTAAAAGTTTAGCTGCAGTCTGTAATTGTCCAGGCTTGGTGGAGAGCATTCCCACATGGTTAGCTAAAGACTGATGCAGGCCTGCAAAGCATTCATCTGTGGACCGGCTCCCCCGGCATGACAGCTCAAAGGAACAGACTGTGCCACCACAATAGCCTGATTGGTAGGAGCAAAGGGAGGAGGGCATCCCTCCTCCTCAACTCACATCATTTGCTAGGCAGGTGGACCACAAAGTCCTCTGATTCTATTGTTGCTGCCTGGACCGTGAGAGGGAGAGAGAGAAAAAGAAAAAGAGAGAGAGAGAAATGTTCGTGTGTTTCAACTGAATGAACCTGGTCGTCATGGGATAATTTGTCAATTAAAAAGGAGAAAGGGGCAAAAAGGCACCTGTCATTCAGAGTGAGAGAGAGGACAGAGGGACAGAGGGAGAGAATGAGAGTGCAAACTATTTTTTTGGTATTGTTGGTTTGCCATACTGTTTCATGGATGCCAGAGTGATGAAATGAACAAGAACGAAGGAAGCATAACAAATAGAGAGAGGGAAGTGAATAAGCAAGGATAAACAGAGGACAAAAGGAGGAAAACTTTGTCAGGCAAATTGTTTCCACTCATGCTTTCAATAAATTGAGAACTGTTCAGTGTAAACCATGGAGGAAGCCTGGGGAAGCTTCTTTGAAACTTGTCAAACCTAAGGCTACTTTGATAAATACATTGAAATAAATAATTGTATTTATCACTATAAAAAAACGACCAGTCATCAGTTTAGGGACTAAATTAATCTGTGAATTATTCGAAGGGTTAATAGGTTTTAGGGAACATTGATGTACATTTTCCTAGAGAAGGACCATATTTTCTTTAGTTAAAACCTGCAGAACGGATCTACATTGGGAACTGGATCTTGCACCTTGGTAAAATAAGAGGCTAAGGTCCATTATTTATATTTTTGTGAATTAGTGAATTGTGAATTGTTGAATTGGTGTAGATTCAAGTTTTTTAGTTTTTGTTTTTTTAAACCACAAATTAGTTCAGGCATATTGTGAGATTGCAATAAGCCTTTATATCACCGGAAAAAAGATGGGCCATTCAAATGGGTGAAAAGAAGGGCCCAAGTGAACAGAAAGAGAGGCAGAGTTGACATCCCTCTTTTTAGGCAGCCATTTAAATGATCAGCAGCAAATAGAGGCGAATGTCATCTGACAGAAATAAAGTTCCTGTTAGCAGCATGGCCGGAAAGTAATTTACAGATAGTCTGTCCTAGCCCATCTTTGTGGCGTGCAGATAAGGGTTCATTTCAGCAGGCAGATAGCAGCCACTCTCCCTCACTCGGCCCTATTCTGTGACACCTGTGATAACAGCTTGTGGAGCCTAATTGAAAATGGGGCCTCAAAATGGATTTCCTCCTTTCCTCTTCCTGTTTCTCCCCCTTTCAGAGCCGTTTATTCTGACGTTCTTTTCATTTTTTCCGTCCTGCCCCCTCCCCCCCTTTTTTCTCCATTTGGTGCAGGGCTGTTACACTAACGGGGAATTATTGAATAGATGTGTGGATATGTGTGTGTGTGTTTGGGGGGTAATTCTGGTATTCCCAAGTGAATGGGTTTGGTAAATGTGCTGCGAGATTTTTCATTTCTCACACCGGTGTCAGTTTGGTGACAGCCATATGATCCGTCTTATTAATGAAATCATTGATCACTTCATGGAACTCATAATCGACACTCGGTCCTGCTGTTCTCCACCTCCCTTGTGCTCCCACCACCACCCTTCTCTTTTTCTCCAGTATACATCAGTGCAATAATTTGTATGGTGTTCATTTGTTGATCTCAGCATTTTTGGTAGGACAAATAAAGCAGCGATATTAGGACAAATCTGGTTCTGGCTTCCTGTCAAGTTAAGTCAAGTCACCTTTTTTTCTATTATGGAATAGGTTATACAAGCTCATTATGATTTACTTCTTGCCTAACTTGTACATGAAAAGAAGCACATAACTTAAATAAAGGGAATTTATTGTAAAATAAATTCAACAGCCATTTAACAGCAACAGCCATTTTAGGATGCTTTGTGATTTGGTCTTAGGAGTCCTTTTGGCGCTTTTCCACTGCATGGTACGGCAAGGTACGGTTCAGTACGGTTCACTTTGGGGGGGGGGGGGGGGGTTCCACTGGGTACTGTACCTGGTACCTGGTACTTTTTTAGTACCACCTCGGCCGAGGTTCTATGCGATCCGTACCGTTATCAAAACGTGACGTGTAAACTCTACTGATCACTGATTGGCCAGAGAAAATCGTCTTTACTGCATCACTGAACTTGTGACACGAGACCAAACATATACCCCCTAGATTTAAATCAGCACAGCCAGCGAAGGATCGGATGCACCTTTTGTTTGAACAAACGCACCTTTTTGTATCAACCAAAAAATAGCTGTTTTGTTGTCTGTTGAGGAAGTACAGACTTCCCTCTCGTTGATAGCCCGAGGAGCGGATCCAGCGAGAGCTTGATGGGGCGACGCGGAATAAAAGCCTTATGTATATTTTTAGATCATGTTTTCTGTTTATATTTTTACCTTTTGTATCTGTGTTTTGCTTTAATTAAAAACAATTTGATTGAATAAGTGTACCTCCAGACTATATTAAATATGTATTATTGCATGAGCACGTAATGCAACTCTTGAAAAAGACAAATAATTAATGCCACGATGATACAAACCAACACATAAATAAAAAAACAAGGGATACATTATACATTTTGAAATATTCAAACGTCTGCACGAACATCCCGTCCTCCTCCTCTACAGCCTGTGGCACTGCCACCACAGTCTCTGCTGCTGGGGGTAAATCCCAAGCATTCTCATAGTCCTCTCCATTGCTGTTAAAAACATCCACATGCCGAGAATGAAGAACACAATTCCGTCGATATGCTCTTTGTTGTGTGTTTGTTTGTGGCGCGTTTACAATGATGTTACGGCAGTAGAGGCGGCGCAACTATAACGACACGTGAATAATCCCGCCCACTCTAAAGCGGTACTAAACTGCAGTGGAAACGCAAACCGACCCGAACTGAGCCGTGCCGTGCCATGCCATAATGAGCCGTGCCGAACTGAGTCGTATCACACAGTGGAAAAGCGCCATTTGACTTCCCCTAACTCTTCACAAATTTAGGAGCTGATTTTAGCATTAAAATACTTTGTGAAATACTCTTAGAGCTAAAATTTAGGTTTTATAAAATTTGGACTGACACATTATTTTTTAGACTTTTTCCTAAATCAGCAAGTTAGAAGCTATACCGTATTTAGCCCTAAATATCTATTGTGAATATGGCCCCAGATCAATAACGGTGTAATGTTACGGCTCCAGGAGGTTAATAAAGTATTTTTGAAGCGATGCATTTGTGTAAGAAAAATATCCATATTTTTTTATTTGAATTATTTATTTACAGGGGCAATGCACATTAATAAACATAACTGTAAATGTGCCAGAATTAGCCCAAAAGGCTATTTTTCATCTGTAGACCCTTGACAGAATGTTAAAAGGTCACCCTAAAACAAAGACAGAGCATCACACATATACACATCATATGGAGAGAGAAGATAACAAAACAAAAAACAAAATTACTTCAAGATTAACTATTATAGCCTATATATTACAGAAAACAAAAATCACACACAATCAGAAAAACCGCTACTAAAATACAAAATATAAGTGAATTATCTAAAACAAGGTAAACATGAGAGAAAGAGAAAAAGAGAGAGAGAAGAGAAAGATGTCAACAGGAGAGAGCAACATAGCCAAGAGCATTTAGTACAAGGAAGTCTATTGTCAAGAATACAATACTAATGTTGACAGTGCTGAGTTGTCAGTAACCATTTTTTAAGATGAGACTGAAAAGAGCCACAAGTATGTAATCGTCTAATTGTTGATGGGATGGAATTCCATTCCCTTGCAGCTTTGACTGAAAATACAGACTTTAGTTAATTCTATTTGAAAGGAATAATACAGTCCCCTCTTTCCCCACCCCTTGTAGATCGGTGAGCAGTTGTTCTAATATTCACAAACTGTTTTAGTGGTGAAAATAAGCTATTCATAGTCTTAAACAGCAGACAAATATGTACATATTTGATCAATTTATCCCAGCTTAGCAAATTGTATTTCTTTAAAATTGAGCAATGATGAAACTGAACTGATTTCTTATCAAGAGTTTTTAGTGATTGTTTATACAAAGAGTCTAGTGGTTTCAGAGTAGTAATACTGGCGTGCGACCAAGTAGTTAAACAGTAAGTAATATGAGAAATAATCATGGAATGCATATATATCAGAGCGGCGTCAGATGACATATAATCACGGATAAATCTAAAATTTGATAAACTAAATCTGACAGACCTTTTTAACCTGCGCCTTAAATGAAAGTTTGGAATCAATCAGAACACCAAGGTACTTATATTCAGATACAACTTGTAATCTTTCCCCTGATACAAATACATCTGGCACTACACTTAAATTCTTAGTTTTGGCGATAAACATACACACTGTTTTAGAGATGTTTAACTGTAAGCAGCATTGTTCTAGCCAAGCTGCAACATGAACCAAGGATTCTGTAAGTTCATTTGCAACTTGTGACACACTTCTTCCGTGTATATAAATGACAGTGTCATCTGCATACATTTCAATGTTAGTGTTAGGACAGACGGATGGAAGATCATTGATGTACAACGTAAAAAGTAAAGGACCCAGAATAGATCCCTGTGGAACACCAGTGGATATACTTAGGGGAGCTGAATTATAATTCTGTATACTAACATACTGTTTGCGACCTGACAAGTATGATTCGATCCACCTTAAAGTATGTGGAGAAAAATTTAAACTTAATAATTTAGACAAGAGCATTATATGGTTTAGAGTGTCAAAGGCCTTCCTGAGGTCAAGAAACACAGCCCCGACAACCCCTCCTTTATCTAATAGAGACTTGACTTTTTCAGTGAAATAGCAATTTGCCATCTCAGTTGAGTAGTTTGCTCTGAAGCCAAATTGCATTGGATGTAAAGCAAAATAACTATTATTTAAGTAATTAGTGATTTGTGCAGCCATCAATTTCTCTGCAACCTTTGAGACTATAGGTAAAATACTAATCGGTCTGTAATTACTAGCAGAGTGAGGGTCACCACTTTTGAATATAGGCACAATAACAGATGACTTCCAAGCACATGGGAACATCCCCTGAGAAACTGAAAGATTGATAATTTTAGTGATAGGATTAACTAACGATTCACTAAGCTCTTTAAACATTATCACATCCATACCAAAAATATCCTTTGCTCTGGATGGTTTAAGAGATGTAATTGTTCTTGTGACGTCTAATTCAGAGACTGCCCTTAGAGTAAGGGTTTGTTCCACTGTATTAACTGTATAAACTTCTGAATACTTAGGGGAAAAACATTGCGAAATTGTGACTACCGAGTCAACAAAGTAATAATTAAGTGCTTCGGCTACATCAGCTGGATTGTTAGTCAGCTTCCCGTAAACCATCAATTCAAGTGATGACCTATCTTTTTTTTTCACCTTTTAAGTAGTTCAACTTATTCCAGATTGTTTTTGAATTACCTCTAGCCTCATTAATTATTCTCAGGAAAAAATCAGCCTTTGTTTTTCTCAAGGTCTTTACCACCTTGTTCCGGAACATAGCGAAATGTTGTCTATCATGACTAAACTTTGATCTGTTTGCAGTTTTTAAAGCAAGATCCCGTTTTTTCATTAGTTCTAAGATATCTGAATTCATCCAAGGGACAGTATGTTTTTTATTTTTAGGATTAAGTTTACAACTGAAATCTTTAATAGTACTCTCTATTTTTTTGGAGAATGTTTGATATTTATAAACCATAATCTCTTGCTTCAGTTAACTGACATATGTGTGTGTAAACAAGAGAGTTTTTCCTATAGCTTTCATGGTTGTTGCAAGTTTGATGTCAATGGTTACCAAGGTGTTGCTACAAGATTAAGGTGAAATGTGTTCTGGCTTTAAGGGTGGTTGCTGTACTTGGTGGTAGAAAGGTGATTGCTTACTGGCCCATGTCTATAATATTCTAGTCTCCATATATGGCTTGGACTCTTTCTTTCAGTGTAAGTCTAAGGAATGCATTTCATTTTCATGATTTCTATCAAAATGCTTGTATTAACACATGCTTATCTTTGTATAGTTCCACTATTTTTTTCGTCTGTTTCCAGCTGTTATCTCTTTATTTTCCTTCCTCCCTCTCTCTTTTTGTTGCATTCTGGGGGTGAGCATGGTGTGTGAGAGGCACATGTGAGAATGAGAAGTTTCTATAACTTTTTTCACAGTTCAAAACTACCCATTACACTTATGTTTGCTCAGCTACAAAAGTGAACATTTTTAGTATGCCTCTTCTTGTCAAATATGTACAATAATAAACTCTGATTGGAAATATGGTTAGTGCTGTAGAAGTGGTTTCTTTGGGTTGCAAATCTGCCAAACCTAAACATGTTTTTTCTTTTAGATGACAATTTTTCATGTTTTAACTATCAATCAATATGGCGGCTCATTCAGATGCAGCGGCTCAGCGCTCATAAAAAGATACACTTTTTACACTCTGTGTATTCTCCATTTGTTATCTGATGTCTTAAAGAGCTACTAATACTATTTAGTTGTTCTGTACCACTGGGTGCATACACTCTAAAAATTCTGTGTTAAAAACAACTCAATTTGGGTTATTTGGCAACCCAGTGCTGGAAAAATTTTGGCCAAAACACATGCTTGGTTATTTTGACCCAGCTGTTTGGGTTAAATGTTTTTACCGAACATGCTGGGTTGTTTATTTGATTCAAAAATTATTATATTGCTGGCTTAAAATGGGCTGGAAATTAAACATCACACACAGAATTACTAGAGGCAAAAGCAACAATCAAAATATAAACATTTATTATTAAGCAAGAACATCCATGGACAAAATACACTCACCGGCCAGTTTATTAGGTACACCTGTTCAATTGCTTGGTAATACAAATAGCTAATAAACCAATCACATGGCAGCAACTCAATGCATTTAGGCATCTGGATGTAGTGAAGATGACTTACTGAAGTTCAGACCGAGCATCAGAATGGGGAAGAAAGGGGATTTAAGTGACTTTAAACGTGGAATGGTTGTTGGTGCCAGACGGGATGGTCTGAGTATTTAAAAAACTGCTAATCTACTGGGATTTTCACGCACAACAATCTTTAGGGTTTACAGAGAATGCTCCAAAAAAGAGAAAATATCCAGTGAGCGGCAGTTGTGTGGACGAAAATGCCTTGTTGATGTCAGAGGTCAGAGTAGAATGGGCTGACTGGTTAGAGATGATAGAAAGTCAAGTCAATCAAGCCACCTTTATTTATATAACGCTTGTAACAATACAAATTGTGTCAAAGCAACTGCACAATATAAAAATAGCAAAAACAGTGTGTCAATAATGTAAAGTGACATGATTAAACACTCAATTTTCAGTTGAAAGCATTTCATTATTTAATTCAGTGATGCATCGTCCAACTCAGTTCAGTTTAAATAGTATCTGTGTAATCAATTTGACGATATCACTGGAAATGAAGTGTCCCCAACTAAGCACGCCAGAGGCGACAGCGAAAAGGAACCAAAACTCCATTGGTGACAGAATGGAGAAAAAAAACCTTGGGAGAAACCAGGCTCAGTCAGGGAACCAGTTTTCCTCTGGCCATACGAACCAGCAGTTTGTTCCAACTGCCGCAAAGCCAGATTGTAAGGGCTCAACTAGTTCCAGTGGTCTTTTCCCGATGGCTGTCTAGGTGACGGGGTCCTTACTGAGGATCCTTGTCTCTGGGCTCATCTAGACATCCTGGACTCCGCTGACGTTCAGGGATGTAGAGGTTGTCTCTAGGTGCTGATCCACCATCTGATCTGGATACGGACTGGATCTGGTGACTGCGGTGACCATCTGGGATGGATACGGACTGGATCGGGTGGCTACGGTAACCTCGGAATAAGAAAGACACAGACTAATATTAGCATAGATGTCAATCTTTTTGCGATGCAACAAGTACATCATGTTTTATGGGAAGTGTTACCGGTTCCGGTTGACCTAATTAATGCATCCTAAGAATCCTTTAACGGATTTGAATATTAGAATTGTATTAGAGTGTTATGTGTATGCCAGGTTTTAAGAGATGAATCTTTAATCTAGATTTAAACAGTCAGAGTGTGTCTGCCTCCCGAACATTGTTAGGTAGATTGTTCCAGAGTTTGGGCACTAAAATAGAAAAAGGATCTGCCACCTGCAGTTGATTTTGATATTCTAGATATTATCAAATGGCCAGAGTTTTGAGAACGCAGTGGACGTGGAGGACTATAATGCGATAAGAGCTCGTTCAAGTACCGAGGAGCTAAACCATTCAGGGCTTTATAAGTAATTAACAAGATTTTAAAATCTATGTGATGTTTAATAGGGAGCCAGTGCAGTGTTGACAGAACCGGGCTAGTGTGGTCATACTTCCTGGTTCTAGTAAGGACTCTCTAGAAAGTCAACAGTAACTCAAATAACCACTCGTTACAACCAATGTATGCAGAATACCATATCTAAATGCAAAACATGTCTAACCCTGAAGTAGATGGGCTACAGCAGCAGAAGACCACAACGGGTGCCACTGCTGTCAGCTAAGAACAGGAAACGGAGGCTACAATTCGCTCAGGCTCACCAAAATTGGACAATAGAAGATTGGAAAAAGGGTGCCTGGTCTGATGAGTCTCGATTTCTACTGCAACATTCAGATGGTAGGGTCAGAATTTGGCGAAAAGAACATGAAAGCATGGATCCATCCTGCCTTGTCACAACTTGCAACTAGATGGATGTCCTGCAATTTCCTCTACAGTCAAAAATCTGGGTGTTATATTAGACAGCAACTTATCTTTTGAAAATCATATTTCCCATGTTACAAAAAGTGCTAAAAACAGTAGGTTTTTAGCACTTTAGTCTAATAAAACAATAACGTTGTTCTATGGACGGATATTCCTTTGTTTACGTCTCCTTTCTTCAGGGATAGTTATTGTTTGTATCCGTTTTGGAATAGCTCACGCTCAAAAAACTGTGTCTTGGTTGTAAAAAACCACATGGTTTTATAGTATACAGTATAACTCACAGAATGAGACCACCCCCCCAATAAATATAAAAAAAATAAAAATAAAGTGGATATTTGTTTATTTGAATCTGGTGCGCTCTCGCGAGGGCTGTGATGCTTACTATGACTCACCTGTCATCTGATGGGGCAGAACTTAGCAATCGGCTTTTTGGACAAAATAAACCTTTTATTTATATATATATATATATATATATATATATATATATATATATATATATATATATATATATATATATATATGTGTATGTGTGTTTTGTGGGGAATGTGGCTGTATCTGTATGATTAGCATCTGTGTCGATGAATAAACTGTGATTACTCTGACTGAATGAGGGCTATGAATGCCTATGAATGACTATATGGCCCATATCTGTATGATTATCATCTGTATTACCCCGCACATCAGTTTGTGATTACTGACATATTAACAGCAATCAGTTTGAATGTCTGGCCATATCAGTGTATGTATGGCAATCAGAGTATGTACGTGAGTATGTACTACATACAAAGCATTTTTTTTCTTTCTTTTTATTACTCAAATTATTCTTATTGTATTTTTTAGTGGTCAAACACATAACATTTATGATGTCTAAGATTCTGTCTATAATACTTGTATATTTAAAAAAACATACTGTGGTATGTATAATGACTAAAATAGTTTAATAGTTTGTAGAACTGGGGGACTATATATAGTCTCAGGAAAATCAAAATGTTCATGGTATCTTCTTCAGATTTGAATTATAAACTCATGAGACATATGACTTACAACCCATCTATTTTTCTGGATTGCTCCAGGACTTATTTCATGTATTTTTATATGAAATAATAATTATTTTTTATTCAGGGTGCTACACTTTTTTCAAGGCACTTCAGTCTCTATAAATTGTTATCTTTTGAGCATTATCAACTCTGGATGATGGATAGTAAACCCCAAAGGGTCTTCTTTGCAAATACACCAAAATTGTCAGCAACTGTTATAATTTTAATTTAGGTATGTCTGTTTCAACTGTGAGTTCCAAAATGGGGAGTGCTGGCTAACAGGTTAAAGGGGTCATCAAATGCAAAATTCACTTTACAAGTTGTTTGAACATAAATGTGTGTTGGAAGTGTGTGTACACATCCATCCTATAATGATAAAAATCCACCCAATGTTTTTAATAATGCAAGCTTGAAAAGAATGTAGCATTGAGGGTCTGTCATAGCAACAAAAAAAAAAACATTTTGATTAAAGATTAATTTACCTGTAGTCAGAAAACGCTCCGGTTACTATGGTAACCTCGGTTCCCTGAGAGCGGGAACGAGACATCACGGAGATTTCTGCGTTATGGGAACTTCTTCCCTTCAACCTTTCCTGAAGTCCTATTGGCTCACGCCAGTCAAATGACTGGCCAATTGTCGCAAAGCATGCAAATACGACGAGCTCGAGACAGTATAAATGCGATGCTCGCGACAATTATATCAGAATCGGATACTGAACACCGTAAGCTGAGGAGTAGCGAACACGGCGTCTACCGTGATGTCTCGTTCCGCTCTCAGGGAACCGAGGTTACCATAGTAACCGGGCGTTCCCTATCGAGCTGTCACGAGACATCACGGAGATTCTCCGTTATGGGAATGATATTAAATCCCGCCGTGAGAGAGGCTACGAAGCCCTACCCCAAAACACAGCAGATAGAATACGCACGTAGATACTTCCCACAATAGTGACGCTGTAGGCAAGCTCACCGCTGATAGGTGGCTGTAAGCCAATAAGCGTCTAACCCAAAGGTATACAAATTTGCATATCTGGATAGAATAACGTTGGCTGCGCTGAAACAGGGCAACTTGCACAACGAGCATAAGGAACTGCACAGACTGTATAGCATGACCCCAACCTAGCATGATAAAAGTATCGCTAGATAAAACAACACAATACAGGAATCTGCACTGAGCACAGGGCAGAACAACGTATTAGTAAAAGGGTATGCAGAGCAAACAATGTAGTAAACATGCATCAGCCACTTACCGACAGCACCTGGGAGGCAAAAGACTGAGCGTCCAGCCTGTAAAACCTGGCGAAAGTATTCTCAGAAGACCAGCCGGCTGCAACACATATATCTTGAATAGACATACCTCTCGACCAAGCCCACGAGGAAGCCATGGCCCTCGTTGAATGCCCCTAATGTGTAAAGGACATTCCAAACCTTGGTTCGTATACGCACGCCGTAATAGCGTCTACGATCCAGTGGGAGAGCCTCTGTTTAGACACAGCACGGCCTCTCGCACAACCACCATAGCATACAAATAGCTGGTTAGATTGACGAAAGCTCGCGAGCGGTCGATGTAAATCCTCAAAGCCCTGACAGGGCACACCAAGTCTGAGCATCTGCTTCACTCGAGGCTGCTGACTCGGAAGACAAGGCAGACAGAGAAACAGTCTGTATCTTGAAGGGTGTAGAAAGTGATTTAGGTACATACCCCATTCTTGGCGGAGAGTGGACGCTGCAGTCACCGGGTCCAAAGCGAATACAGTCACTATCCACAGAAAAGGCGTGCAAATCTCCTATGCGCTTGACGCGAGTGCAAGAAGGAGTGCAGTTTTGAGAGACAACTCCTTCAAACCCACTGATGATAACGGCTCAAAAGGTGGCTGAGAGAGCTCTTAATACCACCTCTAGGTCCCAAGGCGGAACCGAAGGTGGCCTCGGAGGGTGTAGCCTTCGCTCCCTTAAGAAAACTCACCACCATGGGGTCTCTGCCGATCGACTGGCCACCCTGCGGTGAAGCGGAACGCGGCAATGGCCGCCACATAGACTTTAGTGTCGAGGGTAACGATCCACTATCCAGCCTGTACTGCAGGAAACTCAGAACATCCAACACGGTGCAAACAACCGGGTCGATGTGAGCCTGATGGCACCATTTCACAAACACTCCCATTTTAAGGCATATAATCGTCTTGTAGAGGGTGCCAACCACACGAGCCTGCAATGCATCTAGCTCCCTGACAACCCTGAAGCAACCACACATGAAGGTTCCATAGTTCTGGGTTGGTGCACACCGAGCCGTCCACCTGAGATAACATGTCCTTCCTGACCGGAATCTGCCAGGGGGGGGCTATCAGCAGCTCTGTCAGGTCCGGAAACCAAGGCTGGTTCGGCCAGTTCGGAGCTATGAGTATGACGGACGCTCGCTCCTCCCTGATCTTGCATAACACCAGAGGCAATATCTTGATCGGAGGAAACGCATAAAGCCTGGCTGTCGGCCAGCGCGCTGTGAGCGTCCTTCCAACGGGAGTGGGACAGAGAAGAAACGACGGGCAGTGTGCATTCTCGCTCGTAGCGAATAAATCCACTTCTGCTTCCCCGTAGAGGTTCCAAATCATCCGAACCGACTCGGGGTGTAACCTCCATTCCCCTTGAGGAATTCTCCTCCTTGAAAGCATGTCCGCCCCGCGATTCAAAAGACCGGGGATGTGCGTTGCTCTGATGGATAGAAGGCGAGAATCCGCCCATAGCAGTAATATCGCTGCCTGCTTGCACAAAGCCTTGACGGACGCCGCCCTGGCGATTTATGTCTGTGACTACAGGCGTGTTGTCGGTGCGAATCAGTACATGCTGCCGTTCCAGTTGTGCTTGAAACTCCTTCAGAGCTAAAAAGACTGCTTCAATTCCAATCGGTTTATGTGCCACGGATCTGAGGCTCTGACCACTGCCCCGGCTGGCATCCCTCGCACACCGCTCCCCAGCCGGCGTCGACGTCTGTTGTGACCACCACGCGTGAGGTCACCAACCCCAGGTGGACTCCCGGCTGAAGAAATTCGGGTTGCGCCACAGAGCCAGAGCTTGATGCAGCCGCGGGTGACCGATACTCAAACATCCCGAGGTCCATGCTGTCCAGGGGACTCGAGTTTTCAGCCACAGCTGCAGTGGTCGCATGTGTAATAAGCCCAGATGACACACTGCGAAGCTGGCGCCATGAGTCCCAGTAGTCTCTGAAATTCTTTCAAATGAACAGAGCTGCCTTCTCTGAAATGGCGTAGGTAAGACAAAATGGCCGCCCACGCTCTCGCGAGGCGGGCTCTCATTCTAGGGAGTCCATGCAAACTCCCAAATACAGAATGGACTGACTCGGGCGAGAATGCTCTTTCGCCTGTTCACACATAGCCCTAGGGACTCCAGGTGAATAAGCAGCGAGTCTATATGGCTGAGTAGCGTGTCCCGGGACTGAGCTAAAATCAGCCAATCGTCCAGATAATTTAGGATGCGCATCCCGCCCGCTCTGAGGGGAAAGTGCTGCATCCACGCACTTTGAAAATGTGCGGCGGGGCCAAAGCCAGCCCGAAGCGGGAGAACAGAGTATTGATGCGCTGTGTTCTCGAAAGCAAACCTCAGAAACCGTCTGTGATGCGGCGCTATCTGAATGTGAAAGCAGCGTCCTTCAAATCCACGGACGCAAACCAGTCCCGGGCGAATCTGCCAGGATCTGCTTCAGCGTTAACATCCTGAAGCGGACGTTCGCAGCGCTCTGTTGATGGGTCTGAGATCCAAAATTGGTAAAGCCCCCATCCCTCTTGGGTACCACAGTAGCGGCTGTAAAACCCGCTCTCCAGCTCGTGTGGTGGGACTACTGCTCCTTTCTCGAGCAGACAGCCAATCTCTTGCCTCAGAGCCTGGGCATTTCGAGGCGATGTTAGAGACTGCACCACGCCATTGAAACGGGTGGTCTGCTTCTGAATTGAAGAGTATATCCCGCTCTATCACGTTGAGTAGCCAACGCGAGATTCCCGGAATAACCTTCCATGCGCTTATGAACTGGCCTTGGCGGCTTTAGCTGCTCGTCGTTGGGTCTTGTGACTATAACCTGTGTTGGATGCGGACCTGCACTGCACTGAGGCGGGGCAAGGGGAACCGCATTTATTGAGTGAGGAGGAGAAAGCTCTTTTGTGAGAAAGTATGCATTTTTATTGAATGGACACTCAACACACACACATTTGAGCAGCTGAACTTTGGGCGCTTGGGAGCCGGGCTGCTCTCGCTCTCCTCCCTCCCTCCGATCGTCAGGAAGGCGGCTTAGCAGCCGGGGCGGGCGAGTCGCGTCGCGGGCTTCTCCACTGGCCTTGGCGCTTTCTGCGGAGCCCACACCTTCCTCCGGACGTCTGGCTCCTGTCGAGGAGCAGTAGCAGTAGCCCCAGCCTGGGCAGGCCTGGGAAAATCTCTCCGCTGGGCAGAGCCATGCGCTGACGAAGATCTGGATCTAGCAGTCTGTTGCTGGGGGGCGCGTCTAGGCATCACGTGACTCATTGCTTTCGCGCGCTTTTGAGTCTCAGCGAATCGCTCGGTTATGGTCTCCACGGCATCACCGAAGAGGCCGGAGGGAGATATAGGAGCGTTTAGGAGCACCTTTCGATCGGCATCCTTGAGGTCAGCTAAATTTAGCCAGAGGTGCCTCTGAAGGACGACCATAAAGCCCATGGCCTTACCCACAGACTGGGCCGCTCGCCCGTCGCCATCAGCGAAGTCCGTCGCAGCGCCGCAGATCCTTCGGTGAGGACTCCGCCCTCCGCCGTTTGCAGGAGTTTGGCCTGGAACACCTGCAGCACTGCCATGGCGTGCAACGCTGATGCCGCCTCGCCATCAGAGGCATACGCTTTATTAGCGAGATGGGCGGTGGTTCTGCACGGCCGACGGCAGGCTGATGTCCGGGCCTAGGGACTTCGCTGCTGCAGGGCACAGGTGTGCAGCAACGGTCTCCTTGGACGGGGAGGCGCACGTAACCGTGGGCCTCCGCCCCATCCACGTGGGAGAACATGGCCTGCGTGTTAGAATGGGCCCGCCGATTGGGCGCAGACCACGCGTCTTCACGAGCTGTTCGTGAACATCGGGAAGAAAGGCACCGATGTCCTTGCGTCAAGCTTTGCGTGTGGACCTGAAGTACCACGAGTCGAGCTTACTCCTGACAGGCTCCTCCGGAGGATTCCAGGTGAGCTCCAACTCCTGAACAGCTTTCGATAGAACCCTCATGAGCTCCTCCTGGGCCTGAAGGCTCTGAGCTGCCTAGCTGCTCGGGCTCGATCCAGCCCAACCGTCCTTCTCCGAGGCCGAGATGGACATGGCCTCGTCGCCCTCCTCGTGGCCAAAAGCTACGAATCCCTCAATATTGGAAGGGGCGGAAACAGTCCTCGGGGAAAGAGATCGGCGAATCTCGGCGACCGTTGGGTTCGGCGGCGGCAAGGCAGCGCTCCGCCGCCAGGAGAGGGGGCTCACCAGCGGCACGCTGGCGGCAGTGAGCCCCACCCGAACAGGCCGCGAACCACATCGCGGCGGGCCCGGAGCAGCGGACCGGCAGGTCCGCGCAATATCCACAGTCGGACTCGTCAGCGCCGCCTCGGCGTGGGCCAGGCCCAGGCAGGCGACGCAGTGGAGATGCTGATCCAGCGGTTCGATGGGTCAGCGCAGATCTTACACACTGAAGCCATCACGAGTTCAAGGTGAAGTAAAAGATTCTGATATAATTGTCGCGAGCATCATTTATACTGTCTCGAGCTCGTCGTGTATTTGCATGCTGCGACAATTGGCCAGTCATTTGACTGGCGTGAGCCAATAGGACTTCAGGAAAGGTTGAAGGGAAGAAGTTCCCATAACGGAGAAATCTCCGTGATGTCTCGTGACAGCTCGATAGGGAACAATCTTATAACTAGGGCTGCAACAACTAATCGATAAAATCGATTATTATCGATTATGAAAATCATTGACAACGGGTCTCATTATTGATTAGTTGGGTCTGCCCAAAGTGCACGTCCAATTTCATCCGGTTACTCAAATTACAGCACTGAATAACGCATTTCTCTGTACAAAATGCATCTAAAAAATAGTGGAGGAAACAGAATGAGATTCCACAGGAGAAGTATGTGATCCAAGCTGCCCACAGCATGATAATTCTTTATTTTGAGCTTTAAGTTAAAGCATTAGTGTAATGGTTTGCCCTGTCAGACGCTGTGACACATGCGTGTACGTCCTTTCAGTTTACGGTCATATCCTTATATATAAATGTCAAAAGTTCAAGCGAGCATTTTCATTTTTGCATAAGGGTCCGCCTTGACAGCCTGTGTTAAGTTTAAAATACTGTATGAGCGCGGCGGGCGCGTGCATGCGCGTCAGACAGATGGAACTCAGAGAGCGGGGTTAAGTTGGTTTAGTTTTCGATATTCGTGACACATTCAGCGATAAACGGCAATAACTCCAAATCGAAAAAATCTAAACAGTGTGACCGTCAAAAGGGCAAAGCTGATCATGTTTCACAGCCTTCTTTTTCATAGTTTTCACTTGATGTAATAAGCACTAGCCCGCACAAGCCGTCTCAATGTGCATCAACCCGGGAGAGCTCGCTCTCTGCGGAGCTTTCAGTAAGGGGCCATGGAGAAAGTGCAAGTTTTCTTCGTTTTTTGCTATAGCTGACTGGGCGGTGTTTTTGTAATAGCTTTTTAGTTAAAGGGCCTATATACATGAGACCAGTGTTAATCAAGAGAGGGGGACAGTGGACATTTTTCACAACCTTCCATTTTACACCTACTGTAATGTCAAAAATTTACTTTCTTTTTGGGATAACAGCATGTAATTGTCTGAATATAAATATGAGACGCTCAATAACCGCCTTTTACAGGATAAAGAAATGACAGTAAGACATGACTGTGATCAAAGTGAACGTGTGTTCCTGCAGAACATTCCTCACCTGTTGGTTACCACTAAGTCTTTATTATCTTTATTATTATTTACATTTTTAAAAGAGATTTAAACTATATTCATTATATACAATTCTTAACAAATGTATGTAAGGTTTTTAACAAATGATGTAAGGTTTGTGCCACTGCTGCTCTAAACTAACAGCATTGGTGATTCCCAAAATCATGTTTTAGCTTTCTGTACTGGTTAGTCCTCCAAAATACGTAAGCTCTTTAGTAACCGTAGTAGGCTTTTTCTAATGCTGTAATATAATTATTGCTGTTATCTATGAAAGAAAGGCAGAACACTTTATAGTGTTTGTTTTCAGATACCCAATTACAGTCAAAAAGTACATAAACAATGCAATCAAGAATGCAAGCTGTTATGAGGCCATTTTTGTTATTAAAAATACTAATTAGTTGTTTCTGTTTGTAATTTTCTCAATAAATGACAATAACATTTTTAGATTTAAACAATTGACAGATTCCTAAATATTTGTTTTCTCTTTATCAGGCTGTCAAGGTGGTCTAATGAATTAAGCCCTGTATGTTTTCATAGCATTCAGGTTGTTTGAAGGACATTGAGCAGAATGTGGAATAGTGTGTTTTTTGTCAATAAAATATATATATTTTTTAATCTGATTAATCGAAAGAATAATCAACGAACTAATCGATTATCAAAATAATCGTTAGTTGCAGTTCTACTTATAACATTAAAAGGATAGTTCACACAAAAATGAAAATTAGGGTACCCCATGATTTACTCATCCTCAAGCCATCCTAGGTGTAAATTACTTTATTCTTTCACATGAATACAATCATATATATATATAAAAAAATGTCCTGGCTCTTCCAAGCTTTTTAATGGTAGTGAATGGGTGCCGAGATTTTGAAGTCCAATGAAGTGCATCCATCCATAAAGTGTTCCACGTGGCTCCGGGGGATTTAATAAAGGCTTTTTGAAGTGAAGTGATTTGTCTAAGAAAAATATCCATATTTAAAACTATATAAACAATAGTCTCTTGATTCTGCTAACTGTTGTTGTGTTTCTGAGTGGCATTTCATGATGTAGGACAGATGATGTAGGGCGTCCTAGCTTCTTACTTGGAAAATAAGGGTTTATTTACAGCATGCACTTCATATATATATCTTGCATACAGCAAACTTTATATACAGTATGTGTGAAAAGTATCAAGTTATCAAGACCTTAAAGATTTAACAGAAAGCAAATGGCCTGAAATGTAAAAAACAAAGCCAAGGAAATGTGGTGTATTGATCCTACTTTGCTGACAAAATGCTGACAAATAAAGTATGATTTTCTTATATAATTACTCATAATGTTATTTTTTTTTTATTGTGCTATTTCTGGGGGTTCTAATAGTTTTCTGAGTGCATCTAATTATACATTTTTATTTAAATATGTTTTAATGTAATTTATGAGGAAAAATGTACTTACTTATGGAAAAAACCTTTTTTTAACTTAAGTTTTATAGATAAAAATATCCAAAATTGTATTGAATAAATAAGGATATTTTTAAAATCAAGTCCCTCACTCTCTCACAAATATTCATCAGAGGAGCACAACATGCTAAAAATACCTCTGCTAATCAACCAGTTAAATTGTTCTTCTGTTCATTTGTCTCTCCCTGCTTGGTCCATCAGGAACTTTCTATGGAGCACTTTTCTTTTGCCTGCATTTAGCTTGTTTGAATTATTCAACTTTTAGTCTTTAGTCCAAAGGTTACCATCCGGCACAATACATCAGGTATTCCCAAGCTTTTTATATCATCTGAACCCGTTTGACATAACATATTTATTTAAAGTACCCCATGAGATTTTAAGCTCATATTTCAATAATTTAACAACACTTGTAATAATTTAAAATGATTGCACTTGCAACAACATGTGCAAGTTCATGGTTCTCTGTTGTCAATTAGTGGTCATCTATCTTATTTTAATAATTTTTCTTTAAGTTTTATTTTTTGTAAGTTTCATTTTGATTTGTTTTTAATTTCTAATTATTTATTAATTTAATAGGACTGTTAACTCATGTGGTGGCTATTCACCAGTTATCATGTAAGGCTTAAAACATCTCTGCCACTCAGTCGCTAGCATAGGGGATGCTGCTCCACTTTATACAACAGTATTTCGTCATCATTGATAAAGTGCTTAGCGGCAAGCAAATTAATGAATTTGGCCTGACTGAGAGCAGCATTCTCATCAGGATGGGGGACGGAAGAGAGCGAGGAGCAGCAAGGAATGGGGGTGGATGGAAGGGTAATCCGTTCCGGATAAACGGCTGATCCTTCTCATTCCTCAGATATCAAATGTCAGAAGTTAAATTAGCCTGCTAGCCCCTGATAGGAGTTAACATGCTTTTAAATGTGAGGGGAGGGGAAGGGGCCAGAGAATTCCAGCCCCTGTGGGACAGCAGGCAGGTGCCTTTGAACTGTCTAATTATCCCACTCCTGTTAACTGTCTTAATAAAGCCTGAGTCATTCCAGTCTCACTAACTTGGATGCATTTATCCACAATCCTGAAATGTAGAGCAAAACAACTACAGAGGAATTACTGCTACAAACATAATAAAATATCTATAATTATTGTTGTTCACGGATGTTCTGAGATTCAGCTTTACTACATTTACAACATAGTTTAATGTTCAGAATATACATGAAGATATTTCCTTGACCTTTTACAGTTTTAAAAGCTTTGTGAAAAGTTGTGGTCTGGGCCGAGTGTAAATTTTGGCTGACTGATTTGTGGTGAGTTGTCCATAATCTAAGAGCCTCAGGCTTGGCCCTGATCTGTTTGCTGAGTGAGTGAAGGGATATAATGGTCAGGCACAGCAGAAAGCTGGCATATACACTGGTCATTAGCATCAATCCACCCAAAGTAGACCTTCATCTCAGCCAGCAATGGTGATCCCTCCAGAAACCAGAGTAAACATTGTTTCAGGATTTTTTCTCTCTAAAATTACTACTGTCACATCTAATTTTCAAAACTGTTCTAGATTCTTTTTTTTTTTTTAATAAAATGTGTTTGTCTATTTTTAATGTATCTATTTTGTACTAGAGTGAATTTAAATGTAACATTGTTTTAAAGTTTAAAACCAGATTAATTACTTATTTTGTGCACAATGGAAACTTTTTATTGCTTAGTGGTTGCTCTTTTCTTTTGCTCTAGATAAGGAGACTTGTTATTTCTCAGGCATTTAGTTTGACAATAATTTTAGATGTTCCTCCTAAAATTCTCTTTTCCTTGTCATATTGTTTTGAAGACAAGATGTTACATATTCTGAGTATCACAAAATCTAAATGTGGTGACCTTGATACTTTTGACATTTTGGTTCTCATGCACTTCTCAGGAAAAGTGAAGCCATTTCCTGCTTTTAGCACCTTATCTGGTTTTGGCCCATACCTGCTAGCATCAATCACACTCCATTATGTCCTCTGATCAAGGTCTCGGGATGGCAAGTGAAATGCTTTAGCAGAGTTTGATGTGAGTATGGGCACTGCAGCTTCAGAGAAAGGGCAAACTCTGAATAGCTCAAATGCACCATTGTCCCCCCTCTGATAACACTCCTGGCTCCGCTGCTGGCATATGCTTTCTCCAGCACAATCATGTGCTCTTGAACATGTCTGAGTATCGAGACTGGCCTCTCAGAATGCTAGTCCTGCAGAAGACCATGATGCTGGTGTGATTTCAAGCTTCTCTGTGATGCTGATTTGAGGTGAACATGGAGAAAAGGAAGAGACCTTGAATTTGATTCATTGCATCCCAGTTTCCCACTACTGCTGGAAAGGGAATTATGGACTTCCAGCATTCCCAGGTCTCCATAGAGGCCTAGCGGCAGAATGTGCTAGATGAGACTCTGGGATTCAGTACATACATGTGCACAACCAAATAGAGATGTGTGGAAGCTGTCGATGTAGCAAAGATGCTTATCAGGAGCTGACAGACACAATGACATAATTTATTTTCACTGCTATGTTTCGGCACTGCATCACTGTGGGAAATTTGTTTTAAATGTGAAGCACTCTGCATCACATAATCTTAAAACGATTCTCTCCGATCTTGCAGTTTAAATCCCTGATGCTGTTATCATTTCTGTTTCTGTTTTACTCACATAACCTGAATTTTGTTGCTCAAAATAAAACCTTCTGTGATTTAATTTGAAGATATAACCTGATTTTTCCATTGGCAGTGCTTAGGCTATATTTACAAAGGGTGTAGCCATTCTGGAGCCATCTCCAGATATGTTTATATTTCCTTTTGTACCATGTTTTGGTTGTTCTGGAGCTGTCATATTCATTAATAAAAAAAATATTAATATTATGAGATGTTATTATAATTTAAAGCAACACTTTTTTTCAGGATTAATTGATGAATGAAAATAACACTATTTAGTTAAAATATAAATATTTTGTATTATTGTATTGTTATAAATGTCTTGACAGTCAATTTTGATCAATTTAATGCATCCTTGCTGAAAAGTATAAGAAAAAACTTACCTTACAGACAACATTTTGAAATGTTAAAAAAATTACTTATAAAGAAAAATAAATTATGTTGATAGAGAATGCATTTCACAAATTAAAATGGTAGAAAACATTAGTGTAAATTAGATATTTTATTTTACATTGCAATGCACAATTTCTGTATCACATAGAGTATTGGCCTCCACAATGGGAAGTTGAACCCATCTTTGAGGACGTGTTGGTTTGGCATTAAACCTCTACTATTGGGGGTTAAAGGATAAGTCTTTGTGAACCTTTTTCCTGCCTACTGCATGGGGAGTCGAGAAGGAGGAAAATCCCACACACTTGTTGTAATCCTCTTACTCTTCTCTTACAACCAAGTTTTATTAAACTATCCTTTTCTTTGTTTTGTTGCCCGTTTCACTCTCTCTTTGGGTATTTTCACAAACAATTCTGCCGTCTTTACCACAGGTGCCAGGCTGACAAATCAGGTAAGCCTTTTGGAGAGGTGGAGTTATTATGCATGTGCCAAACACAATAATATCTGCATCCTTTTTGCATTGTTAATTGCAGCCTCTTCTGTGGTTGATTTGCAAGATAAACTAAATAAATAGGAGAGAAAGATTTTTTGCGAGGGATTACGTCACATGAGGAGGAAGCTTTGAAGAAACGTTTTGTTGTTTACCACAAGCTCCTCTATTTCTCCACTGTAACTCCCCACACATCAGCTCCACCACTACCATAAAAAAAGGTTCCCCAGCTCCACCAACCTCAACTCAACTATTGACAACAGACCCTTCAAAATATCTGCAGGTGGAGCTTCAGTTTTAACCTTTCGCTTTCTCTATTTTCGCAATGTGCGACATTGTGCAACTTTGATGTGAATGGCCTCTGCGCTACCCTGCTGCATTTTGACTGGCATGAGCCGACCGCACAGCAGTGGGAGAGCCAGTTCAACTTTGAGCGGGGTGAAAAATAATTGGCATATGTCGAAGAAGGGCAGAGAGCTAGAGGAAAAGAGGAAGATGGACTGGAAAATTCTGCCTTTGGACTCACCCTTAAAGTACCCCTTAACTTTAGAGGCTCCCATCCCACAGCCAGAAACATCCCTCACTGGTCACAAGAACAACGTTCTTACCTGTCCTCATGATCTCTCTTTTATATTTATGGCAACTTGTGTTCTCCTTCCTGTCTCATAACTTACATTTAGTGGTAATTTAGAGTGACAGTAACTTGCTATTTTTAAGCTTGCTTTTTTTTTTTCTAATAACAAAGGTACTCAACAAATAGTGGTATATAGTAAAACTAGGGGTGGGCATAGATTCATTTTTTTAATCTAGATTAATCTAGATTAATTTTGGAATTAATCTAGATTAATCTAGATTAAAATGGCTCATTTGAATTCTGCCGAAGGCATTCAGAATATGTGTGCTACCCAAATAATGACTAAAAGTAAGTCTTTGAGAACGGGTTTCTCAAGCCAGGTGGCGCATTAGACCAGGGGCTCATCTCCTGTTTCCAAAATGCATCACAAACTGCTTGAGAAAGCTGTTCTACTATGATAATTGGCGATGAAAATAAACTATGTTCAATAAGATGTACTTGTGTTTACTAACTGTTTATTCAGTTAAACATGAATTTTGAACGGTAGGCCTACATAAGAGGTCGTGATGAACTGTTTACAGTTTCCATTGGGAAGCTTCTTAAAAATAAATTTTCCTGAAGCAAACCGGCGGCTTCATAGCTGCATCCATGTTAGCACGTAACGTCTGATGTGGTAATTTCACAGTAACGTTAGGCATACACACAGGTTCGAAGCAGAGGGTGACACGGGAGTGAATTCTCAAGTTCACATGAGACCTAAAGCGCATCCTGTTTGCTTAAAAGCGCAACGTTTCGTTGTTATTCTGAGTGCACACAAATAAACGTAGAGTCTTTACAGATTCGAAAGATGTATTAGGCTACTTTTATCTGTATGACGAAGAATGACGGAGATTTTAAGAGCAAGTGAGCGCACCGGAGCCTGTCCTGCGCAAACGCTTCCACACAAACACTTCAATAGCGCACATTTCTCTAGGTTAACATCATATTGAGCGGCCATGTAAAGTTGCTACTACATACATCTTTCAGATGAAAAGCCATATTTGAGGTTGATGAATGATAGATGAGCGTTTGGATGTCCTGCCCGATTGTATTACCACATAGACCAGCCGTTAACAACAATCTGTCCATCACGGACTGCGAGCCTCTAGTTCAAGACTCGCTCGCCCCTACAGTGCAATTCGCCAGGTATACATCCGGCTAAAATATCAGGGTGAAAGTCATCATAGCTTGCGTAGT
Organism: Gymnocypris eckloni scoliostomus; assembly: GCA_027564155.1. Lineage (NCBI taxonomy): Eukaryota > Metazoa > Chordata > Actinopteri > Cypriniformes > Cyprinidae > Gymnocypris > Gymnocypris eckloni. The sequence continues at coordinate 8,500,747 of CM050436.1, read as the reverse complement.
ATAGACCCAGCTCCCAACCCAACTTTGAGAATAGATTAACGGCGATATTTTTTTTATCGCCGATAAGAGTCTCGCGTTAACGCAGCACGTTAACGCCGATAACGGCCCACCACTAAGTAAAACACAAATTATTTTGGTTTTCATGGCACATTGCATTGAGTATAGTTATTTAAAGGGAACCTATAATGCCCTTTTATGTTTAGTCTGCTTTATTATGGCCAAATAAAGGGGTTTTGGAACCGAGGAGGAAAAAAACAGAATCTCTCTGCCATAGTGACAACACTCTACTAAAGGAGCTCTTCTTCTTCGTCTTCTCTAGTGCAGTTCAACCAGGCCTTGCCCTCTGTTTCTTGTGTATTCTGTGGGTGGGAATTGTTTAAATGAGTGACATTGTGACTTCACAATATTCTAAAGAAGTTTGTTTTAATCATAATTGAATTTAGAAGTATATTCGTTTTAGTGAATCATTTTATTCAGACAGTATATCTTAATGAGTAATTCTTTTCTATTTTATTTACAATCTATTTTTTCATGGTTTTATTCAGTGGAAACTGTCTGAATGGGCTAATTTACTCAAATTAATCATGAGGTTTAACAGAAATTTTAAGGTGAAGTGTGTAATTTCTATGACAAATTGAGTATTTGAAGAAACAGACCTGCCAAGACCTTTACTATTGACTGAGTTATTTTGGGCTGGTTGTGCAATATTTTGAAAGTGCCACAGTGAATTTTAACATCCAGAAGGTATACACTTCACCTCGAACTACTCACGTTTCGATTACAAAAAATATCATCTACAATTCCCAAAAACAAGTGTTAGTTATATTTTTCGAAGGTTTCTAGACTTTAGAATACTTGCCCTAATATACAGTATATACTGTATATATATATATATATATATATATATAAAACAGTGTGGTAAAGATGGGAGCAAGAAAGAGGTGGGCAATAAAGGGCAGGGAGATTGTCAGAGGAAAACCATTAACATTGGGGACGAAAGAGGGATATCCAGTTGGTAGAGAGAGAAGCCTAGATCAAGACTCAGGGAAAGTGAGTGTATAAAAGTGAGAGACAGAGATCAAGAGACACACAAAGAACAGGAGAGAGAGAGAGCCAGGAAAAGAAAGTTGAAGCTGAGCTGCTGAGTCTATTCCTGTGGTACTGAGAGCTGGTGAAAAACTAGAGCCTGGGCCGTGTGCCTCTGATCAGGGCAACAGTGAGCACAATTACCTTCTTTTCAAATCCTTCAGTGACACCACGGGAGAAAGGAGGACTTTGAAACTTGAAAGGCAGGGCGCTCGCTTTCAAACCTCAAACGCAAGCAGGAAAGGGCTCTGAAATTTGTTCAGTGCTCCCCATCCACCATTAGCTTGTTTCTTCCTCTTGCCTCCAGGCATTTAAGCGATTTTTGAAAAGATGTTAAGAAATTCAATCTCTACAGAGAGAGAGAGAGAGCACAACAATTTTTCCTCTCTCTCCTTCTCTTTCCCTGCTTTTTTTTCTGCTGAAGCGTGCTTTTCCCCCATTCCACAGAGAATGAGCTTGCTGTTTTTGTGTCAGGGTAAATACACCGGTGAATCTGTGGAGCAATGTTGGAGCCAAAAATGCAAATGGAAAAAGAATGCTGAGAAAATAATAGAGGAAATAAAAGAGAAGGGTTGATGGTCAGGGCCATGGAAAATCCTTCTCATCTGCTTCCTGACATGTGTAATCTCAACATCAGAGCCTCACTGAACCCAGAGTGCAATAGCACACTCACCTTCATCTAAAAGTCTGCAGGAAACTTTTGAACTCTGTAACGTGGCTCAAACAGAAATCCATTTACGAGGAAGCCGCCTAAATGAAATTGCTAGAGATCCATTCCCTTTAATTGTCCCCTAGGAAGGAGAAACCATAAATGAGCACTTTAATATCTCAGTTATTTCTTCAATGATATTAAACTGAGAGCTAATCGTGAAATCCGCTTTTCAGATTTATCTTGTCCTAAGAACAGGGTCCTAAAAACAGGGCCCTTAAATGTTTATTTTGTAGCATTATATATAAGATCTCAAAAATGTCTGTATATTTGTGGCAGCTCAGCTATTCGATACAGTGTATTTATGTTGCTAGTGACTTGGAGATGTTGTTCTCCTGCCTGACCTTTGTTAAATGAGAAATGAACTGGGAAAACAAAATAGCACATCAAAGAAGGCGGAGCTCCAGAACACATTTGAAGTACATTGGGGCCTTTATTCTCTGAACATAACCTGCTCCAGAGTAGGTTATGTTTCAAGGTTAGCTTACTTCAGAGCTATCAGCGCATGCTTGACCGTGACCTACTGACAAGACTCCAGTGGGCGTTACAGAATGCACCCAATAGTATATATTATTACAATACATTTTAAATACATATCTGATGCGACTTACATAATTAGAATCAAACAAACAATATAATTCTTATTCTTATTATTTTTTATTATTATTGCACAACCACAATTTAGTTGGTAAATGACCAGAACATGAACAGAAAAATATTTTAAAAGCAGTATGGTGCGCAATTCTTAGCATCTGTTTCCATACTGACTCATCAATTCTTCGCTATGTTGAGAATGTCTTGTGTGTTAACCAGGAAGATACTCTGAGTTGAATGAACTTACTCCTGGATGCATTTTTGGAATCAGCATACCTCGAGTAAGCAAGTTTTGGGTTAATCAACCGAGAGTTGAGGGTATGTGACAGTAAGTTAACCTTGCTTTCTGGAATACACTTTGTTTTGTCTTTTGTTCATATTTCTCCTTTTAGGAGAAACATCTGAAAAGAAGCTGATTCTTACACAAGTGCATCCACTTAAATGAGTCCATTACATTTTCTGAGCTTTAAAAAAGAAACATTTGTACAATGAAATGTTTTTCAGGAACAGGGAGAACAAAAGTGGCAAGAAAATTAAATGTGGCACTGGATGAGAAAATAATAATAAAGAAAAGAGATTGAGTAAATAAAGAGAGATGTAAGGAGAGAGAGAGATTGAGATACATGTTACTTACACTGTCTTTGAATCAATCACCTTCTGCCGTTGATTGTTTGCAGAGCCTTTAGGAACAGTGTTGGGCCTGTGAAAAAGTACATCTCAATTAGGGTAACCCTGTGTTCATGAGGATAGTGACTGGTGTGGGGTGGCACTTGTGTCATTGTTGAGCCATGGCCATTGTAAATGCCTAAAATAATTTAGGCTCTAGTGAAAATGAGGGAAGAAAAAGCCTTGATGCAGACTGAGAAATTAGAAATTAGCTTTTGACATATTGGAAGCTTGTACAATTTTGCAGTTAAACTTTGCAGTTTTTGTCTTGTGTGTTAACCAGGAAGACAATGAACTTCCTCTGAGTTCATTCAACTCAGAGGAAAACTTTGCAGTTTTGCGTATGTTTTATTTGTTTTTTTGTTGTTTTACGTGTTAGATGTTTTTAGTATAACTGTTTACTGCCTTTTGTCTGGGTCGCGCAATTGAGGAAACGCCGCCGACGCCGAAAAAGAGGAAAAAGAGCTGGCGTTCTCGTCAGACTGAGACGCCGTGCTTTCCGACATCCTCTTCCAACTATTTTACTGGCCAACGTTCAGTCACTGGATAACAAACTCTGTGAACTGCAGGCGCGCATCTCATACCAACGAGAAACAAGGGACTGCTGCGTCATTTGCCTCACAGAAACCTGGATGTCTGCTATGGTTCCAGACTCAGCCATCGAGCTCACGGGCTTCTCCGTGCACCGCTCGGATAGAGCAAAGGAGCTCACAGGGAAAAGCAGAGGCGGAGGTGTTTGTTTCTATATTAACAACTTGTGGTGTGATGAAAGGAACATACACTCTATTAAATCCTTCTGCTCCCCTGATCTGGAATTTAATACGCTTCTGTGTCGACCATTCTGGCTACCGAGGGAATTTACAGCCATCATAATCACGGCTGTTTATATCCCCCCCCCAAGCCAACACAGACCAGGCACTCAAGGAACTGTACAGGAATATAAGTGAGCAGGAAACCACGCACCCAGATGCAGCTTTTATTATAACGGGGGACTTTAATAAAGCCAACTTCAGAACAATAGCTCCAAAATACTTTCAACACGTCACCATCAACACGCGTGGAGATCGTACACTCGACCATTGTTACACTTCTTTCCGGGACGCATACAAATCCCTCCCCCGCCCACCTTTCGGCAAATCGGATCACTCTCCCGTTCTGCTCCTGCCTGCTTATAGGCAGAAACTGAAACGTGAAGCACCCGCCCTCAGGACAATACAATGCTGGTCGGACCAATCGGACGCTACACTACAGGACTGTTTTGATCACGTGGACTGGGACATGTTCCGGGCAGCGTCTGATGACGACATAGAGGCGTATTCAGATATGGTCACGTGTTTTATCAGGAAGTGTATAGATGATGTAGTTCCGACCAAAACAATCCGTATCTACCCCAACCAAAAACCGTGGATTAACAGCGATGTTCGATCAGCCTTGTCAGCGCGGACATCTGCCTTTAAATCCGGAAACACTGACGATCGGAAACAAGCCAGTTACGATCTCAGGAGATCCATCAAAGCAGCCAAACGAACATATAAAAACAAAGTTGAAGAACATTTCAACAACAATAATCCAAGAAGCATGTGGCAGGGCATTAACAACATCACAGGCTTTAAAGGGAATAAACCAGCTACTGTGAACATTGCCGCCTCTCTACCGGACGAGCTCAACACCTTTTATGCTCGTTTCGAGGCTGATAACACCGCCCACACAGAGAGCGCTCACACGGCTGCTGCAGAAGAGGTGAGTCCACTTACGCCTTCTGTCGCGGATGTAACCCGATCCTTCAAACGGGTGAACATCCGAAAAGCTGTGGGCCCAGATGGTATACCAGGCCGTGTGCTCAAAGCATGCGCTTTCCAGCTAGCCGGGGTTTTTACAGATATTTTCAATCTGTCCCTCTCTCTGTCTGTGGTTCCCACATGCTTCAAAAAATCCACCATTGTGCCCATACCGAAGAAAAATAAAATCACATGTTTGAATGACTGGAGGCCCGTTGCTCTGACCCCCATCTTCAGCAAGTGTTTTGAGAAGCTCGTCAGAGAACACATCTGCTCTGTGCTGCCTGCTTCACTGGACCCACTACAATTTGCATACCACAGTAACCGTTCCACAGACGATGCTATTGCCTTCACCCTGCACACTGCTCTCTCCCACCTGGAAAATAAGAACACCTATGTGAGGATGCTGTTCGTGGATTATAGTTCGGCATTTAACACCATAGTGCCTGCCACACTGGTTGCGAAGCTCCAGACTCTAGGACTGAACAGATCTCTGTGCAGCTGGATCCTGGACTTCCTGACAGGCAGAAGTCAGGTGGTCAGAATGGGCAACAACACATCATCTCCCCTGACCCTCAACACTGGTGCACTGCAGGGCTGCGTCCTCAGCCCACTCCTGTACTTCCTGTACACACATGACTGTACAGCTACATACAGCTCCAATGTCATCGTCAAATTTGCTGATGACACAACGGTGATAGGCCTGATCACCGACAACGATGAGACGGCCTACAGAGAGGAGGTGAGTACCCTGACTAAATGGTGTCAGGAGAACCACCTCTCACTCAACATCGACAAGACCAAGGAGCTGGTGGTGGATTACAGGAGACAGAGCAGAGAACACACACCCATCACCATCGACAAGACACCTGTGGAGCGGGTGAGCAGCTTTAAGTTCCTCGGCGTCACATCACCGAGGATCTCACATGGTCTGCTCACACAGATGCAGTGCTGAAGAAGGCACATCAGCGTCTCTTCTTCCTGAGACGGCTGAGGAAGTTTGGAACGAGCCCCAGAATCCTCAGGTCCTTCTACACCTGCACTGTGGAGAGCATCCTGACCGGCTGCATCACCGCCTGGTTTGGAAACAGCACCGCTGGAAACCGCAGGGCTCTGCAAAGGGTCGTGCGAACTGCCCGCCACATTGTTGGAGGTGAGCTTCCCTCCCTCCAGGATATCTACACCAGGCGGTGTACAAGGAAAGCCCGGATGATTATCAAAGACTCCAGCCACCCATCCCACAGACTGCTCTCTCTGTTGCCCTCAGGGAGACGTCTCCGCAGCATCCGATCCCGCACTAGCCGACTGAGGGACAGCTTTTTCCCTCAGGCTATCAGGCTAATGAACAGTCAGAAATAACTCACCTACATCACACTCCCACTCACACAACATGCCATGCACTGCACTTTAACACAGTTCTACTGGACTACACACACACACTGCACTAACACAACCTATCTGCTATCACTGGACACCATACAATGCACATCCACGACACTGCATATGCATAATCTGTTGCACCTTTGCACAACTATCTGCTGCTCAACCAATCTGCTGTTAATTTATAATCTGTTGCACCTTCACATTATTACTATGTATAGACTACATAATGTATAGATAGTGTACATAATGTAGATGTGCACATACGGTGTATAATGTGTAGTTGATAACTAAGTATGTCTTTATAATACACTATGTGTACTGAGTATATGTATGTGTATTTTGCACATTGTCTTCTGTACAGTCTGTAAATATGTACTGTCCATATGTTAATTTTTGTTGTTTTTTTGCACTGTCTGGAGCACGCTCGTAAGAATTTCACTCACCAAGGCACTTGTGCTGTGGTGATGTGACAATAAAAGTGATTTGATTTGATTTGAAATTACATTAATGTCAAAAGAAATAAATTAAATGTTATATTACATGAGTGAAATAGGCATTGTACTTTAAGTTATTTTTGTGAGGACTGTTCATTTCCTTACTTCCATACACTCATAACAGTATCCTCTTTTAAATCCATGTGTGTGTGCATGTGTCTGAGGACAGTAACAGTATGATACTTAAATCCCTTTATGTTAATATTGTGGTTTTATGGGAGCAAGAAAATTAATCCTGCTTTAACTGTATAAGTGCTATTATTCCTTCAATAAGATCACTGGCTATGCAGAATAGGATTAAAGACTTATAACTGATGCTGTCATTTTCATGGACCAAGGAACATTTAATGCTCTCTGTCATGACTGTTTGTGAAGTGTATTCCATGGTGATATATGGAATACAATCTTTAATCCACACAGTTTTAATTTATTTAAAAATGTTCCTAGCTGCAGCACAGTATGCTGGGCAAAACGCTAACTTTAGCTCATGCAATAACAGGTTGGTGCCAGTTTCAGAAATTCAACAGCAGCGGCAAGCTGATAAACTCCTCTAAACAGTTTGAGTTTAATGACATGAGTCACAGTTGTTCTCTCGCACACCAAAAAATCTAACAGTCCATTCCACCAGCACTCACTGACTTTTGCAGGCTTTCTCAAGCCCTGCACACTTTTTACTTTGCAAAATCATACAGTCTCGTATGGTCTAGAACAGGGGTAATCAAAATGAGGATATTGGGCTTGAGAGCCAAAGTAGTGGTGTCCGAGAATTTTTCCACCTGCCCTCCGCAACACACACACAAAAATCAGTGGAGCCCAATTGGATATGAACATTAAAAGGTAAGACTAGATACCTATGTATAGCAGAAGGCCATAAGACTTAGAAAAGATACTGTATGGGGCATCAGGTCTTTACTGAATTGTGCTACCGTTGTTGTGTCTCGCGGTCTGGTTGGAACCAAGCTAGGGTCTGGAAACGGACTGTGGTTTAAAGCAAAGAGATAGTGAATTGGTGGGTTTTTGTTAAATGTGAGCCAAAATCATCACAATTAAAAGAACCAAAGACTTAAACTACTTTAGTCTGTGTGCATTGAATTTATTTAATACATGAGTTTCACAATTTGAGTTGAATCACTGAAATAAATTAACTTTTCCACAACATTCTAATTTATGGAGATGCACCTGCATGTCTGTTTAATTTAATTATGTGCACTGTTGTTCATATTGTTGGCACTAACTGAAACTGGCCAGGGTAATTCTTGTTTCCAGCTTGCTTTGCATGGGACTGAATGAGGAAAGTAAATATTGAAATTAAGTGTTTGTGTGTTTTTGTTTCAAATTATAAAAGCAGTAAACTTGTTTTAAATGTTCAGTTATGAAAATCATAGGCATAATCAATATTGTATGTTTACTCTTTAAAAAAAAAGTTATTTATTGGCATCCGTGATTCCATGAAGAACCTTCAATATCCACTTAACCTCTCCATTGCACCTAAGGTTCTTTCTAGTGAAATAAGTTTCTTTAAATTATTAAATAAATTGTCGCACAAAGAATTACACATACTAAATATTTGTGTTTAGTTTACAAAGTAATTTTGTCAAAACCCATGTAGGAAAAAATGTGGGTACATTGTCAAGATTTTTAGGGAATATCAGAGCTTTAGAAAACAATGAATGTAGTACACATGATGTATGGACTACTTTTATGGAGGTTTTTTCCCCCCCTCAGTCTTTACGAATTAGCTCTCACGTTCCACTGAAGGAAAGTCAAACGAGTTTGAAATGACATGTATGTGAGCAAATAATTACATTATTGTCACAATCCCTTTAAATGCCATTATTAGTGACCTTATTGACCCCTACAGCTGCAGTTATGAACTGAATTCCTTAAGATTAAAAAGCATTAAGTGATGCTACTCAGCAGTGAAAGTGTATGGCGGGCACTTTCCCAGAGCACCGAATTATGGGTTGCTTAACTCCTTTTTCTAGGCTGAAAGGTCCTAGATGGGGTCTGATAATGGATCATGTGTCTTCAGCAGAGATCAACGCACTAAACCCTGTAAACTTGCTTCTCTCTGCCCCATTTTTGACCACTGGAGACACTGCAAGTCCAACTTTGCCCGCCAGAACAGATTACTTGCAGACAGAAAAACGGGGAAAGTACATCTCTTGCTGTGTGTGTAGTAGAGGAGAGGCAGGAACAGTGTTAAAAGACTGGTAGAGGGAAGGAGAGAAAGGAGAAAGAGATAGAAGGTGGATAGCTTGTGGGCGTTGATACTACCCATGAGGCCATTTAATGGGCAGTTTGGAATGCAGGGAAAAGATTCAGCTGCCCCCTCAATGGAATTCTGTTTCTTTGAAAAAAGAGAGAGAGGGAGCACGCTTGTGGGAAATCCTTGCCTGACTACTGCTGTGATATTGAATGTTAGTCTGTCTGTTTATTTGGGGCTGTCTTATGAATTTTCCTATTACAGTACTAGCTACATGGTTAGTTTTGATATAACTGGTGACAGATATTATCGTTGGCTAAGGTCTGTCAATAATCTCATGAACAAAAAGCTACGCTGGCCCTGGGGATATACTGTATATATATACACTGACCAAAATTATAAACGCAACACTATTGTTTTGACCCCCATTTATCATGAGCTGAATTCAAAGATCGAAAACTTTTTCTGTGTACACAAAAGGCCTATTTCTCTCAAATATTGTTCACAAACTTGTTCATAAAGTCTAAATCTGTGTTAGTGAGAACCTTTCCTTTGCCGAGACAATCCATCCACCTCACAAGGGTGGCATATCAAGATGCTGATTAGACAGCATGATTATTGCACAAGCCTCATTGGGGTCTCAACTTGACTGCAGTTTGTCGTCGTAACCGACTTGAGTGGGAAAATACTCACATTCGATGGCGTCTGGCACTTTGGAGAGGTGTTCTCTTCACGGATGAATCCCAGTTGTCACTGTACAGGGCAGATGGCAGACAGTGTGTATGGTGTCGTGTGGGTGAGCGGTTTGCTGATGTCAAAGTTGTTGATCGAGTGGCCCATGGTGGTGGTGGGGTTATGGTATGGGCAGGCGTATGTTATGGACAACGAACACAGGTGCATTTTATTGATGGCATTTTGAGTGCACAGAGATACCGTGACGAGATCCTGAGGCCCATTGTTGTGCCATTCATCCACAACCATCCCCTTATGTTGCAGCATGAGAATGCACGGCCCAATGTTGCAAGGATCTGTACACAATTCCTGGAAGCTGAAAACATCCCAGTTTTTGCATGGCCAGCATACTCACTGGACATGTCACCCATTGAGCATGTTTGGGATGCTCTGGATCTGCGTATATGACAGCGTGTTCCAGTTCCTGCCAATATCCAGCAACTTCGCAGAGCCATGGAAGAGGAGTGGACCAACATTCCACAGGCCACAGTCAACAACCTGATCAACTCTCCCGGGCGCCGCGGTGTCGGCTGCCCACTGCAAGAGTGTGTGCACTTGGATGGGTTAAATGCAGAGAACACATTTCACTGCTGGTTATACTCTGTATAATTGTGTATGTGACAAATAAAGCTCATCTGAGCTTAATCAAAAAAAAAAATAACTCTATGCGAAGGAGATGTGTTGCACAGCGTGAAGCAAATGGTGGTCACACCTGATATTGACTGGTTGATGGTGGTCACACCAGATATTCACAACCCCCCGCCCCCCCGCCAAGACAGTAAAACTGCACATTTTAGAGAGGCCTTTTATTGTGGCCAGCCTAAGGCACACCTCTGCAATAATCATGCTGTCTAATCAGCATGTTGATATGCCACACCTGTGACATAGATGGATTATCTCGACAAAGGAGAAGTGCTCACTAACACAGATTTAGACAGATTTGTGAACAATATTTGAGAGAAATTGGCCTTTTGTGTGCATAGAAAATGTCTTAGATCTTTGAGTTCAGCTCATGAAAAATAGGGCAAAAAAATAAAGTTTTGTATATATATATATATATATATATATATATATACAGTGGGTACGGAAAGTATTCAGACCCCCTTACATTTTTCACTCTTTGTTATATTGCAGCCATTTGCTAAAATCAATTTAAGTTCATTTTTTCCCTCATTAATGTACACACAGCACCCCATATTGACAGAAAAACACAGAATTGTTGACATTTTTGCAGATTTATTAAAAAAGAAAAACTGAAATATCACATGGTCCTAAGTATGGGTCACATATGTATAGATACTTCCACAAGTAATCTAACATGACTGTCAGACATAAAATTGCATCAAAAGCTATGACTCCATCTACGTTTACATTTAATTCATAGTCTTTTTTCAGCTTTTTGTTCAAAATGTTGTTTATTTATTTACTTTATTTATGAAACTTACCCATATTCAAGTGTTTATAAAAAGAATGCATCAAGTTAGAATATATATTTTTGTTTACAAGCAGATACCCTGTTCTTTCTTTTGATGTGTTGTATGTTCAGATATGCAGATAACAAATATATACAAATGAATACCTAAATAGGGACATAGTAGTATACTTAAATTATGATGTAAAGTTCAATCAAAGAAAACTTACGAGTATACTTGCAGTATAAAACTACTAAACTAGTAGTTTACTGAGACTATACTTCAAAGTGTACTAAAATGCTACAAGTATTTAATTAGTAAACTAACAGTATACCTATAAGTTAACTTTTAGTGTAGTTGCTGATGATATTAAGATGATATTAAACACATATTAAAAACATACTATCTTTTTGTTGTTTACATTAATTTGAAGATTGGATGTGAAATTATTGCAATATAAAAGTATATATTAACTCTAACTAACTCTCTCTACTCATCAATACAATAAAAGTAATACAAAATAACTAATATTCTTTCTTTTTATTTCTCTCTCGTTTAGAGGATGACAGTTCAGTTTTCCCATATCATCGTGAGAGGCGTAATGCCATCAGTGGACAGGCTGCGGTTCTGGGCGTATCAGGAAAACTTAGTGAAGAGCCATCCACCTCTACTGAAGACCACTCCCCTTTAGTGAAGAAAGAGCTTCACAGCTCTCTGCCCCACCTGGCAGACCACACCCTGCCATATCGGGGGACACTGTTCGCCATGGACCCTCGCAATGGATACCTGGACACTCACTATAGTGAGTTACTACTTTGTCATGTTCTTTGGCCATATTGGGACAAACACCCAATCACAAATATTTTGGTTCAAATTTATCTATACATTCTTGTCTTTTTATCCTATAAATATGTTAGGCTCATCCTTAAATCCTAGAGGGATAGTCCACTCAAAAAAAGAGAAATACAAAATTACATGTTTAGGATAATCTTCTAATGTCGCGTGTGTGTGTGTGTGTGTGTGTGTGTGTGTGTGTGTGTGTGTGTGTGTGTGCGTGTGTGTGTGTGTGTGTGTGTAACAAATAATAGGCAGTGACGAGACATTTGCATACAGCAAATGTGTATGAGGAACAAACTGAAATTTGATTTGTTACTCACTGAAAGACCTGCCATTGGCCGTACATTTTTGGGTATACCTATCCATATTCATAGAAGTTATGTTTTCTCAGTAATGTGTATTTCCTAAGACAGTTACCATGAACACCACGTCCTGATATATTGTATATATTGTTAGTGCATAAAATTCAAGGACGACTGTTTAGTGCAGAGCTAGCACACTAAATGTTCCCCTCTTTGAGGCGAAAGGCAAAGCTGCTAATGGATTGATTGGGCCTGACAGTTGACTAGTTGCCCTTTCTTTCTCATTCGCTCTTGCTTGCCTTTTCAATTTTTTCAGCAGGGAATTTAGTATGGGGGACATTCTTCTCTGCTCCCTAATTCCCTCATTAGGGGCAGAGTGTAAGCACACAACTCTAGTCTCACTCATCAGCGGCATGATCAAAGCGCCACAGAGAGGAAAGCAGTCCAACTCCCCCTGCCTTGTTCTTTTCCATATTATCTCTTTCTCTTGTCTTGCCCACCATACTCCCCCATCATTTTTCTAATAATCATGAGAGACTCCTAGCAAGAGAGCAAGAATGGACAGGATAGAGTAAAGGAGATGAATAAAGGGAGAGAGAGACAGATGAGGCTAGTCAAAGCCTTTTAAGAGGTTAATTTTGTGGACTACCATTGCCTGACCATCACCTATGGACGAGGATTCGATGTGATGGCTTGTTTATTTTCGATAAATTGGCCTTGAATTTTGTTTGATGGTGTAGTTTTAATCTATAGTACTTAATGAAATGCCCTTACCTTCATTCTCTCTCACAAAACCATTTACTGAATCACTGTTTAGGTCTTTTCATTAGCAGCCCTGTGCTTTGATGGTCTAGTTTTGGTCTGTCCATCTTAATGCACAAAGGTCGACTACAAACCGACTCATCAGACCCCTAACATATTGACTAACAAAAGCGTGACCACCTCAGCAAATCTGCCACTTTCTTTCTACAGAAAAACCTAGAGATATAGGCAGACAGTTTTTTGTATGGAGTGTGAGGGGGGCAGTACCAGAGGAGAGGGAAAGTATGGATAGATCTTTCTATCGATATAAAAATATCTATCTAAAAAAAGTAAGGACAAATTGAAAATTCTGTCTTTAAGCACACACGTTTAATGAAGGCTTTATAGAAAAATTAAGGAACACCAAGAAAATTTGTGAAAAGAGAGAGTTATAATGTGGGGGAGTGACAGACTGAAATAGCAATGCAAGAAAGAACAAAAGTGAAAGAAGGGTGTTCCGGGTGGCTGGAGTCTGTAGGGGGAGGCTGAGGCAGAGGGTGCAGGGTGCAGGGTGAAAGGGTGGTGGGGGTCAGAGGTCAGGTGGAGAAGGCAGACATTGAAACAGAGGGGTTCAAAAACAAAATGAGAAGTCAAAAGGGGCCTCTTAGTCGGTCCATTCTCAGGGTAGCAATGAACTGTGGAGTGGAGAAAGTTGATGATGGAATGAACTCTGGAAGGAGTGGGAAGGCCCTCTCCCCATCTCACTGACCAGGAATAATTTTTTTCTTGAGAGATATTTCATAGACTTTCCTCCGGCAATTAATTAGATTTGTCTTAAATGAAACATGGGTTGTAGTAGCACCTAATTGCAAATGTTATAGCTTATAGAACATGTGCTCTTATTTTAAAGTTATTCTAAACAAGCTACAGCTTCATAATTTGTGAATGCCATTAAATTCTTTCACAGAATAATTATAAATCAATTTTCTTTTAAACCCCTGTTTTAATGCAAGGTTTTTTTTTGTTTGTTTATTTTTATTTTTTGGTGTGACATTTGAAACCCATTTTGTCTAGACTGAGAACAATGTTTGATATAATCCTATGAGTGAATAAAGGGCTCAGTGTACTTTGTGGATCATAGATGTGGTGTACACTCCTCACCAGAGGGGATTATGAGAGGCCAGGACCCTTTAACTAACCCTCCCAAGCCCCATCACCCTCAGCGCTTTAAAACCCACGCTGGCCCCATTCACTCACTTCCACAGGCTTTGAGGTGTGAAAAACCTTGAACCCCATACACATACACACACTCACGTGCGACAGAGCCTCCCTGCTTTTCTCTTTCCCTTTGGAGATCCATCAGCTCGTAAACGTGTCCCAGGTGTGCGATAGTGTAAGTGTGATCCAACGTTTGTGTGTGTGAGTATGTGATGGAGAGCGAGTCGGGCTCTTTGTGCTGTGTATGCACTAGTACAAGAGGCAGGTAAAGCATGATCACTCTTCCTATGGTGCGTGTCAAGGCCTAATGCGCCTAAATGAGCCTCCACCTGCCGCCTCTGCACACCTGGTCATCACAGCAACACACAGCGGGTCACCCTGGGAGTGGGTGTCAGGAGTAAAGTGCCAAATGACAAGTACCAGAGGAGCGGGAAGGTACGGATAGTGTAGATACAGCAGGAACCTCTGAGAACCTCCCACACATCTCTAAATCGCTAATACTAAATTTACACAAACTCCTCGCACCCACTGCATAAGTGCATAAAGGCCTGGTGTGTTTAGCATAAAAAGTGTACAGGATAAATAGCCCTCTTTGTGACCATTAGATGAAGCATTATCGTTAGTCGTCATTCCTGAGCCTTATCCTCTTTTCTCACACAAACACTGAATAAGAGTCTCATGTTCCCACTCAGCACTATGCTAATACACAGTACGGATAAGACGGCGGATAAGATGGATTAATGAAGGGAAGAGCTTTAAATATGTGGAAGTGTGAAATGCGGCTAGCACTGAGACATCTGTTTACATTGTCTGCTGATTAGCACGTCATCGGTCCACAGGAACAGAGGCACTTGCTGGTGTTGCACATCTTATCTCTCTTGAGGAAGTGGAAGATCCTTCTCTTCTTTCTCTTTGTCGCCTTTCCTAATTGTTTGTATTTTCTTAAACAGATGTGCTCTTTGCCAGTAATGGCGCTTTTCCACTGCATGGTACGGCACGGTACGGTTCACTTTTGGGGGGTTTTCCACTGGGTACTGTACCTGGTACCTGGTACTTTTTTAGTACCACCTCGGCCGAGGTTCCAAGCGATCCGTACCGTTACCAAAACGTGACGTGTAAACTCTACTGATCACTGATTGGCCGGAGAAAATTGTCATTACTGCGTCACTGAACTTGCGACAAGAGGCCCTCCTCTACAGCCCTACCCGCTAGATTTAAATCAGCACACCCAGCGAAGGATCGGACACAACTTTGTTTAAACAAACGCACATTTTTGCATCAACTACAAAATAGCAGTGTCGTTGTCTGTTGAGGAAGTACAGACGTTCCTCTCGTTGATAGCCGAGGAGCGGATCCAGCAAGAGCTTGATGGCGCGACGTGGAATTAAAAAGCCTTATGTATATAACGTTACTTTTGAACTTGCTATATTTTCAGAGTATGTTTTCTGTTTATATTTTTACCTTTGTATGTGTGTTTTGCTTCAATTAAAAACAATCTGATCGAATAAGTGTACCTCCAGACTATATTAAAAATGTATTATTGTATGAGCATGTAATGAACCTCTTGAAAAAGACAAATGATTAATGCCACGATTATAAAGACCATCGCATAAATAAAAAAAACAAGGGATACATTGTACGTTTTAAAATATTCAAATGTTTATTGATAATTCAATTTACAGAACACGCTACATGAGTAGTTAACTAGCGTAATTAAGTAACGCAGCACACCTGCACGAACATCCCTGCCCTCCTCCTCTACAGCCTGTGGCACTGCCACCACAGTCTCTGCTGCTGAGGGTAAATCCCAAGCATTCTCATAGACCTCTCCATTGCTGTTAAAAGCATCCACATGCCGAGAATGAAGAACACTATTCCGTCTCCTTTCTTTGTTCTCAGTTTGTTTGTGGCGCGTTTACGATGATGTCACGGCAGTAGAAGCGGTGCAATTATAACGACGCGTGAATAATCCCGCCCACTCTATAGCGTTACTAAACTGCAGTGGAAACGCAAACCGACCCGAACTGAGCCATACCGTACCGTACCGAGCCGTGCCGAACCGTACACTACCATGCAGTGGAAAAGTGCCATAAGTGCCATGTCCCATTATGGGAATTACAGCATGCTGAATTGAATGTTTGCTTTATATATGAACTTTTAAGATGGAATGCAAATGTTTTGAATAAGGCATGCTGGGAAGGACAAAATCTTGCTGTTCTGCAATGTTTTAAAATATTGGACATACACACGATTGTTCCACCAGCTAAGCCATTTACTTTGCTTAGCAAACTCAACTGAACAATAGGTTTATTTATGTTCTTCAGTGCAGTCTTGGCTGTACTTACAGTCTTAAACCATTTGTGCCTTTTTCACAAACACTTTCCTAAAGGTCTAGAGAGTTTAGCTCTTTGAAGCCCTCTTGTCCTTGACATTCAAGCCTATGAGTGTCATTACTGCAAAGAGGGTGCTCTCCTAAGCCTACTTAGTCTACAACTTCTCAGTGTGAAATACTGTCCCCACTCAAAAGCAAACTGGCTCGCACCTTTAGCTTGATCAGCGGTATGGGGCTACAGTTTCAGTTATCTGTGATGCTTGTTGGATAAAGATCTACCAAGATTCCTGAAGCCTGTAATCCTTTACCAAAGTCTTATTGATTCCTCACACCAGTCCAGACAGACCCACATGAGGCGGGACTGATGATATCCCTCCAAACAGACACATCAAAACTTATGTCACTGCTTGCATCCTGTCTGGTCAGCTCCACATTGGTGCACACCTTATTAGAGAGTATTCCCACTTCATTGCCCTTGGTGGAGCATATCAAGCCACTGCTGGCTGAACAAAGAACTTGTCAAGGGCTTTCTGAAATTTTGAAAAAGGTTTAGTTTGACACTGATATATTGGATGGATATTGCTGGGTGTAACACCCTGCTTCCCTCCAAAGTCAAACATTCACTGACAGTTGAACTATAAATGTCTGCTGTCAGACATGAACATGACCAGAACAAACTGTGTATTCTGGATAACCATATACAATTAACATATAGAATTTGGTTGCTTATACAGGAATTTTCTTGGATATAATTAATCTAAAATTAAAATTCCATCAATTCTGGTTGTTGGCCAAGTGAAACCTTTGGTCACTTCCAGAATTTCTCTAGAACATTTCCCATAGTTGTGTCTTGATTACATAAGTTGAAGTGTATGATTCAACTCAATTCAAGATTATTTGTATAGCGCTTTTCACGAAACAGTCGTTGCAAAGCAGCTTTACAGGAAATTAAGTTTCTACAATAGATTTATATATTGCAGAAACTTAATATATTTAACTTATGGCAAAATTAGGTTGATTCTGTATATTATCTGAGGGGTTGGCATCATCTCTACTCAGGTGTTTGGTCATCTCGGATCATGTAAGGGTTGGATCCAGGCTGAAGCTTGTGTAATTCCTAGTTAACAAGGAAATATTAATCCCATGGCAGAAACAGATAAACAAATAAAGATGTAATTAGCATAGCTGTTGTTCCATCCAAGCAAATTGTTTTAGTTCAACCCAAGCTAAAGCATAATAATGTGCATTTGATCAGATATTACTGCAGTACAAGATTATGAGATGCATTATATGAATGCTTGGCTAAAGAGATGTGTCTTTAATCTAGATTTAAACAGAGAGAGTGTGTCTGAACCCCAAACATTATTAGGAAGGCTATTCCAGAGTTTGGGAGCCAAATATGAAAAAGTTCTACCTCCTTTAGTGGATTTTGCTATTCTAGGTATTACCAAGAGTCCAGAGTTTTGCAAACTTAGGGAGCCGGTTGGATTGTAGCGTGATAGTAGATTAGTTAGGTACGCAGGAGATAAACCATTTAGGGACTTATAGGTAAGTAATAATATTTTGTAACTGATACGATACTTAATAGCTAGCCAGTGCAGAGACTGTAAAATTTGAGTAATGTGATCATATTTTCTTGACCTGGTAAGGACTCTAGCCACAGCATTTTGTACTATCTGTAGCTTGATTATTGAAGATGCAGGACAACCACATAGCAGTGCATTAAAATAGTCCAGTCTAGAGGACCATGAATGCATGAACTAGCTTTTCTGCATCAGAAACACTTAACATGTTCCATAGCTTGGCAATGTTTCTAAGATGGAAGAATGCTGTTTTTGTAACATGGAAAATATGATTGTCAAATGATAAGTTGCTGTCTAATAAAACACCCAGATTTTGACTGTAGAGGAAGGAACAGTACATCCGTCTTAGTTGTAAATTGTGATCCAAGAGATTCTTTTTTTTTTTTTTTTTTTATGGGTCAAAAGGGCCCAGTTGAAGAATAACTTTAGGTTTTCCTCCAAAGTTTGTGGAGAGTCGGGGAACTCTCAATGAATTTAATGTAGCATGTACTATAGTTTTTCAAAAGTTTACTTGCTCTGTAATCATAAAAACACAATGATGCCTCAAATTGAAGATACAAGCCTAAGAGAGGCTCCCGCTGACCACTTCAAGGGCAAGGCTGGTCTGCATGACTAGCCGCTTTTCCAATGTCGGGCCAGTGCAAGCCAGTGCTTTAAACGGGCCGGGCGGGGCTAATAGCCTCGCACCTGTAGCACCGAGCCCAAAATCATGATGGGTTTCCACCGTCGGGCCAGAAGCTCTGCAGCGATTCACTAAAACCCGCCCTTTACACGCCTCTCTAGAACGACGTCACACAACCCATTAATTTCACCAACAGAAAACTAAACATAAAATATAGCTGCAAGCAGCGATGGCGGGCCCAAGCCGATGCAAACGCCACTCCGGTGGCATCAGGAAAACTGTGCCCAGCGGGCAGTATTTACAGTAACCCTCTAGCGTCTGGTTTTAAGGGACACGGCAATTAAAGGGTTAATCCAAACCATTAAGTCTGTGCAATACATACACACACAGAACAACATATAAAACTTTAGTAACACTTTCGAAAAGGTTTCAGTAATTAACATTAACTATATTAATTAACATGAACAATTATTAATGTTAGTTAATAAGCTAAACTTAAACATGATTAACATTTAAATTTGTATCTGTTAACATTAGTTAATGCACTGTGAATTAACATTAACATTTTGATTAACATCAACAAACTTTAATAAATGCTGTGAAAATATATTTTTCATTGTTAGTTTACATTAGTTAATGCATTTAACATGTTAACAAATGAGACATTATTATAGTGTTACCAAACCTTTTAAAAATGTATAAGCATTTTTTAACAATTTACTTTTCCATGAACTAATATGATTAATTTTACTAACACAAATAAACAAAGTAAAAATATATTGTTCATAATTAGTTTATGTAGTTGGTATTAAGTTCATATTAAGTTATAAGTTATCATATAGTTCATATTAAGTACTAAACTAATACATTATTAAAATGTAAAATTGTATCTGTTAACATTAGTTAATGCACTGTGAATTAACATGAGCATTATGATTAAATAACAGTGGTTCATAAGATAATTTAGAAATTGTAAGTAAATAATTAATAAACTATTTAAATGTACATTTATAAATGCAAAAAAATGAAACTGTACAACTCTACACTTGATAAAAAGACAAATAAACCTTGACAACTTCATTGAAAATAAATAAATAAATACAATTCAATTGTACAGTTTTACAGTTTCATTTTTTTTTTACTTTTTTTGCATAAATATTTCTGACTTCTGTATAGGGTTGTAACGATATACCGGTATATACGGTATACAACAATATAAACTCGTACGATTATTATATCGTGTACATTTGCTTATCTACGGTATTTGGAGAAAATAAAAGATGCAGTATCTCACTTGCGCCTAGGCAACAACTTTCCACTGTACTGTTCTCTTGCTCCACCCATACGTGCAGCAGAGACACCATCAGACACAGAGATTATCTCTAATCTCTATCCCACGTCGAAATATAAATCAAAATTGGTAGTGTGGGAATACTTTGGATATAGAAAAGACGAACGCTTATTTGTCTTCGAGGATAGACACAGTTCACAAAAACTGGTCGCAAAGCAGCCGTAAAAAGAGGAAACACATTGAACATGTTTACCTGTATTTCAGAACACTATCCCTCTGTGCAGATACAGTTATGTCCCATTTATATCTTAAGGTTAAAGTCTTATGATTTCCGTGATGCGGCGTGAATCCCAGAATCCAGTCATGACAATGAATTTACAATGCAAATGTCACATAAAACCCTCGGTTTGATTAATAAATCAAAAACAGAGCTGTCAAATCACTACATGGTCTAGTGTCTGTGATTATTAAAGCACAAAAACACTGCTATATAAAAATATAATCCGTTTGTTTTGCGTTTCCCTCTGTGAGTGAGGGGTGTTGAGTCGTGTACTCCTTACTCTAGTATGCTCGCTGGCGCCGCTCATAGTGTTTAACAGCATCTGCTGTCTCACTATCTGAGGACAAACACTGAGAGCCTCACTGACACTGAGAGAACAATTAATAATCCTTTCATCCTTTTATTTGAGAAAACCATTGTCAAATACACGCAAAGCTATTCACAACTACCCGTCTCCTTCTTCTTCTTCTGTGATTTGGCAGCTTAGATGCTTCAAATGCGTATTACTGCCCCCTTCAGTTCACTTCTACCCGTCAAAATAAAAGTCCGCTTTTTAACTTGAAGAAATTGACAGAAATTACGATTGTACTATAATGTAGACTACTTCTAAAATAATAATAATAACAAATAGAAACATTTAAGGAATATAATTTCCCCCTCATTTTTATTTAGTAAATCTCTGTTGTGCAGCTCGAAAGCATAAAAGGATAAAATTATTTTCATTTGATTACATTTTAAAACATTAATTAAATTATTAAAGCTTTATACATTAATTTCATTACCACCATTGTTGATAGTATATTTGTATTATGTCATAAAAATCCAGAATCCAGAAAAATTAAGTCAAACCAGAATTTATGAATTGTTATGAATTATTAATGATGAATATAAGTTGTTAAACTAATATATAAATCAATGATGAAATCTACTTGAATGTTTTTGATGAATTCAATTTGAATAAACACATGCTTTGTCAAGCAAAAACCCTGTTTTGATTGTTTAATACCGTGTACCATGATACCAATGAAAAAAACACCAACAACAACCAAAAATTACTGATTATTTTTTTCTGGTGATTAACGATATGTTTAAAAGTCTCTCTCTGTCTCTCTGTCTCCCTCTCTCACTCTCAATCAAATGCCTGATAGGTTTTTTATTTTTTTAATTATTCATAGAGTTTTGTAAAGTCATGAAACTAACCATACTTCCTCAGAATGGCTTTTTCCCTGCATGTAAAAAGTTTAGAAGTTTTTGGAAACTGCACTTTAAAGATATAAGAAAATGTCTGCTATCTTTTTTTACTCTTTTTAATAAATTACCATTTAAACACCGTTCAAGCTATCCACAAGCTGTTCACAATTTAGCATCTTCAGTGTCTTGGCATCATGTTGACAAAGTTTGGTGTGAACTACTTGTTTCTGCTTGGAGGAGTATGAATTAATCTGCAGCTTGATTATTCCAGAAATTGACATTAAAACAAAAATAGCCGGCTTCCTGTTGGTCGTAGCTAATTAGTGTAAATTAGAAAGTTGTCCGGCTTGATTAGAACAGTATATATTCTGGGTTTGGTGACTGTAGCTAAAACTAACCCCCCAAGTTTTGACAAAAAGTGGCGCTATAGAGTGCCTCCTCCACGCCCGTTTATGAGCTTTTGCCAGTGTCTATCTATAATTAATACTGATGTGTGTGTTGAGTTTTATGAAATTCTAAACATCTTAAGTGCCTCAAAATCACCAGAAAAGAATATTGAGGTTTGACACGTTGCCATGGCAACATAATTTTAGATATCAATATTCCCTTCACAGTTTCACATCGGCCGTGTTTTGTCATTATTCTGATGAAGTTTGAAGCAAATTGGGTAAAAGTAAGATGCTGAATTCAAAGCATTTTGAAAATGACACACTTCCTGCTGCCAGTTGGTGGCGCTATAACTTTTACTCATAATTGTCACATCGATGCGATCGGCTTCATACACCGAACAAACCACTGAAGTGTGATCAAAATCAGACAATGTTTGTGGACTTTATTAGACACTTCCTGTCTCTCAATTCTCGCCATAACTTCATCGCCTCGCCACGGGCAAACCGTTCGAGATATCAAAAATCCCTCCGCAATTTAGCATCCCCAATGTCTTGA
Organism: Gymnocypris eckloni scoliostomus; assembly: GCA_027564155.1. Lineage (NCBI taxonomy): Eukaryota > Metazoa > Chordata > Actinopteri > Cypriniformes > Cyprinidae > Gymnocypris > Gymnocypris eckloni. Next base: position 8,478,345 of record CM050436.1, on the reverse strand, counting down.
GATCACATTCACCGGGTTTGGGGCTCGTCTGTTGAAAATCCTGGGAGGAGTATTTCAAATTCCAGAGCATGTGCTTTTTAAACAGCCCTGGATAGCCGACTTCCTGTTGGGCGGAGCCCATGACATGCGGCGCAAAAGTTGTTCGGCTCAATGAGATCTATATGTGTACCGAGTTTCATATGAATACGTGCAAGTATGTGTGAGCTATTCATCAAGTTTTCTGGTGGTGTTCCAGGGGGCGCCATAGAGCCTCTGTGCCACGCCCGGGTCCCAGCCTCAGCGGCGTCCTAACTGCTGTGGGTTCCAATGTGTTTGCAAATTTTCAAGAGATTTTGACCATGTTAAGCCCCCCAAAAATGCCTGGATAGTCAAAAAAAAGAATCCTAACGAAATCAATAGGGCCCTGCGCTTTTCTGGCTTGGGCCTTAAAAAAAAATAGAATCCTTACGAAATCAATAGGGTCCTGCGCCTTTCTGGCTTGGGCCCTAATAAGTAATTGGAGTTAGCATGATCACAAACTGAACATGATAAAAGCGTCCATTTGTTTGCATATTTTTTTTATATTTCGATCCAAAAGCATCAATGTTTTACAATAATAAGTGATACATTGATCATAATGAAAAAGAAAGAGGACACATAGCTCAACCAACTTTCAGATGAGTATGTTTCTGTTTATTTGTAGTCAAGAATACATCACTTTTAGAATCGTTTCTAAAAAAAATTCATCAAAAATACGACCTGAGTAGAAGAGGGAGCTCCCGTACAAAAAACATTATTTTATTTTTTTATGACATACACGGAGCTAAAGTCTCGAGATGACACTTATGACAGATAAAATATGTTATTAAATAAATATATGATTGTGATAGCCTGAATGAGAAGCTGACTGAGAAGCTCTTATTTCTTCAAGCGTTTGTTTTTACCATGTTTACTATGGTAATGGCTAGCGTGGATAGTCTTTTGCATCGCTTAGGCTATTTCTGCCTTAATGTGATCATAATCCGCATCGGATCTCAAACAATTATTTCAAACACTTACTGCTGTTTGAAAGTGAGTTTTAAGCTAAAATAATTTTCAGAAGTCTTTAATGCTGATGTTATAGCCTAGCTGCTAACTTTCTGAAATGATCTGCAGCGCTGATACTCTCCAGACATGGAGAAACTCTGCCTTTGTTCATAATCACTCCTCTAGCCCCTGTTGGCCCGCTTTGGCCCAAAGGTTTTCGTCGGGCAAAAAACCCAGGACGTTGGCCCAGAGGAAGCACCGACGAGGCACAATCAAACCCTGGAAGTGACAGTGGAAACACGACTGGCCCTGGCATGCACTGGCACGCCCACTTTTGGCCCGACAGTGGAAACATGGCTATTGTTTCCATATTGGATTTGTGAAAGAGGGGCCCTGCTGTGGCCCAGCCAGAGCTCACAGGGGTCAAGATGCCTCGAGCAGTCTTTGGGCACTAGTCAGAAATCTCTTCTATTCATTCATCCTGATCCTTTCACAGGATCCTGATCCTGTCTTCATGTGGCTCAGTGGTTAGAGCATTGCGTTAGCAGCGCAAAGGTTGTGGGTTCGATTCCCAGGGAACACATGTACTGACAAAAAAATGTATAACCTGAAATGCAAGTCGCTTTGGATAAAAGCATCTGCTAAATGCATAAATGTTAAATGTTTCATTCTGAGGGGTAATCTTTCACTGCTTTTAGCCCTCTTGATCTAGTACACCACAGATAATCATAGAGCTGATTAAAGGAGTCTTGCCATGTATGACTGTACCATCACATTCCTATGCTTCTTTTACTTACCTCTACTTTTTCTTTCACCTGGAGGGTTCAGGGTGAAGCATGTTGAGAGTGGAAATACTCTTCAGCACTGCCTTGATACTGGAATAATGAACATCAGTTGCTTTCTCTTTATGAGAAATTATAAATATAAATCCTGAAAACTAGATCCGTTGAATGTGCCACAGTCATTCATATGATGTGTTTCCTTTCAGGCATCTGCATTGATCTTAATACATTGGCTATCTCAGAGATTTCTTAGAGAGCAAAACGGTAAGAAAGCCTGTTTTGAAGGATAGAGGCAACTGTTGTCAGTAACTTCACTACCCACTGTAAAACTTTTGACTTAACTTGGAGACCTATGAGGTCCCTTTTCTCTTTCATTCTCTTTCTCTGTTTTTTTTTTTTTTTTTTGTTCAAGTGGACTACTACTGTGTAAATCTATCACACCACTACTCACTCTCATCCTAACATGCTGCTCTTGTCTATTGAATAATCTCAGTGGGTATTCAGACAGCATTACACTCGCTCAAGTATTCTCTGTGTGTGTGTGAATTTGTTTTAAACAAAGCATATAATATCCAGCATTATTTTTATTTAATATTTTTATTTTACATGGCCATTTTCCACACCCTTTGTGAGTAATAGATTTTAATACCTACAAAAATATATTTTAAAGGATACAAATTTGGAAGGTTACAATTGTGTGCATCAACAATATTTTTCAAAAGAGCAATGAAAATTATGTCCTCTTTAATGTTAATCAAACCACTACTCTGTACTTTTCTCAGCCTATATTTGAAGGGAGAGAAAGTGCTAATAACATTTCCTTCCCCTAATTTTGTTTACTATTAGTCTATATGGTAACTAGGGACGAACGCCTGCCCTCGGTACTTATCACAAGAAAAGCCAAGACAGAGAGGAATGGAGGCAAAGAATGCTAGGTAGAGGGGAGTGGGTAACTAAGCAGAAAATGAAGAGAAACATAAAAGAATGGGAGCTGAAGGAGGTCAGGCCCATCACAGGCTTAGCATTGCCTTCAAAGATGGCTGGGACAGGTGGCAGCTTGAGACAATCTCACTCTGCAGGGCAGCATCCTCTCAGGAGATAAGGGATCCCTCTGTCCATCCTCCCCCTCCTCGTCTCCCACCATCCCCCCGGTCTCCTCACCTCTCCTCTCCTGCGTGGTGCTCTGCGCTGGAAGCTCTTTGATGTGTGTGAAGTGGGATGACTGGCTGGGTATGAGGTACAGGAAGGGTTCTGCGTGGAGGTCTCTTAGGTGCTCGCTACTCTGTGCTCTCATTAAGGCAGTGGGGTCGGGTTAATCAGCTTTAAAGTTTATACACATACACTTTTGTCTGCCCTGGGAAGCCACCCCTGGGTACCACCTGCTTGATAAAGAAGCAACAAAGGCGAACAAGAGATGGCGAGAGCGAGAGACAGGAAGAAAAAATTTCATTCCCTGACTCTCTTAGTTGCGCTCTCTCACTCTCCTAAGGCCTGGTCTCTCAACAAGACCTGTGTCGCTGAGGATTATTTGGGAAGCTTTGTTTGGTGGGACAGAATAAATGGATTACAACTCCTGCTTGCTTTTAGGCCATAACTCTCTGGGTGCCGAGAGGGATACGGGTTTGCACTAAGGGACGGAGCAAAGTGCAGAATGTGGACGTGTAAACAAAGGGGAACAAGTGACAAATGTGAAAAATAAAATAGCAGGGAGTTGGGCCAATTTGTTTTCTGTTGGAGCAGGTCACAGATTCAGAAAACATCAGCTGTTGAAACTGAAGCTAATTTTATTCCCAATGTATTTAGAGCTCTAAATTCAGCAAGTGAAGCAACTAACGTTTTCAAACAGGATGAGAAAAGTTAGTGACAAATAAAGAGTTTGCGAGTGAGACAAATGGAGCCAGCTAGGTGCAGGTATTAATATCCCCTGAGGTGCTGACCCATATCTACCCCTGTGACCTGACCATGATTACACGGATTACCTCAATACAGAACTATCTCTCTCCACCTTTTGCTGTCTTGTTTAAAAGAGGCACACAGGGATTATTGTCTTGCTGGCCCTTCTTAATTATCCCTCTGTGGAATGTTCAAAAATCAATAGAAGAAACCTGTTCTGTGATTGGCTCTGTTAATGATAAAGCAACAATATGACATACTCCTGATGCCTTCTTATACACTGCACTGTAGAAAAGCACAATCAAGATATTTTTCATTGCTAAGTTCAACATTTTGTTATGTAATTCTATATCCATACAGGGAAAAAGAATATGAATAAAAATAGTAACCTATATTTAGGGTAAACATACCTATTAAGCTCACCAAAATCTATATTGAGACATTTTTAGTGCACAAGATGAAGTTAAAATAAAATATTAATCTCTCACACAAAAATATTTAATTAAATTTTAAATGACAAAAGCATTATAATTAAGCTATACATCATTAAATTAAAAAAGTCCGGCTGTGCTTAATGGGTACATTTTTGTACCATTTAAGCACACCCCTGTCCCCATTAAGCTCACATCATAGTTTATTAACAATTCTTGTTTATTTTAAGGAAAATTTTAAATAATAATTTAAAAAAATACATATTATTTGAAGGTACAAAGTAAATCACAAAAAAATCAGAACTCTAAAATCAAGCAACAATGAATTCAAGTCGATCAGTTCTATATTCATAATAAAGTGTCATCTCACATTGAAATATCTAGACTAGTCCACGTTCAGCTAAGTAACACATTCAAAAATCAGATAAAACAAACCAATAAAACATTTTCTTCATGGGGATGAACACAGAAAGTCTCACAACCACCCTATAATGATAAAAATCCACCCAGTGTTTGTTTTTTTATCTACTAAAATCTTTATCCCTTTCTCAAATCGAGCTGTCTATCCATGTGGCGTCACACGAGTGGAGGCCCCTCCCACGATTGTTGATTGACAGTAGCATTTCAGCACAGACTGCACTGGTGTCTTACCTCAGACCCGCCCTGAGTGAGCTGTCATCAGTTGTTTCACCGCCAGAGCAGATGTAGACAAGAATGACTCCTAAGCGATTGATGTGTTTTTGTTGTTGGATGTAAAAGTGATTATTAGTGATGGTGAAGTGAAGCATTCTAAACCAATGAAGATTTCAACCCAATTGTATCGGAAAAAGGTTCATTACTCGAAGCTTTTTAAAATGGTTCATGCTGTGGCCATCTTGTGGTCTTAAAAATGAACAGCACCTTCCAAAGTGCTGTGATTCATTACAGCTGCTGGTTTCACATCTGGTTCTACTACTGATTCCTTGTTTTAATTTATTGTATAAAAATAATGGCCATTTTCAAAGTGATTAATTTTTGTCTGTGTACTGCCACTAAAATAATTAAAATAAATAAAACATAAACTCATGAATTAAATTAATAAAGAATCTGAAAGAATCTGTCAATGTTAACTCGGTGACGAACGTCACATCACTAGTGAACATTGTCCTTTACTCCGCCATCTGAGTGGCTGAAGTGGATTACGTTTGGTTTTGAAGTGAAAGTGCCCTCAAACTACCTAAATGCGTCTATGTTCGTGCGAATCATTCGTGATCCAGCTTCACATACAGAAGAAGTGAGTACAAGGTTTTTTAAATTAATATTTGCAAACCTTTCCTAATAATGTCCTAAATAGCAAATTTCACAATGAAAGCAGCTAAAGTGAGCGCTCGGAAGAGAGGGTCGGAGTCAGCAGAGCTCTTTTTCATTTAAAGGAGAATGACACAATATGGCTTGCTCTGAAAATAGCTGTTTTTGACAGGCAAAAAAATGTGTTTTTTTTTTTACTAATTTTTCACCAAACGATGTTACAGACCTTTCATTAAGACCCTAAAGAATAATATAAACTTGTGGGAAATTGGCATTATATGACCCCTCTAAAGGCCCGTACACACCGGGACGAATATCGGCACGCGTTATTCGCCAGCGTTTTTCAACGCGTTTTTTGTGTTCACACCCAAGCGATTTTCACTGACGATGAGCCGAGTGAACATGCAAATTCATTCCCTGACATTAGATGGCGCTTAATGTAAAACAGAAATACCCCGGTACACAAGGTGGCGCTGCGCAACTTTACGCTTCTGACACTCGCTTGTCACTCAGAAGAAGAGAGCAAATATTCTGCTTGTCAAAATCATACAAATTTGTCATAAAGTTATTTGTGTTCAGACACCAACGAGACCAGCAGCTCTACATTCACCTTGCCTTGCATCTTCTTTGTCTTCTTATTTCTTCCCGGCAGTGTAGATCTCACCGTCGTTTAGATTTTTTTTATAGTAATAAAAATAATTTAGTTCAGTTAGAGGACACTGCAATTAAAACTGAACGCTGCTGCTCAATGCAGTGCACCGAACGAACGAGAGCCATGCATCACAGTATTGATTGTTACCTGTATTTTAAATCAAACATTGTGTTTGGGGTTATAATTGATAACCAGATTTCGCCGCAGGATTAATTTCCTGAATATAACGTGGTAACGGTCGGTAACTCTAGTGCAATTTGAACGGGAGCGGGCGGTCTAACAATATCCCGTTCCCGACGTCCTTTCAGAACAGCATATCTGCGCTTTATTCTTATCGTGCACCGGTACAGCCTGCACTCGGACCGTTATCCACGTGCTGCATGCACGAACCAGTGCTTGGTTTTATTTGCGGGGTCTGAGCAAAGCATGTGCAACGATGAAGATATAATATACAGCTCTCAAACAGAACTGGCAGGTTGTGATGAGTGACAGATCAGAATAAAGATGGAGTCGTTGGATGGACGTTCAACTCGTCTTTCCTTTTTTCTTTTTTTGTATTATGCTTATTCTATCATTTTAAATGACAGACTGTGTCGAATTTATTTATTTTTCTCTGCTGCACTTTTCACTGTGTTAACAGCAAGATGTTAAATGAATTTAGTGTTTTGACAAGACTTATAAAATATATATTAGGCTAAACCTACATTTTTTCCTATTGTGTTGTAGGCTGAATGTTAGCATAAACAAATTATATCCTGATAAAACGAATAAAAATAAGGATTACAATTTTTATATAACTTTTTTTCTCTCTGTGACACTTTATTCCGTGTTGGCAGCAAAATGTTATTGACATTTTTCTGTCAATAAATACAATTTTATGCAGACTACACTTTTATTTGTTAGCCTAACTATCTGTTCAAGCAGAAATATGAGTGAGCCGAGAGCGCACATACACGGTTCGTTTGCGCATCATTTATAATGGACATAATGCGCGCCTAATCCAACTGAGAGATGTAGTTTGCATATCATATGATTATACCACGTTTTTGAGCAACCGTTCAGTCTGTATTACACACGATGAGAAATATGTGCTGCTCCGAAACACAGAATATGTAGAGAGGTGGTACTGTTATTTATTTATGTATAGGCTATATATTTTTTTACATGACTTAACAGGCGAGTCATAATATTAGTGAATATATTATATTGTAGTTTTATCTCTCGCCCCCCTGGTTGAGAAACATTGACCTAAAGCGTGATCTTCAAGCATTGTCTTCGTGATCGATCTATTAGGCATCCCTGCTCTAAGTGATGTTTAAAAAATTAAATAAAATTTGTTTCTCATTTATTTGAGAATTTATTTGCTGATTTTTATTTTATTTAAACAGTGCATGACGCAGAATTGCCGCTGATATTAAAGTCAAAGTATAAAACACGCACGGCGCTTACAGGGTATTGTAATGTAACTCCCCATCGTGTGTAATGGGAAAATTTCCTCACCGTCACAACCCTAGTGCTCGGCAAGACTGTTTTGTGTTTGAGCGCCCCCAAGTTGTGTTTTACTGTAAATTCAGCTGCTCCAGACATGTGAGCAAAAGCGCCAATCTCATTGGTCGGATAGTTTTTGACGCGGCGCGTCAAACCAAAAAAACGAACCTGAGGCGTCTTTTAAAAAATTAGGCTTTTACGCGTGGCGTTTTCGCGTCGGTGTGCACACTCACATTGGCGCCCTTTGTTTAGTCAGGAGGCGTTAAACGTCGGTGAATATCGCGCGCGAAATGTGTGTACGGGCCTTTAAGCCTTCTCAAGGTGGAAAGCGTAAATGACAACAGGAAGTTTTTAAAACATAGAAAATGTGTTTGCAAGTAGTCAATAATTCACGAGTAATAATATTTAAAACATACTTTTTTTGCACCGATTTTGAGGCTGAAATACACTATACGATTTTTGTCCCGATTTTCCACAGATTTACAGCCTAGAGAAATTGATGCTAGTTGCCAAATATAAGAGCCAGTCTGCCGATTTGAGTTGACTGATTCCATAGAAAATCAATTAACTTAAATTAAAGTGACAACCATCAGTTAATATTTAAAGTCTGTTTATGAAGCATTTACATAGACGTTCAATATGGAAGAGCTTAAAGAGAGCACATTGAGCTTAATTGGAGCAGCAACAATTTTTTATCCATTTCATGTAATATTTATTAAAATGAGAGGATTTTGCTAAATAAATAGTCTATGTCATGTATTAAGTTCATACATATTTTAATATGAGCAACTATTATTAACAAAGTCTATAAAATTACATTTTTTCTTATTGATGTCAAATTGAAGCTGTGTGATTTTCATAGTAGTGTACCCTTTAAGCTCACCTTAAAATAAAATGAAATTTTAAAAATGACAGCACTGTAAAACGTCAGACCAGCAAAAAAAACAATAATTATAATATTATGGATGTAAAAGTACAAGCCAGTAATGCCTGTGAAGTAATATATTAGCGTAGCACACAATTTTATACAGCTAGTCAGCTAACTGTGTTCTGTAGCATCTGCGCTATGTTGCTAAAACTATCTTTTGGATCTAATGTAATTATTTCCCACATCCAAGTTCCAGGTTATAATATGCAAAAGTCTGAACATTATTCTCTTAATTTTACAATAAGTTGTGAAACATACCCAAAATAAAGGCTTTAACGCCCGTTTCACACTGCAAGCGTGAGCGGCGCAGAAGCGGTGCGTATGCAGAGCAGGAGCAGTGCGCGCCCATTGACCTTTCACACCGGTAGCGTTTGCAGCGCGCGGCTGAACAGCGTCTTCTGTACAGAATGGGCAAATTCGAATCTAATTTTAAATACAATTGGTCTTGATTTATTATTAGAATAGTTTATATTACTGTATTTGTTTTATTTACACTGTACATGTGCATCTGTGTTTATGTGCAGTACGTATTGTAGATAGAAGAAAGGCAATTGCGCTGTATTTGTTACTACGGAGATTACGAAGAAGGATACGACGTAGATTTTGGGTGCCCCCAGGCAACGGAACAGCAAAAAACAATAACTGAACATAGCAGAAATGTTATAGTTATACATTGTGTTTATATTGAATATGGTCAATATTTTAAAGGTTTGTATTTGTAACCAGAAGTTTCTTTTTGCACATATATACTCTAAGCTGCTGTTCTTTATGTTTGTTTGTATTGATTGTTATTTACAGATTGTAAAAAGTTGTACTGATTGGACAGATTGTACTTTTTGTCTTTCAATACGAAAAACACCCATTAAAAATGACGTACCATCTGCCAACGCAAAATGACTAGTCCTTTGTAAAAAAAACACATTAATTTTAGGAGAATGACATGCCTTTGAAGTTTTGGTCAAAAGATTACATCTACAATGTTGACATATTTTGCATCTTTATTCAACATTTAACATTTATTAGCAAACCTCTTCATAATGCCTGCTGACGAACGCTTCTTTAATAATGAAGCAATATCTGATAAACATACTCATAAACAGCAGATTTACAAGCAATCTCCATGCTAACATCTTCAACATGCATCGTAAATGTCTTTATTAACACTATATGTAAACGTTTTAATAGGGATATTAGCAAACACACGAAAAACACACTTTCAAACAAATCACCCACATCATAGACTTATTTGGTGTAGCTACATGTGTAATATTTATGTGACGTATTTGAATATGTATTTATTCGTTTGTCACTTCGTGTAATATCAAATGATCAATCCACTGCATCCCATGCCTTTTCTTTGGCTTGTAAGTCCTTATACATCAAATTTTTTGGGTCATAAATAAATTTTGTTTTTCAACTTCTACGATGAGACGAGTGTCGTCCATTAGGTCATCTTCCAAGTGTACTCTGAAGACCCCCGTCTGGCTACACCGGGCGCTGTCACGTACGTTTGTTGATGATGCCTGTTGTCAGCATGACATCTGCTTCTATGCCAACATATAGGCCTTTAAACTACACAATATATATTACAACTTGCTACGAAATTGTTGAACTTCATGGTAACTGTTTAAAATACATTACATCCCATTTACAAACTTTAAATATGTTTTTTTTTTGAGTGTCGATCATATATAATGTCCTGTCACTTTAATTGAGCATAAGCAGCGCAGCAAAAATAGACTCGGCGCCGAAACGATCGCGGCACTGCCGCTCCTGCTCTGCTCCTGCTACGCGCTGCCGCGCCGCCCCTGCGTGCTGTGTGAACGCTCTCATCCGTTAACGTGGGCGCCGAAAAAAATACGCGCTGCTTACGCTTGCAGTGTGAAACCAGCGTTAAACATAAAAAAGAAAACACATTTAAAGAGCCACTCTTTTGGTGCAAGTTTTTAGACAGCTTTCAAAATGGCCACCAGAAATGTAAACAATATGGAGACCCATATTTTAGTGTGCAGTGATCTGATTGACTTGAAATTGTAAGATGTATATAGTAACAAACATATCAAAAACATCAAGTAGGATAATAAATGATTATGTTTTTATAATCTGATCTCAAAAATGGAAGTGTGCTTAAAGGTGGGGTATGTAATTTTTCAAAAACGCTTTAGAAAACTGAGTCGGGGCAGAGTACCAAAACAAACTTGTAGCCAATCAGCAGTAAGGGACATGTCTACTCATTATTAGGGTTGGGTATCATTTGAATTTTATCGATTTCGATTCCGATTCCGATTCTGCTTATCGATTCCGATTCTTTTCAATACCCAGTTTCGATTCCAATGTGATTAAATAATGATATCAAACATTTATCCCATGTCACTTTTTAGCAAACCATTGCACGAGAGCCTATATTTTAGTATGCATTTGAGAGACGTTCCTGGCGCTGAGGCAAAGCTGCAGTGCGCGTCTGAAAAGTCTCGTTGGATGTGGATGCAAAAAAACACACCGGTTCCGCGTCTTAATAAAGGCTTTTCTTGTCAATAAAAAGGGGACAAAAACTGCAGTTTTGAGCAGGGTGGTCAAGCTTAGATCAGTGGTGGCACTGCTGCACGGATGAGCCAAGAGATCACAACATTGTGATCACACACCTCAAAGGTTGAGGAATGAAACAGACAAATCATTTTAATTTAGGAATAGAATCACGTTAGTGTTTGAGTCATGTTCGCGATCTTTAACGAACTATTAAATTAATGTCATGTTGGTGGTGACACCTCTCTTGCAACATGTTTAGCTATCACAGATATTATAATTAGCTTTTTTGGCTTCTGATCGCAAATGCAGCCAAACTTTGGAGGCTTAGATTAGCGAGCAAGGTCCTGGCAGATCACTAGATCACACCGGTCCTCACAGATGAAGAAAAAATAAGCACATAGGAATCGATAGGAGGAATCGAAATTTTAATTTGACAACAAGTATCCGATTCCTGACCTTAAGTATCCGATTCTGGAATCGGAATCGATTTTTGATGCCCAACCCTACTCATTATATGAAGGAGAGAGCGTTCAGTGAACAGCTGTGCCGAGTGACAGAAAGATAGTGATGGCGGATAAAAAACAAAAGTGGAAAATATCTGCGGAACGATAAGGCAAGAAGTAGGACCTGTGTAAATATCGGATCAGCTTTCCAGTCGTGGAGAGAAGTCAAGGAGCGCAAAGCCTGCGATCGGACGCCGAGGTTGCTTTGGTGCTTCTCGATAGATGAGTAACACCCTATATACACCGGACGCGTTGTGCCACAACAGCTAAAATCTGCCGACACTGGACGCGATAAAGCGACCATTGAAAACTATTTGAAATTTGTGTCAGTACGTCATAAATAGAATGCGACAGCAGTTCTCTGTTGCGCCGCGCAGCATCCAGTGTAGACACGGGGTGCGTCTCAATCAGCTCCCTAGCTCGTGAATAAGTTGATCATGTACACGAATTTAGTCATTGGTAAGTTCCCTGACTGCACATTGGGACAGTGATCACTCAAATTCCAGTGACATGATTACATACAGCGTCAACGGCAACATTGTAGAACGTCACTGCTTGAATTAATAAGCAACAGACTGGACCGATCTTTTTGATATCATTTTGTATTCTCTTTAAACCAGCGGTTTTCAATTCCAGTCTTGGTGCTCCCCCGCTCTGCACATTTTGGAATTGAGAACCGCTGCTTTAAACACATCATTTTGCTTTGTTTCACAGAACTAATCGTCGCCTGGGTTGCGTAGATTACGTATGTGTGGGGCAGAGCTATCAGGGGTAAGGGCATGCTTGTTTTGGGGATTTCAAATATCAACATTGGCTTCCAGAAATCGCTTACTCCACCTTTAATGGGTACGTGAGCTTAATAGGTACTTTTAGCCTAGTCTATTTAGTATACAGTATATCATTGTGAAGAGTTGATCTGCAAGGGTCTACTGCATCACAATCATCATATAACATATGATCTTATTGTTCAATTTTTTTTTTTTTTTTCTAAAATTTGTTTTACAACATTTTCCACGATGAAGAATGGACAAAAAACATTATTGATGTGCAGAATTACGTATTTTCAAAATTTACCAGTTGATGGTTTGCCTGAACTAATCCATCTAACCAGATGTCAAATGATCAAATGTATTTCTTCAGGGCAATTTACAAAAGGTGTGCTCTTGCATTCAAAAACAGAACAGAACCAAATGCTGAAGAATCTCTGGATTATTATTTAGTATAAAAGTAGTCAAACTCACACATTTACAATTTGCTTGGTGGATGAATAGTAGACCAGACGGCCATTGTTATAGGATATGGGATCAGTTGTTCTAAATTTGTCTTTCTTTCTTTCTTTCTTTCTTTCTTTCTTTCTTGTGCTTCAGCATAGAATATATATATATATATATACATTTTATTTTCTATTTAAGTGGGTGTAATCTATTTGCATTCAACAGAGTGATGAACAGCAGAGAGGGCCAGAAACATACAGTCCGACTCACAACATTCACTTTGACAACCAAAATATTTATTCACCCTTCACTCCTTCCCTCCCTACGTATCTCTGCTTTGTTTTTCTCTGCCTGCACTCTACCACCTCAATTCCAGGCACATTTAGTGCATTTGGATAATTTATACCACTGTAATTAGCCCATTATTATCACACTAATCTAGAGCTGTAATTAAACAGATTGCACAAAATTCAACAGTAACCCTCGCAGAGCAGTGCTCATGTGTGTTTACATGCATGCAGACGCAGCTGGATCTAGTGCGTGTTTTATAATACACATGCTGGTGTTTTGGTGTCCTCAAGGTACGCTTCTCATTATGAACTTATCAACTGCTTACAAGAACACACAGGTGTGCATGGTTGTGTTTTTGTGTCTGTAATACTTTATTTTCTGGTTCACACACAAATATAACTCATACAAACTCACTGGGTGTAATGCTAATCGGCCCTTCAGTCATCAGCTCTGTGCAGGCGAGCATATTTGAGCAATGAGATCATGAGTGAGTAAAGTGGTCTGGCAGTGAACAAAGCACACACACACACACACACACACACACACACACACACACACACACACGACATAGAACAGCACAGAACCACCATATGTTCCACATTACTGATTCACAAACTCTCCAGCCTTTCTGCCTTTACCTATCACACCTCTGATAATTTATTACGCTATCCTTGTACTTAATCAGTGAGGCAGTGACTCACTGAATAAGTGTTAATATTAAAGTTAGTGTTAAAATAGTACATGGGGTATAAGAGTGTCCACTATTATATATATATATATATATATGTGTGTGTGTGTGTGTATATATATATATATATATATATATATATATATACATACAATTCAAAAGATTGGTTTAATATATGAGGCAAGGTCTTAGAAATGTGCTCTTTTTATTCATGCTGGTTTTATTTGGTTTTGAAAAGGAAAAAGAAGAAAAGCAGTAAAAAAAATCCTTAAAGCAACTGTATGTAAGTTTTTTTTATTATGTGAAAAGACGGATTGCTTTATGGCAGCAACAAATGGCAGAAACTTTATGGCAGCCTATGTACAGCTGTTCACTGTAATTATGACAGAAATATCTTTTCAACAGTGAATATCACTCAATTAAGTTAAAATACACAGAACTACACATAGTTGCTTTAATCATAAGATCTTAATCATTATTTAAAATAAATAAATAAATAAATAAATTATCTTCTCTTCTGGCTCTCAACGGAGGCGGTCGCTTTCTCTCCCCGTCCTCACCCTTATCTTCCCTGCTTTGCTCCCTTGTCTCGTGAGAGACTCTCTCTGCACTGCTCTCCAAACTAAAATATTATGGATTAACTGGTCTCTTAATGCAATTGACACTATCGAAACTTGGGTTTCGGGGAACCTGACTGCCCTGACGGAACGTTTGCAGCCGGCTATACGATGGCGCGTGGGAGAGGTGGCGAATCGTGTGTCTTGCGGCTCTTTCCGTGGAGGACATTGATATCTACCTATTCGGAACCATGATAACAGGTATTTTGCTGATTGGATTAGGCTTTGCCCTGGGTTATCGAAGAATTCAGAAAACGGGAACAGCTGTCCAAAGCCCCACAAGGCTGCCCGTATGATTGAAGCTGTGGGAAGAGCGGTCAGCATTGAGACTGAGACTATAATCGCAATATGGATTCTACCAAGGAGAAGTTCACGGCTTTACAAAGGGAAATTGATTCAAATGGAGACCAAAATGGTCAAAATGGACAGAGAGTAGCCTGCAAAAATTGGAATGTTTACTCGCCCCAAAGACAAAACAATCTTATCTTTTTCTGGCTCCCCTACAGTGGCCTTGGCAAGGCTGTTGCTGGAATCTACCCCGGGAGTGCAATGCAGTGAGACGCTCTTGCGTTCCTCCCCCACCCTACAGACATTACATTTTCTACATTAAATTTAAGAGTAGCTTATCAGTGGTGACTATGTCAAGGTGATGTCCAAATTGCAGAAATGTACAGTAAAATGCATGCAATTAATTAATGATGTAGCTATTAAAACAGATTGTGAACACTATTAACAGCAATGATTATATTTTGCGGTCAAACTTATACAACCCGAATTTCGGAAATGTTTTTTTTTTTTTTTGAATACTGTTAATACTAAAAGACTTTCAAATCACATGAGCCAATATTTTATTCACAATAGAACATAGATAACATAACATGTTTAATCTGAGAAATGTTCAAATGTATGCACAAAATTTGCTAATTTCACATTTGATGCCTGCTACAGGTCTCAAAATAGTTGGGACGGGGGCATGTTTACCACGGTGTAGCATCTCCTCTTCTTTTCAAAACAGTTTGAAGATGTCTAGGCATCGAGGTTATGAGTTTTGGTGTTGGAATTTGGTCCCATTCTTGCCTGATATAGGTTTCCAGCTGCTTAAGATTTTGTGTTCTTCTTTGACGTATTTTTCATTTAATGATGTGCCAAATGTCAGTGTCACAACCAGTGGTTCACAACCTATTTTGTGCCAGTGCCCCCCTACCCATTATCCACGTCCCTCAACCCCTCATCAAATAAAACAGTTTAATTGTCTTCACTGAACATTACAGTTGATTATTATTTTGTGTTTATAATGAGGGCTGTTACTTTTACAGTACCATTCAAATGTATGTGGTCATTATAATTTTTAAGAAATTACGTTAATTTAAGGGTCCATTGAGTTGAACAAATAAGACAGTGAAGTACTTTTTGTACAGTGAAATATTTGAAAATAAAAATAATAAGATTAATTTAAGCTTAGTTTTTTAAGCATGTTGGTGATTTCATTACTACAATTTCAATTATGTTGATATCTGATTTAGCTTGCCCCAAATTTAAAGAGACTTGATGAAAAAATAAATATCCTGTTTAGAATATATCCACAGGGGCATAAAAAAACGATTTTAGTTTGTTCTTGGAACTCTTGAACACCCTTTCACTGCTGTAGTATGTATGGATGTTTTCAATTAGCTTTCAGTGAAAAATAACAATATTTATCCCTTGGTTTTACAAAATACCCCCTCCCCTTATTTTAGAATATATATTGAATATCATTTTTTTCTTACATAGTAGACATGGTAACTTTGGTGGTTAAACCACATTTACACTTGCAAATGTAAGAAATATAAACCCTCTTTTGCTATATTTCATAAATTCTGTGACAATAAAGTTTGCTTACAAATACTTCAAGTACAACCCCAATTCCAGAAAAGTTGGGATGTTTTGTAAACGCAATAAAATCAAGAACCTGTGATTTGTTAGTTCTCTTTAATTTTTATTTAATTGACAGAAGTACAAAGAAAAATGTCAGTGTGTGTAGGGCAAAGCAGGAAACAAAGCAGAAAATGTGCATGACATTTGAGCCCTCAGATGGCATTGCATGAGAAATCAACATGCTGTGGTGTTAAATTACCACATAGGCTCAGGAGTACTTCAGAAAACCACTGTCATTTACCACAGTCTGTCCTCTGTCCCAACTATTTTGGAGTGTGTTATAGCTATCAAAATAAAAATGTTTCATATTTACAAAATAAAATTTGTCCAGTAAAAACATAGGATATTCTTATTTGTACTTCAGTCAATTAAATATAGGTTAAAGAGAATGAACACATAACATGTTCTTGATTGTATGTCATTTCACAAAACGTCCGAACTTTTCTAGAATTGGGGTTGTAGAAAGATGGAAAACATATGCTTCTCATTTTCAAAATTATTATTTCAGTGCAGTCCTGATTTATATATTTCCTATATCAATTCAATAATTCAATTTATATTTTTGTTATTATCAATTACATTTTAAATCTAGCTTTTTTGTCATTGTGGTGTGCCAGCTATAATAAAAAAAGGATACAAATGTATTGAGCAGCAATCTGCGCTACAGAAAGCAGAGCGAACACTAAAGTAAAGAGCCGTTGCTATGGAAATTATACACTGTCTAGTCTAGAAGCGGTAGTATTAACACTACTACACCGGGCGTGAACGACGTGACATGTTGCGTCAAAGCACATGGATTCCGTTATAATCACTCGTTCAGTAACTGAGCACAAGCGCTACAGTAAACGGATGCTGCATTCTATTTCTGATGTGCTTGTGCTACAAACAAGTTGACAAACAGATACAGAAAGTGCGCTTTGATGCATACAGTGTAGAGATGGCGTAAAAATGTGGCAGACAATTTTCTTTTAAAAGTTTCAGCTCATACAAATTTGGTGTAAACTCACCATAACCAAACGCCCCCCAAGAACACCTCAGCACCCCCCCCTTTCAAAAAATATTGCTTCCAGCTCCCCCGATGCTCTCTGAACGGTGGCGGTAACGCCCCCGTTGAGAAACACTACTATAGGTGAAATATCTGGGGCTTCATTTATAAAATGTTGCGCAGAAGCCATCCTAAATTTGATCTTACGATTGTCTCTCGAATATGCGTACATGTGATTCATAGACTGAACGTACGAACAGAAAATGTGCGTATGTGTTTCTTTCAGATGTAAAATCTATGAATTGCAAATGATCTTGAGCTTGCACGCAATTGAATGGTTTCAGCTCTCTGCTTGTAAACGACTCCTAATTAATGTCATTAACATATCAAATATAACCAATCGTCATAATTTAGAACAGCATGCTGAAAGAACAGCTTACATTAAAAAAACAGCAATACTCCGACATAAAGTGCGTGCGTCTGCTCAGACCCTGACATGACACTAAGCACTTCTTCTCGTCAAAGAAAGTTTTTAGAAATGTGAGCGCTGTCATGGATTTAAGCGTACGCACACTCTAAGATCAAATCTGACCATACGCACACTTTATTAATGAGACCTCTGGACTACAGGTAGGCCAATTCAGAACCCGGACTCTTCTACTATGAAGCCGTGCTGTTGTAATAGTTGCAGTGTGTGGTTTTGCATTGTCCTGCTGAAATACACATCATCTGGAGGGGAGCATATGTTGCTCTAAAGCCTTTATATACTTTTCAGCATTCATAGGGCCTTCCAAAACATGCAAGCTGCCCATACCCTATGCACTTATACACCCCCATGCCACAGAGATACTGGCTTTTGAACTGAATGCTGATTACACGGTGGAAGGTCTTCCTCCTCTTTTTGCCCAGGGGACACAGCATCCGTTATTTCCAACAAGAATGTCAAATTTGGGCTTGTCTGAAAATATAATTTTTTTCCAATTTGAAACAGTCTATTTTATATGAGCCTTGGCCCAAAGGACACGACAGCGCTTCTGGACCATGTTCACACATGGCTTCCTTTTTGCATGATAGAGCTTTAGTTGGCATCTGCAAATGGCACGGCGAATTGTGTTTACTGACAGTGGTTTCTGGAAGTATTCCTGGGCTCATTTAGTAATGTTAATGATAGAATCATACAGATGAGTGATGCAGTGTCGTCTGAGGGCCCGAAGACCATGGGCATCCAACAAAGGTCTTCAACCTTGTCCCTTACACAAAGAGATTTCTCCAGTTTCTCTGAAACTTTTGATGATGTTATGCAATGTAGATGATGAGATTTGCAAAGCCTTTGCAATTTGACATTGACGAATGTTGTTTTTAAAGTATTTCACAATCTTTTTACGCACTCTTTCACAGATTGGAGAGCCTCTGCCCATTTTTACTTCTAAGAGACTCTGCCTCTCTAAGACATCCATTGTATGTTACAGACCTGATGCCAATTAACTTAATTAGTTGGTAGATGTTCTCGAAGCTGAATCTTTTCAAAATGGCTTGCTTTTTCAGCCCTTTGTTGCCCCATGGCAACTTTTTTGAGACCTGTAGCAGGCATAACATTTGAAATGAGCTTATTTAGTGGATACAATTTTAAAATTTCTCAGTTTAAACATTTGTAATGTTATCTATGTTTTATTGTGAATAAAATATTGGCTCATGTGATTTGAATGTATTTTAGTTTTAATTTCATTCAAATAAAAAAAATGTCCCAACATTTTCGGGTTGTTGCAACATTTGGTAGATTTGTTTGTTGGTTCAGGGTTAACTTCATATGAGGTTCTCTGACGGGTTGGCATCATCTTTTCGCAGGTTTTCAGTCATCTCAGATCTTTGTAAGGGTTGAATCCAGACTGAAGCTGTAATTCCTAATTACCTCAGGATGCTGATCCTGTGGCAGAAAAAGAGAAGGAAATAGAGAGAAAATTGTTTCAAGCAAAAATGATGTGTTCAACCCAAGCAAAATAATGATAATGTGCATTTTAATCAGATATAATTGAAGTACAAGTTTATGCAATACATTATGTGAATGATTGGCTAAAGAGGTGTGTCCTTAATCTAGATTTAAACAGAGAGCATGTGTCTGAACCCCGAAAGTTATCAGGAAGGCTGCTACAGGATTTGGAAGCCAAATCCAAAAAAGCTCTACCTCCTTTAGTGGACTTTGCTATCATAGGTACTACCAAAAGTCCAGAGCTTTGTGACCATAGGAAACGTGATGGATTGTAACTTCATGTCAAACTTCATTGACTGGGTGATGACTGTGTTTGACACAACTTGTTCTTGGATACCGGTAGTGAAGGTGACTGATTCAGGGATGCCAGTAGTTGACTCTGGCTTAGAATTGACTTGAACTGACTGGATAGCTGCCAACTTGGCCATCTTGGAAATGACTAAGGCAGGGTTGACTGGCCCTGAAATGACTGGCACATGTCTGACTGACTCTGGAGTGACTGGAGCCGGCTTAACTGGGTCAAGAAGGACTGGATCAGGCTTTCCTGGCTCTGAAATGACTGGACATGTTTCACATTGGAAATGTTTGATGGAAATGTGGAAAGGTTTCAGTCATACAGTATTGTTATGTGTTTATGTCCGCCCTCCATTTACGGCATCAGCATTTTAATCCCTTTTGTAAATGTCCTGGGAACTAAGGTTCCCTTAAAGTGGGAACTAAACGTATTTTCCAACATGATAACTACAGTCACAAATAATTATTTAGTACATAAAATATTTGCCAATATCACCATAACTATGTCAGCATCACTTGGCCATTGACTGTAGTTTGAGATTCTCCTCAATGCATCCAATAAATGTTGTTATATGTCTTGCACAAATCCAGTCTGATTTTCTTTATTAGTAACATGCGGTCATATAGGAGGTGTTGAATTTTATCTTTACAACAACAACAACAACAACAACGTTTATTTATAGAGCACATTTAAACCCACTGAGGTTGACAAAAATGCTTTACAAAGAATAAAACACAAATAAAATAAAATTGTAACAAGGAAATCAACAGAGTACAGAAAAAATACAGGAAACATTCTACGGAGTGTTATAAGCCAGGGTTATATGTCTTTAGATAAGATTTACAATACTAATTGATGGGGCATGTCAAAACTTTGGTCCCGCAGTAGCGAAAGTGCTATAACCACGATTTTTAAGTTTAACTCTAGGGACTATGAGTAGGCCAAGGACACACGATCTCAAGGTTCTAGACGGGGTATACGGAAGCAACAAATTGGTTAAGTATTGAGGAGCCAGTTTATTGAGGGCTTTGTAAACAAATCATAAAATGTTTAAATCAATCCTTTACAGGAAGCAAGTGTAGGGACATTGAAATATGAGTAATATGTTCATATTTTCGCTTCCTTCAAGCAGTCTAGCGGCTGCATTCTGAACGAACTGAAGACGATAAATGAAAGACTGAGAAATACCAGAATACAAAGAGTTACAATAATCAAGCCGAGATGTTATAAAGGCATGGATAACTGTTTCAAGATTTTTCCTAGATAGGAAGGCTTAACTTTACAGAGAAGACGGAGTTGATAAAAGTGCTTTGTAGAGCTTTGAAACCTGATTGAAAGACTTCATTAATAGAGTTTTCTGACAAGATAGACAAGATAGTTGTACTGGTAGTTGAGCCAGTACAACTTTCTCCATAATCTTTTCAATAAAAGGGAGATTTGAGATGGGCCGAAAATTGGAAAGCCAAGACAGCCCCAGCACATCCAGAGGCTTGAAGTAATTAGGGCGGATCTCATCCTCCCCCGATGCCTTGCCACTGCGGATATTGCAAACTACGTCAGTGACTTCAGCTTGGGTAATGGACGAGTCAACCCCTGAGTCCTCCATCTCTGCTTCCTCAATGTAAGGCGTGTCAGAGAGATTGAGGAGATCCTCAAAGTATTCCTTCCACCGTCTGATACCATCCCCAGTCAAGGTCAACAACTCCCCTCCTCCACTATAAACAATGTTGGTGAAGTACTGCTTCCCCTTTCTGAGGGGTTTGCTAGAATCTCTTTGAGGCAGACCGATAGTCCTCTTCCAAGGTCTCCCCGAACTCTTCCCAGGCCAGAGTTTTTGCTTCTGCGACCTTCGGTACATCAACTGCCTCGGGAGTCCCAGAAGCCGACGAGGCTCAATAGGACTCATTCTTTAGCTTGATGGCATCCTTTACTTCCGGTGTCCACCATCGGGTTCTTGGATTTCCGCCATGACAGACCCTCACAATACATTTGGGCCTGACGGGTCTGTCTGGCCTCCTCCTCTGCCAGCTGATCCCACTCCTTATCAGGTGGTGATCGGTTGACAGTTCTGCCCCTCTCTTCACCCGACTGTCCAAGACATATGGCCGGAGGTCAGATGAAATGACCACGAAGTCGATCATCGACCTCCGGCCTAGGGTGTCCTGATGCCATGTGCACTGAGTGTCACCCTTATGCTCAAATATGGTATCCGTTATGGACAAACTGTGACTAGCACAGAAATCCAACAACAGAACACCACTCGTATTCAGATTGGGGAGGCCGCTCCTCCCAATCACGCCTCTCCAGGTATCACTGCCATTGCCCACGTGGGCATTGAAGTTCCCCAGTAGAACATCCGAGTCCCCAGTCGGAGCAACTTCCAGCACCCCTCCCAAGGACAACAAAAGGCCGGGTACTCCGCACTGCCGTTTGGCCCAGAAACACAAGCAACAATGAAAGACCTATCCCCAACCCGAAGGCGCAAAGAGGCAGCCCTCTCGTTCACCGGGGGAAAACTCCAACACATGGCGGCTAAGCTTGGGAGCAATAAGCCAGCCCACACCGGCCCGCTGCCTCTCAACATGGGAGACTCCAGAGTAGAAGAGAGTCCAGCACTTCTCAAGATGTTGGGTTGGGAGTTGAGCTGACTATATCTAGTCGGTACCGCTCAACCTCCAGCACAAGCTCAGGCTCCTTCCCCCTCAGTGAGGTGACATTCCATGTCCCAAGAGCCAGTTTCTATGACCGAAGATAAGGTCGTCGTGGCCCTGGCCTTCGATCACTGCCCAATCCACATTGCACTGACTCCCAATGGCTCCTCCTGCAGGTTGTGGGTTCACTGGAGGATTGTCCCACGTCGCTCCTTCGGGCTATGCC
Organism: Gymnocypris eckloni scoliostomus; assembly: GCA_027564155.1. Classification (NCBI taxonomy): domain Eukaryota; kingdom Metazoa; phylum Chordata; class Actinopteri; order Cypriniformes; family Cyprinidae; genus Gymnocypris; species Gymnocypris eckloni. Next base: position 8,455,982 of record CM050436.1, on the reverse strand, counting down.
CGGCCGGGTCCTGTGGGAAAAGCTCGCATGCGAGCCCCAACCCCATGCCTGGCTCCAGGCTGGGGCCCTGGCTGAGCCATACCAGGTGACATCACGGCCTCGATAGTATTTTTCTCATAAGGGGGTTTTGAGCCACGCTTAGTCTGGCGTGTCACCTAGTATCGTTTTGCCTTGAGAAACCTTACCAGGAGCATTTACATAGCTTTTAGACTCATTCAGGCACTCAAACCCCTCCACCACAATAAGGTGGTGGTTCAAAGAGCGGTCGATTTTTGTATTTCAACCTGTTACAACCCTTTGTTTTGTATTCATTCGCTTCTTTCTGTATTTTGTTTTATAAGTGTTTGAGTCCAGGTACGATGCTGATTGGCTCCTGCATGCTAATGACTGGCTCATGTTGATTGGTGCATTCGATTCCAGGTACACCTTAAAAACCCTGATGTCACTTCATTTAGGAGAGGGCACATTGTGTTGTTGTGAGGAGAGAATTGTTGGTTTTGATGGCTGAGAGTGTTCGCGCACATTTAGATGAATTTTGACGGTTAAGAGTGATCATTGTTTGTTCTCTGAAAATAATTACAGATTGTAAGTAGGAAACTGTTTGGTATTTTGACCCTATTGACTGTTACTGACACTGATATGGATTCCCCTTTTAACACGGTTTGCTTGAGCTTGTTTAGTTTGTATGTCATTGTTCATTTTGAGGGTTTGGGAAAGTAAGGAGTTTGATGTCATCATTGTTTGTTGTAAACCTTTTGATCTCTGTTTTTGGCTAGGAAGTTAGGTTAATATATTGTACTTTTATTTAATCTTATTTTGGTTAGGGTTTAGGAAAGCGGTCTTAAAGTAAGAACGTTTTGTTTGTTATTTTGGCAAGGTCAACTCCCGAAGAAAAGTTCCCAATTTATTTATTTTAATATTGTATTTTTATTTGGTTTCATTAAAACCCTTGAAAGATTCCCCGCTTCCACTTTCTCATTTCACGTTGTGTCCTTTACCCCTAGACGGGGCATAACATGAAATTGGGGGCTAATCATATTGAATTTATGAAACCGTTAGTGACAAGGTATGAAATAGTGTATTTGCGTACTCGCTGCTTCTGAGTTTTTATCTCGTGTTTGCCTGGTGGTTTTCATCTAGAGAGGGAGGAAGTAGAGGGTTTACTATGACAGCGAAATTTGAACTTGAAAAATGTACGATTGCGTCTACAGAAGAACAATTTGAAAAGTGTCGGAAGGATGATTTACTGTTAATTGCAGATTTGTTTTATGTAGACGTGCCTCGAAATGTGCTGAAGAGGGGGATTAAGGAGGCCTTGCACAAGGAGTTGGTAAAACAAAGGATATTTTCTGGCGAAACTGAGGTAATGGGTCTTGCAACAAATCCAGTGTTTTCTAATGATTTAGAAGCTTTAGAAATGGAGCTCATGTCTGAGGAGGACATAAGCATAGATCCCGGCAATCCCTCTTCACCAAAAGAAAAAATGCTTGCAATCCAACTAAAGGAGTTAGATGTGGAGTTAGGCCGACATCAGTACCAGAGTCAGCTTTTGCACATCCGAGCGTTTGAGCTTGAGACAAAAAGAGACCTCTAGCTGAAGGAGCTGGAATTGAGCAAAAGTCTGGGCAGACGCGGTGTCCTTCTTCTCCTGGATTGCAGGGAAATGCTATTCCTGTGCCGGCTCTTACTTATCGCCTCTTCCCCCAGCATTGCATATTTCACCTTTAAATCAAACTGAATTCGATATTTCCAGACAAATTTCATTCGTTCCTGCATTTAGAGAAAGTGAAGTTGATACTTATTTCACTGTTTTCGTACGCATCGCTGCTACTTTGCAGTAGCCGAAGAATATGTGGTCTTTACTTTTACAGTGTAAACTCGTGGGTAAAGCGCAGGAAGTATGTTCGGTATTGACTTTAGAACAAAGTCTTGACTACGATGTAATGACATCCGCTGTGTTACGAGCTTATGAGCTTGTTCCAGAAGCCTGTCGGCAAAAATTTAGAAAGCATGTGAAAACCTCCAGCCAAACCTTTGTTGAATTTTCCCGAGAAAAGAATATTCTGTTTGAGAAGTGGTGTGCAGCAAATAAAATCAGCACATTTGAGCAACTTAAGGAGTTAATCCTCGTAGAGGTGTTTAAGAATTGCGTTTCTGAAAAGATAGTAGTTCATTTGAATGAGCAAAAGATGACATCACGCATTGCAGCCGCTATCATTGCAGATGAATTTGTGCTAACCCACAAAGTTGTTTTTTTCCCTTTACATTCATCTCGTCATTTCACAGAACGTAGTTACAACCCTAAAACTGTGATTGTCCAGAATGATGAGCGGGTTCCTGATTCTCGTGAGTGCTTTTATTGTCATGAGAAGGGCCATCTGATTGCTCTATGCCATATATTACAATGTAAGAACCAGATGAAAGCACAGAATGCACATAAAAGTGTTGCTTTTGTGCGTACGTGACTGGAACTCGATCATGCCATGCTTGTCAGATTGCTGGAAAGCCCAGCCAGGTTGTTGCCCCAGCACTATTAAAGCCTGTTCCAGTAATGAGCGAACCTTTCAAGAAGCTGGTAATAGCTTGTGTTGGGACCTTGCCGAGAACAAAGTCCGGCTACTCGTATTTGTTAACTTTAATGTGTTCTGCTACCAGGTTTCTGGAAGCGATTCCGCTATGCACCTTGAAAACTCCTGCAATTGTGAAGGCCATCGTTAAATTCTGCACAACTTTTGGTTTGCTAAAAATTATTCAGTCAGATCAAGGATCTAATTTTATGTCACGTGTGCTCTGCAAGGTAGTGAACGAATTGAATATCAAACATTGTGTATCTAGTGACTACCATCCACAGTCGCAGGGGGTGTTATGGCGCTTTTCCACTGCATGGTACGGTACGGTTCGGCACGGCTCGGTACGGTACGGTACGGCTCAGTTCGGATCGGTTGCATTTCCACCGCAGTTTAGTACCGCTATAGAGTGGGCGGGATTATTCACGCGTCGTTATAATTGCACCGCCTCTACTGCCGTGACATCATCGTAAACGCGCCACAAACAAACTCACAACAAAGAAAGGAGACGGAATAGTGTTCTTCACTCTCGGCATGTGGATGTTTTTAACAGCAATGGAGAGGTCTATGAGTATGCTTGTGATTTACCCCCAGCAGCAGAGACTGTGGTGCAGTGACACGGGCTGTAGATGAGGAGAGCAGAGATGTTCGTGCAGGTGTGCTGCGTTACTTGATTAGTTAACTATTCATGCAGCGTGTTCTGTAAAGTGAATTATCAATAAACTTTTGAATATTTCAAAATGTACAATGTATCCCTTGTTTTTTTTATTTATGTGATGGTTTTTATAATCGCGGCATTAATCATTTGTCTTTTTCAAGAGGTTCATTACGTGCTCATACAATGATACATATTTAATATAGTCTGGAGGTACACTTATTCGATCAGATTGTTTTTAATTGAAGCAAAACACAGATACAGATGTAAAAATATAAACAGAAAACATACTCTGTAAATATAGCAAGTTCAAAAGTAACGTTATACATAAGGCTTTTCCTTCGATCGTGCCATCAAGCTCTCGCTGGATCCGCTCCTCGGCTATCAACGAGAGGAACGTCTGAACTTCCTCAACAGACAACGACACTGCTATTTTGTGGTTGATGCAAAAATGTGCGTTTGTTTAAACAGAAGTTGCGTCCGATCCTTCGCTGGCTGTGCTGATTTAAATCTAGCGGGTAGGACTGTAGAGGAGGGTCTCGTGTCGCAAGTTCAGTGACGCAGTAATGACGATTTTCTCAGGCCAATCAGTGATCAGCAGAGTTTACACGTCACGTTTTGGTAACGGTACGGTTCGCATGGAACCTCGACCGAAGTGGTACTAAAAAAGTATCAGGTACCAGGTACAGTACCCAGTGGAAAACCCCCCAAAAGTGAACCGTACCGTACCGTGCCGTACCATGCAGTGGAAAAGCGCCATTAGAGAGGTTCCATCAAACTCTTAAGTATATGCTTAGAAATTACTGTCTTCAATATGAGAAGGATTGGGATGAAGAGGTTCCCCTTTGTTGTTTGCTGTCAGAAATACTGTCCAGGAATCCCTTGGATTCAGCCCAGCTGAGTTGGTCTTTGGACATTCTCCTCAGGGTCTATTAAAGATGTTGAAAGAACAACTAATTTCTCAAAGTCACTCGGTTACAGACAAAAATGTGTTAGACCATGTGAGCTCTTTCCATGAAAGATTGCACTCCGTCTGGAAGTTAGCACGACAGAGCTTAGACATTTCACAGTCCTAAATGAAAAGCAGATATGATAAACGCACTGTTCAACACTCATGGTGATCAAGTTCTTGTATTACTGCCTTTGCCTGGATCAACTCTCCAAGCTAAATTTGCAGGTCCATATGGGATTGAGGAAAAGTTAAGCGACACAGACTATGTAGTAAAAACCCCTGACCGCAAAAGGAAAATGAGGGTATGTCATATTAATATGTTCAAATTGTATGTTTCTCGCCCTAAGCCAAATGCACAGTTCCATCTCCTGTTATTGTGTCTGTGACTGCAGGCCCCTCAGATTATTCACCTAGTGCAGATGATCTTCGAATTGGGAATGCTTGTTTGTCTGACATTTCTCTGAAAAATTCTGAAACTCTTGCATTGTTTAGTTTGAAACTCTCACACCTATCCAGTTCGTCTCAAAAGGAACTTATGCAGTTGATTGGGAAGTATTCTTCACTGTTCTCAGATTTTCCCACTGTAACAAATGTGTTGGAGCATGATATCGATGTTGTTGATCATCGTCCTGTTAAGCAAAATGCTTATCGCGTCAATCCAGTAAAACGTGAGATCATTTACATTTATCAGAAGCTTTTATCCAAAGCGACTTACATTGCATTCAAGTTACACTTTATACATTTTATCAGCTCTTGCTTTCCCTGGGAATCGAACCCATGATCTTGGCATTGCTAACGCCATTCTCTACTAGTTGAGCTACAGGAAAGCTCATGAAGAAAGAAACGCAGCACTTAATTCAGCATGGTTTAGCTGTGCCACGTTCAAGTCCCTGGTGTTCTCCATGCCTTTTAGTTCCCAAACCAGGTGGAACATCACACTTCTGCACAGATTACCATAAAGTTAATCAGTTAACCAAATCACTTTCCCTCTTCCTAGAATAAATGATTGTGTTGACCGCATTGGTCAGGCAAAATTTGTGACAAAGTTAGACTTGCTTTAAGGGGTATTGGCTGGTGCCACTCACTTATCGTGCCTCTGAAATCTCTGCTTTTGCTACCCTAGATGTTTTATTGCAATACAAGGTTCTTGCTTTCAGCCTGAAAAATGCTCCTGCCACTTTCCAGCACTTAATGAGTAAGGTGTTGTCTAATGTGAAAAATTGTGAAGCCTACCTTGATGATGTTGTTTGTTACTCTGATACGTGGGAGAGTCATTTAAAAACTCTAGAAGAAGAAGTATTTCTAGGTTCCAAGAAGCCAATCTCACCCTCAATTTAACAAAATGTGATTTTCTGTCATGCTAAGGTCACCTATTTGTGTAAGGAGGTCGGTCATGGAACCGTTCGACCAGTGACATCTAAAGTTTATGCCATCATTGCTTTCCCCTCTCCTAAATCTAAAAGAGAACTCCGGCGTTTTCTTGGCATGGCTGGATATTACAGAAACTTCTGTAAAAAACTTCTCATATGTATTAAAGCCTATCAATGATGGTCTTTGAAAACATGTTTCTTTTGCTTGGAGTTGTAATTGTCAAATTGCTTTTGATCCTCAAAAAATGTTGTTGTGTAGTTCTCCTGTTGTTGCTGCCCTAGATTTCATCAAACTATTTAAACTCGAAGTGGATGCCAGTGGAACTGGTGCAGGTGCTGTCCTACTACAAGAGGATGATCATGGAATCGACCACCCCATATGCTTTTACTCCAAGATATTCAATCGACATCAGTTAAATTATAGTACTATAGAGAAAGAAGCTCTAGCTCTTTTATTAGCATTACAACAATTTGAAGTGTACATTAGTTCCAGTTCACAACCTGTTGAGGTATTTACCGATCACAATCCACTTGTTTTTCTTCATCGCATGTGCAATAAGAATCAAAGACTCATGCGTTGGGCCCTCATTTGTCAAAGTTTTAACCCTTTTCGAATCTATCGTGACGCCGGCGTCCTCAGCTAGTGGTGACGGGGTAAAGTCGTCAGACACAAAAACTAAAAGCTGAACATGTCATATATCCGTGGAAAGCTGAGATTCTCGTGATTCGAACGATGTAAACCATTTTAAGATACAATAAGCAGGTACAATCAGTGTCTTTGTCAGACCACCAACAAATAAATAAACAACAACAAAACTGAAGGACTCACCTATAAAGCCTTTTTGTAGTCCACTGATCCATAAAAGTTCGACAAAAAGGGTGTTGTTTCACTGTAAAGGGTCCAGGCTATCCAATTCCATGCAATATTTAGTCCATAACACATGCATTTGTTGATAAACATCCACGGATTGTAGTCGTATCATTTCAAATTAGCCGACAGAGCTATCCATTCTTCTGCATTTTCTGTAATGTAACTTGTCTCCATATGTAAACAAAGCTAAATCCCATATATCAAAATGGCCACTGAACTCTGCCCTTTTGACTGACAAATAATTTGAGCCAATAAGTGCATCTTAGAGAGCTCTACAGAGAGAGATAGCCAACGAGCATCCTGCATTGGAGATGGGGCCGCCTTTTTTAGATGGACAGTATATCGACCCAATTGCATTAGAGTCTGCAAATGACTGTCGTATCTGATAGCCAATGAGCTTCTGAACAGATGGGTGTGACGCATTAGGGGGTCGGCTCGAGCTAGCAAGCTCTAAAGTGTGTGCGCACAGATCACAGTGACCAGCGCGCCCGGGTGCGTCATCATGCGCTTCCGTGAGAGTTTACAGGTAAACGATCATTATAGGTTAATTATGGCGAATAAAGAGAACGAGAACATTGTTGAACACTAAGAAGTTGTTGAACAATGTGCGTGGCTTGACAGAGATTACATTTTTGATGAAGAAAGCGATGTTTCATCCATTGAAGCAGATGGGATGTGTGAATCCATGGGATGTGTGGATGGATGATCCAGGCGACTGTAACTTTCAAAACGTAAGTGTTTTATTACATTATATAATTATATTTATATATATTATGCATAAAAATATGTATCTTATACACATTTCACAGTATATGTTGAGGTATTTGTTTGTTCATTACGCTTACTTCCGGTGTGAGTTTCTTTGTTCTCTGCGCCCCTGTTATGTTGTTTATGAGGACACAAATATGTATAATGACATGGTTATGACAAGTATTACGAGGAGAAGGTGATTTATGAGGACATTTTCAGTGTCCCCATAATCCAAAACGCTTATAAATCACACAGAGTGAGTTTTCTGTGGGGAAAGTAGAAATAACACATACAGTTTGTACAGTATAAAAACCATTACGCTTATGGAGAGTCCCTGTAAACCATAAAAAACATGTGTGTGTGTGTGTGTGTTTTATACATGTTTGTGTTTTGGTGTATTCCTGCTAACTTCTAACTTTTTTATATCTTAGACAATCATCTGACATTGAATCGAATGAAGTCTGGGAGCCAGTCAGCAAATAGCCATATACTAAGGGACATGATGACAGCAAAAAATCATCAAAAACACTACAAGCAGAATCAGAAGAGCTTTATTACAAGTATGTTTACACACAAGGAATTTGTCCTGATGAGGAGCTTCCAGTGCAGAAGAAAGTACATACATAGTGCAGACATACATAGGAATAACACAGAAGGAATGGAATATAACACAAATATAAGACAAATTAAATAAATACATTTTTTTAAGAAATTAAATAATATACTATGTACATAAATTTAAATATAGGAAAAAAATGTAATTAGATTATAAATTATAAATAGATATGTAATTTTAAAAGTGTACACATTTTGGATTCCACGTATAAATGTCACTATAGTGTGTTTATGCTTCAGTTACTATGTGTCAGCAATTATTGACAGTGAATCTGAATAGCTCTAAGTGTAACCTTTCATTAGAGCCCAAAATTATGACTGTACATTAAAGCATTCAAGAATTACAGCATTGTATGTGTCGTTTCTTACAAAGGGTCACTTGGAGTGTCCAAGTGTCTTTTTTTTTGGGAAGCGCCTAGACATAAACTTAGATAAACTTGTGTAAAACACACATTTTCTAATATATTGTTTATCAAATGGTAAATTTGGCTTGGGAAGGCGTCATTCTGTGATCCCAATGTATTTTTCAGCTCATACCTCCCATCTATAGTCATCTGCACCCTTCTATTTACAAACAAAAATGTAGGCAGATTTTTTTTTTTTTTCAGTGTGTTCAAAGTGCTATTACTCAATATCAGTAAGACTTACAGTGATTCTGACTGTTGAGAAACCAACCTCAGAGTGTCACATTTCAAAGGAGACCAACACCATGCATAGCATCCAAATGGTCCAGGAACAGCATGCAATTTACTTTGGGTATGCAATTGTAGGGGTTTTAGGCCAATTTTACAGGAATCGTAAAGGGTTAATTACAAATCAGATCAAGAAAGGTGTTAATAATGTCATTGCCATGGTGTTATGTATAAACTTGTTGCCATGTTTATTTTATGTGTGGGGGTGTTACAACCTTTTGTTTTATATTCTCTCGTTTCTTTCTGTCTTTTGTTTTGTAAGTGTTTGAGTCCAGGTACGGTGCTGTTTGGCTCCTGCAGGCTAATGACTGGCTCATCTTGATTGGTGCATTCGATTCCAGGCACACCTTAAAAGCCCTGATGTCACTTCCTTAGGAGGGGGCACATTGTGTTGTTGTGAGGAGAGAATTGTTGGTTTTGGTGGCTGAGAGTGTGCGCGTGCGTTTAGATGAATTTTGACGGTTAAGGGTGATCATTGTTTGTTCTCAGAAAATAATTACAGATTGTATTGTTTGGTATTTTGACCCTATTGACGGTTACTGACACTGATATGGATTCCCCTTTTAACACTGTTTGCTTGAGCTTGTTTAGTTTGTATATCATTGTAAATGTTGAGGGTTTGGGAAAGTAAGGAGTTTGATGCCATTATTGTTTGTTGTAAACCTTTTGATCTCTGTTTTTGGCTAGGAAGTAAGGTTAATATATTGCACATTTATTCAATCTTATTTTGGTTAGGGTTTAGGAAAGAGGTCTTAAAGTAAGAAAGTTGTATTTGTTATTTTGGCCAGGTCAACTCCCGAAGAAAAGTTCCCAATTTATTTATTTGGATATTATATTTTTTGTTTGGTTTCATTAAAACCCTCAAAAGATTACCCGCTTCCACTTTCTCATTTCACATTGCGTCCTTTACCCCTAGACGGGGCGTAACAAAGGTGATCAAGTAAAATTGAAACAGGTGCTAGTGATAATCAATTAAATAAACAAGAACAGGAAAATAACCATAAAAGCAAACACAGGAACAAGAACAAGGGTAAAACAAGGAAAACCAAGTCCCTAATCCTGACATTACCCCCTCTGGAAGGCGCATCCTGTGCCGTAACATCTCCACCGGGGAAAGGGGGTGGGCGCCCTGAAGACTAATAAAAGATGGAGACACAGGAGGTCCCGGTGGCGGGGGGCTTGCGTGGGCCGCGAATGGCGGCCTGCTTGATTTCGCTGCGGATGGCAGCTCTGGGCTGAGGAGGATGGAGCTACTTCAGAGGAAGGTTTTTTTGGGGGGGTTGGGCAGATGTTAGGAGCCGTTGGAGAGGTATATGGGCGCTCTCGGTATGGGGTGAGCTGGGGAGACGTTGCGCGTTCCAGCTGGAGCGGGATGACTTGATTTGCATTCATCAATGTTATTCCATACATTTTTATTCTCCATTACTTCTCTCTCTCTAGAAATAACAACCCTAAATATTTGACTTCCTTCTTAATTTGAATATTGTATAGTGATTGCATAGGAAACTCGTGTAAAGTTAATATTTCACATTTCTTTAAATTCATATGCAGCCCTGAGCTTTAGAAAACATATTAACAATGTAAAGCTAAAGTAATTTGTTGTTCATTTCTTAAAAACAACGTTGTGTCATCTGTAAACTGACTTATTATTATTTATCTAATACTGTTATACTAACCCTTCAATATCATTATTTTTAATCAATATAGATAATAACTCTGCTACCATAATAAAGAGTAAAGGGGAGCTACCACAACCTTGAGGAATCCCCCTTTCAAATCGCAATTGTGTACAAGTTTCATGACATAAAGGTACAGAGCTATTGATATCATTATATAACATTTCAATTTAATTTATAAATCTTATTCCAAAACCAAAGTTCTTCAAAGTTTTCTAAATAAATGGATGCTCTATGGAATCAAATGCTTTATAGAAATAAAAAAAATAAGAAATCCACTTCCCTGAACCACCTCACTATAGTCGAGTAAATCTAAAACCAATCTAACATTGTTATGGATTGACCTTCCCTCCAAAAACCTGACTGAGTTTCACTAATTATGGTAGAAACAACTTTTTTTAGTCTAGCAGTGATAGCTACAGAAAAAAATATATTATAATCAGTGTTAAGTAAAGAGATAGGCCTCAAATGATCTAAAACACTTTTATCTTTACCAGCTATAGGAATGAGTGTAATTAAGCCTTGCTTCATACTTTCTATCAACTCTTTCTTTTCAATGCATTCTGTCAGGGCATTCAAAAATGTATTCCTCAAATACCCCCACATTTTTTACAAATCAACATCAATCCGTTGTCCTTCAATGAAGCCAAACGGACCACGAAAGAAAGCCTTCTTGCCCGCCTTTCGCCTTTCCTCCAAATCCTCCAAGGAAGCATTTCCGTGAATCTAATCCCTTCTGCTTTGCAAATAGGAGAATCATTGCTTCGTCGCCAAATTTCCTCCTTCACCCGCCTTTGTACGAACAGCACGACAACGTTCCTGCTTCTAATGTTCATCCTTTTTCCCAGCCGATGAACGATGTCAACCACTTCTTCAAGCTTTGGCTCCAAATCGGGTGCAATTTTACCAAGGGTTTGGATGACAAGTGATCTGATATCTCTGTCTTTTTTCTCTTCTATGCCATTGATCTTTCCTGTTCTCAAACCCTCTCCTTAAGATCACGATTTTCCTTGCGAAGATCATCATTTTGTATTAATAAGTCCTTGATTATTTTTTGCACTCATTCACCTCATCCGTGTTGAACTGAATCACCTACGTTAAGCTTGCAATCATGACGCTGCTTTGCTTGGATTGTTCATTTAAATCCGCCAACGTCTCTTCCACCCTTATTTCCAGATTTAATATTGCCTCCAAAATAGTTTCATTGGAGATTCCCGACTTCTCACCGTCAGAATTTGGTTTAGCCCCTTTTTCAGCAGAAACTTTGCTTGGCATTGAAGGAAAGGAGCCATTTCCACAACTATATTTATTGCATAGTAATGCTCTATTTATTTTGCCTCATCGTTCTTTTCAATATTAGGTGAGGCATCTTCACCTCTGGGGTCTAGTTTTAGTTTGGCGGGTTTAATCAGTTTTTGTGAACACATCTTGATGTACAACAGAAGGAATCACAGACTTTAAACTAACTTTTGGGAACAACTGTCACTGTCAAAGAATATGAATGACACCTGTCATGGAATATGAATAAATAGAATGTGATGTAGGGATGTACTAGGAGGTAGGGTGTTAACAAATAAATATAAGGCTATTGCACATTTTTATTGTACAATGGGGGGAACATTTAACTGTTCATGGGGTAGATTACCTGGGGGATATAACGTTCTAGTGCTTGGCTGTCCTGGTATTTGGTGCTCTGTAGCGCTGGCCAGATGGAAAAAGTTCAAAAAGGAGATGGCATGGATGTGAGAGATCCAGAGTGATTTTCTGAGCCCTTTTCCTCACTCTGGATGTATACAGTTCTTGAAGGGTGAGCAAAGGAACCAATAATCCTTTCAGCAGTCTGACCCATCCTCTGTAGTCTTCTGATGTCTGATTTTGTAGCTTGTCTGAAAGCAGATTTGTCATCGTCCTGGATGAGGCCGATGACTGTAGTGCTATCTGCAAACTTTGAGAGCTTGACAGAGGGGTCAATAAAGGTGCAGTTGTTGGTATACAGGGAAAAGAGCGGTGGGGAGAGGATGCAACCCTGAGGGGTGCCAGTGCTGGTGGTGTGCCTGTTTAACATGCATTTCCTCAGTTTCACTAGCGGTTGCCTATATGTCAGAAAGCTGAACTGCATTATCCATGGACCTGGGCTGCATTTCCCAAAAGCACCGTAAGCCTAATTTGATCATAGCACTCCATTGGTTTCAATGGGTCTACGATATACTTAAACTTTAAGGGTCCAGTGATGCCCTTCAGATAAGCCAACACCAGTCTTTCAAATTACTTCATGATCACAGACGTTAAAGCAACATGTCTGTAGTCATTAAGTCCTGTTATCTTAGGTTTCTTTGGGATGGGGATGATGGTGGAGCGTTTGAAGCAGGCAGGGACTTCACACTCACGTTTATTTCATACTATAGTAAAGAGAAAGATTTGATGGGTAAATGTGCCAATTGAACTGAGGTGCTAAAGCGATTGCTCATGTTATGTTAATGTGTGATAAAATGGCATGTATTGTTTCAACGGTATTGTTGTTTCAATTTATTTATGAATTTGACAGAATTTTAAATCTGATACTTTGCTGATACTTTGCTCATACTTTGTGCTGATCTAGCACAAAGCTTATTGTGATTATTGGATGGCAAGTGAGCTACAATATCTAGTTCATACATTAACAGAGCACAGCCTATAGATTAAATATCTTGATAACAAGAAGCCAAATCAGTATCGATTATAACTGAGAATTGTTAACGATATTGTTATTGTCCACAGAGCTGACAGAATTCCTGTTGTAGTTTAAGTTGTGCATGAAATAGACACTGCTTTTCTGCACTTTTATTTTGCACATCTCCATCATTATCAGTCTCTCTCATGCTGCACAACTGGAGCTGCTTTTTGCATGTGCGCCGTCAACGCTGGTGTTTGACAGAGATGAGGATTGTCTTAAATTTTTTTTCAAGCTTGATGCATGTCATCTCAGTTTATTACATCAACATGACAAAAGATGCAAAACAATCAGAAAAAAAGACATCACATGCAAATGTTTACGACAAAACATGAACGTTTATATGGTGAGCTCAGCAAAAATATAACTCGCAAATGTATATTTTTGGTCGCAAATGCGCAAATGTTTTAGGCACAGTCTGGAGCCCTGTTTAAATGTAATTTTCAAGGTAACATTGGTAGTTTTGTTTATTCATATTTACATTTAGTTAAATTAGCATTTTAATTAAAAATAATGATCACACTTTATGTTAAGGTCCAATTCTTACTGTTAACAAACCATCAACTATGACATTTGTCTCAATAAACTCATAATTTGCTACTTATTAATAGTTAGTAAGATAGTTGTTAAGTTTAGGTATTGTGTAGGATTAGGGATGTAGAATATGGTCATGCAGAATATGTGCTTTATAAGTACTAATACACAGCATATATGTTAATTGTCACAGATCAGCCAGGCTCCACCACCAATCTCTCACAGCGATCACTGTCACCTGAGTTTTAACTCAAACCATCTGCAGCTCATCAACACTCAATTAAGCCAGCACTAATTAAGCACACACCTCACCTCAGTCAGTTGTCCGATCTCGCTTACACGAAGTGGACTCACACCTACTCTACACAGTTACTTACCTCAAGATTGCTTACCTCCTGTTTCTGTTCCTCGTTGGTCCCCCAGTGTCTCCTACGTCTGTCTGTCTTCGTCAGTCACCCCAGCTCATGCGGAGTGCAACGGTTTTCTCCTACAATGCTCACTCTATAAAGAGAATCAACCTCATCTCTATACCACGGAAAGATCTAAAGTCTCCTTCCTCATTTCACTCCTTTCCGGCAAGGCATTGCAGTGGGCAGAGACGATCTGGGCTCAAGCCCGTAATATTACCCAATCATTCGATAACTTTGTTTCTCATTTCAGAGAAGTCTTTGGACGGCCACACGGTGATCCCACCGCAAATGATCAGCTTTATGACCTCCGGCAGGGTTCTCAGCACATCAAGTAGTATGCATTGAGGTTCAGAACGCTGGCGGCTGCCAGCGGTTGGAATGAACGCTCATTGATCACCACTTACCACCAAGGATTATAGCCCAGAGTTCGCTTACAGATGACCAGTTACGATGACAACTTGGGCTTGGAGACTATGAGCCAACATTCAATTCGTTGCTCCTCACGCATGCAATCATGCTTCGACGAACAAACCTCTTGGAACCGTTGCACTTCCTCATACCATCACCCAGAGACCCTTTCCCTCCAGAACCAGAATCAGAACCCATGCAAACTGAGGCAATGCGGTTGGCTCCCGCTGAGCGGCAGAGGCGACTATCTAAGGGATTGTGTCTTTACTGTGGCGGTGGAGGGCATGTGATCTCTTCATGCCCCACTTGTCAACCTCGACTACTGGTGAGTTTCATCCAACCTGTTCCCCAAAACATGTCTCCACTGACTCTTGTGGTAACGCTTATTACTCCCCATATCACTCTTCCAGTTCATGCCCTCCTCGACTCGGGATCAGCCGGGAGCTTCATATATGGGAGCCTCTGCCGCCAGCTCAAGATCCCTACAGCGGTCAACCCAAAGACCTACCAAATCCAATCCATAACTGGAAAGTCTCTTAGTCGTCATAATGTCAGGTACCTTGCTGGTCCTATAACCCTACGCGTAGGCCATCTACACGAGGAGAACATTCAACTTCTGGTTCTGGAGGAGGCCAACACTGACATCATTCTTGGCCGTCCGTGGTTCGCAGTACATGAACCTCAAATAGCCTGGCGTACTGGAGACGTCCTGAAGTGGGGCAACCAGTGCTTCACAGATTGCTTCCCAAGTCTGCCTCGACCATCTCCGCCCGCCAAGCCTATCATCTCTCTTAATGCCACGTCCACCGAGAGTCCTGTAGAGCAGCAGTCTGTGGATATTCCCAAATACTACTCCCAGTTCAGGGACATCTTTTGCCCGAAGAAGGCCACTCAACTACCTCCACACTGGCCATGGGACTGCGCGATAGATCTGCTACCGGGTGAGTCAGTGCCCAAAGGGAAAATCTATCCCCTGTCACTCCCAGAGCAAAAGGCCATGGAGGAGTATATAGAAGAGGCTCTCCAACAGGATTCCATCCGCCCTTCTACCTCCCCTGCTGCTTCAAGTTTCTTTTTTGTGGCCAAGAAGGACGGAGGCTTGCCCTGTTTCGATTACCGGTCACTGAATAATATTACAGTGAAATTCCGCTATACACTTCCTCTCGTCCCTGCAGCCCTGGAACATCTCCGTGGTGCCACTATCTTCACCAGGCTGGACCTCCGCAGCGCGCAAGTCCTCATCCGAATACTTGAGGGGGACGAGTGGAAGACTGCCTTCGTGACCCCTAATGGCCACTACGAATATTTGATTATGCCGTATGGCCTAGTCAACGCCCCCTCTGTATTTCAGGACTTCATGCACGAGGTGCTCCGGGAGTACCTCCATCACTTCGTCTTGGTATACATCAATGATATCCTCATCTACACTCGGAGCCTGGCCGAACATCGCCACCACGTTGCGGAGGTCCTTCAACGTCTGCGGCAGCTCCGCCTCTTCCTCAAAGCTGAGAAATGCTCATTTCATCAACCATCCGTACAATTCCTGGATTATCATATTGACAGTAGTGGCATTCGGATGGACGAGGGGAAGGTGGAGGCCATTAAGACCTGGCCACAACCCACAACCACCAAATAACTCCAATGCTTCCTGGGATTCTCCAACTTCTACCGCCACTTCATACAGAACTACAGTACCCTTACCAATCCACTCACGAACTTACTCCGCAACAAGCCCAAGTCTCTGTCCTGGTCCATAGCTGCTAAGGAAGCTTTCGAGAAGTTAAAGACGTCTTTCACACAAGCTCCCATCCTCGTTCATCCGGATCCAGATAGACCCTTCATTGTTGAAGTAGATGCTTCCACTACGGGTGTGGGAGCCATCCTTTCCCAGCAGCAGGGGAATCCATCTAGACTCCAACCATGCGCCTTCTTCTCCCGAAAACTCAGCCCGGCGGAACGTAACTATGACACCGGCAACCGGGAAATCCTAGCTATTAAGCTGGCCCTCGAGGAGTGGAGACACTGGCTTGAGGGAGCCAAATACCCATTCACCGTTCTTATGGATCATAAGAACCTGCAATATCTAAGGGAAGCTAAGAGGCTCAACCCACAACAAGCACACTGGGCACTATACTTCACATGCTTCA
Source organism: Gymnocypris eckloni scoliostomus (assembly GCA_027564155.1). Lineage (NCBI taxonomy): Eukaryota > Metazoa > Chordata > Actinopteri > Cypriniformes > Cyprinidae > Gymnocypris > Gymnocypris eckloni. The sequence goes on along the minus strand of CM050436.1, from coordinate 8,439,625 downwards.
ATTTCAAGATCACCTATCACACAGGTCCCAAAAACATCAAAGCCGATGCCCTATCATGACTTCATGCTCCTGAGGAGGAAGAGGACCCACCTAATTCCATCATCCCAGAAAGTATGTTTGTTTGCCCCATCCAATGGAATCCAGATTCTGCTCCCTCTTCCAATGTCTCCACGGTCACCCCGCCGGGCTGTCCACCAGATGCACAATATGTTCCTCGACTTCAAAGCACTCAACTCATCCATTCAGCGCATTCCTCATTGGGCACTGGCCACCCAGGGGCCAACGCGACCCTCTCGCTACTAAAACACTGTTACTGGTGGCTTATCATTGCCAGGGAGGTGAGAAGGTTTGTCCAGGGTTGTGAAGAGTGTGCCATCTCAAAGAGTCCTCGCCATCTTCCAGCTGGTAAACTTCTCCCACTGCCCGTACCCAACCGACCATGGTCCCACCTAGGAGTGGACTTCGTCACTGATCTGCCAGCATCCGAATGTAACACGTGCATCCTGGTCATTGTGGACAGATTCTCCAAGTCCTGTCATTTGATCCTACTCAAGAATCTACCCACGGCCATGGAAACGGCGGAGCAAATGTTTAACCACGTGTTCAGGTATTTCGGCATTCCCGAAGATATTGTATCCGACCGTGGACCTCAGTTCATTTCCAGAGTATGGACGAACTTCCTCAAGCTCCTAGGTGTGACTGTTAGTCTATCGTCTGCGTACAATCCGTAGACCAATGGGGAGATGGAGAGAAAGATCCAGGAAATCGGATGTTTCCTGCAAACATTCTGCCACGGCCACCAGCACTCTTGGAACCAGTTTATTGGCTGGGCCGAGTACGCCCAGAATTCCCTTAGTCAACAATCCACTGGACTCACTCCCTTCCAGTGCGTGCTCGGTTTCCAGCCACCTTTGTTCCCCTGGGACGGGGAACCATCAGATGTATCTGCAGTGGATTACTGGTTCCGAGAGAGCGAGAGGGTCTGGGACAAAGCACACCACCATCTTCGACGAACTATGGGCAGGCGCAAATTGACAGCAGACCTTCGACGATCCGACTCTCCTCCTTACCAACCTGGTCAGAAGGTCTGGCTGTCCACACGGGACATCAGATTGCGTCTACCCTGTAAGAAGCTCGCTCCCAGATACGTTGGCCCCTTCGTCATCCAGAAGCAGATCAACCCGGTCACGTTACAACTCAAACTACCCCCTCAATACAGGATTCATCCCACCTTCCACGTCTCACTTCTCAAACCTTATCACTCTTATGTCTCTCCATCCACAGAGCCTGGCCCGATCACGGAACCCCCTCTCCCGCTGATTCTGGAAGATGGAGCGGTCTACGAGGTCAGAACCATCTTGGATTCCTGACACCTTGGTGGTCGGCTGGAATACCTCGTAGATTGGGAGGGGTATGGACCGGTGGAGAGGTCATGGATTCCCAGAGACGATATCCTGGATCCAGCTCTCATGGAGGAATTCCACTCGAACTTCCCCAATCACCCAGCACCCAGGACCAGAGGTAGACCACCATGTCATCGGGTCCCTCGGCCCTCAGGAGCGGGCTGTGGAGAGGGGGGTAATGTCACAGATCAGCCAGGCTCCACCACCAATCTCTGCGATCACTGTCACCTGAGTTTTAACTCAAACCACCTGCACCTCATCAACACTCAATTAAGCCAGCACTACTTAAGCACACACCTCACCTCAGTCAGTTGTCCGATCTCGCTTACACGAAGTGGACTAACACCTACTCTACATAGTTACTTACCTCAAGATTGCTTACCTCCTGTTCCTGTTCCTCGTTGGTCCCCCGTGTCTCCTACGTTTGCCTGTCTTCGTCTGTCACACCCAGCTCATCTTTGGTGTTGGTCCGAGGTGTGTGCTCAACCACGTCGTCCATGAGTTCCTGGCAAGAAAACCATCATCAGTATATCCTTTAACATTCTTGAAGTACTTCAAGATACTTACTCACCATTCTTCCCTGCTTACCCGACTATTGAATTCAAATAAACATCGCTGTGTTATTCCATATCCTCTGTGTAGGGTCTACTTCCCGTAACATTAATAATAGACATGCTAATAAGCAACTAGTTAATAGTGACAACTGGTCCCTATACAAAAGTGTTAAAATAATATTAATGATAATAATAATAGAAGATCATACTTCAAGGTCTAAGGTCTATTTCCAAAAATGTCATAATTTTAATTCAGCTTAATTATGATATCAGGGCAGTTGTATCACCCTGACATTTTGAGTTTAATTTTTACTTAAATACTTTTTTTATTTTTTGTAAGGAATGCTATTGTAAGGAGATGTTTGGAGGATGGTCAATTATGTTGTACTGTTAATCAGTGAAAGTTATTCTTGGCTTCACTTATGACTTTTTAAGTGACAGAAGGACAGAAGCAGTTATTGTTCTCAAAATATGATCCATCCCTCATAATACAATTACCTCTCGATCAGGGACTTAACATAATATTACTCCAATCCCTAAATAGCATATTTAATGAAACTTTAAGAAAGAGGATGTGAGAAGGAAAGAAAAAAGTAAGTCTTTATAAAATGATTATGGGAGTGATTTTAGTAAATGCCTCAGGCCCTATCATCATCCTAAAATTATAAGCTGTAATTGTGATCGTTTTCACGCTCTCCTTTCTGTTCAATGAATGTTTCTATTCCATCAGAAACAAATGAGTCTGGTCAAAGTTTGCCTTTAATCATCTCTTTCATTAAAACCATTTATAATCGCGTCTTAATGAATGCAGCATGAAATAATGACAGCAAAAAATTGCCCTCTGCATTATGCATGGCTACAAAAAGTGGTAGTTCAAAAGCAAGTGTGTTTGAAATTGTTATAAACAAAATGCATGCAAACATGTTTTTTAAATTAGCTTTAAATTATACAGTTTCTAATTGTGGTTGAAATATAATAATTTACAGAGTGGCTCTCATAACTTTTTTCATAAAAGATTTATTTAAACATACATTGAATAATTAAGACATCACTAACATGTAAAGTAACATATAATGAAATATATAGTCTAATATTTCACAAAATGCTCTTCACTAGCAAACAACGAGCTGCAGACCTGATGACTTGCCTGAGTTAAATGAAATGCTACATGACATTTTGTTTACAAGCTTTTTTAATGACAACTTTCCATGGTTGAAAAGCTAATTGAGCGATTTCTTGAGGGGTGAGATGTCAATTCATGTTTATTTCACATTAAAAATAATAATAAAGAGGAAGGGGTGACCGCACTCACTTGAGCTTCGCGCTGAGAACTGAGGCGTTTATACAGCGATATGTCACAGCACGCCACATCATTAATGCAGAAAGAGAGCGAATGTAAGAAAGAGAGAAGGAAAAAAGAGGAGTTCCTTTCAATGGATTTGGGGAAAAAGTAGGAAACGGTTAATGAATGGGGTCAGATATAGGTGATTCTTCAGTTTGATGCTTTGCTGTTCCTCTTAAATGATTTTATAGGGAAAAGGTGTTATTATAGTTTAAGGATTATTTTAGCGAGAGAGTTTACTTTTTTATTTAATATATGTTTTTTTTCTTGAGAATTCTTGTTGAGAACATTCTAACTGTATCATTTTTTAAAATAAATATATTAAAAGCTCTAAATTTATGTAAAAAGAAAATTATTAATAACTTAAGAATTTCTATTTATGTGTTAATTTTATTTTACTTGTCCCCTACCCAGACAATTTTGTTAAACAAAAATAAATGTAATAGGTTGGATCAGGTCAGGTTTATTTATATAGCACCTTAAAAGCAATGTGTGCTGACCAAGGTTCTGCACAGCCAAAACATCAGAAATATCAACCAACAAAAAGCATTAAGATATATAAAATGTAAAATCATTAAATGGTAATTATAAAAAAGAGAAAAAAAGAAAATAAAAATAATACAAAACATTAACCATATTAAAAGTTTCTTAAAATTACTAGTATTTTAAAAGAAAATTATGAAAATCTTAAGATTACTATAATGTGTATTTTTGCACTGGAACAGGAATGGAGGGGAACAAACAAGTTCTGAAAGATTGTGATGAGAGAGAAAATGCGAGGTCTACAGCAGTGCTGGACAATGTACAGAGAGTAAGTGTTTTGTGTGAAGTAATACAAGAAGAGCAAAGAGGGAGATGGCATAGAAAATAAAAAGAGTTGTAATTAGACTAAAATATATATAAAAAATACTTAAAGAACATCCAAAAAAATGTATGTATTGTCAACATAACTTCAATGTTTAATGCAAAACCCTTGTCTCTTTGGAACATATCACTGTATTGTTCTGTTTTGTGGTTTTAATTTTATAATGGTTTAGACATTTCTAATTTCTGTTTATATGTGTTTCCCTGCATGCAGATGGTCATGAATTCAGCTTTCTAATACATCCCTGTTTGAGTTCTTTCTATTTTCTCTCAGTTCAAGGACAAGAACTACAGCTCTCAAAAACACATTTGGTCGAGTGTCAAATTATTTCTGTCTTTCTGGGCTTTTTGATCATATTGGATGTGATTTTCTCAACGACCAGTGTTGGAATGAGAGTTGCGGTACTTGCAGTTTCACCAATTAGCTTTCTGAGCAACATCACATGGAATGCTAATGATAAAAGTCCTTAATGCAACGTGAGGAATGAGGTAAAGCAAGGCTTTACAAATGTGAGGCACTCGCTGCATGGCTGCCTGGTGTTAGAGCTGCATTTAGCAGCTTGTATCGTGAAGCATTGGACCCAGAGCATTGGTACCTGGGCACAGGCCTTAAACACCTTGGCACACAGATGCCAGATGTTTACAAGCTAAAAACACATCCGCTGCTGCACCCTGCCTTGATACAGTGCCAGAGCCCACTGCAATTCTTAATTACTTTTGCTAGGTTTCTCTTTTATGCTTTACATTTCAGTAACAGAAATTACAATGCTAATACCAGTTTTGAACATGTACCATGATACAGTGTGAGGTTAATTGTAATATAAATGTATGTATCATAGTACATTAATATGGTAAGATTTGATAAATTATGCAGTTTTAACTTTTTTAGCACCATGGTGGCTGAATCAGATTACCATGGTATAATAATCTGATTCCAATTCTATTATATTTTAAAGATATGACGATTTTTCATTTTCTCTAGTCCTGTGGTCACATTAGCGAAATTTTAGCTACACCCATAGGAAAGATTTATTGCTCAGTGGTTGCTTTTCCTAAGCTCATGCGACTTATATGATATACCTGATATATCTCTCATTTTAGTAACAACATAATTTCAGATGTTTCTCCTAAAATACCTTAGGTGAAATAAAAGTAGACACAACTGAGACATGAGAAAGTTCTGAAAGAAAGGAATCCAAAATTAAAATTGGAGAGAAACGTGAGAAACATGGGATATCTCATTGGCTTGCTGTAATCTATTGCAAGACTCATTATAAAAATGTTTTACTGCTCAGAAGTAGCTTTATTCTTTGTATTTTATTGTTTTTATTTTACCTTTAATATTCAGGACAGTAGGAGTAGAAACAGGAAACAATTGGACAGGTGAGAACTGAACAGAAGCACAAAAGTACCTTTAGCTTGGATTCAAACCCATGCATTCTAAGGTTCAGTTGTGCCTTCCATCAATGTGCTGCCCACAAGGCTATGGCTCTGACAGAGGTTACTCTACGCTTAGGATACTAAGGGGTGATTCTCTTATATCTCACTGAGATATCAACTTTGTCTTTAGATATCTTCAGTTTTATCTTTTGGAGAAACTTTAAACGTTTAATAATATTGTAAATACTAAATCTATCATTTAAATAGCATTAAACATTTCAGAATATCAAGGATTACAAGTAAAAAAAAAAAAAATTACCTTCAATGTCCAGCATTGTATATTCACCACATTTTTCAAACACACTAGAAAGGACTTACAAGTGCAAGATGTTTAGTATAAGAGCAATACCTTTATTTTAACCAATGTAACACTAGTGTAGCAGTGTTTTTTGCTTTGTTTAGCATTACATTTTTTTTGTACAGCCCATTTTTGCATGTATATAAATATAGGTTATGTTCCCCTTCGGGAACTCGAGCTGCGTCGAACGCTATGAGGAACGACATCAGCAATATCCAGCTCTAAATCATATGTGTAATCAGTCAAATTGATGGCAAGACGTCAGGTGCGGGTAACGTCATGACCAGGAAGCTTAAAAGCAAGTGAGGTGCAGCCGGCGCCAGCTTTTTGTCATTCAGCAAAGATCTCTGTGTGTGTCAGTCACGTATATGTTCTGTGAGTCCTATTTACTGTTGTTTGTCAAGTTACACAAGCATCTGAAAGCTCCAGCATGTCAAAGTAGATCACGTTATAGACTGTGTGTTCCTCCCTGCCCACGTTATATCACGAGCGGGATACACACAGTTTGTGCGTGGTCTGATTGGGAGTGAAGCATGCAGAGTCGGGTCTCGAGGGGGCCGACTGCCCGCATTTTTGAGTGGCTTCCACTGCGTATGCTTTGCTCCCGGGGGGAAAACTCTCTTTGAGGAGGGAGTTTTCATCAGCGTTCTTTGCGGTACCTGCCCCGCTTCCGCCGAGGTGGAGCGGTGGCTGTGCTCATGGGAATCGCAGATGGATCAGATAGAGGGAATGAAGATGGGCGAGACCCTATCTTCTTCCTTTCCCTTCAGATCCAGCGTCCGAGTGGCTCGCTTGTTGCCGAGGCAACGCGTGCATTACGGTCATTCTCAGTTCATTATATGAATCTTTCACATCAGACCGTGTTTACCTGTCTGGGTGTTTGACAGCATTTAATTTTGAAGAATTAATTATGCATTTCATCTGACTATGAAAAGTTATATATATATATATACATATATATATATATATATAAAATGTAGAGAAAGATATACAATTATATATAGTATACAGGAGCCTCTTGGGATATTTTCTCAAGTTAGAGCACAATGTTTAAATCTCTTCCTCCGAGGAGGTTGAGGTGGTCAGCAGGGGCTGCGGGGTGGAGCAGCCCCAATCGTTTTTCCAGCTCCTCATTCAAGGAATGTCACTTCTCGTACTCACCAGAGTCGGAGTCAGAGTGGCGCTCCCGGGCCGAAGACGGATCTGCATCATTTTTACTGGACAGTCTTCGGCTAGAACGTCCTGATGCCAATGGCCCAGGTTTTTTGAGGACCGGCCCCTCTGGGGAAGAGCAGTATACACCGCATTACATGTCTCTCCTTAGTGCCCTCAGGAGATCGGTCTGCTAACCCTGCCAGTGTTCCAGGGGGCGCAGCGGTCTCCAGCGAGCACTTCTCTCAGTCTCTTCCGCCCAGAAATGTAGCGGAGCTGGGAGGCTCACCACCCCTTCGGGGGTCTCTAGAGCAGCTAGATCGGCCATTTCCTACTGGTCCCCCACTTCAGGGCACCGAGCTAGCCACTCTAAGTACACCAGAGGCCAGTCTCGAGAGACTGGTTCTCTTAGTAGGTCACCTGGTTCGGATGAGCTTTATTTGTCACATACACAATTATACAGAGTATAATGAGGAGTGAAATGTGTTCTCTGCATTTAACCCATCCAAGCGTACACACTTGGAGCAGTGGGCAGCCGACTGTGCAGCGCCCGGGGAGCAGTCGTGGACTTCCTGTCAGAGCCGGGATGCGAACCCACAACCTTGGGTTACCTCGGGTTTCAAGTCCAATGCTCTATCCATTAGTCCAACGACTGCCCACGACCTGGTGGTGTGGGAGCCCCTGCCAAGCGTGTCTCATTGGGTCCAGCCTGAGCAGACTCTGATTCTTTAGTCTTCCTCAGAGATGATGCGGGTCTGAGGACCGTCGTTTCCAATAGGAGGCTTCTGAGACAGTCCTGATGCCATGGCCCAGGACTTATAAGGGCAGGCCCCACCGCATTACATGGTGCCTGTCTCTCCTCAGTGCCCTCAGCAGATTAGTCTGCTAAACCTGCCAGTGTTCCAGGGCGCAGCGGTCTCCAGCGAGTACTTCTCTCAGTTTCTTCCACCTGGAAACGTAGCAGAGCTGAGAGGCTCGCCACCCCTTCGGGGGTCTCTAGAGTAGCTAGAGCGGCCGTCCCCTGCCGGTCCTCTGCTTCAGGGCACCGAGCTAGCAGCTCTAAGTACACCACAGGCCAGTCTTGAGAGACTGGTTCCCTTAGTAGACTATTTGGCAGTGTGGAAACTACAGCCAAATGTGTCTCGATGGTTCATGCACACTGTAGAACAAGGCTATCACGGTGCTCTGTCGCCACCTTTCAATGAGGTCACTCCCACGCTGGTGTGTCCCGAGCAGGCTCTGGTAATGGAACAATAAGTGAGCACTCTCCTGAGGAAGGAGGCCATTGAGGTGGTCCCTCCTCTAGACAAAGAGTCCGGGTTCTACAGCCGTACTTCATTGTTCCTGGGAAAGGGGTTGCATCCTTTTTTAGATCTAAGTTAACTGAACCGCTCATTCATACGACTGAAGTTCAGAAAGCTCTCTTCAAGCACGTGTCTCAAACCAGATCCGAGGACTGGAGGTCACGAGCAATCTAGAAGACGCATACTCCTTCCCCATCACAGGAAGTTCCTGAGATGTGCTTTGGGGGCAAAGCATATTAATATCGGGTTCCTCCCTTCTGCCTTGCACTCTCACCTCGATTAGCTCATCAGAGCGGATGGCGGTTCGGCATCGAGATGTCGTTCTCGCTCACCTGAAAGAGTTGGGGTTAAGACTTAACGTCAGGAAAGTGTGTTTCTCCAGTACAGAGAACCACTTATCTGGGCGTGGTGTGGGATCTGACCACCACTTCTTGATCCAGAGAGTCGTCATGTTGAGGCCTCCACTCCAAGAGCTTGACTTTTCGGGTGAGTGTCTTCAGGCCTCCTATCACTCAGAGAGTTTTAGAGGCCTCCGCTCGCCAGAGCTCCGCTAGGAGTATGCCCAGTGTACGGAGTGTAGTAGGCCTCCTGTCATTTCGAGAGTCATCATGCTGAGACCTCCGCTCCAAGATCTTGGCTGTTTCGGCGAGTGTCGTCAGGCCTTCTCTCGCTCAGAGAGTTTTAGAGGCCTCCGCTCGTCAGAGCTCCTCCTGGACAGCATCTGTGAGTGGTAGGCTCTAAGCGAGTCTCCTTACAAGACACATACTTTCGAGGCAGGGGCTGAGGCCCAGGGAATGGATTCTTCACCCTGAGGGGTAAAGCAGATATGGAGAGTTTGGGCCAAGAGGTGGGTCTGTTGCGACTCGTCAGACATTGCGCTGTCCCCTCTGGTTACCTCTGACTCATCCAGCCCCAGCTATGGTACAGACTTGGCCAAGGCTTCATCAGTATGCCTTTCCCCGATCGCTCTGCTCACAGGAGTTCTAGAGAGAGTGCGCCGGGATGGGGTCCATCTGTTGCTAAAACCCCATTCTGGCCGGGCCGAGTATAGTTCTCTGACCTGATTTCTCTCCTCGATGGCTCTCCATGGGGGATTCCCGTCAGGAGGGATCTCCTCTCACTGGCAGCGGGCATGATCTTTCACCCCTGCTCGGAGTTGTGGAAGATGTGGGTGTGGCTCCTGAGGGGCCTCTGATCCCTCAACTGAGATTGCTGAGACCATCCTCCAATCTAGAGCTCCCTCAATGAGGAAACTGTATGCCCTGAAGTTGAGACTCAGGGTGCAGAGACCGCCAGCTTGATCCAGTTAACTGCCCATTTGGTACAGTGCTGGAGTTCTCGCAGGCTGGTTTCTCCGCAGGGTTACACATTTCCTCCGGTGCTGAGGCCAGGGATCTTATGCTAAGTGGTGGATCAGGATGCTATCCTATAACCTCGAGTCCTCTGATCTCTCTTCGCCTTTGGGAGTCAAGGCTCACTCAACTCAAGGTATGACGGCCTCCAAGGCATTTCTGGCAGGTGTACCTATGCAGGACATCTGTGACACTGCTGGGTGGTCTACGCCCCTAACTTTCATCAGGTTCTATGAGCTGGCTCTGCGAGACACTCCTGGCTCTTCTGTTCTTTTGCCATAGCTGTGCCTTCCACACACTAAGCAGGGTTTTCCTAGGGTTTGACGCACCGCGAGTTCTCCGAGGGGGAACGTCCCAGGTAACGAGATGCTGCGTCGCAGGGCCATACTTCCGGCATCCCTACTAGAGCTATGCTTCATTCCTAGAAGCTGGCGCCGGCTGCACCTCACATGCTTTTAAGCTTCCTGGTCATGACGTCACCTGCACCTGACGTCTTGCCGTCAATTTCACTGATTACACATATGATTCAGAGTTGGATATCGCTGATGGCATTCCCCATAGCGTTCGACACAGCGTCTCGTTCCCTCTGGGAAACATGGTTACATACGTAACCTGGGACGTTTTCCACTGTTGAATCACTCTGCAAAAAAACACTGTCTACATAAAATAACTTTGAATATGACAATGCATTTATTGTCTTTGATTGAAATGGTGTGGATAAATGACATTGAAGCTAACCAGAGGGAAGGAAAAAAATTCAATAAAAGAGATCTCTTTAACATTTTAAATATTTATCCGAGACAGAAATGAGCTTACCTTAAGACTTAATGGAATGCTTGAGTCTCCTGCTTCTCAAACTTTTCTCTGGAGACAAAAAGTCTAACACTCTCACAATGGTCTCCTTTAAAGCTTTAGAAGAGATCTCGACAACATCACACACTGTGCTCAGATTTTTCTCCTACACTAAAGACAACGAGAGCTCACATTTGTCTCCTCTAAATTTCAGAAGTGATCTCAATAACTTTACAAACTGTGCACCAAGTCAAATGCCTCAATATTAGCTCAAACATTTCTACCATATAATATGTATTAATAATAAAATTAGTCAATTGATAATCAGGACTGAGTCATAAGCCATGTAGGTGCATTTCAGCACAGAAAGCTCCAGGGTTACATTTTCTGTAAATCAGTTTTGATTAAGGCATGTAACATTGCTGCACACAAAACACAAAATAAAATCCAGGCCTGGTCCTCTCTCGTCTTCCACTGCCGTTGCTCCTCCTTTTATCATTCCAGAGCTCCTCCGTGGGACTCGAGACCAATCGTACGTGAGGAGCTGCCGCTTTTCATTTGTGTTTGTTTATTTTATTATTAAAGTGTTTTAAATGTTCGCCGGTTCCCGCTTCCTTCTTCCCGATCTAAGTAAGTTACACTGGTGCCGAAACCCAGGAAGGAAGAAGGAGGCGGGAACCGGCGAACATTTAAAACACTTTAATATTAAAGTGAGTGGTGAAGGTTTTGCTCATTATCATTTACTCCACCGGCCTCGCTCTGTTCCCACGGCTCTCGGCCCCGCCCGCTTATCACAGAGAAGCTGTTGAGATCTCTTCTAAAACATTAAAAGAGACAAATATGAGACCACCAGAGTCTCTAGCTAAGGATAAATATCTGAGCACAGTCTGTGATGTTGTTGAAATCTATTCCAAAGCTTTAAAGGAGACAAATATGAGACCACCAGAGTCTCTAGCTAAGGAGAAATATCTGAACACAGTGTGTGTTGTTGTTGAGATCTATTCTAAAGCTTTAAAGGAGACAAATATGAAACCATCAGAGTCTCTAACTTTGGAGAAAATTGTGAACACAGTGTGTGATGTTACTGAGATCTATTCTAAAGATTTAAAGGAGACAAATATGACATAACAAGAGTCTCTAGCTAAGGAGAAATATCTGAGCGCAGTGTGTGATGTTGTTGATATATATTCTAAAGCTTTAAAAGAGACAAATCTGAGAGATCCAGTGTATGTATCTAAGGAGAAAAATCTGAGCCCAATGTTTGATGTTGTTGAGATCTCTTCTAAAACTTTAAAGGAGACAAACACACCGATTTGTGTGTTTGCGTGAGTGTAGTTAAATAAAAATGTTGTATAAATTATGTGAGTGCACACTTACTTAACAATTTACTGTGCATTATGGTACTTATGTTTAAACATTTAATCACAAAAAAACTATTTTTCATTTTACAGCTACACCTCAGTTCTTTCCTGCTTTTCATCCTCCAGTACCAATCGACGATAGACATACACAAGGCCGGTACATTTATGAACCATCACCAGTACCTCCGCTACACATGTGAGTAAACGCACAAACTTACACATCTTTACTTATGTCTATTACCATATTTAAAGCCACCATGAATGTAATTAAATCTACTTTCTATCAAGTTTTAAAGCAAGACACTACAGGCAAAGTCATAGTTTTTTGATACATTTTGCTTCTTTAACTTGTCTTCTTTCAGACTAATGCAAAGAAAGCATTCAGAATATGAATCTGAGTGTTAAATTTATATACAGTCAGGTCCATATATATTTGGACACAGGCACAATTGTTATCATTTTAACGGCTGATCAAAACATATTCAAGTTACAGTTATATAAGTTATATATGAGCTTAAAGTGCACACTCTGAGCTTCAATTTGAGGGTATTCTTATCACAATATTCTCATCACATTTGGAGGAAACGTTAACAAATTACAGCTCTTTAATACCACCCCCCTTTTTCAAGGGACCATAAATAATTGGACAGTTGACTCAAAAGCCATTTCATGGACACATGTGGGCTATTTATTCGTTATTTCCACATTAATTAAGCAGGTAAAAGGTCTGGAGTTGATTCTAAGTGTTCCATTTGCATTTGGAAGCTGTAGCTGTGAATGCAAATCATGCGATCAAAGGAGCTCTCCACGCAGGTGAAAAAGACAATTGTTAGGCTTAAAAAACAAAACAAGTCCATTAGAGAGATAGCAGGAACATCCAGAGTGGCCAATTCAACAGTTTGGTACATTCTGAGAAAAAATAAATGCACTGGTGAGCAACATAAAAAGACCTGGACGTCCATGGAGGACAACAGTGGTGGATGATCGGACGATCCTCTCCATAGTGAATAAAAACCATTTCACAACATCCAGCCAAGAGAAGAACACTCTCTAGAAGGTAGGTATGTCACTGTCAAAGTCTACAATCAAGAGAACAAATACAGAGTGTTCACCAAAATTGCAAACAAGGCCAGATTAGCCTTTGCCAAAAAACAACTAAAAAAGCCAGAACACTTCTGAAAAAAGCACACTCTTTGTTATATGCACACTCTTTGTTATCTATATGTTATAGAGAAAACTGTGAAACCCTTTTTCATTCTAAATGTATTGATATCGAGGTAACATACTCGGTTACTATCGTAACCTCGGTTCCCTGAGATATGGGAACATGTACTGCGTAAAGTAGCGACGCTTAGTATGGGAAAACCCTTCTTTCCTCTTCAACTGAAGCCTATTTCAATCACACAGTTATTACTGCACATGATTGGTTTGTGCAGGATTAAAAAACGATCCAATGCACGGCGGTGGTGAGCGAGCCAATGGCGGTGGCGGGCGAGCTATGCAGCCCGCCATAGCCCGCCAAAATGGGAGGGGCGTCTGGCTATATAATCAGCAACCTGCCACCGCATCTCAGATTTCATCGAAGGAAGCAACCGAGCGTGCTCACCGAGCTCATAGCATGGCCAGGAATGCAGTACTCGTTCCCATATTTTAGGGAAGCGAGGTTACGATAGTAACCGAGGATGTTTCCTTTCGATATTTCACTCGAGTATCAACGCTTAGTATGGGAACCAGTCCAATCACGGCATGCTATGATGCATTTCAACGGTGGATCCCGGCGTCAGCGAAGAAGGGAGTTCGTCGCTGAAGAGAAGAAATCTGAGATACGGTGGCAGGCTGCTGATTATATAGCCAGACGCCCCTCCCATTTTGGCGGGCTATGGCAGGCTGCATAGCTGTTGGCTCGCTCGCCACCGCCTTGTATTGGTTCGTTTTTTAATCCTACACGAATCAATCACGTGCAGTTATAAAAATGTGTGATTGAAATAGGCTTCAGTTGAAGAGGAAAAAAGGGTTTTTCCCATACTAAGCATCGATACTTGACGCAGTACTTGTTCCCATGTCTCAGGGAACCGAGGTTACGATAGTAACCTGCATGTATCCACTCATTCAGATTTTTACTTCGGAGCTCAGTGGTTGTATTAAAGTAAAGTCAAAAGCTGTTATACTCCACAAAGCCATCTATCTGCTATTCATCAGAGGGCTGTTCTGGTTGGCGGTACTGCGGTACGGCACGAACAGCGGTGTCCCTTTTCAGCGATTCTCCTGGGCATTTAAACTAAAAGAGCAGATTTCCTCTAAAAGAGCAATTTGTGGATGGCTCGCATATTTTTAAAGATGCCGCTCCATCCGTATCCTCTTGGTTGCAGTCAGTTCCTGTCCTCTGATGATGGCCATGAGTGTTGTCTTCCACGCTCTGCCCCAGTTCTTTTCTTTCCGGTGGTGCATGAGAAGATGATGAAGTTGTGGATGGCCCCTTTAATGGCCAGAAGCTGCTCGTCTCCCTCCTCTGTCCTCACTATCCTCGATGGTGGGACGCCAAGGGGGTACATGGACGTTACTCAAGTGGAGAGAGCAGTTGCGGTGAAGGTGGTACCCCCCGTGTCTCAAGGGGGTACTAAGTCTTCACGGAAGACAATGAAGGGGCAATCTGGAGATGTGGGAATCTGCTCTTCCCAGAGTTGATGTGGAAAGCATCACTCCTTCATCTGGAGGGCCGGGTGGAAAATCTTGTGTTTCATTTTCTGTCTGTTTCGCTGCTGCTTAACAGCCAGCTGTAACCACATTTTCAATGGATGAGTATTTTCCCTTTCCTCCGGGTTATCAGGCTCGTCGGTTGCCACTTCCTCATTCTCGCCTACGACACCCCAATCATCAGTGGCCAAGAGATCACAGTTTCGGAGAGGCAGCGCCTTTCCATGCATCTCTGGACAGTCCCTCTGGGGAGAACACAATGCCTTCTGGGCCATCCAGCATGCCCCACCGCGCACCACCAATTGTAAGTCGATTGTCCCTTTGGTGCCACTTGCACAGAGTTTGGGGGCGTGGTTCTGCTGCCCAATTCTGGCCCCGCTGGCTCATTCTGACAGTTCAGCGGTGTCCTCGAGACTTCGGTGGCAGTCCGAGAAGCCCCTGTCTTGCATGATGAGATTGTGGTCCTGTTGGTGAAGGATGCAATTGAGTCTATTTTATAGGGGCTTTACAGCCTTTTACTTCATCGTTCCCAAGAAAAGTGGTGACCTTCATCCAATCCTGGATCTGTTAGTCAGGCGGGCCCTGAACATGCTTCCATTCAAGATACTGATGCAGAAGCGCATTATCAAATGCACCCAGCCTCAGGATTGGTTTGCATCAGTCGACCTGAAGGACACATTATTTCATGTCTCGATACTTCCTCGACTCATGCCGTTCCTAAGGTTTGCGTTTGAGGGTTGGGCATGGCAGTAAAGGGTCCTTTTTACAAAGTGTCTTTACAAAGTTGCGGAGGGTGCCCTTGCCCTGCTATGTAAAGCGGGCATCATGATCCTCAACTATCTTGACAACGGACTCATCATGGCCCAGTTGCAAGAGCAGCTGTGCAATCACAGGGACCCGGTGCTCCAGCACCTCAGTTATTCGGGGCTTTGGCTCAACTGGGAAAAGGGCAAGCTCTCCTGTGTGTGGATAATCTCTTTTCTCAGGATGTAGTTAGACTCTGTGAGTATGACTGTGCATCTCACCAGCAAGCGTGCCAAGTCAGTGCTGAACTGCCAGATATTCTTCAGAGGCAGGACGGTGGTACCACTGAAACATGTTCAGAGGCTCACATGGCAACTCCAATCAGATTACTCTATATGAGACCACTGGCTACACAGCGAGTCCCGAGGTGGGCATGGTACGGTGGAGTACATCATGGAGTACATGAAGTACATCGCACATTCAGCACCTCGATGGACCTTGCTTTTCTTCAGGCCGGGGTGCCCATAGAACAAGTGTCCCTGCATGTCATTGTCATGACAGATGCCTCCACGGACCGGGCAGGCAGCCTCTGGGTCCTGGAAAGGACCTCATCTGCTTTGGCACAACAACTGCCTGGAGTTGCTGGCAGTGCTTCTAGTCTTGCGGCAGTTCCAGCCACTGTTGCTCGGCAAGCACATGTTGGTCCACAATGATCCTCCAGTACACTCGGCACTCAGACTTAGTGGAGCAGTCTGACGCCAGGGCCAGTAACTGGCATTAGAATGCCCAAAGTCCCAGTCAGCCCCTGTTCTGGGCTAGGTGTCTATAAGTGTCTATATGTGTATTTTTCCACGGTAAGGTTTCCCCTTGGTAAACCCATGTCTTCCCTTGACAGACCTGCTCTATCAGTCTCTGCTGGCAGTAGTTCCATCAGTCCATATCAGTGTCCCCATGTCACCTCCCTACAGGTAGGATGTGGCCTCCATAGCGACTTTACCCATCATCACCGCCAAGCTGTAACAACAAATAGGAAAGATTTGAAGCAATCTTTCACTGAAGGTTGAAATCCCTTCTGTTCAAAAATGTTTGTAATGTAACAGCAGCATGGCCATCTCCAGCAGTGTTGTACTTACCTTTGGTCCCCTCGGGCACCAAAAAAAAAAAAAAAAAATAAAAAAATGCTGTGGCTTGTCAACATTTGCAGTGCCAAAGGGTTGTGATGGCATTCAGGTTGTGGCGTTTTCCATAGAACCCCAATGTCGTCACGACATAACTCATAATGACAAACAGATAGGGAATGTCTCTGTTATGTACGTAATCCTCATTCCAAGATGGCGGTATTTGAGACATTATGTCCTCATGCCACAACCCTGAACCAATCGCTGATGCCGAGATGAGTGGATGCACGCTATCATCTTATATGCTATGTCAACTCAGCATGCAAAATCCACATGCCAAATTTTATTGGCACTTGCTCTTAAACTCAGAGATGATTTGACCACCAAAATTAGCATAATACAATGATTTCTGAAGTATTATGTAACACTAAAGACTGTATTAATGGCTTCTAATAACTAATTAGAGACTTCTTTAAAAGAGACCATACAAGATAAATATCATAAAAGTACTTCTTTCAAAACATTTAACAAATCCTACACACACCTAACTTTTGACTGTGTTTTGTATTTAGTTATAATGTGGGATAAAATTGTAATGGCCCAACAAAGTCAAAATTGCAAGTCACGTATATGCAAATCCATGATATAAAGTCTTACAGTTGTGGCATATAAAATTGAAATTACCGTTTTTGTGTATTTTGTGTTGACAGAAATGTCACAATTTAGATTTTCTATATTCTACAGTAACTAAAATTGTTTTTATATAAAAGCAAAGTTTATGTAAGTACATGTGTATGTGTGTGTGTTTGATATTTTGTATTTAATTCAACATTAAAGCACACTATCTTCCCTTTTTTAAATCACAGCATATTTGTTTTAATCCATTTTTCCCCATCTGTTTCTACTAATTTCTCTCTCTATTTGCCTTTCTTGCTCAGTCACTACATGCTCTATTGTAGCTCTATGAAGGGATACATTAAATGAGGCAGCTGCTTGGTCCATATTACATTTTGTATTCTTCATCATTACATCCTCTGTCTCCCTCACATCCCCCCTATTCATACTTGGTAGTCATATCTCTCTCGTGCCTGTTACACAGCTAAGAATACTTTTTTTTAAGAATACATTTTCTTTACATTTCACTTCTGATTTTTACATTTCACTTCTGATTATACCCTGTATAATTTAGCATGTGACGAATAAACAAACCTTGAATAATGCATTTTTATGTCATCTGCTTTCACTAACCAGTGTGCTAAAGAAAGGCTTGGGGGCATGCGGGGGCTTGATTGATGTCCAATGTCAACATAAACAAAATGGCAAATATAATTTAGCATTTAGCTTATTCAGAGATAATGGGCAACACAAGGTTCAAACAAGACTCAAACATCTGCCACTGTTTATCATCCACCAGAGAGACACACTGTATAAGGTGTGGGTAAGAGGAAGAGAGGGAAAGCAGGTGAATTAAATTACAGGTGCGATGGCTGTATTCACAGTACATGCTTGACTTGCTACACTTGCCTTGATGTCAACAGATGCACATTTTCAACAGAGCAGTATGTACATACTCAACAGAGTGTGAGACGTCTCACAAATCTCTTTACTTTCAGTCTATGAATATGACAAAGAGCGATAACAGTGTCCGGTCCCATTAATATAAAATTAAACTACTAAACTTTAGTGACATGGTAAGAGCCTTGATTTAAAATGACAGTAAACTGATGGTAGTAAGTATTCTGTGCATTTTCTGTTTTTAGGCACCATTTATTTCACCACTATTTCATTTAATGAATTTTATTTAAAAAAAATTGTGTTGTGGCATTGTGTTCTTTTATTTGTGTTTATTTTATTGATTTTATTCGTTGTATTTGTTATCTTTAAATTGGGGGGACATTTGAGCACATTCATGATCTGCATGGTTGTGGCGTTGGTTGGATTGGTGCTGTCAGGCAAAGCTTTCGAAGATCAATTGGCGGTGTTGTGCCCATTTACTACTCCTGCCAAATTATTACCCCCTCTAGTTAAAATGTATACCTGATTGCCTAATCCTAACCCCACCCCTAATCCTAACACCTCCCCCACACCTAAACTTAAACCTACCAATACTAGGGGGTAGTAATGTGGTGGAGGACAGAATTTGGCTCAGCTGGTGCTGAACATGACTTATTCGTGAGACTTCTTGCTTTCTTTACAATATAAAAACTAGGGATGTAACGATATTATCAATATTGTGTTATCGTGATAGCAAAATTATATTATCAATATTACCTCAATATTATTGTGGTCACATGATGATATGAAACAATAGGTCTTCCAGGAAAAAAAGTGTAGTTTTTAAAATATTTTTTAAGTTAGGCTTTATTTTTGTGGCAGTTGACTACAGCATTTCACTAGATTTGCAATGAGATGCTTTTTTGTAAGCATGTTTTAAATGAAGCTGGAATTTTCCTTCAAAATGAAAGCTCTACTGACATTTCCATCAAAATAAACCTTACAAGTGCAGTATGAATTGCTGACTGATTGCGGTTTAAATGCAGTACAAATTTAAAATATCTCTTTCAAGTGTAGAATTTAGGAAAAAAGTTTTGTTCCCTTCTGTAGTGTAAAGCAAAAATAATATAGCCTACTTAAGAAATATTAATTTTCATTTATTTTACAGTGCATTTGTTTTGGCTATTGCTATTGTTGGCTATATGGCTATTGCTTTTGTTGTTGTTATTGTTATTATTATTATTATATTTGTTTGGCTTTCTAAAACACCAGGGTGAATGTAATTTAGACTGAGACAGTATATCACAAATAAAAAGAGTACCCTTTAAAGTTCAGGTAAAAGTCAATTCACTGACATTTTTCTGATTTAAATTATCTTAATGGGTTGGAGCTCTTAATTTTGAACTGTCAAAGTACATTATATAGAATAATTAACATTTTAAATATTCAAAATTATCTTTTTTTTTAGTTCTTCATCTGTCTTTTTTAAATTTATATCGCAATAAATATTGTATCTTGGACATCATATCGCAATATTATTGTATCGTGAGATTTTGATATCATTACATCCCTAATAGCCTAATAACTATGCTGTGGAGATGGAGACTCCATCAAGTTCATCTCTATCTGCATAGAAGAAAAAGTTCAAGGATTAAGAAGAGAGGGTCAAGATGAGGAATTCACAACAGATTGTGAAGGCGAGGAAGTCTCCTTCCCTTCCCGGTGATTACATTATCTAATGTGAGATTTCTCAGTAATAAGATGAATGAAGTCGCACTCCAGGTTAAATGAGAGGTGAATTTAGGAGCAGTAATCTCATTTGTTTAACAGAAATGGAACTGCACATTGCAGAGTGCTTTTTCTAGGATCTTAATATAGTCGGCTGATCAACCAGTCTTCATCTGGGGGACTTTATTACTCTTTCATTAACAAAGACTCCACCAAACCTGAAACAATGTATTGCCTAAACCATTTCTCCAGCACAATATTTGTGTTAAGATAACATTGAGGATGCATATAGGGCAATATGTAGAGCACCTATTGGTAGATTGGATCATAATATCAATTTACTGCCAAAATTACTCACTTGTTAGAAGGGAGAAACCAGTAGAAAAGAAAAACTAGGGTTGGAGCAAGGATAAAGGGTTGTTTTTACACCACAAACTGTGACGTTTCTATTGAATAATGCATGGTTAACAGACTGTATCACTTCTTATATTTCAAATTGTTAAGAGATTGTTATTGAGACTTAAATGGTTAAAGGTTTTATTATTTTTCAAATGGTAAGCTGTGGTTTAAAGAAACTTTTAAAGAAAAAATTCAGCCTTTCGTGAAAACATTTATGAGGGTTTTAAGATAAACAGAATGGAAAGGAGAAATATGATACAAAAAGTAATCCTTGGTTTTAAATTTAAGGTAGAGGATTGATTAGCAAATCAAGACGTAAGGAGTGCTTGGCAAAGTTTAAACAAGATGATGTGGTGGGACTTAAGAGGTGTAAACCATGATAGACAGCTTATTTTAAATGGGTTAATGATTTGAGTATATTTTATGGAAGATATGACGTATCGCTCCCAATAGAGATAATGGTGTAACCTATTTGTTTGACAGACAAAAAGATTAGAATGTACCTTGGGCATATTAGGCCCTCTAAAGCACTGGGTCCAGATGGCATTGGGGGCTATGTTTTAAAGGTTTGTGCAAATGAATTACCTCACGTCTTAACATTCTGCAAACTGTATATTATATGCAGGGGTGTGAAGTAACGAATTACACATACTCACGTTACAGTAATTTAATTAAGTAATTAAGTTTGTATCAGTAATTGTACTTTTTTTGAGTAGTTTAAAAATTGAGTAGCTTGGATCATGGCTGCTGGAAGTGCATTCTTCAGGCATCATTTCAGTCGAGCTATCAGCATATTCCTCTAATATGTTAAGGTAAATTTCGGATTTCTGCTTACTAAATTATTTGTATATATGCTTCCCTATCTACAAGGCCTGACATTTGGTGTGAGGTTGCGGGTATTGTTTACAGTCCCACAAGTGCCACATTCGGTATAATTCCCACTCACTTAGAGACACACGATGTGCGCTGCCTCATCTCATCCTCGTCCTCGCTGCTTGTTGAACTTGTTGATTTTTGATGAGTTTGAGTGCGTGATGAGCGCTGTGAAAAAGTTTTTTGGAAACACCAAAATGCTTGGAAATAATGTACTCAAACTGAAGACCAATATGAACCTTATTGATGGCCCGTGGCGTTAATATACTGCATCTGTCTCAGCATGTGATGTAATAAAACTGCAGCTCGTTAATCTTTTTTTTTATCCATTTTATACAATCCTCCTTCATTTAGCAAGTGCACTCAATAAACAATTTCAAGTTCAACACTTTTTGTTCCATTCAGTTGTGAATGCTGCTGATTCACTGAGACCGCCGTGGCTCAGCAAAGAAATATGCGTTTGCTTTCTTTTGAAAAAGTTTCCCCAGAAATACTTCACTATATAATGCATTTATCCTTACAAATTGTTTTATCAGCATAACAATTCGAGTAAATGTGTAAATGGTATGGCAAGATGTCATCCTTGTAGAACAATGTGCATGTATGTTAAAATTGTAACATAAATTATCCAGGTTTAGTTATCTTATTCTTTATTGCAAAACGCTAAAATTGGCACCGTTTTGGAGAGAAATGGGCTCTCTTTTTTCTCCCTTTTCATGGTGTGTGATAGTGTACTATGAATTTCTAATGGTGTTTGTATTTGCACTGTTCTAAACAGTAATATTTTATGTGCAACAACAGCATACTGTCTCAGTGGCACACATGCTTTTAAATAATTTTTTCAAACTTTATTATTTAAATGGGGATGATTGTACTGAGAAAAGCTTTCATCTTTTCTTCAATGGAATACTCTTTCTGTGCTGTTTTGACATATTAAAAGATTTGACAGTCAAAATGTAAACTGATGGATGATAGATAATCTTCATTCTTTATGACAAACAAGATACTGTGAATTAGGGAAGGACCAAGGTTTTTTTTATTTTTTTATTGCAGTGTACAGCGTTTATTATGATGGGGTAGAATCCACAGTTCAGTACTCAATACACAATACTCATTAGTACTTTTAAATAGGCTACTCTTTTACTCTTACTCAAGTAGTTTTTTGGACAAGTACTTTTACTCTACTCACACTACATTTTTTGGAAGGTAATGTACTTTTACTTGAATATGTTTTTCATTACTCTTTCCACCACTGATTATATGACACCTTCCTAAAAAAGTTCTAGAAAAAACTTTTAGAATGCCTTGACATCACCACCTGCTAAATGTATGGAAAGGGACATTTGTTATCACCTTAAACCATACATATCAGATGACAGCTAGATATATTGCAATTTGTTTACAAGCCACAAAAAGGTACAGAAGATGCTATGCTCACCATGGTCGTTACAATTTCTAGTCACTTACAACAAGCAAAAGCTTATGTGCATGTTTCACAACAAGCCTGCATCTGAAGGTTAAATCGATACAATTTTTGTACACTGGGATGTGCAAGGATGTGTTGTGTTACTTCTGTTATTTTCTTTTTAATCAAATGAGATTACCATGCCGAGTGAAAGTTATATAAATATGCAGGAATGGAACTAGTTGCTCTTTTATACAAAGTGTAATATGAAGTATCACATATGAGTATGAAGAGCAGGTCTTGAAATTAGTAAAAGTTGTGAAGGAAATGTATTTATTAATTTATTCTTATCAGTCAAGGTGTTTTAGAGTTAGTTATCTGAAATTGTTCTATGGTATAATATCATGGTTTGTTTTGGATAAATAATAAGTACACTCTAATAAATGCTGGGTTAAATACAACCCAGCGCTGGGTAAAATATAGATGGACCCAGTGATTGGGTTGTTTAGACCCAGCGGTTGGATTACTGCCCAGAAGGTTGGAAAAAGATCGGCTAGGATGGCGCCAGGCATGGCAGCCACAGTGCTTAGCTCTTCACTGTTTTTTCGTTTCTTAAACACGATCAGATTTACCAGGGATAAACTGCTGAACATTCGGCAGAACACACCACAAAATATTTTACCTGATTTCGATTATTCGATTATTGTTCAGATGCTTCAGGACGAGCAGTAGGGGGGAAGCGTGCCAGTGCGCTCGTGAAGCTCAGATAGCGCGGAATCAGAATGCCGCTGCATTGCATCCATCTGGCGAATCTCTGCTCTTTAGCCCACAAAACGGATGAGCTCCTTCTGCTTTCTGGATAAACAAGGATTTTTCACTGCTCTGTGTTTCACGGAAACCTGGCTGAACGACTGCCGGGTCTGCCGGGCTTTCAGCTGTTTAGAGCGGACCGTGACGCAGAATCAACGGGCAAATAGCGTAGCGGCAAGACGCACTTTTACATCTACGAAAGGTGGTGTACAGATGTAACTGTGTTAAAGAAGATATGCTGTCCAGATCTTGAAACACTCTTCATTAACTGCAAACCGTTCTATTCGCAGCAGGAGTTTTGCTCGTTCATTCTTGTGAGTGTTTACATTCCTCCGCAAGCGCACGTGAGCTCGGCTTTACAGAAACTCGCTGAAATGATCACAGAGAGTGAGCAACAACACCCGTACTCTGTTTTAACCCTTCTCTGGGACTTTAATAAAGCAAATCTCTCAAGTGAACTGCCAAAATACAGACAGTATATTACATGTCCCACCAGAGACAGTAATATATTGGATCACTGTTACACAGCAATAAAGGATGCATATCAGTCTGTACCACGGGCAGCTTTGGGGCTCTCTGATCACGGTTAGGTTAATCTCATACCAACCTACAGGCAGAAACTGAAATCAGCTAAACCTGTATTAAGGACTGTAAAAAGATGGACTAATGAAGCAGAGCAGGATTTACAAGCCTGTTCCTCTTTCTCTGATTGGGCTGTCGTTGAAGATGCTGCCACCGATCTGGACGAGCTCACAGAGACTGTAACATCATATATCAGTTTCTGTGAGGATATATGCATTCCTACCAGAACTCATTTAACTTACATCAATGACAAACCATGGTTACAGCAAAACTCAGCCAGTTCCGTCAGGCCAAAGAAGATGGTCGCAGGAATGGGGACAAAGTCTTGTACAAACAGGCCAAATACACACTGGAAAATGAGATCAGAGTGGCAAAGAGGAATTATTCCGAAAAGCTACAGATTCAGTTATCTTCTAGTGATACGACTTCAGTGTGGAAAGGTCTGAAAGACATCACCAATTACAAGACACCATCCCCCAGCACTGTGGAGAATCAAGAACTGGCAGACGATCTGAATGAGTTTTATTGCAGGCTTGAAAAAACACCATTCACACCTCCTGCAACCCCCTCTCCCCCACACCTGCAATTCAGTTCAGTGAAGATGATGTGCGCCATGTCTTCAGAAAGAACAAGAAAAGAAATGCACCAAGCCCAGACAGTGTGACACCAGCCTGTCCGAAAACTTGCGCTGAGTAGTTCGCCCCCTACTTCACACATATCTTATACAAAACAATGGAGCTGTGCGAAGTCCCCTCATGCTTCAAACGCTCCTCTATCATCCCCGTCCCAAAGAACCCCAAAATTACTGAACTTAATGACTCTAACGTCTGTGGCCATGAAATCATTTGAAAGACTGGTTTTGGCTAATCTGAAGGACATCCTTACTGGACCCCCTGCAGTTTGCAGAGAAAACAGGTCTGTAAATGATGCAGTCAATATGGGACTGCATTATGTTCTGCAGCATCTGGACAGACCAGGAAATTGTGTGAGGATCCTGTTTGTAGACTTCAGCTCTGCTTTTAACACCATCATCCCATCACTCCTTCAGCACAAATTAACTCAGCTCTCCATGCCCACCTCCGTCTGTCAGTGGATCACCAGCTTCCTGACAGACAGGCAGCAGCTAGTGAGGCTGGGAAAATTCTCATCCAGCACCTGCACCATCAGCACTGTTGGCCCTCAGGGCTGTGTTCTCTCTCCACTACTCTTCTCCATGCACACCAATGACCGCATCTCTAAAGACCCCTCTGTCAAACTCCTAAAATTTGCAGACGACACCACACTCATCGGCCTCATCCAGGATGGTGATGAGTCTGCTTACAGACAGGAGGTTAAAGAGCTGTCTATCTGGTACAATATCAACAACCTGAAGCTGAACACACTCAAAACAGTGGAGCTGAACGTGGACTTCAGGAGAACACCCCTGCTCTCCCCCCACTCACCATCATGAACAGCACTGTGACTGCAGTCCTGGGCACCACAATCTCCCAGGACCTGAAGTTGGACAATCACATTGAGTCCATTGTGGAAAAAGCCCAGCAGAGTCTGTACTTCCTTCGCCAGCTGAGGAAGTTCAACCTACCACAGGAGCTGCTGAAACCGTTCTACTCCGCCATCATTGAATCCATCCTCTGCACTTCTATAACTGTTTGGTTCAGCTCAGCTACCAAATCTGATCTCAGAAGACTATAGAGGGTAGTCTGGACTGCTGAGAAAATCATTGGTACAACCCTCCCCACTTTACAAGAACTGTACTTATTCAGAGTGAGCAAAAGGGCTTAGAAAATCAGTCTGGACCCCTCACATCCAGCACACTACCTCTTTGAACTGTTGCCATCTGGTCGATGCTACAGAGCTCTGAGTCCCAGAACGACCAGACACAGGAACAGTTTCTTCCCTCAGGCAATCCATCTCATGAACACTTGACAATAAACGTGGAACACACAACACTATAATCAATTATTTATTTAACACACATACTTATTTACATCTCAAATTTGCACATATCATAACTGTACATACATAATTGTCTATATCGTATATTGTGTTTTTTGCTATTTTGTACATTGTCTATTTTGTATTTGCATATTACTCTTTTTATAATTTTTATTATCTGTGTCTTGTCTTGTCACTGTCATTCTGTTGCACTGTGGAGCTTCTGTCACTAAAACAAATTCCTCGTATGTGTAACATTCCTGGCAATAAAGCTCATTCTGATTCTGCTTAAAAATGTAACCCAACTGTTGGTTGAAAACAACCCTGCATATGCTCTGTCCTATATTTACCCAGCACTCAGTTGTATTTAACCCAGCATTGTTTAGAATGTAGAAACATAACACCATCTCAACTATTCGTTTGAACTATTATCTATTGATAATATCTATTATACTATCGGTATGTTATCTATTAGACTATTACTATCTTGTCATCATTTTAGGTCTTCGAAGGCAACTTAAACAGCATATAAACAAACCAAGATGGTGCCGAGACTATCAAGATGGCGCCAAGTATGGCAGCCGTGTTGCGAGCTCCGAGAAAATTCGGCAGTTTTTTGTATGTTTTATTTGTTATTTTGTTGTTTTACGTGTTGAATGTTATAACTGTAACTGTATAGTATAACTGTCTATGATATAAAACACCGCCAGAAAAGGGGAAATACAATTGCACAGATACAAAGCCCCTCCGACCTCCTCTCCCAACCATTTTGCTGGCTAACGTTCAGTCACTGGACAACAAACTCTATGAACTGCAGGCGCGCATCTCATACCAACGAGAAACAAGGGACTGCTGAATTATTTGCCTCACAGAAACCTGGATGTCTGCTATGGTTCCAGACTCAGCCATCGAGCTTACGGGGTTCTCCGTGCATCGCTCGGACAGAACGAAAGAGCTCACAAGGAAAATCAGAGGTGAGGGCATCTGTTTCTTTATCAACAACTCGTGGTGTGATGAAAGGAACCTACACTCTATTAAATCATTCAGCTCCCCTGATCTGGAATTTCATATGCTTCTGTGTCGACCATTCTGGCTACCGGGGGAATTTACAGCGATCATAATCACAACTGTTTACATTACCCCTCAAGCCAACATAGACCAGGCACTCAAGGAACTGTATGGGAATATAAGTGAGCAGGAAAAACGCATATCCAGATGCAGCGTTTGTTGTTACGGGGGACTTTAATAAAGCCAACTTCAGAACAATAGCTCCAAAATACTTCCAACACATCACCATCAACACGCGTGGTGATCGTGTACTGGACCACTGCTACTCTCCCTTCCGGGACGCCTACAAATCCCTCCCCCGCCCACCTTTTGGCAAATCGGATCACTCTTCCATTCTGCTCCAGCCTGCTTACAGGCAGAAGCTGAAACAAGAAGCACCCGCCCTAAGAAAAATTCAATGCTTGTCAGACCAATCGGACGCTATACTACAGGACTGTTTTGATCACGTGGACTGGGACATGTTCCGGGCAGCAACTGATGACGACATAGAGGTGTACTCAGATACTGTAACGTGTTTAATCAGGAAGTGTGTAGAGGACATAGTACCAACAAAAACAATCCCCATCTACCCCAACTAAAAACCGTGGATTAACAATGATGTTCAAACAGCCTTGTCAGCGCGGACATCTGCCTTTAAATCCGAAACTTTGACGATCTAAAACAATCCAGTTAAAATCTCAGGAAATCCATCAAAGCCGCCAAATGACAATATAAAAACAAAGTTGAAGAACAATTCAACACCAACAACGCAAGAAGCATGTTGCAGGGCATCAATAACATCACAGGTTTTAAAGGGAATAAACCAGCTACTGTGAAAATTGAAACATGCATGCGCACTTGCGTGCCACTTACATGCACTACGTACAAAAAGATAAACATTCAAAGTTTACAAAAATAATATTAAAAACATCATGATTTCCACAAAAATATTAGGCAGCACAACTGTTTTCAATGTTTTATTTCTGTAAATTATTTTCTGTACTAAGTGAAGATGCTTTAAGTAAATTTTGATCGTGTCAACAAATATGTTAAATGCTATTTTGTTAAACCTATAAGTGAACTCAACATTGTAGAAACAGCTCACACATATTAAAGCAGGTTTCAGAGTGTGTGTTTGTGCTTCTACGGCAATGACAGAGATGTGGGATTATCAAATTAAGTTATTCAAGACAAGCTCTCCTTGGTGAACATAATTAATCGTTATTAGCACTCTTAAATATATGCCCAAAAACAGGCAGGATATTATTGCAATGCTTTGCCATGCAGCTCCTCATTACAGCTCGTAATTACAGTAGCTTTTACCTCGAGGCAGTGCCATCAATCTACACAGTCTAAGCCGTGAGTGGGCATCTATGACAAAATAAGTTACACACATATTATATATATATATATGTATATATATATATATATATAGGAAAAGAAAGAAAACACAGTGGTAATAACCATATCATTTCCCTCGACCAGTGCTGATTTGCTGGTTGACAAGCAGCTGGTTGATTTGCTGGTTAGTCCAGTCCTGTCTTATTATTTGAGAAGGCTTTAATTGAAACATGTTTATTTATTGCCCCCTTTGCTCTGAGTGTAAGCTGCTAGCGTAGCACGCTAACTGACACTAATGGCTGTGATATGAGGGATGGAATTAAATTAAAAGCTCATAAAATGAAATATGCTTCATATTAGCAGTTTGACACTTAATTTGCCTCTGAATGAGCAGAGGAAATCACAAATTAACTGTCCTTTGTGTTTTCTCCCCCTCTCCCGCAGCAGTTTTATTAGGCCATGGGAAAGCACAATTACTGCAGAGGATAATCACGCGGATTATGAATTTATATTGGAGAGGGCAACGGTGTGGTATTCAATAATGAATGGAGTGGGGTTGTGTTGACTAATGTGGCTGGTCAGTTTATTTGACCTACACAGGACATCACACACTCATACTGGAAGTCAGGCGTTGTGCCAAAGCAACAATGGAGTGAGGTGATTTTTTGGCTGTTTTTTTATTTATTTATTTTATTTTACTCTTATTTTATCTTATCTGAGTGAACAACCCACCAGGCCACATCTCTGAATCTTTGTTTTTGCAAACTTGACTATTTTGAATTATTTGGAG
This sequence comes from Gymnocypris eckloni scoliostomus, assembly GCA_027564155.1. Taxonomy (NCBI): domain Eukaryota; kingdom Metazoa; phylum Chordata; class Actinopteri; order Cypriniformes; family Cyprinidae; genus Gymnocypris; species Gymnocypris eckloni. Next base: position 8,410,803 of record CM050436.1, on the reverse strand, counting down.
CTTTTATAGCTTATATAGGCCTATATATATATATATATATATACATTTAGAAATTTAAGAAAACATTTGATTCATTGGCTCTATTCATCCCAGTTTAAACTGATCACTTCTCCTTAAACAAATATGATAAATGCTAAAGAAACACTCTCTGCAGACATCTGTTTGTGAATGTGTCTTATTGACTTGCTCATTATGATTGTTGCTTAAATGGCCCTCACTCACTCTAGTGTTGCTTTTACTTTAGTGTTATTTCCTCAGCCAAACAAAAGACACTTGCACACATACAAAGCCTGAGTGACGGGATTCGGTCTCCTCGGTGACTGGTCTGAACAAACAGAGGCATTTTCCGCAAGTCAATTGCCCAATACCAGAGTTTACTCAAGAATTAGAACCTCTTGTGCTCAGAGCAAGCAATAAAACAACACACTACTAGGCACAATCCTTAATAGACTCACTGGCTGGGCTCAGAGTAGTTGCTAACTAGAACTATAGTAAAGGGGAAAAAGGGCTTTTATGCTTGTGAATCAGAACTCTTAAAACGTTTTGAAGTGCATTATACCATCATCCACATTCTGCACTTTGTGTTCTCTGCAATCAATAATCACCGAATTGAGCCAAATATCAAGCCATTAGAGGAAATTACAAGTACCTTAACTAATGATTCCCCAGTCATATGGCATATATATATATATATATATATATATATATATATATATATATATATATATATATATATATATATATATATATATATATATATATATATATATATTGTCAGACCTGTGTCTCCCTTCCTCTTGTGCCCATATATGGTCCTTCCTTTTTCCTATTCATTATTAGTTAAGTTAATCCCAGCCGTGTGTCTTGATTATGATTCAGGAGAGTCTAGTTAGTTCTGTCTGTTTATAGTCTGTTCTGCCCCATGTTTCCTGTCGGTTGTTAAATGTCATGTGTAAATGTCATTCCGTGTGTTCCTCCGTTCGTTATATACCCTTTTTGTAAGTAAAGTCCTCTGTTTTTGTGAAACTCCTCGTCTCCTCGTTCCTGGATCCCTGAGTGTTGTGACAGAACAACCGACCTAAAACAGAAAAGTGTGCGGTGACTTCTTTCCCTCGTTTGTTTTTCCATTTTTGTAAAGTTTTTTTGTTTTCTCTTTTTTTTTCCTCCATCCGCGGCATGGAAGTCACCACCGTCCGCGGCTCTCCTAGCCCGTGGTTTGCGGGAAATCTGCCACCGTTCGTGGGAGATCGATACCTCCGTCCGCGGCTCATCCTAGTCCACCGTTCATGGGAGATCATCGCCGCCATCCGTGGCTCACCCAGCCCTGCTATCAATTAATTAAGATTAATGAGCCCGCTCCTCGGCAGCGCCCCCAGGAGTCCGTACTTCCAGAGCGCCCCCAAGAGTCCGCTCCCCCGGGTAAAGATCTCCCCCCCCAAAATTTTTTTGGGGGGCTACCCGCCATGGCCCATGGAATCTTCGAATCCGCCATGGCCGCCCGAGCTCCCTGCTCCGCCATGGCCGCCCAAAACCCCTGCTCCATCATGGCAGCCCGAAACCCCTGATCCGCCATGGCCGCCAAAACTTCCTGCTCCACCGTTGGTTTTGGAACAGGCATGGCCCTGGAGGCCACCTGTCCTGTCTCCATACCCCTTGAGGCCTCCAGAGCGCCCCCAGTTATTTACATAAACTGTTGTCAGGGTGCCTAATCTGCGCACAAAGTGGAGACGCTATGTTTAGCATAAAGAACAGTCTCTTATCTCAACAGCCTCTGCAGACGCAAACGTGTGCTCTCTCTCTTTCTTCATATACACTTTCTATTTTCTTAAATATACATTTACCCTTATAATGTTTGGCCCCAGGATGGGTCCCAGCCTCCATAAACTCAGTTTAGTACAGACCAAGGGCCTCATTTATTAAATGTTGCACAGAAACCATCCTAAATTTGATCTTACGATCATTTCTCAGATATGCGTATGTGCGATTCATAGAATGAACGTACAAACAGAAATTGCGAGTACGTGTCTCTTTCAGATGTGAAATCTATGAATCGCAAATCATCTTAAACTTGCACGCAATTGAATGATTTTAGCTTGCTGCCTTGTAATCATTTAGCTTGCTGCCTGCCACCTGTCCTGTCTCCATACCCCTTGAGGCCTCCAGAGTACCCACCACCCCCTCCTCATTGGATGTTGTTTGGCGTGGGACGCGCCTATTGGGAGGGGGGTAATGTCAGACCTGTGTCTCCCTTCCTCTTGTGCCCATATATGGTCCTTCCTGTTTCCTATTCATTATTAGTTCAGTTAATCCCAGCCGTGTATCTTGATTGTGTTCCAGGTGTGTCTAGTTAGTTCTGTCTATTTATAGTCTGTTCTGCCCCATGTTTCCTGTCAGTTGTTAAACGTCATATGTAAATGTCATTCTGTGTGTTCTTCCGTTTGTTGTATACCCTTTTTGTAAGTAAAGTCCTCTGTTTTTGTGAAACTCCTCGTCTCCTCGTTCCTGGCTCCCTGAGTGTTGTGACATATATATATATATATATATATATATATATTTATATATATGTATGTATGGAATAGGAATGTTTATGCAGAGGCCACTATAATGTTTGTTCTCTCTCTCTCGCTACTTTACTGCCACTTCGAGTGTTGTAACCCAGATTTTCGTGGTTGGCTGGAGACATTGAAGTATTGTTTGTTAGTGGGCTTTCAAAGTAATGCAAGTTAAGCAAAATAAAAAAATAAGACCATATGACCATTTGTGTTGATTGTGATAATACTGCTGCACATTTCAGGCCTATTTTAGAAAGCAAAACAGCATAAAATCGTGGTGCATGTGTGCACTGTTTGTGTGTGAGACGGAGTGCTTTGAATTTTGTTATTTACATAAACTGTTGTCAGGGTGCCTAATCTGAGCACAAAGTGGGGATGCTGTGTTTAGCATAAAGAACAGTCTCTTATCTCAACAGCCTCTGCAGACGCAAACGTGTGCTCTCTCATTCTTCATATACACTTTCTATTTTCTTAAATATACATTTACCCTTATAAGGTTTGGCCCCAGGATGGGTCCCAGCCTCCATATACTCAGTTTAGTACAGACCAAGGGCCTCATCTATAAAATGTTGCGCAGAAACCATCCTAAATTTCTCTGATATGCGTACGTGCGATTCATAGAATGAACGTACAAACAGAAATTTTGAGTACGCGTCTCTTTCAGATGTGAAATCTATGAATCGCAAATCATCTTAAACTTGCACGCAATTGAATGGTTTTAGCACTCTGGCTTGTAAACGACTCCTAATTAATTTCATTAACATATAAAATGTCATCATAATTTAGAACAGCGAGCTGCAAAAACAGCTTACATTTTCAAAAACTGCAGTACTCCAATAATAAAAAGTGTGTACGTCTGCTCAGACCTTGACGTGACGCTAAGCACTTTTCCACGTCAAAGACAGTTTTTTATAAAGGAAGTTGGCGTGGATTTGAACGTACGCATACTCTAAGATAAAATCTGTGCATACGCACGCTTTATAAATGAGGCCCCACTATTCGGAAGTTTAGGATGAATACGTTTGTAATACTTTTATTCAGTATGTATTCAATTTATAAAAATGTATAAATTACTTTTTTTTATATATAAAAAAGGCTTTTACTTTATTGTAAAAGTAATAAATAAAACTGTTTTCCAGTTCTAATAAATGCTGTTCTTTTAAACTTCTTATTCTTTAGAGAAAATACAATAAATACATAATTTTCCCAAATAAATGTTTTTTTTCCACAAAAAATATTAATCAGCAGAACTGTTTTCAACATTAATAATATTAATAAATATTGAGCATCAAATCTGTATATGAAGACTGGCGTAATGGCTGCTGAAAATTCAGCTTTGTAATCACATAAATAAGTTACACTTTAAAATATAATACAACATCAATTATTTATTTAGAATTTTAATAATATTCAACATTATGAATATTATTATTATTATTTATTACAGTAATTTATTTATTTTGTATTTTACACAAAAACATGAAACATGGAAGGCAATTGTCAATCATGTGTTGGTATGTGACCTCTTGATAAATTGTTAGATGTAATCATTATATTGTATTAGATTTTCCAGTACATTTAGCCTTATTTATTGTAGTCTTAAGAGTGATATCTCTCCCTTTTACCTTGTGTGATAAGTTAGAATCCTGTCAATTTCTTGATTCTCAACTAGCGAAAAAATTCTGTAAAGCACTGAATATGGCTATGTAATAACTATTCTAATATCTATAATAACATAGAGAATAAGAATGTTACCCTTTATGCCATCCCTTTCCAGATTTAAAAGCTTAGCTTTCTCCTCTCTATCGCTCTCTTTCTCACATACTTTCTCTTTAATTCCTCTCTCCTGCGCTGCAGTGTGAGGACAGGCGGTCAGGCAGTGGCTGGCCTCATGATTAATGATGTTTATACTTGACAGAAAGCTCCTTTATTTATCTGCATTGCTGCTTTGTAGATATCATCAGTCACCTGAATGAAAAATATTCACTCATACCAATTTTGCAGTATAATTGAGTGGAGACACTTCCCTTCTGTCGTCTTTTACCTCCTTTCACTGTCTCCCTCCCTCTTTTTTCCTCGTCTCTCTTCTCTTCTGCTATCTGACCGTCTTATCATCGCCCTAGTAATTTTCACACTGCGTCGTAAGATATGGAGAGGCTGGCTTTAGTCGTATTTGACATTAAGCCTCTTCAATTTTCACGAGAGAAGAAAAAGAGAACGAGAGAGGGGGTGAGTGCAAAGAAAGTCGCATGCCACTTTGTGGAGACGCTCAAGAATTGGCAAAATATCTATCTTTTTTTCTCAAGCAATTTCAGGATTGGAAAAAATGAGATAAATTCTTTATGAGAAATGAGAGCAGACTGAGCTAATATCTTTTTTCGTTGCTTGGTAATACATTGGTTTCATCACTTAAACGCATGACCAATTTCTTTTTTTTTTGCTTTCAGCCAGTATGAGGAAGGTGGGTATTTTGGAGCTATCCAAGCATACATGAAACAGATGAGCAAAAGATAACTTTTTGAGGAGATTTTTCTTCCATGTATCAGTCACATGCCATTTCATATGAATTTGAACAATGTGTGACCATTAACTGATTAAATATGAATTAATGATTTACAAAAAGCATTCTTTATCTGTTCTTGTTTTAGAATTATATATAATCTAGAATTATTTTCATTCAATTATAGATTTTTTAGATAAAAATGCTTTCATCCAAAGACGGTGCTTTTTGACAGTATAGTGTCTCCGTACTATACTGGGGCGTAAGGACCCACACAAACCTCAAGGTGAGCTCCCCCTGCTGGCCTCATTAACACCTCTTCCTGCAGCAATCTAGTTTTCCCAGGATGTCTCCCATCCAGGTTGAAGAAGAAAGAAGAAGAACTGACCAGGCTCAGCCCTGCTTAGCTTCAGTGGGAAACCGGTCTTGGGCTGATATGGGTGATATGGCTGCATGTCAGATCCGCATCATTTTCAGCAGCAGCTTTAAAGCAATAGCAGGCAAATAAGCTAATAACCAGCTGCTGTGATGTCTATTAATTATTATTATTAATTATTAATCCAAGAACAAAAGAAGTCAGAGGAATTGTCAATAACTTATATAGCTTTAAGGGGTCCATCTATGTTTAATTTAGAATTTAGTTTTTGAAAATAATTTATTTTCTGTTTATTTCTGTTGAAGGACAGGTAGCTAAATATGCCATTTATTATAATGGGTTCGTGTAAAGATTGTTTTAAATTCACTTACATTATAATTGAAGTCTAATAAATGTTAAAATTGATAAAAAATTTATAGAGACATCAGTATTGATATCAGTGATGCTTGTCTTCAATCATAAAAAAGATGCCATTAAAAAAATATAAAAAGTATACAGTCTTTATATTGTTTGTACACTATTGCAATATAAAAGTATATTTAAAAACGTTAATGTTAGGTGGGATTAAACGCGATTAATTTTGGAAAAATGTGCGATTAATTTGTTTTTTTTATCGATTGACAGCACTAATATATATATATATATATATATATATATATAGTACAAACAATATCAAGTGACATTTCAAATGTAATTGTTTTTTTCACGGTTCACTCATGTCAGAATCAGTTTATAATGAATACATGTTTTTTTTGCAGTAGCCAGCAACTATGGATGTTTAATGGTCAAATAATCCGAATACTAAAGAATGCAAAAAAATTAAATAAGCTCATTTATTAAAGTAAGTGTGTGTTTATACAGTATATATATATATATATACTGCTCTATACATATTATATCATTGTCCTCATGGATAGAAAGAAATGTATACAGAAAGTTATTCAGTGATTAATTTACATTTAGTAAAAACTGATTTTACACTGGTATACTGTATTTAATTAGTGTAGGAGTTGATGTGGAAGAGTCTGCCATCTATCCATGTGCTTTAGCATTGGGCCACTGCAGGGTAGTGGTTTAGAAAGGTACAGTTTCCGTTAATAACTGCTGAGCAGAGGGCCATGTTCTCTCGCTCAGGGGGGCAGTTACAGCGTTCAACCGGCTTTACAGAACACAGCAATAAATCCTACCTCCTCTTTGCCAGAAACCCTCTCCTGCTCTCTTTGTGTCCCAAACACTTTCCATCTCTTTTTTCATGCCAGCGTCTCTTAAAGAATCTCTTTTAAAGCACTGTATAAATGTTATGCCAGTGAAGTATGTTATGGTATTACCACATGGAGCTGCTAAAACATTTGGTTGCTTTGAATGACGTGGCCAGACATGCTGACAATGCATCTCTACTTCTTGTCTGACTCTTAATTTCTCCAATTTTGTCCTCCACATTTGTTTATATTTTTTTAGAATTGCATTTAACTATAAGGCCAAGCATTTTCCACTGATATGTGTTTTTCAACCGTGATTATACATTCTCCTCCTTTTTTCAAGGAGGACCAACTCTGTCAGTGCGGTCATCATTTTAGGATGCATACAATATTTTTCAATAAACTTTCCTTCTCTGTAGTACTTTGCTATTCAATTGCAATCACACATCCAAACAAATATTTTGTTAATATTTTCAAATCCCTTTCCAGAGGAAAATATTTTTCTTGGGGTTCTCAAATGTTTCTCCTGACATGCTTTATGAGAAATAAAAATAGAAACGAATGAGACATCTGTTGATTAACGATATAGAAATATAAAATAATTGTACAAATTTGCGTACTTGGTATTGAGAAACATGCGCAGACCTAACGTTAAGTCACCAGACTATTTGCCTAATCTTCTCAGTACTTAGACCATGATGGAAACGCAGACAGCAACAGGTCTGGGGGAAAAAAGTTCCTGGGACATATTGTTCCAGGTAATTTCGTTGGAAAAGCTCTTTATATTTCACAGAACAAATCGTTGCCTGGTTTGCGTAGGCTACATATACATGGGGCGGATCTATCAAAATAGGGGCAAGACCCTTTTGGGGTAGGGGCGTGTTTGTTTTGGTGATTTCAAGTATCAACATTGGCTTCCAGAAATTGCTTACCCTGCCTTTAAAGCTGAAAATGTGTGTGTTTATGTGCATGCACATTTATGATATAATGTGTTTTTTAGGTATTCAGTAGTGAAATGTGTGATGTTCTCTGCTACTACGCCACACACACACACACACACACACACACACACACACACACATATATATATATATATATATACACACACACACACACACGCACGGTTCGAGCCCCTCCAAAATGTTCACTCATGATTAAATATCAATGCACTGCTCTTGACATTTTATTAGTCGAACAAGATGGATCTACTGGTGTGACTAAAGTAGGCTATTGCAGCTTACATCCTGCATGCCTTTCTTTTTACATAAAAAAAATGTATAATATATATATATATATATATATGAGCAAACCTTTTTTTTTTTATGGTCTCTGCATCCTGTGGTCATTTTTTTTCCCAACCCACACGGAGTCCTCAAAATAATTGTTTTTACAGTTTGAAAGTCCCTCAAACATACTCATGTTGCACAGCCTACATCCTTCCCATGCCTTACCTCAGTCTCTTCTCTCATTTTGTCCCAGTTATGTTAACTACTGGAGGTGGTTATATGGCAGACTGACACCATCCAGGGGTCGCGTAACCTTGTCTTTCTGTTTGGCTCTGGGCACTGCTTCCATGCTCTGAGTCTGAAGATGGCAGCAGCTTTGAGATGAATAAGAACTGATATATTCTTATTCTATATTTTTTGTACTGAAAATGTACACTTCTCTCCTGGCCTTCAGTTTTCTCTTGCCTGAGGAAATAGAGGGGCAGGAAAGCACCAGAGTGAGTGGTTGATATCACGTATGCTACATTCACACAGTTAACACTTGTTCAACTAAAAGCAGTACAATTGAACAGTAAAATATTTATTTATCTCTGGTATTGAAACTTATGAGTAAAAAATAGGTTTTACGAACCTTGTTGGAAGCTTTGCTTTGCAAAACATAAACATTTCCTTTAGAAGGGAATAAGATGCTGTTTAGTTGCTCAGCAGTGTTTTACTTTGATGTGGAACAGAAACAAACAGAGCTAAAAGATTATGTAAATAGAGATTATTTTAAGAAGAAAAATAATCTAAAAGTTCATCAGGAACTTTGCAAATAGTATTTTACACTAGTGGTGAGCAGTGACTTATTTTAAAGGGGACCTATTATGCTCCTTTTTACAAGATGTAAAATAAGTCTCTGATGTTCCCAGAGTGTGTATGTGAACTTTTAGCTCAAAATACCCAAAAGAATTTTTTATAGCTTTTAAAATTGCCACTTTCAAGGGTATGAGCCCAAACGCTCTGATATTGAGTATGTTGCCTTAATGCAAATGGGCTGTTGCTCCTGGAGAAGAGGGCGGAGCTTCAAGAGCTCAAGCTCTGCATTAGCAGTACTAGCCTTTGCAAATAAACATTCCAAGATTAGTACAAGCGTGTTATATTTACAGAAAACTTACTCTGTTTAAAAGTCAGTCATCCGATTGTACTGTGCATAATATATTTGTGTTTATGAATTACACAGACAAGCGAGCACAGGATAAATATAACAACATAGCTGGTCTCATGCTATTGTAGCGGTTGTTCTTCTGCGTTGTGTTATTTTGTTGTTAATAAAAGATTTTCCACACAAATCTAGTTGTGCCAAAGGGGATTTAATTGCAGCGCCTTCTCTCTCTCCTTTCTGTGTGGTAAAACACACAAACAGACAAGCACTGTTATCTGTCAAACTTTCTCTTTTGCCACTCCTCTCTAATGGCATTGCAGGAAAGAGGACACATACACATTATATATAATAATACAATGTAAATAATAATAATCAATTATTATAATCAATGAACAACATATCATTCTTATATGAAAATAATTCAAAACAGCTTTTCAGTGTTTCTTAGATGCCAATTAACATACCTGTGCGGTAAAACACACAAACAGACAAGCACTGTTATCTGTCAAACTTTCTCTTTTGCCTGTTAACCACAAAATACGTGTTTAAGTACACCAGGTAGTCAACCACAAAAACAGACTGATGCAATGTCCATCATATTAACAAACTAGAATATATGTCTTTAGTATACTTACAAAATATACACAATTATATAGCTATAATTATACATACATATCTATATATAAATACATACATATTTAATCGAAATGTTAGCCGCTAACACATCTCTCACTCGTGGCACACACAACAGGACGCCATTTCACGCAATATACTATTCACCCATTAAGAGCACGCAAATAAACTTAATTTAACCAATTGATAACTCAAATGATAACTCAAACTAATAGTCAAATATAACATCACATGAAATACTTTTTCACAGTTGATCATTTAAACATGAAATGAACGCCTATAAAACAGTTTAACATCAGATGAAAGGAGCTCATGAAATCGTACCTCTCCTCTCTAATGGCATTGCAGGAAAGAGGACGAATGCTGATTGCGCTGTGATTTGAACCTCTTACCTACGTATGACGTCAGCCGACGTACATACTGTGACTGTTACCCTTAATAAGAGCGCATGCTTCTTTCAAAATAAAATACCCCTAACAAATAATAATTAAAAATAAAATAAATAACTAAAATGTATAATCTGGTGTAACAACATAACCCTGCTACATCCACCCCCACTGTTTTACACCAGATTATAAATTACATACAAAGTCTTAGCAAATTAACAATGTCACTTATTCTGAGATCACATTAGATCTGTTCAGTTCTCAACTATCTCTTTCCGAGATTAAGGTGATCCAGGGGTAGCTAATCCCCAAATAACCCATAGAAAACCATGCCTTTTACATGGTTCAATACATGACATCAACAATTGTACCCGTAAATGTACATCCAAAATATGTAGTCAACAAAAACAAAAAAAATTTTATAATTAATTAACACTTAATTTTCATTCAACACTTTAAATGTCATGAATTGCATGTACTCTCTGTGTAGACATTGACTGTATAAGTCTGTTAACTGGCTTAATGAGTCTCCCAAATCTTGACCTAAAACCATCTTGAACATTCGATTCTCTTACACTCATCTGATCTTGTTCACTTGACACTGTCGTAGGAGTTTCTATAACAGTCGGATCATCATGCTCATCAACTTTAGAATCACACTCATCACTCCGAACTGCTGATACAGAAGAATCATCAGACACCAATGAACATACTGACAGAACTCGACTGGGTACGTTGTCAGAATTTCTTTTATGCACTGGTACTCCATCCATTTCAGTGTCACCTTCCACAACTGTGTCACCAGGTGCATCACTCTGATCAACACTGAAGCACTCGACAGGCTCTTTTCTCATCACATCTGAGGCAGCATCAAGATCAGCCACCCAACGAGAAGTTCGATCTTCACTCTGAGTTTGATTATCTTCATCACAAGGAGCGCAAACCGAGGAAATTTTAACACTGTCATTGCTATCACTGCCTTCATTCCAAGCGGGCACTGGCAGAAAGTTGACAGGCATCAACAGATTACGATGTACTGTCTTGATTTGACCTGTCCCAGGATTTCTTATCTTATACGTGTTCAAAGTGTCACTTTTGCCCACAACAACATATACCACCCTCTCCCATCGGTCCGCTAACTTCCTTTTCCCACGTTCCCCCTTATTCGCAAGAAGTACTCTGTCACCCAACTCAAGAGAATGCCCTTTTCCTTTACGGTCATAATACTCAGCTTGTTTAGTCTGTTGGCGTTTGGCATGTTCTTGAGCAACTGACATTGCTTCCCTCAAGTCTTTCTGAAGTGACTGAACATACGTGTGAACATCAATGGTCTCATTATCCAAGATGACACTTTCAAACAGGACATCCACTGGTAATCTTGGTGTTCGTCCGAACATCAAGAAAAATGGTGGGTACCCAGTGGTCTCGTGTCGTGTACAATTGTACGCGAAAGTAAGAGTGTTCAACAACTGCGGCCACTTAACTTTGGATCTCGGAGGAAGAGAACGAATCATATCACCCAGGGTACGGTTAAATCGTTCCGTTTGTCCATTCCCCATGGGATGATATGGAGTGGTGTGCGATTTTCTCACACCAGACAATCTCAACAGCTCAACCATCAAAGAGCTCTCAAAGTTAGTACCTCTGTCGGAATGTACACGACCCGGGAACCCATAAATGCAGAAAAACTTGTTCCACAAGACACGAGCGACCGCTTCTGCAGTTTGGTTTGGACACATAAGCGCAGGCAAACTTTGTGAAATGGTCAGTGACCACTAACACATCAACCGACTTGTTGTTAGAATCCTCCGCTGACCAAAAATCAAGGCACACCATTTCTAGCGGAGCACTTGTCCGAATTGACACGAGTGGAGCCCTTGCCTCAGGCTCAGGTCTTTTACTCAAAACGCACCTCTCACATTCATTAACGTATTTCTTTATGTCTTCCTCCATAGACTCCCAGAAGAACCGCTGTCTGGCCAACCAAAGGGTGCGATGCTGACCCTGATGACCAGCGTTATCATGCACACCTTTTAGGACAGTACTTCGAAGAGCTGTTGGCACAACAAATTGGTAAGTCTTTTTCTTAGACACCGGATTCTTTGAGATTCTATAAAGAATACCCAACCTCAAGGCAAGTTTACCCCATTGTCACAAAATTCTCAGAGTTCTTTTAGATTCATACACTTTTTCTCTGCGAGAGGGTCGTCTTCCTCTCTCCACAAAGAATTTCACTCTGTCAATCACAGGATCTTGACTCTGTTTTTCCAGCAATTCATTGTGGGTAAGACTACCAAGTTGACTCTGGTCTACGTCCGCCAAGCTCTCTAACTGCTGCACATAAGCCACACTCCTAATGGCTGCACCCTGCTCCCAGTCCTGGTGAGATTTAAAAACAGCTGACAAATCTGAACGAGAGACTGCCCCAGCAAGGTAAGTGGACCCAACATACACTTTCTCACCACCATCTGTATGCTCTGAAAAACCATCTACTTCTTCGCCATCTACACACTCACACGAAAGATGGAACATATCCTGCACCTGCTCGACAGCAACAGATTTGGCCTCATGCAGCAAAACATCGTAAGGTGTTCTAGTCAATCTATGCAGAATTCTCGAAGTCGCAAACGGCTGCCTACTTAATGCGTCTGCCACTACATTTTCGGCCCGGGAATGTATTGAATGTCAAAATCATACGGCGACAGTTTCGCTACCCACCGTTGTTCACATGCATCCAGCTTGGGCTTTGTGAGGATGTACTTAAGTGGGTTATTATCAGTCCACACCGTAAACCTGTGTCCCCTAAGCCAATGACTGAACTTATCAGAAATGGCCCACTTCATCGCCAAAAACTCAAGTCTGTGTGCTGGGTACTTTGACTGTGCATGATTCAATGATTTTGATGCAAACGCAATGGGCCTTGCCACAGCACTCCCCTCCTGAACCTGCGACAAAACGGCACCAAGCCCACTAGTAGAGGCATCCACAGACAACAGAAACGGCTTTGAAAAATCTGGGTGAGCGAGCAAAACCTGACTGACCAATGCAGTCTTCAAATCCGCCAAGGCTGCCCGGCAGTCATCAGTCCAATCTGATGGAGAAAGAGTACGACCTCCTTTCAGCCGCTTTACACCTCTCCCCATCCTAGGTCTCTTTTTTCCTGTCAAAAGCTGAAACAAGGGTTTAGCCATCGAAGAGCAATTCTCTATGAAGTGCTGGTAGTACACCACCATACCTAAAAAGGACCTGATTTTACCAGCTGACGGTGTAACGCCGTCATTCTCCATCAAATCTTTCTCAGATACACTTACAATGGCTTCAACTTTCGCCGAATCACTGGCGACCCCTTCTTCAGACACTATATGACCCAAAAACTTTACTGACCTCCTCAAAAATCTACATTTCGAAGGAGACAGTTTCAAATTGTGGTCTTTCAGACGCCGAAACACCATCTCGAGCCTTTCCAAACTCTCCTGTTCAGTCTTCCCGAAAACTAACAAATCATCCAGATAACACAAAAGGCTCAAGAAATTCTGGTCACCAAACACAGTCAACATCATCCTCATAAATGTTGCTGGACTGTTGCACAATCCTTGAGGCAACCGATTATATTCATGGAGCCCCAAGGGTGAACAGAACGCAGTGAATTTCTTATCATCTTCGTGCAACGGAATGTTGTAGTACCCGGAAGTCAGGTCCATGGTACTAAAGTATGCGTTCCCCCCCAAAGCCGCCAGCACATCAGCTTGGTGAGGAAGGGGGTGAGCATCCTTCACTGTGCGTGCATTCAGCCATCGGAAATCAGTGCAGATCCTTAAATCACCATTTTTTTCCACACTAAGACCAATGGCGATGCAAACTCACTACTCGACTTTCTTATAATTTCCTTATCCTCCATTTCATCTAAAGTCTTTTTCAACTTCAAGTAATGTGCAGGCGATAAACGCCGATATGGAAGACGAAAGGGCCTGTCATCTGTAACTCTGATACGATGACAAAAGCCCTTCGTTTCACCACAGTCCAAACTGTGCCTAGAAAACACACACTCGTATTTTTCGACCAGATCAATGAGCTTGTTCTTCCAAAAGGGAGACACTTCGCAATCCCTGACATTCAGATCACTCAGCCCCAGGTCATGCAACCTGCTGTCACCCACCAAACTTGCTGCAGATGGGGCCATCGTCATTAGGCTGCCACTCGACCTGTCAGAATATACCGTGCTTGCATTTTGGTTAACCATCATGTCAGTGCTTTGTGCAAGATCCTCCAAAGCAATGCAAGGATACACATCAGCCACCTTTGCATTTTTCCTCAGCACAATTTCCGAATTGGTCGGGTTGATCATCTTCACTGTAAGCCAGCCATCGCCCCACAAAGGTGATACCACCCTCCCAATCAAGACGTTCCGATGCACGCAACGTTAAGTACTTGGTTCGATGACTACTGTGCTCCCTACTGACAGTACTGATCCTGGAGGTAAACGACCCCAGACAAGGTGTTCGCTCATAGGCTGTAGTGTCACAGATGACCTCAGTCTCAGCGTACCCACCTTGTCAGGAATTGAATCGCCCCTCCATCTCTCTGTACATGAAAGCATGCGTAAAAATTGGCTATTGTCAGACTGTATAACTGAGTCAGGTCTATTCACCACTTTCCAAAATTGGTCTGTCTGCTTCATCTGACTTATTAGAGGTTTCAAGACATTAGTTCCAAGTATGATTGGGTCCTTTTGACCACTCACAATCAAAACAGGGACACTGAAACTAACCCCGTAGACTTCAAGCTTCAGATTGATTACACCATCAGGACTAGTTTGTTTTCCACCGCAACCTACCAAGACAATATCCGAAGAACTCAGGATATCCTGGTCCAGCACCCCAGTGTCTCGGAGTTGCGGAACTACATCAGCGCTCAGCGTAGTCGCCATGGAGCCACTGTCCAGCATCCCCTGAACCTCAACTTTGTCCTGCAATAATACACTTGCATAAAACAAACTGCTACTCTGATCAACTTGCATGCTGTTTTGAAAAATTACAGTTTTCGTTTTGTCAAAACTTTCACGGAAGGAAGAATAAACCGATTCAATATCAGTCTCACCAGAGGAATTACTACACAGCCCCACCTCGTCCTCTGCCCGAAGGGAGCTGTCTAGTTTCCCTGTAGCGTGACTACATCTCGCCGACCGGAGCCCACTGTAATGATAACATATAATATATATATTGTTATAAGGGAAACAGGTCAATTTAGCTCAAAGGGAATCATTAATGATTTTATAGGGAATTTGAACAGACTCACTGTTTCACGGCGATTCACTGAACAAGCCGTATAACAAATTCTGCACTGGATATTAAAATCCAGAAATATAGTGAAAACACTATTAAATAGCACAGTAACAAAATCGACAGATTAAGGCATTAACTTATGAGCACAAAACACAAGATATTTCTCTTTTCAATATAAACAAGACTTTATTTATATAAATCTAAGACATGTAAACTAATCTACACATGAACACAAGCATTCACACATTCACGCGTTGCAGAAAGAGAGAAAGTGAGGAAAGGATTAGATTAAGAGAATGAGAATTTGATATCCCACGTTTACAGCAATATGTGCAATTGCATAAACCTGAACAATCATCAATCACATATTTAACACTCGCATTGACTTTTTCAATGAGGCTAAAATTACATTAAAATGACACCAGCACAGCAAGAATCTTGGGGTTTGTACTTGCGTAGCTTTTGTGCTTAAGGATTCCCTTTGTCCTCCGTCTTTGCAGGAAAGGGTTTCTCCGAAGTCGCTGATTGGCTTAGAGTTCAGGGGTCGTTGAAGTGGGCGTTGGTTCTTGGCCGGTGTTGCAGAGTTTTGGGCTGGTTAAGTTTGGCAAACGCAACTTAGCACACGAACTCAACGGAAAGAAAATAAACTAAAGTCAAAGAATAAAAGGATGTAAAGAGGCTAGGTGGCTTTTCTTCTCATCATGGTAGCAACTGGCTAGGTGTGGTCCAGAGCACATGGCTGAAGAGAGAGTTCAATTTTCCGGAGAGAGAGAGAGAGGAATTCAAGAGGACGGAGCATTCAAGAGCGCCAGGAGAAGTTAAGAGAGAATTAAGAGGTGTGTCCTGGGTATTTAAACTCGGCTCTTAGGGACCTCCCAATGGTTGTCTTGACCAATTAGATCCCATGCTGGCTCTGGGTGCCGCTTTGTTTCTTCACCCAACCAATAAATCCACGTCATGGTCAGTCACATTGCCCGAATTTCACATTCTCTTGCAAAGTATCCTTTTGAATGTGATTTCTATAACCAGAATATGATGCATTTGACAGGAAATCCATCAAAAGAAATGATTAAAGCTATACTTATGACACTCATACATACCAAACATGACATTAACCCTTAAGGCTTACGCTATTCAATACTAATTAAAAGCATGACAAACACAATGATTAAAACAAGGATAGCCAAATTTGTGGGTCACATACATAATATGCAGTTATGCATAGAAATGATTAGTTTCATTAACAATGAGCATGAAAGTCCTTTAAGATGATTTTACAGTCTGTAGCTGTGATTTCTATCACAGATTTACATGTAATGGTCACATGTTGCATCTCTTTGTCCATCAATATTTATTCCTCAAATGTATTACCGAATTCCTGCATTGGAATTATCATTAAGTGTTCCTTTGGTTTTGCTATTGCAGGCTGTATTCAGACGGGCTGGAGCTAGGGTCTGATTTATGACTTCCTGCTGTTGTCTTGTGGAATTCGGCTTCTCATGTTTCAACCATGCTTCGATCGAATCTCGATTTGTCTGATTCGGTCCTTGATATTCTACACCACCCTGGACGTAGTTTTGTTGCAGTTATAGCTCACGTGTCCAGCTGCAAAACACTTGAAACACAGGTTATACATTTGACAATGAGCATTAGTACTGTGCTCACTGCTTTGACACACTCTGCATTCCCGAATCCTAGGCCCTGTTTGTTTAGGCCAGGGGCCCCTCACAGATTGAGTGTTGCACACTAAAGCTTTTTCCAGCAAAGTCAATACTTTGTCCAATGCATTTTCATCATTCACGCCGGCACCCTGTTCAGACTTAGAAGGCAAGGGAGTCACATCAACTTCTGTCTCTGAGACAACTGTGGCAAATTGTTTGACAGCTTGATTAGTCAACTTCCGTTCTCTCAACAACTCATCAAGTTGGTCTTGCACCTCTGATGCAGTCCATGACTGTACAGGTTTACTCTTGAAAACAAAAGCTAACTCTCTGTCAGGACAGTTGCGAATGAACAAAACTGCTAACTCTTTGCTCCTGTTAACCAGAGTTCTGCCTTCCCATCTTAAACTTTGCTCAGCAACATCTGCTGCCTTATTTAGTCTTATCCAGTAATCCCACGCACCCTCTCTAGGATACGGTCTCACAGAATAGAAGTCAGCCAACGGGATACCTGAACTGCTTTGGTCCCCAAAGTGCTGCTTCAAAACAGAAAAGACAGAGTCAACAGTATGAGTCGTTGTACCATTGCGCAGCCATACTTTCATTACATCTCTGGCCCGCCCCATTACTCTGTTCATTATCTCGTCAATCATTTCAGAATCAGTCACATCCAGTTTGTTCAAATATCAAGGTTCAAGGTTCAAGGTTTCTTTATTTGTCACATAATAGTTATACAGGGTATAATTAGAAGTGAAATGTAATCGAACCAGGTCCGCTCAGTGGACAGTGCAAAATAATAAGAATACAAGTTATATAAAGTAACATAACACAAGGGCATACATGTGGTAAGAAAAGGAGAAATAAGAGTAAAATGTGCAATGAAATAAAAAAAGTGCAAAACAATAAGATGTGCAAAAACAATACGATGTGCAAAAGACAATAGGATGTGCAAAAGGATGTGCAAAAAAAAAGAAAAACAATAATAATAAGATGTGCAAAAAACAATAAGATGTACAAAAAAAGAAAAACAGTGTACTGGGACTTAATAAATAGTAATGTGAATAAGAGGGATGTGCAGACGGTTGTTCAGGGTATTGTACATAGCAGCAATGATGAGAATGTGATAATATTTACAGTTAATTGTTACAATGGGTCATGTGAGTGTTTATGAAACAGAGTTTGTGTTTAGGAGCCTGATGGCCTGAGGGAAGAAGCTCTTCCTCAGTCTTTCAGTCTTTGCCATCATACTCCTGAAGCGCCTGCCAGATGGCAGTAAACAGAAAAGATGGTTACCGGGGTGGTTTGAGTCTTTGATGATTTTAGCAGCTCTGCTTTTACAGCGTTTGATGTAGATGCCCTGCAGAGAGGGGAGTGTAGATCCTGAGATGCGCTCAGCTAAGCGCACGACTCTCTGTAGAGCTTTGCAGTCCTGGTTTGAGGAATTACCATACCACACTGAGATGCACTGAGTCAGTACGCTTTCTATGGCCCCTGAATAGAAAGTTTTCAGGTTTTCAGGATATACCCTCATCATGTCTTCCCATTCCATGATTGAACATTTATCTGAACCCTCTCCTCTAAAGTGTGGCGGTGCTGTCACCTCAGCTTTCAGAATCAAGTTCATTTTCGATGCATCAATGACAGTCGTATTTGTTTGATCAGTCACATGACCACTGACACTTTCTTGAGACTTCTTAGCAGATGGATAATTTGGAAATTCAGTTCTCATCATACTTTCTCTGATTGACTGTCCAATCTCACTACCAATTTGTTTTATGAGGTTACTCATTTGACCCGACAATTCTGACTCCTGAGGAGCGTACTCAAAATTACTGGCTCTAGGTAACGGACTCCTGCACATTTCACTATTGTTGTAGGCAGAAATGCCAACTGTTCTACCCCGGCCTGTACTACAGTACTAAAGGGATCCCCAAACAGCCTTGTTTCATCAGGCGTATTCATCAGACTTCCCCGCCCTCTACCGACTGTAAATGTGTTGTCCCACCCCAAACCACTTTGTTTAGCAGCCATTACCCTCAAATGTCAGATTACTCTTTCAAAACACAATGTTTTACACAAAAAAAAAATACAAACCAAATAAATGACAATTAATCTGTTATAACTTTTCAAAAACTTTCAAGAGTCCATAAACCTCATATAAGATTCAGTTCTCTATGGTATTACAGTTCCAGACTGAAAAATCAGTCAACTGATGATGAGAAATACCTTCATCCAGTTTATCCAGTTAATTGATAACACTCCTCAATGATCCAGCACAGTGCTCGTCTGATCCAGCTGAACCACAACTCACCAGTCCCACAGTCTGCACATCTGTCACAGTCTTGCGTCTTCAATGTCGAATTCACCGTCCAATAGCAGTCTCGTCCTCTGTGCACAACTCAAACCGCCCGACCTCCAAACATTACAGAAACAGCAACAGAAGACCGAAGTCCCGTCTCGTCACACCATGCCTCCAGTTCCCCCCCAGCGCCAGCAAAACTCCAGGTCAGCAATCCCAGCGGTCGACAGCAATCAACCATTCGATGGGTCACGGCACCAGTTTTGTAGCGGTTGTTCTTCTGCGTTGTGTTATTTTGTTGTTAATAAAAGATTTTCCACACAAATCTGGTTGTGCCAAAGGGGATTTAATTGCAGCGCCTTCTCTCTCTCCTTTCTGTGCGATAAAACACACAAACAGACAAGCACTGTTATCTGTCTAACTTTCTCTTTTGCCTCTCCTCTCTAATGGCATTGCAGGAAAGAGGACACATGCACATTATATATAATAATACAGTCTAAATAATAATAATCAATTATTATAATCAATGAACAACATATCATTCTTATATGAAAATAATTCAAAACAGCTTTTCAGTGTTTCTTAGATGCCAATTAACATACCTGTGTGGTAAAACACACAAACAGACAAGCACTGTTATCTGTCAAACTTTCTCTTTTGCCTGTTAACCACAAAATACGTGTTTAAGTACACCAGGTAGTCAACCACAAAAACAGACTGATGCAATGTCCATCATATTAACAAACTAGAATATATGTCTTTAGTATACTTACAAAATATACACAATTATATAGCTATAATTATACATACATATTTAGATATAAATACATACATATTTAATCGAAATGTTAGCCGCTAACACATCTCTCACTCGTGGCACACACAACAGGACGCCATTTCACGCAATATACTATTCACCCATTAAGAGCACGCAAATAAACTTCATTTAACCAATTGATAACTCAAACTAATAGTCAAATATAACATCACATGAAATACTTTTTCACAGTTGATCATTTAAACATGAAATGAATGCCTATAAAACAGTTTAACATCAATGAACGGAGCTCATGAAATCGTACCTCTCCTCTCTAATGGCATTGCAGGAAAGAGGACGAACGCTGATTGCGCTGTGATTTGAACCTCTTACCTACGTATGACGTCAGCCGACGTACATACTGTGACTGTTACCCTTAATAAGAGCGCACAAGCTTCTTTCAAAATAAAATACCCCCTAACAAATAATAATTAAAAATAAAATAAATAACTAAAATGTATAATCTGGTGTAACAACATAACCCTGCTACACTATCACAAACATTATAAGTCCCACTGGCGATTATGAGCTCAACAAACTCAAGCCATCGACTCACATTGTTTTCATATGAAACTTTTAACTACCACATTCCTATTCACGATCATTCATGAAGACAGCATGTGAACATTAAACCTCCTTAAAATGGTGTCCTTCCATCCGGTGCTGCATTTTCGAGTAAGATCCCCCTAGAAGGCCAGCTGAACTAACTTGGCCTTCCGGTTGTGAAGCATTGAGTGTCTGTGGTCCATAAAAACATTGCGCAGAGAGGAGAAAGAATTCTCACACATTTCTGTAGAAGCGCCGAAAGTCAGCATGTTTAAACACAGTCAGTACGCTAGGCATAGTTAAAAAAAATTGGTACTTGGAGAAAATACATTTTGTGGTCTAGTTATCCCCCTCTGTTTTTGATTCCTTTTGCGACCTCAAAACGTGTTTTGTAACTTCAATCTCTGCATCAACAATTGGTGATTGTGTCAGGTCCATTATGTGTTTCACAGTCTCGTGATCCAGAAATGAATCACTCTCCAGAACAAGCGCAGCCAGTGCACGGTACAAATGTGAGTTCCGTTCACCAAATCTCTGATCCATTTCTCCAACCACTGAATCTACAGTGCTGTAGTACAGTCTCTTGAGTTTTGTTTCTATGTCATCCTCTCTTTGACCCATCGTTTCTTCCAACAAGTAATCGTCCATTTCCTTGTTTCCTGTGCATCTTCGCTTTGGGGTTGTGGATTTTGGCAGAGCATCAGCAGCCGTAGCTTTCTCAAACACTTTTGTAAAGACACCTGCTCTTTCTGAGTCCATCATTTGTGGTGTGCAATGAGGTACTGTATGTGAATAATGGCAGTAAAAAAATAATTAGCGAATAATAAGAATAATGGAAATTGCATATAAACGGGAGTAAGAGCTTTGCTCTTGACATGTAAACATCATAATGCAATTAAGTCCTTACTCTGATTATTGGAAACAATCGCATTATTCGTGCGCATGTAAACGTAGTCAGTGTCCGGGCATCACCCATTTCAGCAGTGGCTACGGTTAACAGGCGCTCCGCTACTTCGTAGGACTCGTTCTCAATCACAAACCGAATGACAATTTATATATTTTCGCAGCCTGTAGTCAAGTTACCTTTATTTATATAGAGCTTTTAACAATACAAATTGTAACAAAGCAACTGCACAATATCAAAATAAGAAAATAGTGTGTCAATAATGTAAAATGACAAGATTTAACACTCAATTCTCAGTTCAAATTTCAGGCATTTCATTATTTAATTTTGTGATGGCATCATCCAGCTCAGTTCAGTTTAAATAGTATCTGTACAATCAAGTTGATAATATCGCTGGAAATGAAGTTTCCCTAACTAAGCAAGCCAGAGGCGACAGCGGCAAGGAACCAAAACTCCCATTGGTGACAGAATGGAGAAAAAACCTTGGGAGAAACCAGGTTCAGTCGGGGGGCCAGTTCCCCTCTGGCCAGACGAACTAGCAGTGTGTTCCAACTGCAGCAAAGTCAGATTGTAAAGGCTCAACGGGTTCCAAGGGTCTTTTCCCGATGGCTGTCTAGGTAACCGGGTCCTCAGTGGGGATCTGTCTCTGGGGGTCATCTAGGTGCCCTGGACTGGAGGTTGTCTCTAGGTGCTGATCCATCATCTGATCTGGATACGGACTGGATCTGGTGACTACAGTGACCATCTGTGCTGGATAAGGACCGGATCGGGGGGCTACGTTGAACTCAGAATAAGAAAGAAACTAATATTAGTTTAGATGTCAATCTTTTTATGATGTAACAAGTACATTGTGTTTTATGGGAAGTATTCCGGTTCCAGTTGACCTAATTATTGCAGCCTAACAATTCAAGTTTAATTGTATAGCGCTTTTTACAATACAATCGTTGCAAAGCAACTTCACAGGAAATGTAAGTTTCTAAAATAGATTTATATTGTAGAAACTCAATATAAATAACTTATGGAAAAATTTGGTTAACTCGGTATAATCCCTGATGGTTGGCTTCCTCTGAGGTCCTCCGAGGGTTGTCATCATCTCTTCTCAGGTGTTCGGTCATCTCAGATGATTTAAGGGTTGGATCCAGACTGAAGCTTGTGTAATTCCTAGTTACCACGGGATGTCAATCCCGTGGCAGAAACCGAAAAACAAATGAAGACAATTAGCTAAGCTGTTGTTCCAGATTAAATGATATGTTCAACCCAAGCTAAAGCATAATAATGTGCATTTGATCAGATATACCTGCAGTATAAGATTGTGAGATGCATTATATGATATCAAGAAGTTCAAGATGGCGCCGAGTATGGCAGCCGTGTTGCGAGCTCCGAGAAAACTCTCTGCAGTGTTTCGTGTTTTTTTTTTTTTTTTTGATGTTGTTAGTATAACTGTCTACGATAGACACACGCTTTTAAACATTGGTTCCTCCGTCGTGCAACGCAAACCGGACTTTGAGTTCTTGAATGCCGGTGCTTGGTTCACAGACACCACATCAGAGCCCTTTGTCTGGGCCGCACGGCCCGTATGACCACAAAGAAGGAAACGTAGCTGAAAAAGAGGGAAGAGAGCTAGCGTCCTCGTCAGATTGAGACGCCGTGCCTTTCGACCTCCCCTCCCAACCATTTTGCTGGCTAACATTCAGTCACTGGACAACAAAATCTGCGAACTGCGGGCGCGCATCTCATACCAACAAGAAACAAGGGACTGCTGCACTATTTGCCTCACAGAAACCTGGATGTCTGCAATGGTTCCAGACTCAACCATCAAACTCACAGGGTTCTCTGTGCATCGCTCAGACAGAACGAAAGAGCTCACAGGGAAAAGCAGATGTGGGGGCGTCTGTTTCTATATCAACAACTCGTGGTGTGATGAAAGGAACCTACACTCTATTAAATCCTTCTTCTCCCCTGATCTGGAATTTCATATGCTTCTGTGTCGACCATTCTGGCTACCAAGGGAATTTCAAGCGATCATAATCACAGCTGTTTACATTACCCCTCAAGCCAACACAGACCAGGCACTCAAGGAACTGTATGACAATATAAGTGAGCAGGAAACCGTGCACCCAGATGCGGCGTGTGTTGTTAGGGGGGACTTTAATAAAGCCAACTTCAGAACAATAGCTCCAAAATACTTCCAACACATCACCATCAACACGCGTGGTGATCGTGTACTGGACCACTGCTACTCTCCCTTCCGGGACGCCTACAAATCCCTCCCCCGCCCACCTTTCGGCAAATCAGATCACTCATCCGTTGTGCTCCTGCCTGCTTACAGGCAGAAACTGAAACACAAAACACACGCCCACAGGACAATCCAATGTTGGTCGGACCAATCGGACGCTATACTACAGAACTGTTTTGATCACGTGGACTGGGACATGTTCCGGGCAGCATCTGATGATGACGTAGAGGCATATTCAGATTCTGTAACGTGTTTCATCAGGAAGTGTATAGAGGACGTAGTACCGAAAAAAAACAATCCTCATCTACCCCAACCAAAAACCGTGGATTAACAGCGATGTTCGAGCAGCCTTGTCAGTGCGGACATCTGCCTTTAAATCCGGAAACACTGACGATCGAAAACAAGCCACTTACGATCTCAGGAAATCCATCAAAGCCGCCAAACGACAATATAAAACAAAGTTGAAGAACCATTCAACACCAACAACGCAAGAAGTATGTTATTGGGCATCAACAACATCACAGGTTTTAAAGGGAATAAATCAGCTACTGTGAACTTTGCCTCTCTACCGGACGAGCTTAATAATTTTATGCTCGTTTTGAGGCTGACAACACTGCCCATGCAGAGAGCGCTCCCGCGGCTGCTGCAGAAGAGGTGAGTGCACGCTCCCTTTCTGTCGCAGATGTAACCCGATCCTTCAAACGGGTGAACATCCGCAAAGCTGTAGGTCCGGATGGCATCCCAGGCCGTGTGCTCAGAGCATGCGCATTCCAACTAACTGGGGTTTTTACAGACATTTTCAATGTTTCCTTTTCCCTTTCTCTGTCTGTGGTTCCCTCATGCTTCAAAAAATCCACCATTGTGCCCATACCAAAGAAAAATAAAATCACATGCTTGAATGACTGGAGGCCCGTTGCTCTGACACCCATCTTCATCAAGTGTTTTGAGAAACTCATCAGAGACCACATCTGCTCTGTGCTGCCTGCCTCACTGGATCCACTACAATTTGGATATCGCAGCAACCTTTCTACAGACGATGCTATTACCTTCACCCTGCACACTGCTCTCTCCCACCTGGAAAATAAGAACACCTATGTGAGAATGCTGTTTGTGGATTATAGTTCATCATTTAACACCATAGTGCCTGCCACACTCGTTGCGAAGCTCCAGACTCTGGGACTAAACGGATCTCTGTGCAGCTGGATCATGGACTTCCTGACAGGCAGATGTCAGGTGGTCAGAATGGGCAACAACACCTCATCTCCCCTGGTCCTCAACACTGGTGCTCCGCAGGGCTGTGTCCTCAGCCAACTCCTGTACTCCCTGTACACACACGACTGTACAGCCACACACAGCTCTAATGTCATCGTCAAATTTGCAGATGACACAACGGTGATAGGCCTGATCACTGACAACGATGAGATGGCCTACAGAGAGGAGGTGAGTACCCTGACTAAATGGTGTCAGGAGAACCACCTCTCTCTCAACATCGACAAGACCAAGGAGCTGGTGGTGGATTTCAGGAGACAGAGCCGAGAACACACACCCATCACCATCGACAAGACACCTGTGGAGCGGGAAAACAGCTTTAACTTCCTCGGCGTTCACATCACAGAGGATCTCACATGGTCTGCTCACACAGATGCAGTGCTGAAGAAGGCACATCAGCGCCTCTTCTTCCTGAGACGGCTGAGGAAGTTTGGAATGAGCCCCAGCATCCTCAGATCCTTCTACTCCTGCACTGTGGAGAGCATACTGACCGGCTGCATCACCGCCTGCTTTGGAAAGAGCACCGCTGGCAACCGCAAAGCTCTGCAAAGGGTCGTGCGAACTGCCCACCACATTGTTGGAGGTGAGCTTCCCTCCCTCCAGGATATCTGGACACCCTACAGCACACTTCCACTTTACAATATGGCATGCACTGCACTTTAACTTGAACTCTGACACAGTTCAACTGGACTACACACACACACTGCACTAATACAACAACCTATCTGCTACCACTGGATACCATCCAATGCACATTGCGTATTCAGCCTATGTATAATCTGTTGCATCTTTTTTTTGCATATTAGTGTGTGTATATATATATATGATGTACATAATGTAGAATTTGTACATACTGTGTAGACTGTATATCGATAACTGTAAGAATGTCTAATAGTACACTGTGTGTACTGAGTATATGTATGTGTATTTTGCACATTGTCATCTGTATAAGTCTGTAAGTATGTACTGTCTATCTGTAAATAGTTTCTGCACTGTCTGGAGCACGCTCTCAAGAATTTCACTCACCAAGGCACATGTGCTGTGGTGATGTGACAATAAAAGTGATTTGATTTGAATGCTTGGCTAAAGAGATATGTCTTTAATCTAGATTTAAATATAGAGAGTGTGTATGAACCCTGTACGTTATCAGGAAGGCTATTCCAGATATGTGTGTGTGTGTGTGTGTGTGTGTGTGTGTGTGTGTGTGTGTGTGTGTGTGTGTGTGTGTGTGTGTGTGTGTGTGTGTGTGTGTAGTGTGTGTGTGTGTGTGTGTGTGTGTGTGTGTGAATAGGGTATTAGCTGTGTTAGCGGCACCCGCGCTGGCTATGCTAATGGGCTATAAGCTAACTGCGGACTCTGGAAATCAAAATAAAACTTGCGATAACAAGGCGCTCTGATTGTTTTTGTTGCAGAATGCGATCGGAATATATTCACATGCTATAGAAACAAAAATTATGGTGTATACAATTGGATATTAAGATGGAAAATAGACGATAAATAATTGATTTGACAGAGCTCAAACTCAAAACATGCGTCTTCAACAAACAGTTTCTAACAATCCTTTAACGGATTTGAATATTAGAAGTGTATTAGTGTGCTATGTGTACGCCAGGTTGAAGAGATGGGTCTTTAATCTAGATTTAAATTGACAGTGTGTGTCTACCTCCCGAACATTCTTGGGTAGATTTTTCCAGAGTTTGGGTGCTAAATAGAAAAACGATCTGCCGCCCGCAGTTGATTTGGATATTCTAGGTATTATCAAATGGCCATAGTTTTGAGAACGCGTTGGACGTGGAGGACTATGATGGGATAAGAGCTCGCTCAAGTACTGAGTAGCTAAACCATTCAGGGCTTTATGAGTAATTAACAAGATTTTAAAATCTATAAGATGTTTAATAGGGAGCCAGTGCAGTGTTGACAGAACCGGGCTAATGTGGTCATAATTCCTGGTTCTAGTAAAGACTCTAGCTGCTGCATTTTGAACCATCTGTAGTTTGTTTATTAAGCTTGCAGAACATCCACCCAATAAAGCCTTACAATAATCTAACCTTGAGGTCATAAATGCATGAATTAACATTTCTGCATTTGACATTGCAGGTCTCAGTTTAGATATATTTTTAAGATGAAAAAATTAAGTTTTACAAATGCTAGAAATGTGGCTGTCAAAGGAGAGTTTGCTATCAAATAGCACACCTAGGTTCCTGACTGATGATGAAGAATCGACAGAGCAGCCATCAAGTGTTAGACAGTGTTCCAAGTTATTACTTGTGGGGGTTTTAGGTCTGATAAAAAACTTTGCTAGCATCAAGGCTTTACTACGCATACACATCAATATGCTAAATATGTAATGACGCATGAGACGCCGGCGCAACGCAACCAATCAGAGAAATAGGTCTATTTTCATAATAAAATAAACTAATCAATTGTTTGTAAAACACATATAAACATGGCCTGCGAGTGCCCCCCCCTTGACGCCGCCCTGGGCTGACGTTCGGACTCCTTAAATGGTATTGATTCCTACACGTATCGGGGACTTTACTCATTTTTTCCATGACATTTCCTCAGACAAAGAAACTTAACCACAGAGTCCTCAGCTAAGATAGAGGGAGTCTATGGAGATTCCTATGTTCGTCAGCCTCTTTGGCGCTGACATTATGGCAAGCCATTTAAACATTTAAAACTTTGTTTTGACTATCCATGAATATATCCTGCAGTTACAGCAAGTAATCTGTAAACGAGGCGGACAGCAGCTTCTCACTCAGGGCTGTGTCAATTGGGCAGCATCATAAATGGGAAGGACTTTCCCCCTCAGTGACATGAACAGAGGGAGAATCTGAAACAGCTCATTTTGAAACACACTCAAAAGTTTTTGAAAATAGGCTCATTTTCCAACTCCCCAAGAGTTAAACAGTTGAGTTTTACCATTTTTGAAACCATTCAGCCGATCTCTGGGTCTGGCGGTAGCACTTTTAGTGTAGCTTAGCATAGATCATTGAATCTGATTAGACTGTTAGCATCTCGCTTAAAGGAACTTTGCTGCCATAGCCGTACCATGGCAGGGTGCCATGACTTCCTCATAGTCATGTTGACATTAACATATATCTTCAACATTACTTATGACCAAAAATGTAATTTTGTTTTCGGTTGACTTTCAAAATTTGCTTTGATTGAGAAAGCATGAAAATATGAAGAGCTCTTTTCCAAATTGCTATAAATCCATTTTAATAGTTTTCATGAAAATGAAATTATTTTACCTAGACCCATACAATTTGTTAATATTCAATTTATCATGTTAAAATGGTCTGTTGGCTCAGTCTGAACATGTTAAACAATGATTGTTAAACCCCCACGGGTCCGCACCATCACACCGAGCGGGTCACGAACCCGGGTTTCCAGCACGGGAGGCGGGCGCTCTAACAAGGAACGCCAAAGGCTACAGCTTTTAGCTTCAGTCGCTAGAGCGCCTCTTTGTGAGGTCAGGAGAGTGAGGTACATTTTAAACAAGGAAATATAGCGATTTGGCATGAAACATTGATGGAGCAGTGAATAGGTTCAGTACACAGCAAAATGGCATGACGAACTCATTTTTTTTTTATTTGGCGTTTATCGCGTTTTGGAAAAGAGCTCTTCATATACAGTTACAGTTTTTTTTTTAGTTAGTCGAGTTAGTTTAGCATAAAACACAATGTAATTTTTGGCAGTCGAGAATGCCTATACGTTTTGGTTGTAACACGCATACACTCTTTACAAATTAGCTTGGGAAAAAAACAGTTGAGTGCACAAAAAATCTCAAGAAATATATCTGGATTTATATAATAACTAAAACATGATGGTATAATAAAATATTATAATAAACAATATTTTATTGGTATTTTTTATTTGTACATTTTCATCTATTTTATATGTATTTATTTTATGATTATATAAAAATTATATTAATAAATACAAAAATGTATATACTTTATTTTTTATTTATTTAGCTTTAAACGTTACATTTTTAATTAAATTAAATTTATATTTCTAGGGGTCATGTGTGTGTGTGTGTCTGTGCATGCGTGCGTGCATTCCCGTGCATGTGTGTGTGGTGTGTGTGTGCATGTGTGCACACATTTAGGTATATGTGGGCATTCATACACTGGGTATTTTGTCTTAAGATGAACCCAAATTGAAAATGTTCACACATGCCTCTAGTAGCAAATTAGATATACACTACAAAGTATAAACTTACTTCATCTGTCTGTCCATTTGCAATTCACTGTCTCTCTTTCATTGTATCAAGGCCACAGAAGGGGACAGTTGTATGGTTCTCTTGGGGACAGTGAGGCGGTCCCTGGTGGTCCTAAAGGGAAGAAACATTCATTTAGTAGACTATTCATCTCCACCCCATTCCACCCTCAAACCCTTTCATCTTAACCTCTTCTCTGCCCCTCATTGACTGTGAGTGTGAAAAGAACATAAATTCACAAATAAGGGAGGACACTCTTCCTCCTCTTTTGCTCAGAAATCTGGAATAAAACATCCCATAAAACATCCTTTCTGTTCTGAGTTACAGCGTAGATGTTTTTTTTTTTGTCATTATCAGAGATTTGTGCAGAGCGGCTGATGCTCAGACATGAGGAAGTTCAAACAGGGTGCCAGAAATTCACAAGAACATGATCTAGTACCATGGTTTCTTTGAAATACTGTCTGCAGCCAATAGTTAAGAAAGCTTGATTGTGCAGAAACTATTTTGCCCATTTTGCCATCTGATATTACAAACATAAATAACTACTTAGATGTTTTTGCTCTTGTCAGCTGAAGGATTTTTTGTTGTTTTTTAACGGTTTCTCCTGTAGATTAATATGCAATCATTTGCAGGTTGATTTTCTTGAGTAGGCTAAACATTGTATGTATGTAAACAGCATACTAGTATACTACTCTTACTTACTCTTTTATTATTATATTGTAAAAGGTTGTATGTTATTGTTATTATAGTTGTTGTTCAGAATAACACTAGCATGTTACTTTCACTATTGCTAGTGTGAATAGTATTTTAACTCTGCACATTATGCACATTTTATGTATGTATAGTGTTTACTATATGAAATACTGTATACCACAATGCAGTGCACTAGACTTGACCTTCCTTTTCTACTGTTTCATACAGTATTTTTTTAAGTTACATTTATAGGCTTTAATGCCTTTATTGGATAGGACAGTAGAGAACAGTCAGGAAAGCATTCGGTGGAGAGAGGGGGGCGTGATCGGCAAAGGACCTCGAGATGGGAATCGATCTCGGGTCGCTACGAGCACAGTTGCGCTGTATGTTGGCACATTAACCACAAGGCTGACAATGTATGATAATTTATTTAATGCAGACTACCAAGATAACTTTATATATAAATAACGTAAGAAATTGTTTTCTCTCCAAGACAACTAGATGCCAATCACTGAATTAAATGTACAATGTGATGAGGCCATTTGACAATAATGTAGCATAATACATTGTTGCACAATTTGTTCTGTTTCATTTCATATTTAAATGTACAATTATAATGTGCAGTATTCTGTAAATATTAAAGGAATAGCTCACCCATACAGTAGAGGATAGTGGTCAAGAAAACAGTTTGATTACCAATATTCCTCCAAAATAAAAATAAAAAAATTAAACATTGCACTGGTGGATAGTAACCAGGTTCTTAGTACTGCTTCAAAATGCAAACAGAAGAAACAGCATTTAAACTCAAACAGGTGATCAGCTGATCAAAAGTTTAAGATAGTAACAAAGACAGAAAACCTTTTTGCCTTTGCCATCAGGAGGTCATGGCAGTGTGACTGCCTGGAGGATAAGGACATGAAAGCCATATTTTTGCGCAGATTTTAACTTTTTAAGGCTATGGTCTTAACCTTTTGATCAGCTGATGAACAGTCTGTCTGAGTTTAAATGCTGTTTTCAATAAATTGCCTTTTCTCTAGTTTTTGTCTCTTGCTCCTGTTTCTTCTTTTGTTATTTTGAAGCAGTACTAAGAAGGATTACTTCGTACTGGTTACTATCCACCAGTGCGAAATGCAAATACTTGTAATGTTTCCCCGGTCTTAAGATTTTTTTCAGGAGTGTGTGTGTGTGTGTGTGTATACATATATATATATATATATATATATATATATATATATATATATATTTATGTATTATTATTATAATTATTATAATTATTTTTTTTTCATTTAGCAGACGCTTTTATCCAAAGCGACTTACAAATGAGGACATTATAGAAGCAATCAAAACCAACAAAAGAGCAACAACATGCAAGTGCTATTACAAGTCCTGGTTAGCCTAACGCAGTACACATAGGAAGTGTTTTTTAAGACAACTAGTATATAGAATATAGAAAAAAGACACCTAGTGTTAGTTTTACTAGAAAAGCTAGTTAGAGAATAAATATGCAATTGATAGAGGGTCAAATGTGTGTGTTTTTTTAAATAAAAAGAAGACAGATTAGATTAAATAAAATTACAATAGAGAGTGCTAGAGTTAGAGGGTCAAATAAAGATATAACCATATATATATATATATATATATATATATATATGTGTATATATATATATATATATATATATATATATATATATATACAGATAGAGGTGGAAAGAGTACGAAAATATTCTACTCAAGTAAAAGTACCATTAGATTAATTAAATTTGATTTAAGTACAAGTAAAAGTACCAGTCTAAAAATCTACTGAAGTAAAAGTAAAAAGTAACTCTATTTAAATTTAAAGTTTAAAGTTTATTCGGAGTAAAAATTACTTAGTTACATTTTAACAGTGGGAGGGACGAAAAAATGGGAAAGACCAAGGGTGTCAAACTCAGTTCCTGGGGGGCCACAGCCCTGCACAGTATAGATATAACCCTAATTAAACACATCTGATCCAGCTAATCTATCTAATCATTTAGGCTTATTTGAAAATCCCTTGGTATGTGTGTTGGAGCAGGGTTGGAACTAAACTCTGCAGGGCTGCGGCCCTCCAGGAACTGAGTTTGACACCCCTGAGATAGGCCTATAAATCTCAAACTGGTTGTTTTTAATTAAAGGAATCAGTTATTTAGAATAATAACACATTTGGGCTGTTACCGGGCAAATTAAATCAGTATCAACTAAATTAATATTTGCAATGTTGAGGAAACACAGAATCTGCATCTGAAGTGGCATAGATGTATTTACACACTGACATGAATGCATTTAGCCTGCAGTTACAAATGCAGAAATAATGTTTTGATAAATAAGAGATCAAATATTGAATAAGCGTTTGAAATTATTTAAAAAATAAAAATAAATCGAAATATTCTTTAAATGTGAAATTAAAACAACCAGTAGGTGTCAGCAAGTCACTGTTAAGAGAGTCATTGAAATTAAACCAAATCATTTAAACAGTTGATTCATTCAAGAACGAAACACCGTCATGTTGCATGTTGCTTATGTTGTTAGCACTGTCAGTTTTATAAGTAAAATAGTTTAGCAACTTAAAAGCTACATGACATTTCTCACAAGCGAGATAACGACAGCGCTGTTCATTAAAAGAATATGGACTAAAATTGTCACTATTATAATACCCAAGAACATATCTGACGTAATGTTTACGTTCGGGGGAAAAACATGCGCATGAACGAAAGCGGTGCAATAAGCGTTGTTTACACTTAGGTGAAAGCGTGCGTATGCATTGTGCTACTCTCTAAAATAGTGGACGACATAACTTGGGGGATAAGACAGGTTGAGTAAATTGTCATTTTAGTTTTCTTTGTGCAAACAAAAAGTATTCTTGTAGCATCGCAAAACTGAAGTTGAGCCACTGATGTCAAATGTTTTACCGATGTATTTACTATGTTTCTGGACCTGGGAACATTTCAGTTGTGTTGCTGTCTATGGCGGTTCAGAAAGCTCGGCGATTTCATCAAAAATATATGTTTTTGTTCCGAAGATGAACAAAGGTCTTACGGCTTTGGAACGACATGAGGGGGAGTAATTAACGACATAATTTTCATTTTGGGGTAAACTAACCCTTTAAATATGTCATTAACAACTAGTTGTTCAGTTCGGGTCCATGCACACTGCACAGAATTGGTTGTCACCACCTGTATTTTTCGAGAGTTAATGCGGTTGTCGAATGCGGTTGTCACTCTCATATTCTAGTGAATTATGTGTGTACAGAATGCAATTAAGGAGTAAAAGGTGAACTGACAACCGAATTTAGCTGCAGGGTGTACATGGTCAATATATATACACATATATATGTTTGTTAATTTTTATTGTCACATAATAATATTTAATATGATAACAATCAGTATATTATTTATTTATTTGGTACTGTGTACTTCCGTATATTAATATTATATATTGTTTTATTGCTCATATGTGATTAGTGATATGAGCCAACACCTAACCCAAAGTATTAAACTTTTGCCCAACTTTAAATAAAATAAAATAAAATTGAATAATATTTTACTTTCATATTTATTTTATAATGAAGTTATGTTTTTATTTCATGCCTGTAATACATTGCAAAATACAGCAGTTTATCTTACTTAGATTTAATTAATTACCTTTACTCAGTTGTTAAACTTACTAGGTTTTATTAAGTTACAGCTACTTTCAAGGCAAATAAAAAAATTTACTTACTGCTTTGAGTGACACTAACGTAAAATATTCAAGTAGTCACAAAGGAACCAATGACATTAATAAAACAGTGAGAGGCACTAATATGTCGCTTATGTGCAAGTGTAGTTTTGTGATTTATTATTGATCTTTTACCATTAAATTTTTTTTAGTTGTAAACTGTTTTTAATTTATTTTACATGAACACATTGAGAAGCTTTTTATTGGGTTGATATAATTCAGTCATATTTGTGAAAATATGCTGAAGTCACACACAGACTTCAACATTCATCATGCGAATCACAACAGTGGTAACAATTACATTGTATTTATTTTTATTAATTGTAACAATAACCATTTTATTTGCTCTTCTTGTTGCACGACCATTGACAAAAGACAGCAAATTAAATTGGCAAATTAAAGGCAACAACAGAAAAACAAAGCATTTGCTTAATTTATTCATGCCGCAATGCATTCTGGGAGTCAGTAATTCTGATTAATATAGTTACTCTCAATGTGCCTCAGATCACAGATTCAATTAAGATAACAAAACTTAAATGGTCTGAGTAAAAATGACTCAATTTAAGTA
Organism: Gymnocypris eckloni scoliostomus; assembly: GCA_027564155.1. Taxonomy (NCBI): domain Eukaryota; kingdom Metazoa; phylum Chordata; class Actinopteri; order Cypriniformes; family Cyprinidae; genus Gymnocypris; species Gymnocypris eckloni. The sequence continues at coordinate 8,376,555 of CM050436.1, read as the reverse complement.
AGGAATACTTTTAATCTATTAGTAAATAGGACTTAAATGACACTTAATACAATAAAGTTAAGATTACTTAGTCAAATTAAGGCAACGAGTTTGCACAATTTAATTAAGTAAACTTAACAAATTACTTTTTACAGTGTATATGTGCTACGAGTTACCTTAAACATCATCACTAATAAATGTAGCTAACAAAGATTATTCTGCCTCTCTTCTTGTACCTCATATGCACGTACCTCTGACAGTGTAAGGTGATGCAAGCTAATATTTATTTTACTCTCACTACGCATATATATTTGCATATATATATTTGCATATATATTCGCATATATATTTGCTGAATGGCTGCTCTGATCATAGCAGCGCGCTGTTAATGCCAGTTTGTTTAAACTGCAAAGGGAACAACGTTAAGCTCTGCTGCCAGCATAATATTAACACAGCCTGACACTATTTCCTGATGAAGAATAACGCAAGCATGTCAGTCCAAATTTGTTGATTTCAACTTTCCACTGCAAGCACAGCCTCACGAGGAGAAGAAACTGTCTTAACTGGACACATGACAATGTGTAGAAGGAAAGAATGAGAGAGAATGAGAATGAGAGAGAGAACAATGAAAAAAGTGTGTGTTTGTGGAGGGGGGTCAGGAAATGGTTTCCATATGTGGTGCCCTCTCTCTCTCCAGCAGTCTGTTCAGGATTTAACCAGTCAGAAGGTGGAATGCCTCGTGTTCCTGTGGCTCAGTGGTTAGAGCATTGCATTAGCAGCGCAAAGGTTGTGGGGTCGATTCCCAGGGAACACGCATACTGTATGATTTAATAATATGATTTAATTTCATAATGTTCATGAAACATACAGATGGTTGCTCTGAGCACAACAAATATCAGATAATATCAGTCAAATCATGGGCATAAATCCCGGGGGGGACGGAGGGGACATGTCCCCCCCCATCCGAGGGTTGTCCCCCCAAAAAATATATGTATACCTAAAATAATTGTGTAAGTAGAAAAAAAAAAACGCAAAAAATGCTTTTCCAAACAGTTGAGTTCCCCCTCCCCTTCCTCACAGTGGTTTGGCCCACTGCCTGCTTTCCCAGTTCATCTCACCTACTCCACGCACGAGTCAGGTGTGTGGCTGTGGCTCAGTTAATGTTGAACTCCAGTAAGTAGGGTACTTTATTCACTTTAAATAAAGCGATTCTCTTTAATGTAGTTGATGCAGCAGACTCATTCATAAATTAGTTGCGGCAAAAATGCTGATTAACGTTACCGATTTAATTTTCCAAGAATCTGCTATATTAGCGATTAAACTATTACTTATCTAGTTAACGTTAACTTGTTTACAATAGCTTGTTGCATAGTGCACTGCAACTTATGGGGGTTTTCCACTGACTGGTACCAGCTCGGTTCGGTTCAGTTCGGTTCTGCTCTGTTTCGGACCTACAGTTTTCCACTACAACTGGTTGCTATAGCGACCAAACATTCTGAGAAGCAGCACGAGCAGAGCGCTCTAAGCTGAGGTAAACAACCTGGCATCATTACAATCGTCAGCATGGATGAAATAAAAGGATTTTATTTCTTATCCTTGGTTCTGACTGTTTGAAATGTGCTGATCTGCTTTGTCATTGAACCTGAGAAAAACTTTCAAAATAACCATAATGACGCAGTCTCCGTGCTACAATAATAATGATAGAAGCAAAGTTTTTCACTGTGGGGACATATCTTTATAAGTACAATTTGACTGTATTATTTGTGTCCCTTTCAAAAATTGCTCATGAGAAATTTTATATTTATTGTCCCCCCCCACTGTTAAATGAAATTTACGCCCATGAGTCAAATATCAGTCGTACTGTTTTTATCCACTTTTAATGATCACTTTTTATCTATCTATCTACAGATAAATGCACCAAGATAACAATTTCAAATGAAATAGTACATATTTACGGTATATACAATAAGCATTTAATATGTAAATATTTTATGTTGCACAGTGAAAAGTGAACAAAGGGAACTTTGCAGTCTCTGCACTGAGATCACTCTTCTGGTTCACCCATCTCTCTGTCTCTTGCAAGACTGATTTAATGCTTAACCCTGCAGGAACAGAGTTATTATGAAGAAAATATGAATTATGCTGCAGCTGATGGAGGTGGAAAGTTGCAGTGCAAGATAGACAGAGACAGATGGAAAGAGAGAATACACAAAGTTATGTATATATCTTTATAATAGACCTTGACGTGAAACACATTGTCCAGAGCTCGGGTTAATTCATATGAACCCTGGCAATGGATGATGATTTAGGGAGCATCAGTATTACATATGAATGCTTTTGGGCCTACCATCCATCTGAGCTGAGGTCTGCTCCATATTATATAATACAAGTGGAGGGATAAGGCGACGTCTGGCAAGCCCTTCATCAAGACCACCAGTTACAATAATGAATGAACTGCAGCCATCTGTTGTCAAACTTAGCTTGATGTTGTGCTGATTGGAGAAACCTGTGCTCCTTTTTGTCCATATTACTCCAGACGATAATCTCTAAAGATGCACTTGAACTCAGGATTAAAATTATTTACATAAGTTGTACACACATATTAACATAATTAAGCTCATAATCGCAGCAAGCATAATTACATTAACATAGACCGATTTTAATCGAAATGTACAGGCATGTAAACACCTTAATCGCAGTGTTGCCTCTCTGACCAAAGTGCGCATGCGCCCGTGATGTACACGAATGACGGGATGCACACCTGTAATAACATACAGATTATAAACGATGGAGGCGAAGAAAGCATCGCATTTCTGGGGAGAACACAACTCGCTGCCACCAGTCTCTGTTCCTTACCCAAATCCAGAAAAAGGCGAGAACGCGACGGCAGCATAGTAACAACACAAGTAATAACCTAGAACACTGTCTAACACTTGATGGCTGCTCTCGATTCTTCATCATCAATCAGGAACCTAGGTGTGCTATTTGATCGTAATCTCTCCTTTGACAGCCATGACAGGTTTGGCATGTGGTGCGTCAGATGTCACAGGTTTGGCATGTGGTGCGTCAGATGTCACAGGTTTGGCATGTGGTGCGTCAGATGTCACAGGTTTATGTCACAGGTTTGGCATGTGGTGCGTCAGATGTCACAGGTTTGGCATGTGCTGTGTCAGATGTCACAGGTTTGGCATGTGTCATGGCGTCTGTGCGTCAGATGTCACAGGTTTGGCATGTGTCATGGCGTCCGGGCGTCAGATGTCATGTCACGTAATGTTAAACTTTGGCATGTGCCAAACAGGTTTGGCGTCTGTGCGTCAGATGTCACAGGTTTGGCATGTGTCAATGGCGTCTGTGCGTCAGATGTCACAGGTTTGGCATGTGTCAATGGCGTCTGTGCGTCAGATGTCACAGGTTTAGCATGTGCCAATGGCGTCTGTGCGTCAGATGTCACAGGTTTGGCATGTGCCAATGGCATCCATTGACATGTCACAGGTTTTCGTGACACATGCCACTATGCTCCGTGACACTTCCGGTTTTCAGTGGCACATGCCAAAAACCTGTGACATAAACCTGTGACATATCAATGAATCTTGTGTCACATTGTCGCGCTGCGTGTCGCACCTTCGGTAGTGACTGACACCTGTCCCTAGGTGCCGCTACATAATGTAGATTGCGTGACACAAGCACGTCAGAACGATATGGATTTAATTAACAGTATGTTGCGGTCCAGAAGCCTGCTTTGTACAAGAGTCATACATTCAAATACGTAAATAGGCATTTTTTTCTGACACTTGCCTATCCTAAATTACATAAAAAATATAAACTGTCATATTTAGACAACTCCAGAAAAAATGCATGCTCATAATCTATATATTATGAGCATGCATTTCTTCTGGAGTTTTCTGAATGTTTTGTCAAAGCATTTGACTTTATGCAGACATGTTAATAAGTAGAAATGTTGTTTAAATAGCATCTAGACTTACATTATATGTTGCAGACTTAGGCTACACTACATTGCATTGTGAAAAGCCTGTGTCAAGGTCAGGCACACTTCTGAATGGTTGGTGTAAGTTTCATAAATCACGTTATAATAGTAGACATCACTTTATAATGGCTTGTGGAGTTTTCTCGTGACAGATTATATTTTTTATGTAATTTCGGATAGGCAAGTGTCAGAAAAAAAAGCCTATTTACGTATTTGAATGTATGGCTATTGTACAAAGCAGGCTACTGTAAATAAACTTACAATGAGAAAATACACATTAAGGGGCATTAGACACATTTTAATCTTAACAGAGGAATATTTGTTGTACAAGTGAATTTCGCGATGCAATAAATCGTATACTTGACCGCAACATACTGTTAATTAAATCAATATCTTTCTGACGTGCTTGTGCCACGCAATCTACATTATGCAGCGGCACCTAGGGGCAGGTGTCAGTCACAACCGAAAGTGCGACACGCAGAGTGACAATGTCACAGTTTATGTCACAGGTTTGGCATGTGCCATGGCATCTGTGCGTCAGATGCCACAGGTTTGGCATGTGGTGCGTCAGATGTCACAGGTTTGGCATGTGTCATGGCGTCCGTGCGTCAGAGGTCATGTCACGTAATGTTAAAACTGCCTCTCCAGGCTTTTCAGAACGACCATAACAACGTATAGATGCTGTGAACGAGATCGGTCTGCTGGTTAGTCGCAAAGTCATATGAATTGTATGATGCGCATGGAGGAATTTATTCGGTAAATGTGTTTCCATCGTAGTTTATGCACAGTTTTTCTTACCAGATAAAAAGTTTATCCTACTCAAATGTGCGCATTTTATAATTTATGCGCATCTTGCCGTTTCCATCCAGAATTTGTATGCGATATTCTAAAATGCGCATAAAAATAGGTGGATGGAAATGCAGCTACAGTGTTGCTACAGGAATATCGCGAAATAAGTAGCAAAAGTCAAAGCGCCAGGATTTGAAGTTGTACTGCCAGATCTGAGAGGTTGTAAGTGCTGACTTGTGGTTGTACAGCGAAACTGAAATAAAGTGCAAAAGAAAATATGTCGTAGACATTTGTGTCTGTCATGTTGTTTTTGTGAATGCCATTTTACACATTTGTAACTATTTGCAGCTTTGAATTCAAAACACGGGTGGTTTTATTACTGTCTGTGTGTGCAAATCGATTCAATTTTTCACATCAGAGCTGTGAGTGTAAATTTCAACTTACAAATATTAATATGACAAGATCTCACATTCAAATCAGCAAGCTCTCGAGTTTAGCTACTGATTTACCTTCATAGATTTCAGCTTTAGATCACGAGCCCAGAGCACAGAAAGCCACTTTGATAACCAGTGTAAAAACAGAGGAAAATTAATATATAACGTTACATTAGAAACACCATTCAGAAAACTGCAATATTTTATTCTTTAAACACAGCATACTACTTTGTTTATTTGTCTAACAAGGCAAATAAAACAATAAAGCACTAAAGCACCATCAATCTATGGAACTCCCCGTGCTCTTCTCTTTCTCAAGAATAAGGTGTACCCAACAACACTGTCTTTTTATTTTTATTTCCTCATTTAATAATACAACAAACTCATCCTTGCTGCTCCTGCTGGTAGATAAATAAATTTTCTTAATTTTTCTGTGCTTTTCACAGGCCTGTTTCTTACATTAAATCACTGAGGGTACTTCTGAAATGAGTGAGGGTGCACTAGTCTTAATAAACATATATTTTGACATATATTTTTGACCCGTCCATTGACAAATGTATGTAATTATAACGTTATTTTTTTTTATTTTGTTGAGAATCCTTTGCAGGCAATGGCTGCATTAATCTGAAACTCATGGACATCACCCGAGACTAGGTTTCCTCCTTTGTGATGCTTTGCCAGGTCTTTACTGCAGCTGACTTCAGTTGTTTGTTTGTGGGTCATTCTGCCTTTATTTTTTTTCTCTTCAGCAAGTTAAATGCATGCTCAATCGTGTTGAGATCAGGAGAGTGACATTGCAGAATATTCCACTTTTTTACCATCAAAAACTCCTGGGTTGCTTTTGCTGAATGGCTTGGATCATCATCCATTTGTGCTATGAAGCGCCATCCAATCAACTTTGCTGCATTTGACTGAATCTGGGTAGACTGAATATACCTATATACTTCAGAATTCTTCCGGCTGATCTGGCCTTGTTTGCACCTTGTGGTGAACCCTCTTTATTTGCTCGCTATAGTCTTCTCTTAAATGTAGACTTTGACAGTGACACGCTTACCTTCTGGATAATCTTATTTACTGATCAGAATTTTCTGTATTTCATTTTCCTTTAGTGATTTTTATTTTACTGCCTGCCTCTTTTTTGTAAGTATGTTTGCAAGAGTCAGCTATCTTCTTAATTAGCTTTTTCCATTTGATTTTTTAAGTCCCTTATAACTTATTGATACAGAAGAACCTAAGTTTATTTTTTTTCATCCTAAGTCATGCAAACACACACTGACAATCCTCCTTGAAAAAAATATTACAATAATACTTGAATAGGGGCTGTTTAAGACAACAACACAACAAAATACTCAGCATACTTTAGTGACACTCACCCTCTCAAGAAATATGGCAAGGTATTGTGGGTAGTGGTGAGAATTCTTGGCTATCTCTGTCAGATTAAAATGTGATGTGTTGAAAGTTGGCTTTGATCTTAGGAAAACTGCTTAGGAAGCCGTTTGAATTTAGCTTGGGCTCTCTCTGTGATTTGGCCCTGCAGATGGAGGGCAATAGATAGTGTCACCATTCATTTCCTGCTCAAGCTCCTACAACATTCTGTGCAGACGCTAGACCTGGAGCAGGGATCCAAAATGAATAGATCACATGCCGAGCTTTTGTGGCTTGTGCATAGCTCTGTTTCCTTCTATGATTCTCTCTAAATGTATGCATGTGCTTTGTATTGCACATGCACAGTTAACATGACATTTTGCAAATAACCCCAAAGACTTGGAACATCACACCCTACGGAATGAGTGGAAGAAAGAGATGGTGCTTAAATGCTTTTCTTCATCTCTGATTCCAGGCCTCCTGCACTGGCGGCCAGCCCGGCATTTTCTGATATCTCCCTCATCCGGATCTCGCCACATCGGAACCCTTCTGTGAGGGCGGAGTCACCCTTTAACCCCCCACATCCATACATCAACCCCTACATGGACTATATCCGCTCGCTGCACAGCAGTCCCTCTCTGTCCATGATCTCTGCGGCCAGGGGACTCAGTCCTGCAGATGGTGAGTACCTCAGGGACCTGTTCTGGGCCTGTTAACATTCTTAATAATTCTTCTAACCTATTGTGAGCAGAGCAGAGCACACAATTCTAAGTATTAAACTTCTACACAAAACATGTCCTTCAGAAACTGATAATAGATAAAAATCTGTACAGTTTTATCTATCATTCTGTCAATCTATCTGGTGAGGCCTAGGATAATGCAATCATATATCCCTAATTGTATTGGTCTGTGGAGCTTCTCTCTGGAAGAAGGAGACTTTAGTTTGATCGTTTGGCTGGGGTCACACTCTTTGATCTTTGTCTCATACCAGCAAACCTCTGGAGGAACATTCAACATGTCAGGCAGAGTCAAGTGATCCTGAGTTAAGATAGGGATGAAGTTTAAGGGCATGGTTGAGGGCGGAGGGCTCAAGAAGGGAGGGAAGAATGAGAAGTGGGAATGGTTTAGAAGATGGACTCCAGAGGCCTGATGGGCAGGGCCGGATTATCCATAGACAGGATTGGGGGAGTGCCCTGGGGCACTAGCCAATAGGGGGGCACCAGATGATTAAGATAATGACTAGACCTTTAAAATATTTTTCATGTTTTGTATATAAATATTATTTTACTGGAAGAGATGCAGATACATACAAAATTAACAGTTATTCATTAAGCTATTCATAAATAATTCACAAAGAATTGCGTGCCCCCTCCCCCAGTCAGAGTCGAGCTCACATCTTAGAGGTTGTGCGAAACGTGGATTTAAAAAGAGAGAAAATATCACGGCACTTACAATGCGACTATTTTAGTCGCATTTAAATTGTGACTGAAAAGTACTGCGTTCACGATTATCAAAAAGTATTTAGGAGTCCCTGTGCGACTAACCCGATCAGGATATTTGTGTTTGAGCTTCAAAGATATATAGTAATTTTTTTTTAAATGCTGGCGGGGAAAGAGTTAAGGGAGTTTGCAAATATGATATTAACACAACAGTTCAATAAATAATAAGTTAATATTAAGTGACATACAATGAATGATTTTAACAATATTGCCTGATTTTGCTGTATTTCTTCAACAAAAATAGTTTCAAACAGTCACAGCTGGCATCACCATTCAAACACAATGGTGTTTCATTTATGAATGAACCTGCGTTTTTAAATTAATCTGTGAGTCTTATTTTTAAAGTGACATTTCAGTTATTTAAATCATTTAAATAAAACAATATTCTGTATTAAAGTTTGTTTATTTAAAACATCAATCTCACAACATTGTTATGCATTTAAAACATCCATGCCACCTCTGAACCTCTGTAAATGTCTGTAAGTTTACCTATATGCCACTTTTGTGTTCTTCTGTGCCACCGTTGTAGTGAAAACTGATTTTGTTCATATTGATTTCTTAGTGTTCTTATTGATTGATTGGTAACTTATTATTATTATACATGTTCTCATTCTATTTTTTATTATACATTTTGGAAAAGCTTATAAATATAGATTTTTGAATTTGACATAATTACATATTTTTAATAAAATTGGGAAAACATGCCCTTATAAAAATTGCCCCTGTAATTCACTTTAAGGAGTCAAATATTACTGTAACACAGTTCGTAGATCGGGAAGAAGGAGGCGGGAACCGGCGAACATTCAAACACTTTAATTATAAAACGAACCAACACAAAATAAAAGCGGCAGCCCCTCACGGACGACTGCCACACACAAAACACAAACTAAAATCCAGGCCTGGTCCTCTCTCGTCTTCCACTGTCGTCACTCCTCCTTTTATTCCTTCCAAAGCTCCTCTGTGGGACTCGAGACCGGTGAGTGGCACAGGTGTCGTTCATTATCATTTACTCAACCGGCCTCGCTCCGTTCCCATGGCTCTCGGCCCGCCCCACTTACAATTACCTTGTAATGGTAAGGCAAATTGTTGTTATTGATCAGAATGTGCTCCTAAATATTTGATAGTGCCCTTACATATTTTAGTTGGGGGGGGGCACTTAAAATGTGGTCACCTTAGGGCACTACACTAATTGTTTGTTAATCCGGGCCTCCTGACGGGAAGCCATTTTGGTTTCTTGTGTGAAATCATTCTGGGAAATCCATTACAAGGTCAGAAAAGACAGCTGTTTTTAAAGGGTCTCTGCATTATTCTAGGCCTCTTGGCCTTCTCCTCAGGCATGGAGTTTTAATTGAAGCCTGAAGCACAAATACCAAAGTGTGGCAATCAGAGGGGCCTCTCACAGACCACAGATAATCACAACTGTATCGAACTGTTGTGCCATTTCACATCAGCCAGGTTTTACTATCTACCAAGTGTGTCAAAGGAAGACATTAAGTATTTCCAAATAGTTATTGACTATTCCCAGAGAAGAAACCTGAATAAAGGCTAAATTAAACTTGTTGATGTAATTTGGTTTGATGTGACCTTTTTGTGGTCTTGGTTAAAAAAAATGTTGCGTAAAACAGATTATTTTGACAATTTGTACAAATATTAAAATTGCACAACAGTTTTACATTTTTTTACTCTTTAATAACAGAATTATGTTTCCATTCCAATTTGTTTTAGACATGCAGGCAATCAAATGGTGTCTGTAATAAAAACTTGTTTTCATTAAATAATGATAATATTAACTGAATTGCTCATTGTGTTCTAAACTGCCGTTAGTCAGTGAAGCCACCAGAAGTGTTCGAGACACAGTCTTGCTACTCCCTATCGGGAAGCGAGCAGCATTGACTCACAGCCAAATCACCCGATTTAAAGCATATCAGTCACACAGGATTAGTTTTTACTTCAGATGTTATCTGCAATGTTGATGGTCTTTTTGGGTGATATATTTAAATAATTAAATTGGATGTGTCTGCTGTGCACTTGCCAACACCGGTAACTGATCCAACACAAAATATATTTCTTAATTTACATTATTATGCAGAAAATATGAATCATGAACATATATCTGGTATTAGTATCAGAAATTGATTCTAATATACAATGAATAATAAAATACAAGCTAAAAAAAAAACGTTTTACCCTTATCACTGGTTCACGTCGCACTGCGTCCTCTAGGGGTCACTTTGGGGAATGCCGTCAGCGTGACCTGTATCTGAAACATACATACAAAAACCACAACATGTTGGCCGGCGAGAGTCTATCACATCACTACTACCAGCGCAACCACAGTATAAAGGGGCGCCAGGAGAATACATCATCCTCTTCTCCATCTTCAGTGACTGTTTAGTTTGAAGCGTGCATTCTGGTGGTAAGAACGATTTTCTACTCTTATCATAGCGAGCGCTAGCAAGGCGTTTAAGAGGTGTGTGAAGCCTTGTCCTCGTTATTTGACACCCGATGACATGCACAATCTTTGCGTCTTTTATTTGGGTGAAGAGCACGCATGCGATGTCCTCGAGGGGGCAATATGCATCCATTGCGAGCGTTTTTCTATGAGAAAGCTCCGCTCTCTTCTGTCGATGATGATGTCATTTCTCTGACATCATCTGATCCAGCGGCTAGTGCTCTGCTGGGTTCTGCTCAGGAAGAGCTGAAGATGTCTGAGGGCGAAGAAGCTGAGACTGAGCCCTCTCAATCCTCCTGCCCTGCGTATGATGAGTTGTTGGAGGTTATGCAACATGCCACGGCGAGGCTTGACTTGCCATAGAAGCGGACTAAGAAGTTGAGCCTTCTATTTATTCCTGATCTCCACACAGAGATTGAGAAGGAATGGAAGAAGTCTCTGGAGCCTCTTTCCTCTCGCATTCATAGGTTTCAGCATACTAGTTATTCCAACATAGCGGAAATGCGTGAAAATGGCTATGAAAGGTTGCCCCCTATAGAAGAGATGCTAACTAGCTAGCTATCTCTCTGTGGGTGAGTCATTCTCCCTCAAGGCTCCCTCCTTGCCATCTAAGCCCCTTCAAGATACGTTTTCAAGATACATCTTAAACGGCAGGGCATATGCAGCAGCAGGTCAGGCTGTTGCTTCGTTGCACACTTCAGACTTCAGGCTTCAGGCGTACCAGGCTGATCTGCTGAAAGACCTGGATAAGGCTGAAGGCCTTTCCCCTGATGAGGTAGCTGGGCTGTGCCGCACCACAGATATGGCTCTCAGTGCCACTAAGTAGGTCGCCTCTGCTATGGGCAGGTCTATGGCAGCCATGGTGGTAACAGAGAGACATCTGTGGGTGAACCTGGAAGATATCGGGAAGAAATAGAAGGGCTTTTTCCTTGATGCTCCGGTCTCGCCTTCCAAACTTTTCAGTACCTCCATCGAGATGGTGGTCAAGAAGTTTAGGAAGGCGAAGGCATGCTCAGCAGCCTTCAAAACCTTAATTCCACGAAGGTTCAGGTCTGAGCCCGATCAATGCAGGGGTCCTGGCCCGTCCCGTTCTGAGGATCAGAGCTGGGCGCAGAAGGCTTGTGTCGCGACTCGTGTCCCTCCCCCGCCTGCGGGTGGGGCTAGAGTGAGGGAGGTAGGCAAGACCTGAGGGAGGTGATCCAGACGAGACGTTCTCAACTCTCTCATCAGGACCAGAGTAGGCAAACCTGAACATCTACTCCCCTCCCTCGGGGGGCCTTACATCTGCCTTCGTCTTCCCTTCTCTAATTCCCCTGTAACCACCATCAACTCCACCTGACCGAGGTTAGGTAGGAACCTCCTGCGCTTGCATTTCAGTCTCTCATGCTGGATCTATGATGTTTTTGCCTTCTGGATCATGTGACCAAGTCCTTAGACATCTGTGGGGGTATCCTTGGTCATCAGGTCCCCAGTACAGCACTGCAATCCCGGGACATATCCTTGACTGGAACACCCTACCCTTGTCTTGCCCCGGGGAGCTTCCTGTTTTAGACTATCCACTCAATCATAATGCATTCTCTGAATGCACCTCCTCTCACTGAGGCGTTGAGCAGATTTACTACCACACTGTCCTTATAGTGAACCAATGTATCGACCCTCTGTGGAGGGGGCTTGAGTACATTGTTTTCCCTGAGGCATGAGTGAGAGGTGTTTCTGCGGTAACCCTTCCTGAATGCTCTAGCTCTAAGAAGCAACAGCTCCATGCGTGACCTGTTAACCAGACCCGCAGAGACTTTAGAAACAACAGGGCCCAGATCACACATATCAGCATTGAAAGCACAGAACTGGATTGGAGTGGCAATAGCTGCGGTCCCCCGTAGGGTGGCACTGCCTGTTTATCTAGCGCCTTCTTCTGGTTAAGCTAGATATTGCTCCCCTCTCTGTGAGGTTTAGGCTTGACCTACCTTAGCTCGAGGGTCGGGAGCGCCGCTGCTTGTAATGCAGCCATATTGAGTTGTTAGACTCATCTCTACTGAAATGTCTGATCCTCTCTCCCCCGAGCTGGTTCCCATTTTCGAGGCCCCTTTCGGTCAGTCTATCTCAGGGTGTGACAGTTCTCCTCTCTCTACGGGAGGGTTCGTTATGAGAGGGGAGGGTTCATTCATGGCTTGCCGCCACACCTGGGCAGATCAGGTCTTCCTCCTCTCTACTCTGGAGTTAGGAACCTACCCCTGGGTCATTGATCACTCACTTCTGTGAGAGTATTGAGCTCCGTGACAGAATCTTCAGACAACTGGCCGAGAATGGGCTCACACCGTCCACCAACCCCTAATGTCAGCAGCACCCTCTACCAGCGCATCCTTCAATTTCAGGCCCTGAGCTCCCTCCATCAGCAGGGCAATGATGTGAGGAAGTTTGCCCTGAGGTTCAGTGGGGCAGCCGAGGGCTTGGGGTACAACGATGCAACCCTCAAGGACCTCTTCAATAGTGACTTTGAGGAGCCCCTTAACTGGTGGAGAATGGTGGCAGAGCCCGCTCCAGTCCGGGAGCCCACAGAGTCCGCTCGAGAGCCCGCTCCGGGAGCCCACAGAGTCCGCTCTAGAGCCCACTCTGCCCCGGAAGCCCACAGAGTCCGCTCCGCCCCGGGAGCCCACAGAGTCCGCTCTGCCCCAGGAGCCCACAAAATCCACTCCACCCCGGGTGCCCACAGAGTCCGCTATGGTCCAGGAGCCCACAGAGTCCGCCCCGGTCCGGGAGCCCACAGATTGGCTTGTTGTTTGTTATTGGTGTTATGTGCTCTCCTGTCTATTGTCTTTTTCTATATCGTTTATATATCGTCATGGTCTGCAAATATATCAGTGAAGCTTTTAGTGGGCAGGAGCTATTTTCCTTTCAGCAACAGACAGATATCACAGGATTAATACAGAGGTAACTGAGGATAATGGTGGAATTTGCAGCTTTTCACGCAAACTGCAATACCTGTTCATCAATAAGATGAGAACCAGACCAATTGTAAATCTAAATGTACTCGAATTAAATTAATTGAAAAGTGTGATATCCAAGTAGTTATAAAGGTTTTTGCTGTCATGATAACAATAGCGCATACAAAAATAGTACATTAAAGGTGGGGTAAGCGAATTCTGGAGGCCAACGTTGATATTCGAAATCACCAAAACAAACACGCCCCTACCCTTATAGGTTCTCGCCCCTATTTTGATAGCTCCGCCCCACACATACGTAGCCTACCCAACCCAAGCAACGATTAGTTCTGTGAAACAAAGAAAAGCCAATGTTACACTGTGTCTGCACCGGATGCGAGTGGCGCAACAAAATACTATAGAAGTCATTATAACCAGTGATGCTGTCTACACTGGATGCTGTGCGGCGCGACATATCTCCAACAGAAAACTGCTGCCATGTTCTATTTATGACGTATTGACACAAATTTACAAATTACAGTTTTGCTCTACAGCGCCACACTGGTCAAACCACATTATTGCAGGCTCTTACATTAGGTCATATGAGATAAAACGACTACTCGACAACAAAAACAATTATCATTTTTTTTTTTATTGTCGATGTTGTCGATAATGTCGACTAATCGCTTCAGCCCTACTATAGGCGCAAATTACTAACAAGCTCTTTAAATAACAAGAAAAGATGTGAAAATGATAACTGCGTCGGGCTGAAACTAATAAAAAAAAAATCTTGCGTCGCGCCAGTGTTAATTTTGACAGCAAATTTTGATTTAGTTTTAGTCATAGCCTTTTGACTCAAATGCCATTTAATTTGAGTCATATTTTAGTATCTACCAAATCTACAGTAAATTTAGTCAGCTAAAATCTAATGGGTTTAATTACATTGCATTTATCAGCAAGCATTTCTCTAAAATTTCGAAACTCATTATATGTTTGATGTTAAGGTTTTATCATGATAGACTGCAATTTCACTGAAGTGACACACAACATGCCTGTGTTCAAATTAAATAAAACCACCTCCCAGAAAGAACAAGAACATGGTCTTCTTTTTAATGAAATATCAATGGCTATAATTAGAATGCTAATTATGCATTCTTTATAGCGACTTGTTTACCTTATTCTTCATTCTTTCAAGCAGACATATTTATTTATATAAATAAATGTATATTAAACTTTTGGGCTACTAAAGTTTTTCAGTCAAGTGCAGTGAGTGATTGCTTGTTTTACTTTTGTTGCTTGATTAACATCAATGACTTGGACAATAGCAACTAAATTAGGCTGCTCTCCCTTTAAAATCGAATGCACAGCTGCATTCGTTGACGAAAATATCAATTGATTTACATTATAATTTTTGTCATTCATAAAGAGTTTTTGTTCATTAACGTCTTGTTGTCATCAGTGAAAATTGTCATTGACGAAATTTATTACTCATCAACAAAATTAACACTGCGTCGCGCCTTGCACCGCATTGTGCCATATGTATGATAGGGCCTAAGGAGGATAGGATAAGGAGTGACTGTGTAGGCTGAATATTTTTCTCATTATCGTTATTCATTTATCTATCATTCCTGAATTAGGTATTTGTCTTTGTGCATATCCCTTACATATATTCTGGAACAATATTTATTAATAACATTTTGAGTTCTATATGCAGCCACCAGTTAGTGATAAGAATAACCAAACATCGGTGGGAGTTTTAGCGCTCTTTTGCTTCATCTTTTTTTTCTGCTTGCTTTCCAACCCTCTTTTGAAAAACATTTTTTTTGTAATCTCCCAGATGCCAACATGCTCCACCAGCAGAATGCCTGCTGGCTCTGGTGGTGCACCATAATGAGGATGCATATTCATCCTTAAAAATCGTCCCTGCCATTCCTCACCACCAGTCCATCAGTTCAATGCCAACATCTCCCATTTAGAAATTCCACAAAGCTTTTTTCTACATGTGAATGGGAAATGAGACACATTACAGTTTCATGCAAGAGCCAAGGCAAGAAGGAACAACAGAGACAATTTAAGAAGCCCCCCTAACCCCTCCCTTGCTACTTAAGTCATAATACCCACATCAAATTAATTTGGAATTTCTTCTTACATTCACACAACCAATCAGAGATGCATATTCCATGCATTCAATTCGGGCCTTAGTTGAGATCCTTTCATCCGCTCTGTTCATTTCTTCTGGGGAAGACAGGATTTAGCCACAACACTTTGTGCAGCTAAAATTATTCTGTATATGCATTGAGAAGCACTGTGTCAGTGTTTCTCTTATTCTTTTTCTCTTTCTGTGTGTATGTGTGTGTTTGTGAGCGTGCTTTCTCAATTGTGCTGTTTGCATAGAAAAGCATGTTGCCAAAAATTATTTTTAGGATGCATTTCTTGGACCTGTTATCACTCTGTTGCTAAAGTGGGAGGATGATAGAGGCAACACATGAAAGAGAGACAGAACAAATCAGAGAAAAAAAGCATTTTTTTATTGTTCACATTTAAAATTCTGCGTTATTTTCCCCTAAAATTTAAATGGTTAATTAATTGCACTTATATAACTTTCTTCTGTGAAACAGAAATGATACTTGGCAAAAAATGTCCAGGCTCTCTCATCCATACAATGAAAGGGAGACCTGAGGTTGTCAAGCTCTAATAATGACAATAAAGCACTATAAAAGTATTATTAAAAAAATAGTCCATACACCAGACTCCAGTACTCCACAAGTCCAGACTCGAGCACTGTATTCCAAATCTTCTCAAGTCAAAACCATTGATTCAAAAGTTTTTTTAATTCAGTTATTCAAGAGTATTCAATATTTGTGGTAACATGGTACATACGTATTTCTTTACTAGCATTCAAAAGTTTGGGGTAATATCTTTTAATGTTTTTATAAGACGTATCATATGAAATCTAATTCATTTGGTCCTTGCTTGATAAAATGATTAATTTTAGTTTTTATTTACTTATTTTAAATCTTAAACTTCCAAAACTTTTGAACAGTGGTGTTTTTGTCAAATGACTGATGTTTAATGTCATTGTTTGACCCTTCAGCACCCCTCGCCAGTTTGACCACGGCAGAGTACTACCACCAGATGGCCCTACTTGCAGGTCACCGCAGCCCGTATGCTGACATCATTCCTTCAATGGCATCCGCAACAGGGCCTACAAGCAGTGCCCTGCATATGGAGTACCTACATGCTATGGAAAGTAAGTTCTCCACTTGCTTACACTTTTCTGATGTCTACCATCACCTATCAGAGGGGCAGATTTACAGTAGGCTGAGACTATTAATAGCCAGAGCATTAACCATTCAAAAAAGAAATCATTCCAATATGCTAAATTATTATCATAGTCTGAAACAGTTGTGCTGCTTGATATTTTTAGGACCTGTGATTCTTAAAAATATTAAAAGTTCAAAAGTACAGTGTTTATTCAAAATAGAAATGTTGTGCTACAATATACACATCTTTTTTTATTATTGAAGGCCAGCATCACTGATATCAATGTCTCTATAAAATATTTTTCCCCTTAATATTCAACCAGAGCCAATCCTAGACTTCTGGGGGCCCTATGCAAAACTGTGTTGTTTCACTCCGTCTAGAATCACGCTCACGGAAAGCACTCGAGAAACAGTGTCTCTTCCACGGCTCGCTATGCTTTCAACTCGTTTCTTTTTTTGTCTCAAGCAAGAGATTTTGCAACATTCACGTTAAATGATTTGACTGATTTTTACGTAGAAAGGGCAACAGCACCGCATTACAATAAATGATCATTCATGTTTTAATAGCCGCTGGCCAGATTCTAAAATGAAACTAAAATGAGATCGTGTATTGGGGGCCCTACGCAGCTTGCATATTCTGCGTAAAGGGAGGATCGGCTCTGTATTTAACCATTGACTGTAGCCATTCAGCATTACAGTATAATTGAGAGCTATCAATTTTAACATTTATTAAAATTAACTTATAATTTAAGTGAACTTAAAACAATCTCCACATGAACCCATTATAATAATTTACATATTTAACTAGGTTCAAGGTTCAAGGTTCTTTATTATTTGTCACATACACAATCATACAGGGTATAATCAGTAGTGAAATGTAGGTCAGGACAGGTCCGCTCAATGGAAAGTGCAAACAAAATAAAATAATAATAATAAAATAGAAAATAAAATAAGCAATAAAACAATTAAACATAACACAAGAGAATATATATATAAATATAGGTGAGAATGTAAAAGGGAACAAATAATAAAATAAAATGAGTAAGATGTGCAATGAGATAAAATGTGCAATACAGTATACTGTGGATAATAAATATTAATAAAAAACACGGATGTGCAAGAGAATGTGCAAATAGGTTGTACCAGGTATGTAAACATAGCAGCAGTGTGGATGATGGAGAATAATGAATGTGTATACAGTTTATTAAATTGAGTCCTGTGGATGTAATGATGTTATGAGACTGAGTTTAGGAGCCTGATGGCCTGAGGGAAGAAACTCCTCCTCAGTCTTTCAGTTTTTGCCATCATACTCCTGAAGCGCTTGCCAGATGGCAGTAAACAGAAATGATGGTTACCGGGGTGATTCGAGTCCTTGATGATTTTAGCAGCTCTGCTTTTGCAGCGTTTGAGGTAGATGTCCTGCAGAGAGGGGAGAGTAGACCCTGAGATGCGCTCAGCTAAGCGCAACACTCTCTGTAGAGCTTTGCAGTCCTGGTTTGTGGCATTATTATACCACACTGAGATGTGCTACCTGTGCCCTTCAGCATAGATATACAGAAAATTAATAGTTACCAAATTCTAAATTCTAAATTAAATATAGATGAACCCCTTAAATGTATAAAAGGTATTGATTTCCTCTCTTTCTCTTTTGTTCTTGTATTAATAGACATCACAGAAGCCGGTTATTAGCTTATTTGCCTGCTATTGCTTTAAAAGCTTCTGCTGCTGAACGTGACGCGGATCTGACTGCATCTTATTTGCTCAAAACTCTCTTTACCTTTTCTAACCCACTTCAGGTCTTAAAAAGTCTCTACAAATGAGTGGACGAGTCGAATCGGGTGTTTTAGATGAGGGAGACCGTCCTGGGTTGCCTCAGGACAGTTTTTAAAACATTTCAGAGACATGTTCTTAAATGTGACGCATATATAACATATTGCAAGCACACAGTTTTAAGGCAGTTTTAGTTGCCTTTTTGGTAACATTACTTTACTGACGGCATAACTAGGACATTGCATTCACCTAGTTAATTTCGCTGTTTGATATTAAATAATACGACTTCAGCACGCGCCGTGTATTTGAGGAGAGTGCGCTACGAGCACTGTATCTTTTCCACCCTCGTTTGACTCGCGCCTGGCGCAGAGGCGACGTTAGAGCGTGCGTCTGAAACGTCTCCCATTTGATGTGGTCATAAAGACGTTCTGCATCTAAATAAACACAATCATTTAAAAAAAAAAGAGACTGAGGCAGCAGTTTGTGAATGGGGTGGCCAACCCAAGCTCCGCCCCTGCGTTAACTGCGTTAAATATTTTTAACGTGTTAATCTGAATTTTTTTTATCTTGCATTAGTGCACTAATTTTGACACCACTAATATATATTACACTCACCTGCCACTTTATTAGGTACACCTGTTCAATTGCCACACAAATTGCTAATCAGCCAATCACATAGCAGCAACTCAATGTATTTAGGCATCTAGATGTGGTGAAGACTTGCTGAGGTTCAAACCGAGCAAGAAAGGGGATTTAAGTGACTTTGAACGTGGAATGATTGTTGGTGCCAGACAGCTGGTCTGAGTATTTCAAAAATTGCTGATCTACTGGAATTTTCAAGCACAACCATCTCTAGGGTTTACAGAGAATCGTCTGAAAAAGAGAAAATATCCAGTGAGCGGCTGTTGTGTGAACAAAAATGCCTGGTTGATGTCAGAGGTCAGAGGAGAATGGGCAGACTGATTAGAGATGATAGAAATGCAACAGTAACTCAAATAACCACTCGTTACAACCAAGGTATGCAGAATACCATCTCTGAACGCACAAAACGTCGAACCCTGAAGCAGATGGGCTACAGCAGCAGAAGACCACACCGGGTGCCGCTCCTGTCAGCTAAGAACAGGAAACGGAGGCTACAATTCGCAAAGTCTCACTAAAATTGGACAATAGAATATTAGAAAAACGTTGCCTGCTCTGATGAGTCTCGATTTCTGCTGCGACATTCAAATGGTAAGGTCAGAATTTGGCGTAAAGAACCTGAAAGCTTGGATCCATCCTGCCTTGTCTCAACAGTTCAGGCTGGTGGTGGTGGTGTAATGGTGTGGGGGATATTTTCTTGGCATACTTTGGGCCCCTTAGTACCAATTGTGTGCACAGAATGTATGCAAATGAGTTATTTTGAAGTGTAAATAGGAAATTAAAGGCACCGTGATTCGAAGAGAGGTCAGGTGGACTGGCCTGTTAGTCTTTGATGAGAATGCATTTAGTCAGCCCGTCACTGGCTTCCCCACTCCTCACAAACTAATTAAAACTAGCCAAAATTGCATGGCTATCAGAAAATTAATTGCTATTAAGTGGGAATTGGAATGTCCCACTATTCATCACTGGATAAATCCTTTCTTCTATGGGACTGTTTAAGATTAAAATACTGAAATAAAACAATTAGGGCCATTGTTTTCAAATGGAGATGTTGGCATCCCCCCTACTTCAAATAGCCTGTTATCAGCCCTTAGTGGCTCATCCTATTTTAACAATGTGTGTTCCATGTCAGCCAAATTAACACTTTTAAGCTCTTTTATGGTATATAGACTCTGAGAAGGGGAGTGAATATGTAGAAGTGCATTATCTATGAGCTTTTGTTAATAATGGGAATGGGATAGCACAGTCATAGTTTAGACATCAGTGTCATTACTTTTAGAAAAAAACTGAAGGAATTAACCTGTCCTGCATATTTGTGTTTAAGCATTTTTAACACATTAGCTGCTAATTAACCAATGTCAATTTGATTCTGCCTCTATTAAATGCCTCAGTTTGGATCCTCTGTGGGAAGTAGATGGATCTTTAAGGTGGAACTATTGTTTTTGTTTTTTTTCTACATCCACATTCCATATCCATTTTTTACAAAAGATGTTTGACCAAGCATTTAATATTTACTTATACTACACATCAGCAATTGTTCAGTGATTGGTATGTTTTGAACACTTCCTTAGTCTCAGCCTCAGACGTCACGCCCACAGAACGTTGGCTAAATGTCTGATGCATATGGCACACTTATCTGGAAACACTTCAGGAGTTTTGAAGTCATCATCAGATTGGTTAGATGAGTGGTTCTCAAACATTTTACACCAAGGACCACCTCAGAAAATATTTGGCTCTCCAAGTACCACCATAATGACCAACATAAAAATACAGTAGTGTAGTAGGCCTTATTATTCAGCTACAGCTATGCACAGTTCAAAAACGGCTGTTTTATTCCTAATAACAATATTTATTATTGTCGGCCGCTTTAAACATTGTAAATACAGTTTGAGCATTAAAACTGCACTGTGCTTACATACAGGTAAAACAACAACTTAAATTATTCAATTAAAATGTACTGTACCTAAAAGTTAAATAAAACTGCACTGTACTTAAGTAAAAAAAAAAAAAGCACTGTACTTAAATGTAAAGTAAAAAAATGTACAGTACTTGATAAAAAAACACAGACATCATTTAGCCACCTTTCAAACTTTTTTAAAGTGTTTTAACCGTGTTCCCCAACCTTTTTTCTGCAACGGCACAGTTTTGATATGTAAAAAATCCCACGGCGCACCACTAAGCCTTACCAAAAAAAAAAAAAAGAAAGGAAGATGGATAGAAAGGGGAAACTTATGTTTTATATTTATTTCCCCAATAAATAAACATTTTGTCATCAGAACTGGTATTTTGGCTTTATATATGATCAGACACTTGCACTCACTTTATGAAAATTATATGCAAATGGAGTTAATGAGGTTTTTGACAGAGATCTGTGTTTTTTCCATGGCCAGAACAGCCGAATCTGAGGCAGTAAATTAATAGCATCACCTTTTCACCAGTTTGCAGTTTATAACGTTTATTGTAGCTGTATAGGCGCTCAGTTTCTCTTGTTGTCAATACATTTGGCCAAAATCTCACAATATAAAAGATAAACAGCGATGATATTTAAAACACACAAAAGTGCATTGGCTACAACTAGTCTGCAAAAGCTAAGAATCTTCTCTGAACTTTATACACACAAAAATATTAGCTTTTATAGACAGCATTTATTGAGTAAAGAAAATTCTGTACTTATTTAAACATTTACATTTATTCATTTAGCAGACACTTTTATCCAAAGCGACTTACAATTGAGGAATGCAATAAGCGATACATTATAAAGAGACAAACAGACACACGAAGTGAATGTAATGCAAATTTCCAGGCATTGTTCAGAGCAAATTCTAGCCAGACAGTGAGAAGTTAAGGGAAAGAGAGCAAATTTAAGGAAAGAGAGTGAAGTGTTTTTTTTTTTTTACTGAAATCACTTGATGAAGTCAAGTGATGACGGAAGAGATGAGTTTTCGGGTGTCGCTTGAAAATTGTCAGGGATTCAGCATTATGGATGGTATAGCGGCGACCAATATCCGCTGAGAGGCTGAGTAGTGGAATGAATCCGTGACGCGTTTTAATGCTAAACAAAATATTTTATTTTGACTATGAAAGTAACAACAAACATATTGATGACGGTAAAGACTAAAACCAAAAAAATACACAAGAATTAAATTAGACCATCGAAACAAAACGGTCAACAGAAAGTGAGAGCTCCAGCTACTCACCCCCTTCCTAACACAACACCAGAAAACTAACAGGTACATATGCACCTAAGCCCAAGTGACGTAGCAAACAGGAAATTACAATGTCAAAATAAAAGACACACCTATCCCGCGCCTACAATCCAGCCCCTGATTATTACACTACTGACAGTAATAATCATCACAAAATAAAATTCACACAAAACAAGTATTCATGCAAATCAATAAATTCCTTTTTTTTTTTTACATATACATGTGTGTGTGTGTGTGTGTGTGTGTGTGTGTGTGCTTATGCGTGCAAACGTCCAGCTCTTCTATATGAACAGTGTCCGTAATCAGTTAGAGAAAGTCAACAAGTCAATGTCAATCCAACAAGTCATCCAAGTCTTCAGTAAGTAATTTGAGAGCTCTCGTAAGTCTGTCAGTCAGTCAGTCAGTTTTAAAAGTCCTCTGCTTCAAGAAGACGGCAAAGCTTAGTGATGGGCCGGTTCAGGCAGGTGCTCTTGGTCTTGATTTTTACTTGACGTGTCAATCCTATTTTATCTTGCATGATCTGAATAACTTTTCCCATGACCCATGAACTCCTTGGAGCAGCATCATCCACTATGAGCACAACGTCTCCCATTTGAAAGTTGCGTTTCTTAACCAGCCACTTCTGGCGCTCTTGAAGTTGAGGGAGATACTCCCTAATCCATCTCTTCCAAAATAAATCTGCCATGTATTGAACTTGTCGCCACCTTCGTCGTGAATACAAGTCATCTTTCCTAAACAATCCAGGTGGTAATGATGGCTGTGTTTTCAATAGGAGGAGATGGTTAGGAGTAAGGGCTTCCAAATCATTAATATCCATAGATGCTCTGGATATGGGACGATTATTAAGGATCGATTCAGCTTCACAAAAGAGTGTGTAGAGACCCTCTTTATTGAGACTTTGTTCTCTAAGGATAGAACTCCGAATATTTCTTACTGACCTTATGAGTCGTTCCCAAATTCCTCCAAAGTGGGAACCAGTAGGAGGATTAAAGGTCCACTTAATTCCCTTCTGAAGCAGAAATGAGTTGATCTGATTCTGATTCCAGGTTTTTAATGCATCTTGTAGTTCACGCTGGCCTCCAACTAAATTAGTGCCATTGTCTGAACGCATCTCAACTACTTGTCCTCTACGTGCAATAAACCGTCTTAATGCATGGATAAATGAGTCTGTATCAAGTGAGGCTGCTATTTCCATAACGCTGAACGTTATGTTCAAGCACGTGAAGATTACTCCATAATGTTTTACGACGCTTCTTCCCCGTTTTACTTCAAATGGGCCAAAACAATCCACTCCAACATATGTGAATGGTGGTTTGTCAGGTGTAACTCGGTCTTGCGGTAAATCAGCCATCTGCTGATTACCTAATGTTCCATGCAGGCGTCTACATACTACACACTTGTACAAGATTCTTCTTATGGCACTACTAGCACCAGGAATCCAGTATCTCTGACGTAATTTTGCCAACATATAATTACGCCCACAATGTCCAATGTCATGATGAATTTTACGCAGAATTAGATCTGAAATGTGTAAATCCTTCTTCAGGCATCATTGCCTTGTCAAGACGTCCACCAACTCAGATAATATCTGATTGAAGTATCGGGTTAAGTCTATAAAGTTGACTACTCCGTTTTACCACTCCATCTTTTTGTAGACTAACCAGTTCTTCAGAATATCTCTTCTTCTGGCAAAGACGAACAATTTCTAATTCACCCTTTTCCAGTTCCTCAAAAGACATCAAGTTTGAAGATACACGGGATCTGACCTTTTGAATCTCCTTGTTGATGACTTTCTCTTGTCGCAACTTGTCCATGTCAGAATAAGTAGTCATCAATTTTTTCCTTTCCTTGCTGAGATCAATTAGAATGTTTCTCAGTCGAAGGATCCAGGCCATGCCCTTTTTCAGATAAATCCAAGAAGAGTAATGATTAAAGAATGACGTAAAATCATACTCTTGCTTAACTTGCAAGGTATTCACCAGAACACTCTCTTTCACTTCTGGGTCCCCAAAAGTCATTACATTTACATCGGTAGGATCTATTGGCCACTCCCTTTTTGGCCGAACAAGAAATGAAGGACCAGAGATCCATATCTGTTTTTTCAAGAATGAATCCACACTAATACCTCTGGATGTTAGATCAGCTGGATTACCAGACGAATTTACATACCTCCACTGTGTGATTTCAGAAGCCTTTCGAATTTCAGCAACTCTGTTTGCTACAAAGCATTTGAATCGTGAAGTCTCATTTTGAATGTACTTCAGCACAGAGTAGTCTGTCCAATAAACAGAATCCTCGAATTGCATCTTCAACTCCTCTTTCCACAACTTGTCCATACGACTAGCAAGTGTGGCAGCTGTGAGCTCCAGACGAGGGATAGTGATACATTTTATAGGTGTCACTCTTGCTTTGCTCATTAGAAGAAAGGAATGGGCCAATTGTTGATCATTCTTCAAAAGCAAGTAGGATACAATGCCATAACCTCTCTCACTGGCATCCGAAAAGTGATGCATTTGAGCAGATGTAACTTCTCCAAAATGTTCAGGCTTCAAACACCTTCGAACCTCAAACTTCTCCAATTCATGGAGTTCCTCCAGCCAACTTGTCCATTGCTGAGCATACACTACAGGAATAATGCTGTACCATCCAATTCTTTCTGTACAGAGATCTTGAATGATTATTTTAGCACGTATTATTACAGGAGACAAAAAACCAAGAGGGTCGTAAATAGAGCTAATGACAGAGATAATTCCTCTTCTGGTGAGGGGTCTATCCTTGATGGTCACGTTGAACTTGAACACATCAGACTCCGCACACCACAGCACTCCTAATGCTCTTTCCAAAGGTAAGTTGTCATGCTCCAAGTCCAAATTCTTTACTTTCTTATCTCGGTCTTCTTCAGGCATGGCATGGCGTTCAACACAGTGCGGCTGTTACTTATCCATTTCGTTAAGCGAAATCCACCTCTACTACACATTTCAGTGAGCCTTTGATACAATAACACAGCATTTGAATCTGTAGGTACAGATACAAGACAATCATCTACATAGAAGTTATTGTGGACAACGTCTACAGTCAAGGCATCATACAGATCTTTATGGTCTTCTGCACACTTTCTCAGTGCATAACTAAAGCAACTTGGAGATGATGTTGCTCCAAATAGATGAACTAACATTCTGTGCTCTTCCAAACTGCAATCAATGTCTCCTCCTGGCCACCAAAGAAACCTCAAAAGATCACAATCATCGGGATGCACCTTGACTTGGTGAAACATTGATTCTATGTCAGCCATTACGGCCACATACCCCATTCTGAATCGTACCAGAACACTCATCAGAGGACTAGTTAAATTTGGGCCTTGCAGAATATGTTAATTCAATGATGTTCCCTGGTATGATGCTCCACAATAAAACACAACTCTGATCTTTTGCTTCTTGGGAAGATACACCCCATGGTGAGGTATATACCATAAGTGTCCATCTAGTCTTTCCAGTTCTGCTATGGGAACCTTTTCAGCATGGCCTTTTGAGATGACATTTTCCATAAAGGTGGTATAATCTGAATGAAAGGCAGCATTTCTTTGAAACTTTCTTTGAAGACTTAGAGCGCTTTGTTCCACAATTGCTCTATTATTTTGCATAGCTACCTTTTCATTTCTAAGGGGAAGACCAATGTGATAATGTCCATTGATAAGTTTCACAGAATGTGACACAAAATCCATGAATTGGTGATCTTCCTTAGACATTCCCATTTGTTCCTCTTGAACACATTCAGGAAAGTCAGCCTTGAACTCCCACAACTCATTCAGCTTCATGACAGTGATCCTATTTACAGTCATGCGAGGATGATTTTCAACAACAAACTCCTCTGACCACTTAATCGGTCCATTAACTGCCCATCCAAACATGGTCTTTATAGCATATGGGCCATTATTTTGACTACGAATGATCTGCCATGGCTCCAATGCCTCTGGTACATTAGCTCCAATCAACAGTTCTACACCAGCATCAATTGACGGCAAACATATATGGTTTAAATGAGGCCAACAAGCAAGATAATTTTGTGTAGCGATGTTAGATTTGTCCACAGGCATGGTCTTCTGTGTGTATACCTCAGGTAAAGAACAGAAATGCTCTTGATTCAAACCTGATACCTCCAAATCATTCAGAACATGACAGCTGATGGATTTGTCCTGATTCATGGTTCTCATTAGAATGCTAACTTTCTTTGCAGGAAGATTGAGCTTGGTCATCAAACTCTCAGTACAGAAAGATGCCGAGCTCCCAGAATCCAGGAAAGCATAAGTTGTCACAACCTTACTTCCTTTCTTTGATTTCACACATACAGGAACAATAGACAATGCACAATTATCTCTACCAGCCCCAGTAAAGCCACTAGGTTGAATTGAGACCAAAGCACTGCCTACTGTTGGCTTTAATTCTGTAACTTTACCATACTGACTGCCTTTTCTCTCTTGAGAAAGAATATGAAGAAGACTTGGATGTTTGAGTTGGCATACCGAGATTTTCCAGCAAGCTTGTTACAAGAGTCCAAGGCATGTTCTCCTTAACAGACAAGACAGGTCTTGTTCACCAACTTACTGCATTCCTGTCTTCCAGACATTGCAGTAACTGTAGTTGCAAAACTACTTCTAGATTTTGGATGTGGTGACTTACTTCATTGCCGAAGTGCTCCTTGAGCAAATCCTTAGCCCTTTTATACCCTTGTGAAGGAATCATATGCTGACAGCTCCTAACAAGCTCCTTATGTTGCCCTCTGGTATACTGCTCCAGGAAGTGCAAGCAATCTGCATAGCCACTTGATTTCTTTTCCACCACCTCTTCAAATGTGCGCATAAAATCGTGGTATCGCAATGGATTTCCATCAAAGAATGGAACTTCCCTTGGTGGAAGTGAAGACAAGTTGTTCTGCTGGACCAGTAGAGCTGCAATCTCATTTTGCTTGTCAGTAAGCTTAAGAATATTTCCTTTGTCCAAGTCGTCCTGCAAACATGAACCATGTGCATCTTGTATTCGCAATCCATTCTCTTGTCTAACATCATGACTGATACTAGGCTGTAATGCAGAATGGGTCGGCCTTGATTTAGATCGAACAATCTGTTGCTGCTGCTGAAATGTCCGAATTGGAAAATGGTTTGAATTCTCTGCTGCTACTTCAGTCTGTATAGGAAATGCAGGAGGATTTTGTGACACTGCGTATGAACTTGAAGGTAAAATTATTCCACATTGGGAATAAGAGATTCGGATCTAGAATTCATTATCTGATGGACATTGGTTTGAGGAGGGTTAGGAATTTCACATGTTTCGGATCTCACATCACTGTATACTTTCATCTTGGCCATTGATACAGCAATTTTAGTGTCAAGCTCCATTTGTTCCTTTCTTCTCCTCAGATCCTCCTCTTCTTTCTGTAATACATGTTTCCGCTGTAACATTTTTTTGATGTGTCTGTAAGGCTGCCATTTCAGCCTTAATCTTAAGACGAGCAGATGCAACAGAAGATCGACTTGAATGAGATCCGTGAATAGTTGTTGTAATTCTAGATGACGTTTTCGATGATTTCCTACTCACATTAGAAGCACTGTCTGTTGGTTGTATCTGATTCTCCACATCGTTATAGTTTGCCTCAAGGTTCTGATATTCACTTGAGAGATGCATGTTTTGAGATGATGAAACTGCTTCAGCAGAAGATGGAATGTTAGAAGCACAACTCAACTGAGGTTCAACAAGATCATCCATTGTTCTTGGCTCAGGAGTAACAGAGAGTGCAGGGCAAAGATTTACATGGCTTTGAGAAGAATTTGCATCTGTTGTTTGAACTGTTTTACTAAGATTCTTAGTCTCATTCAACCATCGTTCAACATCTTCCACAAACGCATCATTGTGCTGGCACACCAAATAAAACCATTCATTCTGTTTAACTTGTTCAACAGAAGGAAGAAAATGAAGTACCTTTTTGTGCAACATCCTTCAAACATTTCAAAGATCCCAACATTGAACGCACTTCGGGAGCATTACCATCACATTTCAAGAGATCTTTCATTGATAAAATCATGTGCTTCATTTGATTCACGTTAGCTTTGCGATCCTTTTGCAATGTTTCAATTTTCAATGCCACAGCCTTTGCTATAGGCTTAGGCTCTCCTTTACTGCTCTCCGCAGCATGCTCTGACTCATCTGCATCCATTTCGAACACAGCGCAATCCCAGCGCTGTATTCAACGTGCGCAAACTACAAAACAATAACTTCCTGAATGGGCGCTGCTCCACAGCGCGATAACAAGCAAGTAGAAAACTTGCACTATATTCCACATCCATAATCCATCCAACGAAGCAATACAAACTTCTCAAGGCAACAAGTGCATATTCATGTTCAATATACAGCAATGCTGCAGCCAAACTTAGCAAACCGCTAACATACCTCTTCTGCCTGGATACAAAATCCGTTGTTTGGCTTCAGTGTGCACGTCGGCGCTTCATATGCGGTGAACGGAGCAATCCTTTCCAACGATCCATGATAGTAGATAGTTTTCTGTTGACTAATTATAGCGGCGACCAATATCAAGAGTAGTGGAATGAATCCGTGACGCATTTTAATGCAAAACAAAATATTTTATTTCGACTATGAAAGTAACAACAAACATATTGATGACGGTAAAGACTAAAACCAAAAAAATACACAAGATTTAAATTAGACCATCGAAACAAAACGGTCAACAGAAAGTGAGAGCTCCAGCTACTCACCCCCTTCCTAACACAACACCAGAAAATTAACAGGTACATATGCACCTAAGCCCAAGTGACGTAGCAAACAGGAAATGACAATGTCAAAATAAAAGACACACCTATCCCGTGCCTACAGATGGGGATGGGAAGTTCATTCCACCAGCCAAGAACGGTGAATGAAAACGTTCTGGAGAGTGATTTTGTGCCTCTCTGTGATGGCACCACAAGGTGACGCTCGCTCATCAGTTATTTTATTTCTATGTTCTTTAAACATCAGTTCTTTATTTACCCTTGTATTGCAAAGACGTAGAAGTCTGTCTTAAAAATGCACACCATCGCCGCACTTAATTATGAATTGAGATGGGGTGCAGTTATAAGGTTTGACTGACAATTTGATGATCCAATGGCCTCAAGAGGTTTAGTCACAAGGTCTTTTGAATACTTTTCATTGGTTAAATATTTGTAAAACCCACAAACCGACATACTGTAACAATGGCCAATAGCACTGATTTAAAATAATAACGAAATATAAAAGAGATAATACGTTTTTTGATCATTTTCCACAGCACACCCAAACACAGTAGGTGGGAAACACTGTTCAATTTGCATTTAAGTCAGTGATTCTGCGTATCACACTTTGAGAATCAGTGGGTTAGATTATACAGGATTTCCGGGAGACGTGGGTGTCGCGTTCTTTAACGTTCTGCCTGGAAAGAAAAATGCTGTGGCACCAAACCCACTCACGAAAGAAGAAAGCTGTCGTGTTTACAACTGACAACGAGCACTTGTCAGGATCAACTAAATACTGAATTTTCAAAAGTATGTGAACAATTTAAAGTTCACGGCATAGAATCTTTAAAATATGTCAGAGAGTTTTACACACCGGTCTGTTATTGTGGCGACATTTCCACACCCCTAAACATGACGCAGCACAAAATGAAACGTGATTGGTTGCTTAACCTGTCATTCATATGGCCTCTTGGGCGGATCTTGGCCATTCAAAGCGGCCGTCAGTCTGAAGGGCTGGCTAATTGAGACTATTTTTTAGCCATCATGGTTAAACTAGTCCAGTGGTTCTCAAAATGATTAGCTCCAAGGCCCCTTATTGTCCACAAAAATATCCAACCAGTGAGAACCACTGAACTAGGCAAACTGTTTTAACAAGCTTATGCCACTTGTGCCACTAATAAACTAGTCCTGAGATCTGCATGTTTGGTTAACTGCATGACATTTTTTTTTCTCATCCTATTGACCAGTGTAAGGTGTATTGTGTACCTTCATACTGGTTTTGGATTTTGTTTACCTTTCATTGTTACAATAGTCAAACTTTTATACTTGCTTAATAATATACTGTACCAGTACTGCTAATCTAATATGTCAAAGCCTGTCAAAACCTTAATCTAGCTAGTGATAATTTTAAATAACCAATATGTATGTATGTATATATATATATTTATATATACACACACACACACACACACACACACACACACATAATATCTGATGTATTTTATTGACCAGTAAATTGTGTTTTGGCCAATGTCATACTTGTTTTGCCTGTCATGCTTATGTTAGTCAAGCTGCATAATAATAAACTTTTGTCAAAATTAAACCAACATTACCAATGTAAAACAAGTTTTTTTAAAGAGTTTAAAAAATTAGAGTTTTTAGTAAAAACAATTTTTTTACAAACTGGAACACTAAGCTTGTATAAACAAGCTTAAATGTCCAGTTTTAAACATATTTTTTCATATGTTGTTCTACCAGCTCATGTCATAAATAGACCAG
This sequence comes from Gymnocypris eckloni scoliostomus, assembly GCA_027564155.1. NCBI lineage: Eukaryota > Metazoa > Chordata > Actinopteri > Cypriniformes > Cyprinidae > Gymnocypris > Gymnocypris eckloni. The sequence continues at coordinate 8,345,723 of CM050436.1, read as the reverse complement.
AATTATTAATTTAAAACTAGTTAAGACCATCTTGGAGTTTATGCTGATCCAAACTGGTCTTTGCAGGGGGAAAAAAATATGGCATTATAGACCGCACATATTTTATATGAGCGTGTATTATAATGTGTGTAGTATTGCTGCTTAAGTATGTGGATTCATGTGTGTGAGACATATGAGGACACAAATTTGTATAATAACATCGGTATGACATAGGTATTACAAGGAGAAGGTGATTTATGAGGACATTTCCCCATGTTCTCATATTGCAAAAGGCTTGTAAATCATACATAATTAGTTTTTTTTGAGAAAGTGAAAATGCACAAAGTTTCCTGTAAGGGGTAGGTTTAGGTGTAAGGTTGGTGTATAGAGCGATTAAAAAATACTGTTTGTACAGTAAAAAACCATTACGCCAATGGATTGTCACCACAATTCACAAAAACAAATGTGTGTGTGCACGTATGTGCGTGTGCGCGTGTGTGCGTGTGTGTGTGAGTGCGTGTGTGTGTGTGTGTGTGTGTGTGTGTGTGTGTGTGTGTGTGTGTGTGTGTGTAAGTTTGTGCTTGTGTCTATTTACAATGTCTTAAATCACAGTTCTAAGCAGAATGCTAGAAATGTGGTAAGATGTTCCAAATGCGGGAATGCAAACACTCTCTCATACACACACACACACACACACACACACAGAGAGAGTGATTTAAATGTGAATGACAGACCCTGTAATCACTGTATGTGTCAAACAAGAAAGAGAGAAGGGAGAGAGTCAGAGAGAGAGAAAAAGAGAGTGTAATCTTGTTTTGTTTTGCGTGCTTTCTCTTAAAAATGTACAGAACAACTGAAAGAAAAAGTGAGTCACAAAGTCATTGTGTCACTCCACACAACAAAAGACCACCATCCCCCACACCCCTCTCTTTCCCTCCTCCTTTCACTTTTCCCTCCATTTCTCCCTTCTTTCTTGTTTGTGACATTCGCCAATGAAATGACAACAAAAGTAATTTCTTAATCTGTTGGTGCCAGTCATTGTGCGTGAGTGGAGGACCTGTCTGCATTCGATCTGCTTTCTAGTGAAAGCTTTTCAAAACAACCCAGTGCAATTCCATTCAGCCTTAACACACTATTCAACCCAATTAAGCATGATTCAACATCGCAGTGACGCACCAGAAAGCAGTGAGAAAAGTGGAGCTGCAATCCAACGTGTTTTTACAATGCCTACTAAAAAATGCATGCAATGCAGAAAATGTGGTCATTGTTGAAAGCATTCAAAAGACTATGATGAAGAAATTGCATGTGATTAAAAAGATGGTCATGATTCCTGGTCAGTAAAGGTTTCTGTGTGGTTAATTCTCTAAAATAATATACAAACCACAAGAGAATGGGAACTTTTATGAAAATGATGTCAGTACAGATGTGACCGTAGTCCATGTTTCTCTATACCGCTCTTTAAATAAATAAATAAAAACACTGTTTAATTAAATTATTCAATTAATTAAAATAAAAAAACAAATATATTTAAATTAAAATAAATGAAATATAAGCAAAAAAAAAAAAAGATGATTTTATGTCTTTTTTTGCCTGTTCTTACATCACCCGTTTTAAATACATAACATACTATGTTCTTTTTCTGTCTTCTCAGCTTCACGATTTCCAAGTCCTAGGCTCACAAATCGGCCCAGCAGAAAGCGACCCCTTCCCAGATCCCCTTCCCTATCTGACCCCAGTTTTGACCTGCAGGCCATGATTCGCACCTCACCCAACTCTTTAGTCACTATACTTAATAATTCCCGCTCCAGCTCATCCACCAGTGGATCCTATGGCCACCTCTCAGCTGGTACTATCAGGTATGTACAACAATGAATTAAGATTTTTTTTATTACTATTATTTTACAAAAAATGTATATACTTCTCTCTATCAGGCCTTATAAAATTATATTTTTGTTAATATATCAAGGGAATTATTTATTTTTTGTCTTAAGCAAGTCTTAATTTCTCACTTGATGGGTTTTAAAGTATAGTTTACCCCAAATTCTTAATTTATTCATCTTCATGTCATTCCAAACTTGGACAATGTTCTAGGTATGAAAATAAAGAGAGATGTGTGTAGTGGAATAGACAAGAGGCAAGAGAATGCTGGAGAGATTCTGAGAAAGAGATAGAGAGGAAAAGCAATCCATACTGTATGTGGACACTCCAGCGCATCCTCAGAAGCGGAGTGATGAATGAACACTGGACGGCAAAATAAACGAAGGAACACAGAGAGCGCTATTAGGAGGAAGTGTGTGAACATATTTCTCCCCTCCTCCCTCACACTTTTCTGTCTGATATGCATCATCTGATTAATGTCCTCTCTATCAGCTGAGAAGAGCTTTACCCTAAGACTGCCGCCATGCAATTGCTCACTCTGGAAAGGAGGAGAGGAAGGGGGAATGACGAATAAAAGGGTCATGGAGAGGGGGACGGAGGTAGAAAGCAAAGTCTGAGGACAGTAACACAAGCTGTAATGGGAAAGAGAGAGAGAATATGTTGTGGATGATTTTCTCATTCTCTCTGAGGTGTAATTCATGAGCAGTTCAACCTGAGGGTGTTCGCTGATCATCCTGCCTTCTAATCACATGTTTATCTGATTCAAAGACTAAATAATTAATGTTTTTCAAATGATCCCACTTGTATGGGGCACAGTCGATTTGGTCAGTTCAAAGCAGGAGTCCAGACAGAAATTAAGTGGATATTAAAGAGTTTGTCACAACATTAAGACTTATTTAAGGAGGCTATTCAAGATTCAGATACTGGTCAACAAAATGGATTGAAGCTTCATCAATTCTCCTTTAATTTAGCATATCTAAATTTGTCCCATTCACAAGACACTGCCACATTGTGATTTACATACTACTCTATGCCAAAAATAGTAAGCTTAATAGTAAGCTTACATTTCTTCTTGAAATAAGTACATCAACTGAGTTCTCATAGTGCTATCTCACTATTGTCAGACTCTCTCTCTCTGTTTCTTGTGTTTCCCCTCCTCTCGTGCCCATATTTGGTCAGTTCCTGTTCTTGTCATCATTTGTAATTATCAGTTCCCAGCCCTGTGTCTTCAGTTGATTAGTCCCCAGCCCTGTGTTATTAATTATCTTGTTTGCTCCTTCATTTCCTTCCCTTTATAAGTCCTCAGTGTTCCCAGTGTCTTTGTCCAGTATTAACGTCATTCCTTTGGTGTGTACCTGTTCTCCAGCGTTCTGTATGAAAATTAAAGTGTTTAAAAGAAGTTCATCGTCTCCTCGTTCCTGGCACCCCCGTACACCGTGACAGAATACTGGACCAATACAGTGACCTCTGTGCCACTTCCACCCGGTTTTGTTTTCCTCCCGTTTTTGAAAGTTTTGTTTCCTGGTTTTGCTCCTTGTAATGGACCTCCATCCGCCGGCTCGTCCTGCTCGCCGTTCGCGGGAATCTCCGCCGCCGTCTGCGGCTCGTCCAGCCGGTTGTTTGCGGAGATCCGCCACCATTCGCGGCCACCTCAAGCCCCGGACCATTCGTGGCTCACGTAAGCCCGCTGGTGTCTCTACTGGCTCCGCCCAGCTCATCTTCGTCGCCGCTGGTCCTGCCCAACCCGTCAGATCTGGTGCGAGAGCCGGCGACAATGCCCACCACGAGGGAGCCTGCCGTGGACGGTGTGAGTGCGGAGGAGCTCCGCCCCTGCACCACGGCGGAGATGGAGCTGATAATACACCTGGGACTGCTGGACATGGAGGAGGATTTAATTGACTGGGAGACTGAGTTGGAGTACGAGATGCCCCCTCTCCTTCCTCCGTCGTCCCCGCTGGTCCCGTCCAGCCCTGAGGGGGCTTCAGATTCTCCGGTGCCTGCTCGCCAGCGCCCGGTGCCTGCTCTCGCCAGCACCCTCCAGTGCCTGCACCTCGCCAGTGCCCTCCAGTGCATGCACCTCACCAGTGCCCTCCAGTGCCTGCACCTCGCCAGCGCCTCCAGTGCCTGCTCCGAGACCGCGCCCCAGTGCCTGCTCCGAGACTGCGCCCAGTGCCTGCACCTCGCCAGTGCCCTCCAGTGCCTGCACCTCGCCAGTGCCCTCCAGTGCCTGCTCGCCAGCGCCCTCCAGTGCCGGCTCCTCGTAAGTGCTCATCGATGCCTCCGCTGGTTCCGTCCAGCTCATCGATGCCTCGCTGGTTCCGTCCAGCTCATCGATGCCTCCGCTGGTTCCGTCCAGCTCATCGATGCCTCCGCTGGTTCCGTCCAGCTCATCGATGCCTCCGCTGGTTCCGTCCAGCTCATCGATGCCTCCGCTGGTTCCGGCCCAGCTCATCGATGCCTCCGCTGGTTCCGTCCAGCTCTTCAGAGCGCCACCGAGTCAGCAGCACCCGGCGCCAACGAGTCAACGGCACCCGGCGTAACGAGTCAGCGGCACCCGAGCGCCACGTGAGCCACGCACTCCGCTCCGGCCCGGGAGCCGCACTCCGCTCCGGCCCGGGAGCCACGCCTCCGCTCCGGCCCGAGGCCGCACTCCGCTCCGGCCCGGGAGCCCACGCACTCCGCTCCGGCCCGGGAGCCCACGCACTCCGCTCCGTTCCGGGAACCCCTGCTGGTCCCGTCCAGCTCTCCAGAGCCCCTGCTGGCTCCGTCCAGCTCTCCAGAGCCCCTGCTGGTCCCGTCCAGCTCTCCAGAGCCTGCTGGTCCCGTCCCAGCTCTCCAGAGCCCCTGCTGGTCCCGTCCAGCTCTCCAGAGCCCCTGCTGGTCCCGTCCAGCTCTCCAGAGCCCCTGCTGGTCCCGTCCAGCTCTCCAGAGCCCCTGCTGGTCCCGTCCAGCTCTCCAGAGCCCCTGCTGGTCCCGTCCAGCTCTCCAGAGCCCCTGCTGGTCCCGTCCAGCTCTCCAGAGCCCTGCTGGTCCCGTCCAGCTCTCCAGAGCCCTGCTGGTCCCGTCCCAGCTCTCCAGAGCCCCTGCTGGTTCCGTCCAACTCTCCAGAGCCCCTGCCGGCCCGTCCGGCTCTCCAGAGTACCTGCTGGGAATTTCCCCAAGGAAATTTTGGGGACTACCGCCATGGCCTCCCATGCTCCCGCTCCGCCATGGTCTCCCGAGTCCCTGGATCCACCATGGCCACCCAAGCTCTCCGATCTGCCATGGCCTCCTGAGTTCCCGGATCCACCATGGCCACCCGAGCTCCCCGATCCGCCATGGCCTCCCGAGTCCCCTGACCCGCCAAGGCCTCCTGAGTCCTCGGATCCGCCATGGCCCCCGAGTCCCCTGACCCGCCATGGCCGCCCGAGCTCCCCGCTCCGCCATGGCTCCCGGGCAGGCGCCGCCTGGAGGCCTCCTGTCCTGTCTCCGTGTCCCTTGAGGCCTCCAGAGCGCCCACCCCTCCCCTTTCGATGTCATACGGCGGGGACGCTATATTGGAAGGGGGTAATGTCAGACTCTCTCTCTGTTTCTTGTGTTTCCCCTCCTCTCGTGCCCATATTTGGTCAGTTCCTGTTCTTGTCATCATTTGTAATTATCAGTTCCCAGCCCTGTGTCTTCAGTTGATTAGTCCCCAGCCCTGTGTTATTAATTATCTTGTTTGCTCCTTCATTTCCTTCCCTTTATAAGTCCTCAGTGTTCCCAGTGTCTTTGTCCAGTATTAACGTCATTCCTTTGGTGTGTACCTGTTCTCCAGCGTTCTGTATGAAAATTAAAGTGTTTAAAAGAAGTTCATCGTCTCCTCGTTCCTGGCACCCCCGTACACCGTGACAACTATGAGATATGCTGCTCAGGAAACTGTTTCTATAATTATCAGTGAGAGATTTCTGTGCACATTTTTCTTGATTCTTTGATAACTGGAACATTTAAAAGAACATAATGTATTTAAAATGGAAATATTTTGTAACATAAAGGTCTTTATTCTCACTTTTGATCAATTTAATGCATTGCTAAATAAAGTTTATTTCAAAATCAAAAACAAAATCTACTGACCCCAAACCTTTGAATGAAGGTGTATGTGAAATGAGACATGCTTTCTAAAAGATAAAAAAAATCACATTAACAAATTATCACAAAATGGAATGTATTTATTTATTTTAACATATGTTGTATTGTTTAAGACATTATCAAAAGTGTAATGTCCCATAAGTACTATATCAGATTTTGAACAAGTGATTGTTACAGATTTTGCAGCATGTCAGAAAATCAGAAGTTGTTACATTTGAACAGTTTTATAATTTCTATATCAAACTGAAGGATGGATCTAGAGCGATCGTCTCTGGCGATGTGTCACTCAGTTTGACGTCTGCCATTCAGCACTATTATGAAACAATGTTACCTTGTTTGGGTGGGGGTCTCAGAGAGAGAAAAGATGACAAAAATTGACCTCTTTCCTCCACTGAGAGTGATTCATCAGTGATTTGTTTTCCCAAGCTAATCAGTCATATCTCATGTAAACATGTGGGGACAGAGGTGGGAGGCAAGGGTCCAGGCCTGATGAGTGATGAGACCGCTGCATCAGCCACGCAGCGTCTGGCTACATTGATTTCCTCTCTGCCTGTAATAGGACTAGTAGACGTATGAGCTCGTATGGAGTGGTCAGCATGCCCCACGATGAATGGAACCCCTTATGAATGTCTGTTATTGAGCATCAATGCTTTATCATTAAAGGACTGTGGCATTTATTGAAGAGGAGGTGATATATATAAAAGTTCAATACTGTGCTTAAATACAGCTTTTATGCCCATCAGGTGTTTCATAATTTTACATGAACTATTTTCGACTTTTTCCTTAAAAGGGTTTATGTTTGTTTTTGTTTTATTTATTAAGATTATCAGTTTAATACATGTTATGTGTAATTTTTGGACTGTAATAAAAATGGTTATTATTATTAAAATAACTGTATTGTTAATATTTTTTTATTATGTTGTTTTTGTTTTATTAAATATTTTTGCATTTTATACGCTACCTTTCAAAAGTCTGGGGTCAGTGAACCCTTTTTTTAGGAAAATAATACTTGAATTCAGTGAAGAGGCAATAAATTGATAAGAAGTGTCAGTAAAGACTTGTACATTGTTACAAAAATCTCTTTCAAATAAATCCTGTTCTTATTAACTTTCTCTTTATCAAAAATCCTGACATAACACACAAAAATATGAAGCAGCACAACTGATTTCAACTTTAGCAATGATAAGAAATGTTTCTTGAGCACCAATTTATAATAGAATGATTTCTGAAGGATCATGTGACAAAGGCTGGAATAATGGCTGCTGAAAATTCAGTTTTGTAATCACAGAAATGTAACATTTTAAAATAGATTAAAATATTTTTAAATTGTAATAATATTTAGCAGTATTGTTTTTACTGTATTTGTACTGTTTTTTTATCAAATAAATGCAGCCTTGGTGAGCATAAGAAACTTCTCTCATTAAAAACCTTATTGACCACAAACATTTGAACAGCAGTGTATCATAAATAATATCAAATGATGAATAAATTAATATTAAATAATAAATATTATATACATGAAGGAGTTTATAATATACTACATAACCAAATTTGACTAATTTGTAACATGAACTAAATTGATTAATTTAATTTTTAAATTAATTATTCTATTTATTTTCCCTTACAGCCCTGCACTTAGTTTTGCATATCCTCCAACACCTGTGGCACTGCAAATGCATCAGCAGCTGATCAGTCGGCAACCAGGCATCGTAGGTTCTGCATTTGGACACAGTCCGCCCCTTGTGCACCCATCTCCTGCCTTTGCCACCCAGAGACCAGTTCCTGGCATTCCTCCCTCCAGCCTGCCACCTTGTTCCACAGCCTCAAATGACTCACAGGTCAGTTCTCATTACTGTATGAATTATTTTATTGGTTATTAATAATAATAGTAGAGAAGATATGATGGAAACAAGTCAGTTTAAAACAACCTGCTCAGTTTTTCTGGAGCATGTGGTTCAAACCTTCACAAGTTAGAATACACAATACAAAGCAGGAAGAACTTAAAAATTAAGTAGATTTTCATTTGTAAGTTTAAACAACACAAAGTATTTTTAAATAATTTAACATGATTGCTTTTGGGTGTTCTTGTATTAAACAGCAACATAAGTCGTTTAGTTCACACAATGATTTTCCTCCTCAAGGCTTTAGCAATGATAAGAAATGTTTCTTGAGCACCAACTCATAATAGAATGATTTCTGAAGGATCATGTGACACAATAATGGCTGCTGAAAATTCAGTTTTGTAATCACAGAAATGTTACATTTTAAAATAGATTAAAATAGTTTTAAATTGTAATAATATTTAGCATTATTGTTTTTACTGTATTTTTACAGTTTTTTTATCAAATAAATGCAGCCTTGGTGAGCATAAGAAACTTCTCTCATTAAAAACCTTATTGACCACAAACTTTTGAACAGCAGTGTATCATAAATAATATCAATAATGCTTTTGGGTGTTCTTGTATTAAACAGCAACATAAGTCGTTTAGTTCACACAATGATTTTCCTTCTCAAGGCTTAAATTTATTCAGCACTTATCATCACAAGTGCTCGTGCTATTTATTATTGTGTGTGGTTCATGAAAACACATCACCAACACAACAGCATGTACAGGCCTCATGGGAGTTGTTCCCTTGTGTGCGCATAGTTTCTGTGTTGTGTCTCGAAGTGGAGAGCCGGTGAGCTTGCCCAGAATGCACCTTTGAGAAATAACACCCTGCTTGTTAGCAGCAAAAATCTTGCCACCTCCACCATTAATCAGACTCAGATACATTCCCAAACCTTCTCTTTGAAGGATGAGCATAAAAGTGTTTTTCTTCTACAGTTTTTTCACCTGATCATGCCTTGTCCATTTATACTCACCCGGTTCGCTGGATTAAAATCTGTAGAGTGCATCGTTATTTTTATCTGTCTTCGTATCGATTCCTGTTTTTTGTGTGCTTCAGTAACAGTTAACTCTTAGTGTAATGGTGAATTAGTTTTCCCAAGATTTTTCTCAATGCCAGTCTGTCCTTTCAAGCCATTACAGCTCCGCTACTCTTTCCTAGATCAGTGTCATCTATTTCCCCCCCTCTATCCCCAGAGACAGCACCAGCTTCTTTAATAGAATGGCATCATGGAACATTTGTCTCACCATGTAGTCAAAAAGGAACAATTAATAAAAAAGGAAAGAAGGTGGGAGCATTTCTTAAAATGACAGACAATATCAGATCATTGGGGTTTACTGGATCTCTATGCACTTTAAGATCTAAAGTTATATAAATGTGGTGTACAATATATTTCTAAGATTGTCATTCAATTTATTAGCATGCATACTTAGGCTTAAGGGGGATAGTTCAACCAAAAATGTACATGTTGTCAACATTTACTCACCCTCGTGTGATTCAAAACCTGTATGATTTTGCAGGGTTTGTTGTCCTCTGCGAATAATGAATAAATTAATTTGCTCTACTATACTCAAAACTCAATGCAAACAGTAAATTTTCTGGATTTGTATTGGGTACATCTATCAAATTTAGTACACATTAGTACACACGTTAATTAAAGAGTCACAAAACTGGCAATTAATATTTTTACGCACAAATGGTCACCAACCATTTATGTATTTTATGTGCTTTAAAAGCAAAAAAAAAAAAAAAACATTAGCAAAGTTAAATGATTTGCTAGAGGAATCTGGTAGATTGAACCTTCCTTTAGAGGCAAGGAATCTTGCTCTCTCATCCAAGGAATGTTACTTTTTTTCTCTTCCACCGAGTGCTTTTATCTTTACTCGCAAGGGACTTTCAGTCGCAAGGGACTTTCAGACGCAAGGGACTTTCAGACGCAAGGGACTTCCTTTGGCAGAGAGAGAGAGAGAGAGGCAGTGAATGAGTGGATAGAGTCAGATGAGGGGTTATTGCTGTTTAGGGAAGAATTGTGAATAATATCTGTGGCATTTTTTTATAATGTCAGCTAATATTGTCAATGAATAATGTTTTATTGGTGTTATTTTTTTCTGAAGTAGATTTGTAATATATGCATATTATTACACTACCAAAATAAATTATTTGTTTTAGGACTGGTACCATGTTAATATAATGCATGTACCATTACAGTACCGTGTTATACTCTAAAGTACAGTGGTGATATCACTATTAAATTATACTTACTATTTTAAATATCATGTTTTGGACATACCAATTATATTATACCAATTAATATAGTGATTTTTAGTCATGTACCATATAGTAGTCCCTTGTGAAAAATAATTGTGCTTAATTGTACTGAATGTGCACTTTTAGTCACTTTTAGTCAAATCTCAGAAGTAAATTTTAGTATACTACAGATAATATAATATTAATGAAATAAAAGGCCACTTAAGTGTAACATTCCACTTTGATGATCATATCTATGTCTCTTAACAGCCTCAATAAAGTGTATATTATGTACACTTTTAAAAAGTAGACATTGTCAGCTTGTCAGTACATTCAGTAGTACACTTTATATTTATATTTATAGTAGTACACATATTAAAAAAATAGTAGAAGTAGTTATTTACATTTACATGTATGCATTTAGCAGACGCTTTTATCCAAAGCGAATTCAGGCTATAAATTAGTTTGTTTCAGTATGTCAGTTATGAAACTGAAGAAACATTAGTTTTGTCAGTTATGAAATTACATATAAACAATTTCCACCCTAATAAGTACCTATGTTTTTGATGATGATTATTATTATGTGGTCATATTTTATTTGTGTTTTTAAAATATTTGCTTCTAGAGTAAACCCACCAGTGAGTCGGCTGTGAGTAGCACAGGAGACCCCATGCACCACAAACGCTCCAAACTCAAACCAGATGAGGAGCAGCCCAGTCCCAGAGCCATTAGCGTGCAGGTACGCACATGTGCATACACACGCACACACACATATACATATATATACAGTACATATATATAAATAACACACACAGATACTTGATAGTATCATATATGTATATGTATATGGCTAAAAAGCACTCACACAACCTCAAGGAGACACTTACCACACATACACACGCAGCAAGAGCTTTGAGACCAATTATGTGACGCACTGTAAAGCTATTTATTTTTGTGTTTGATTTGGTTGCCTGTTGTGGCACTGCTTCAGATGCGATAAGCCCCATTGATCTCCACAGCTTCAGAAGGAAATTGTTTTTCTTTTAATCAGATGCTTAACTGAATAGAAAAATGAAAGAAAAATTAGATGACACATTTTCTACAATGCTCCATATAGCTGATTGTTGGATGACTACTGGATGGCTTAAATGGACTTTATACTTGTATTGTTTTTCTTATTTATTTTTCTTCAAGCACTTTCCATAGCTTTATTTTTTATTATTTTAGAAGTTATCATTCATTCTCTCTCTCTCTCTCTCTCTCTCTCTCTCTCTCTCTCTCTCTCTCTGTCTCTCTTAACAGAAGACAGTGAAATACATTTAGAACAGTGCAGCAGTGATTTAAAGGCGGTTTGAGTCTTCAAACGGCCCAAACCCCTTGTATATCTTCTTGAATTTAGAGTGTTTTAGTAACCCATTAGTACAGGGACCGATTCTCACTATTAACTAGTCATTAATTAGCATGCCTATGTTTAGCATATTTAACATATTGGCTGTTTATTAATACTTATAAAGCATTAATTCTGCATGACCATATTCTATATCCCTAATCCTACCCAATAACTAAACTTAACAACTACCTTACTAACTATTAATGGTTTGTCAATGATGAGAACTGAACCTTAAAATAAAGTGTGATCGGTATTTTTAGTGATACTATTCAACAATTATTGTACTCTACAGATAGTCAGGCAGATGTTGCAGCACACAAGAACTTCTCTCCAAATAGACCTCTGAATTCACAAATCCTAATTTCTATTTCCAAAGCTGTTAACACTTCTAGAACTTCTGAACAACTGCCAAATCTGCATAATTTGTGGCACTTGCCAAGTAAAGTGTTCTTTCCAGGGCTCTGTTTTTTCTTTCATAAAAACTAACATCGTTATTTTGTTATTTTGCATTGTGTTAATGATACAAATAAGGTATGAGGACTCGTCTGGCTGTCACATACTCAAAATAACATAATTTATCATCGTCTGCACTATTGAATAGTTCACATTTACCAGGCCACACATACATTTTTTATCCTAGAATTAAATAATTCCCTTCATGCTGCTGTAACACACATTAATATAAGTTTTTAAAATGACCCTTTGCACTATCAGCAATAAATAGTTATAAAGCGACTGAATGTATTTAATTGTAACAAAAGTTGTTTATTTGATGCAACAGATTTCAGCTTTACACTAATGAACAGTGCTTTCTTCATTATAATATCAGGACAGTTGTACCACCCTGACATTTTTGACAGTTATAATCATAAATAATTTAGAAATGCAATCGATCAGAAATTAAAACCATTCTCATTACAGAAGAGGTATATTCAAGTTATGCATTAATACATTTTTATTTTTGAATAAATAAAAAATGACAAAAAATTGTGTCATGTTACTGACCCTCACTATTTGTGTTTGTGCAGGAGCAAACGGATGGAATGAGGCTGGTGAAAGAGGAGGGTGATAAAGAGGAGGGCAAGCAGGAGCCAGAGGTGGTGTATGAGACCAACTGCCACTGGGAAGGTTGCTGCAGGGAGTTTGACACCCAAGAGCAGCTTGTGCATGTGAGTGGATACCACATTTATGCTTAATCAATTCAGTCGCTTAATATAATCATTCATGATAAGGCTCTCAAACGGATGCAAAAAAACACATACACACAAAAACACCTTAAAATTATCCCATTTGTTACAGGGTAAAACGACATTAAAGCCCACTTTCTGTGAAAATACACCACTGTCCCTTTTAAACATTTCTCTCTGGACAACACACACAGCCATTCTTTAACCACTCTTTTCTCCTATAATCCACACAAACACACACATTCAAAGAAACACACACCAACCCCAAAGGCATCTGATAGAAATATTCCCAGTTCTCCACGGCTGTCTTTTCCTACTCTGACATGGCAATCCATGGCAGCCGTGCTAACCCCTATCTATAATTGAAAGCCTCCAATTGGAATGGCCTGCCTCCCACATTTGAAGTCTTGTCCTCAAAGCTTAAAGATCTTGACAACATCTTGCCTGTTCCATTGAAAGAGTGATATAGGTACATTTTGCTATTTGTAACTATTATTTTTAGGTCTTAGTAAATAGTAAATAGTCTTAGTCAATTTTTAGGTCTTACTAAATCTTTAATTTAGTATTTGAGATGACAAACTACACAGACATTTATTATTATTTCCTTAAAAAAAAATTAATTACACTTACCCTATATATAGTGCGTGCGTGCGTGCGTGCGTGCGTGTGTGTTTGTGTGCCTCGTATTTCCTATGTTATGTATAACATATAGTGTAATACCAGTAAATTTGACCTTGTGGGGACTTTTTATTTTCAAAAAAGAGAGAGAACCAAGGTACTGTAATGGTACATGCATTGTATTAACATGGTACCAGTCCTAAAAAATATATATTTCTTTTGATAGTGTAATAATATGCATATATTACAATATCTCCATATTACAAAGCAATATAAGGCCACTCCCCATATTGCACAACCTCAATAAGATTTTTGGAGGGGGAAATAAAAAAAGTAAGAATCCAAATGTTCTCATCAAATGTGTATCAATCTTTTATATAAATTTACTACATCATTGATGTTCTAGCAGTTTTAGTATTGTTAAATAATGTTCTAAAATATTATAGTGGCTCCGTGATTTTGTTTCTATGTCACTGTATTTAACATTTCCCTACATATCTCAGTCTAATTTTAGGTTGGAATATAGTTTTTTTGTGATGCTGGTGTGCATTTTCAGCTATGAGAAACATGCTCGCACCATGACGCATGTCTCTGGGCTCTTTTAACGGTACAGCTTTAGCGCTTACGACAAGATAAACATCAAATCTCTGCAACTTAGCACACTTATCTGCTCTACACAGTCAGCATAAACCAGCCGGGTGTCAATTTATGCTGATTTCTTTTTTTTTTTTTTACTTTTTCTTTCTTTATATTTTACTTGTTCCTTTGTATGTTCAAACACTCTGGCCCTTATACCCCTACTACAGGTGCCTTGGTTCTCTTTCATTCTTTCTCCTTGCCTCCTTCTCAGTAGGGGTACTCTAAAGTATAGTGGCTCTTTATTGTTGCTCATGCGTGTGGGTTTGCTGCTAAAACCAGGCTGCCCAGTGGTGAATGAAATAGAGACATGAAATGTTTGTAATCCCCCTAAAAATAGTGATTTTTCCCTGTCCCACTTCTGAAGGATTGACCTTCTTCGACCGTATCCAACCATTAAAATCATACAACAGTGTACATTTTTTGACATTTTGACATCAGTTCTGTTGAACTGATATTCAATTTGTTGTTGTAAAATACTATTTTTAACTCATTTGAGAGAACTCATTTGCGTCATATTTAGCACTATACCCCAGACCCCCTTTGCTGTTTGGCAAGAGTTCATTTCAGATCCTCTCTCTCTCAGACTCTGTCTCTCCCTCCACCCTCATGATGGTTCTGTCTGATGGTGGCGCTGTGGGGTGGTCTATTTGTGTGTGTATGGTAAGAATAGCAAATTTAAGCTACTCTGTGCTCCTCCCTGTGCTGGGGGAGATAAACTAGGGCTGAGTTGGAAGGCGGACTCCTATCTGGCTACTAGCAAGGACACTTTAATTGGCAAAATGTAGATTATTTTTTGATCAGGCAGAGGATTAGACACCTTATCTGTCTGGAGTATCTTACACAGAGATGAAAAGGCTGCGCTTAATTACACATGCCAATTGACTCCCCCCACGCACATTACTATTGTTACTCTCTCATACTTGCTCTCTCATCTCTTGCTCTCCATCTTTTTATGCCTCTTGTCAGCTTTACTTGCTTTTTTCATTGCTCTTTAGCAACTGACATGAGAAAAGATAGCATGATTTATTAGTGTGTGTGTTTGGTAATGCTAAACACTGTTACAGATCCCGGAGCTTTGTGAAATTGGCGTGAAAACAGGCACTTCTCATGTATGGCAGCATTTTAATGGTGCGGGCCACGGCCTAGAAAAACTAGCCAGATAAGAAGACAGTACAGAAGAATTAAGAGAACTGCAATTTAGGGCAGTCATGCATGTGTGCTCTATGATAAAAAGAGGTAATCTGAAAATATTCTACTTCATACACATTTTGCTAAACAGTAAGGTAAGAAAACAAAATGTATATCTGGAGTTATGCCCCTATGTGTATGTGTTTGTATACAGCAAACAAATAAAAGTAAGCATCTTGTTCCTTCCTACGAATCTGGGAGTCCCAGCGGTTGCTGTCATCCTGTATTGTGGCAGGCCGAAGATGAATAGATCTCTCCTTGGAGCTGCGAGCATAGCATCAGCAACCTGTTAGTCTATTTCCCTCGACCACAGCCACACTTGCTTACAAAAATGCCATCATCTGCTCAATAACCATTGCCATTACATCAGGCCATCAAGGCATTAGTGTCACCCCCTCCCAACACTTCCCTCTCTTCCTTTTCCATCCTTTTATCAGCATGGCCAGGTCATGCATCACGCACGACAGCATTAAGCTCATTTGTACAAGTGAGTGTACCAGCATTCAGGGATGTGTTGCAATCTCTCTCTCTTCAGCTATTTCTCCGCATTATCGAGCAACAGAGTAGGCAGACGGATCACATGCCACAGGGAATCCCTCTTGGAGTGAGGTATAAAAGGGAGGATAAAAGAGTAGTTTTAAATCGAGTGTTGACAAATACACATTAATCCAATGGGATGTACTCAAGTTTGGGGGTTTTATTTAATATTCCTAGACATGTTTAAAATATGTGATTTCCCCAAAATTGAAAACATCCATATGCCTTTTAAAAGATCCTGTGCCGCTATTAGGCATTTTAGCTTATTGAATAATGTATGTACATAAAAAAGAAAAAAATGTAATGCCAAGATTTTTGGTGTGCTTTTATGGGTGGGAATCATGTCATTCTTGTTTAAGGAAATGATACGTACATTCTGATTGCATTGCTTAATTCTGTATTAAAGCTACTAACAAACTGAGTCTAATAACTGACAGTTGGGCAGAAGACAATTTTGAGTAGCTGATTAGATTTTTTAAATATTCACCTTATAAAAGCGAAAAGGACTGTGTTGATTAAGTCATTGTATATGGCAATGCTGTTGAATTCTTGATTCTTCTTGGCCAACAAATGAAGGTGTTCCAGTTTCTGTAACTGGACAATAAAGAAGTCTTGAGGTCACCTTACATCTTTTCAACACAATTATTTCAGTAAATTGTTTCACCACTTTAAAAGAACATTGGCCAATTAAATCAGTATGAGCAAATCAGAATTAGATAAAAATGACAAAAACATTCAAGGATAACAATCAAGTATAGGTAATGGCTCAAGAAATCATTACTAGCAGTTTGTAACTGACACTTGGTTGACTATTGTGAAATTATAATGGCATCCTGGTTTGTTTCTAAACAAGAATCTGTAGTACAGTTTGTTTTTTTTTTTTTACAATTTTTGCACTAATAACAGAACCTTCAAAACTCTAGACACATAATTCATAACTGAAGATCAAAATGCAATTTTTTCAAAACACTTTTTTTCCAAATGCTTGGATACAACACACATAAACCAAATATATTTTGTTCATTGAACTAAAATCACAGGTTCCAAATAACACAACTTAATATCAAAGTATTACTGTTTCAAAATGCAACTCACACATTACATCTGAATTGAGTGTATATTCCAGTGCTTCCCAAACCTGTCCTGGAGGCCCCCTTGCCCTGCATATTTTGCATGTCTCCCTTATCTAACACACCTGATTCCACTCATCAGCTCGTTAGTAGAGAATGCAAGAACTAAATTGGGTGTGTCTGATTAGGGAGACATACAAAATGTGCAGGGCAGTGGGTCCTCCAGGACAGGTTTGGGAAGCACTGTTCTATTCATTTCATTATAATGATCTAACTATTAATTGATACAACTGCTCAAAATGCTATGTAACGGTTGCATTACTCTTGAAGCTCTTGTAAGATTTTGAACAACATTAAGAAAGTGAAGCAACTGAGGACTGAGTATGTTCGGGTATGATGAGTTTCAAGATGCCTGTTGTTGGGAGAGAGAAAAAATCCCCCAAATTCTATATGATTGTTATCAGTATTTGTTTTTCCTACAATAAATATATTTTTAGAGGGTGATACAGCTGGAAGCTAATGAAAATCATTCATATTGTTGGATGAGGCAGGCCAAGAGATGGAGGAGAGTTTGAGAGCCTAATGATTCCCAGGACGATGTTCTCTGTGGGGATTTCTCTGAAATTCATTTTCCATTATGATGTGGATGAGAACCTGTGGCTAAACTCACAAGACAGGGTTGATAAAAACATAGAATTGCAGTGAGGGACACTGCAGTTGACATTTTACTGTAGGCCTACTGTAGTTTTATCTTTTTTTCTTATTTGATTATAATTGATTATTTCATCAATAATTTTCAGTTTCCAGTGTCTGTACTTTTCTCTCTAGTCTATTACAATAATGTATGAATGGGTAGAACCATAATGAAAGCTGCATCATGTGTTTTGAACAACTATATTTAATGATTGTACTAACAACTAAACAGTGAAACTATGGGTATATTGTGTGTGGGTGATCTAAATTAATGTTCCTATGATATTTCATAATACATTTGTATTTTGAACCAATGCTCCTGCAAATGCAAGGCTTTTTTAAAGAAATGAACGCAATACGCAAAGTTTTGAACATAGGACAGCCTGTGTTACAAATAATGACTGTTTTGAGTTTTGTGTCAAGAGTTTTGAAAATGAAATAAACCTTCTGTTATTAGTGCAAAAATTATTGTAAAAACTGTAGTAGCGCAAACCCCAAAGTATAATTCTTATTCATATTTACGTGTATGCGAGGGTATGCATACAGTGCACATGCTGTAAATTACATCATCAGTATGTTTGTACTGCAAACATACTGCCCGTTATTTTAAAACCATGCATACTCTGTACATTTAGCTCACACAAGCATTTGTCCACATGCTAGCAACCCGGCCTGTTGTTTCACAGTTTCACAAAAAGAAACAACAACAAACTATTTGGGAAGGTAACAATGAACATCCCCGTTGATGAGTGCTTGTGTGAGGGGGTTAAAACTCTTTACAATCTCATTGAAATGGGTAAAAATAAATATTTTTTTGGTCATAACTTCTGGTTAGAAATAGTACAGACATTGGACAGAAATTAAACATTGTTGTGCACATGTTGACTGCCTGTGTTCACGCACACTATTGAGTGGAGTATAAAGGCTATGCCTTTGGCTGTTCACATATGCTAAGAATTGTGTTAAAATTGAAATATACTTTGACCTTATAAAATAGTTATATACACCAATTTTTTATAGGTGAAAATAATTAGATGTTAAAACAAAAGTCTGTTGGACAATTGCTTTAAATTAAGGACATTATCATTGTGATCATTTGCAGTAAAATCAACCCAGACAGGTGACTGAAGTTTGACTCTATGCCTAAAAGGGAAGGTTTGAATGACAGTTCGACTTCGACTTCTAGTGATGTAAAAGTGCAAAAAATAGAGTGTGCCCATACACACTCACTCATGTACACACAAATGTGCATGTTCCTGACCCAAACTCTGTGAAAGTTTGGCTGCAACTGCAGCAAGGTGACAGGGAGGACTGTGATGCAGGCTGCCTTTGTGTCATGAAGAGGAATAGAGGATGAGCTCTGCTCTCTGTCTCTGCTGCCACCTCTCACTTTTTTTTAGAAGCTGATTTACTCTGCCTTTTCTTGGCCTTCCTGCTGTCACTCTGGTCTGTCCACTCTTCTGCTCTGTATGTGAGGGAAGTCAACTCCCTGACTGTCTTTTTTCTGTTTTGTCTTTTGGCTTGTCTGTCTGTCTTTCTCTTGTATTTTCTTCCCTGTCTTCCATCCAATATTTTCTGTCTCTTACAGAGATGCTCCATTGCTTTGGAATTCATTAATCCCGCTCACTTGTTCCTATATTGGATATTGGATATTGTTCCTGTCCTTTTGAAATCAAATGGCTTCAGGACAGGAAAAGCACTCATAAGTGCTGCACACTGTTGTCTTTGTGTGGATGCCAGATGTTGACCTCATCTGCTCAGTTTGCATGAAAATGTGTGTTTTTCTTTGAACCCATTCAACTCTTCACAAATCATTCACTGCGTGTGTGTGTGTGTGTGTGTGTGTGTGTTGTGTGTGTGTGTGTGTGTGTGTGTGTGTGTGTGTGTGTGTGTGTGTGTGTGTGTGTGTGTGTGTGTGTGTGTGTGTGTGTGTGTGTGTGTGTGAGACAGGGACAGCCAGACAAAAAAAAAGGTTACACAGAGAAAATGAGAAGGACCTAAGCAGTGGCAGCATGTTGAGAGAAAAATAGAAGAAACACAACAGGGAACTGATGCTTGAAGGAAAGAAAAATGGCAAATGAAAGAGAAAGAGAGGAAGTATTGGGGTTTGGTTAAGCCAGAGGTGACAGTATCAACAGGAGGGTTGAATAAAGGTGCTAGGCTGCAGTTGGAAAGCTCTGGCATTAGAAATGCTTTCACTAAACTTTCAATGTTTTTCACCCAAAATGCATCCCTCACTGCTGCTCCACCCCTCCCGAAGCCGAGATTGAAAGTTGCCACGGTAGCACAACTGTCAGCACTTGTCATGGCAAGGCTATAGGCCTATAGGGATGGGAAGTGACAGGGTTTTATTTGAAATCCTGTTTAAAACGGACACTGAGACTCACAAACCATGCACACTCACAGCAGACTGAGCATACTGAGCAGATGAGAGAGGGGGGGTGGTAAGAGAAGAAAAGGAAATTGAAAAATGACAAATGAGAAAGAATAACAGTGTGAGGAGAAGCAGGGGTTTGTAAAAACAATTAAAAGAATGAAAGGATCATACAAATGTCTGAATGGCTTCATATGAAACTAACCAGAAAAAAAAAATAGTTTTAACAATTACTTTTCACAAACATTCAAACACAAACACTCAATTATATAAATGTTTTCCAATAAAATAAAAGTAATTGAAAGTAAGTATTCAGAACTAAATTATTATAAATCCCATTAAAGCCCATTTCCACCACATACACTATATAAAAGGATCATGATCTTGTAAATCACGATGACATAAAAAGTCAAAACTATGACATACTAATTGACATACTATTATGACATACTTTTGTCATAATTAGCCTTGTATTTTACAATTGTGACTATGTTATAATTATGATTTAGTATGTCATAATTTTGACTTTGTCATCATTTTGACATCACTATTTTGGACATTTATGTTATTTTCATAATTTTTTATATAAAATGTTTCAGAAAATTTGGCAGAAATGTGTTTTTATATATACAAACTGCATGTAAAGCCTGACAAAAGACACACTGAAGATAAAGACAGGCTCATGTAAGATGTCTGAGTAGTTTTTTATTCTTTATTTTAAACAGGCGTTTCAATATTGAGATTGTTCTGTAAATTCGCTTAAAGTAGGGTACAAACTACGGGGGAGCTAGGGGGAGCTCGGCTCCCCTTAATAAGACATGGGCTCCCCTGAAAACGTTATTTGTGAAATTTTGGGGGGGTCAAAATATTGACAATGTGTTATTTTGACGCAATTTCTGTTTTGTTTAATGTGATTATCATGGATTATTATGTGTAAAATTGCAAAAAACTAAAATTATTCATGCATGATGGCGATTTAAACCTAATTCACTTCAATAAAGATAACTATACATGGTATTCTTGTCATGAGCATCATCAAGGTGTAGGGATGCTGCGGTGCAAATTCCACTCATGTTTAGTACATGTTAACTCAAAGATTCGTAGAAAAATGGCTGTTGATCTGCACGCGAAGTCCTTGAAATCCATTCTGCAGTTAGCATCATGTAGCCACCATGGCACCATGGTTTAATTAATTTTGTTTTTTACAAAGAAATTGTGTAGTGATGATGTTAATAGCACGACCGATTCACTGACTCCCAGGCCTCTGTGGTGGATTCTGTGATAAGGTAAGGCATGTTATTCACAATTATGTGTTGTGGCTGGGTTGTTATGTAGGTCTGCTTGTCTCTCGATTAGGCCTAATTGAACGGATGAATTATGGTATTCTTCTGTAGCCTGACGAGTAACTTTAATCGTTGTTCATGTGAACTAAAAGACAGCCTGATGCTTGGTTTATAGACTATTTTTGGGTGGCTGTTTTTTGTTTCACCTATCAATTCGTGTCGATAACGTATAATAGGGTAAATCCTGTATAGAGATTTAACCTATATAGTGCTTGCATAAAGCAAGTAGTGCATACACTTGTAGCTGTTATGTATATTTGTAAGTCAGTAGTAAGTCTATCGCAAGCGCACGAACACCCCCCTCCCCCCATTATATAAAAAAGTGGGCTCCCCAAAATCCACGGTATAACATAGTTCGAACACTGCCTTAAAAACTGTTGCTACTCACCAGTAGACAAGCCACTTTAACCTTAGACATCCTCCTTAGTGTAAACTCTATTTTAATAATGTTGAATCTGTTCCATGCGTTAAAATATCACATAGATATGATTAATGTGTTAAAATGTGCGGTGGTTAAGCAGTTAATGAGCAGTTGTTTAAGACTACATTTTGTGATCCTGTTGCCCTCTTGTGGCACAATAATATAATTGCATATTTAATCTTCAAAATAGATGGGTTAGTAGATGCAGACTCATATTTTGAAATGTACAACTTTTTGTTAATGTAGATGGAAGCAAAATATTTGAATCAGAGCATACCATAGAATGATAAATGTCTTTATCATGAACTTTGACCTTCTCTTCCTCTCACAGCACATAAATAACGATCACATCCATGGAGAAAAAAAGGAGTTTGTGTGTCGCTGGGAGGAATGTTCAAGAGAGCAGAAACCCTTTAAGGCCCAGTACATGTTGGTAGTGCACATGCGCAGACATACAGGAGAGAAGCCTCATAAATGCACGGTGATAATTATATTAAATACATTTAATATTTTTTTGTTTTCAGATGCTCATTTTAGTATGTAGGTCAACTTTTGATGTGGGCTTACCTGAGAGGCTACCAGCTTAAACAAGCTTGGTCTGTCTAGAACAAATCAATGTAACTGTGTGTCCTTTTCTCTTTCAGTTTGAAGGCTGTTCAAAGGCCTACTCCAGACTGGAGAACCTGAAGACACATTTGCGTTCACACACAGGAGAGAAACCCTATGTGTGTGAACATGAAGGCTGTAACAAAGCCTTTTCCAATGCGTCAGACCGAGCCAAACACCAAAATCGCACACACTCCAATGAGGTAATTCACACACATGAACATACCAAGTATTAACAAGGTATTTTACTTCTAACCCTCTCAGGTTTGGACAAAAAGTTATTATAGTCAACATGAAATAAATCATTTGACATTATTGCAACAGAAAATAAAATAACAATGCCTTTAGTAAAGTACCCTTTTCATCCAAAATGTGATGACTTGCTCCTACTCTAGAAAATTGCATTTTGGCTGACATCACCAAGCTGTTTTGATTTCAGCCCTTTCAACTTCAAATTACATCATCCTGATTTTATTGTTGAATATTATTTTCACAAAAAAATACATAAAATGTTTGAAATGGGTTGCAATAACCAATTATGTCGACTTTAAGTTTTTAAAAGAGTTAGCAGACATTTATTTATATAACATGACAATGCTCCCTATCTCTTTATTTATCTCAGAAACCCTATGTTTGTAAAATCCCTGGTTGCACTAAACGATACACTGATCCCAGCTCTTTACGGAAACATGTTAAGACTGTACATGGTCCTGAAGCACATGTCACCAAGAAACAGCGTGGGGATACTTACCCGCGTCCCCCACCTCAGCCCCGAGAACCTGAAGGTAATGGACAAGGTCAATCACCTGGACAACTTCCTCTCAGAACGATCACTGACCAGAGGGAGTATAACCATTCTACCTCGAAACAGGACGAATGTCTACAAGTCAAGTCAATCAAAACAGAGAAGCCCATGGTAAGCGTCCTTCCATGTTAAAAAATAAATACAAATAAATGGTAGTGTGCTATGGTAAAGTTTCAACTCCATAAATAACTAACCTTTAAAAAAAACTAAAATGTTATGTCTTTTGTCTTTCTACTGTTTCTAACTAATCTTAAAAAACTGTCCTTTTATGTATTTTGTCTTAATAATGTTTACCCTTCCTTACCTGGTTTCATAACTGCTCAGCTAAAACTTGCTTATAGCCAGCTACCTCTTCCAACGCATGTTCAAATTTATAACTGAATCTTTTTTGTCCACTACTACATGCATTACTTTTCCTCTCTTACTAAGGACAGTGGGTGATCAGGTGAGAATGGTGATATCATTATAGGTCTGATCTTTTCCTTTTTCACTGCTCATTCTTTCCATTCAAATGTGGGCCATCTGGAACAATTATTCAGTCAGTGGTCAACAGCATCATGTCATCTCTTACATTATTATTTGTAATGTTATTTTTTTTTTTTGCATGGTGCATACTTTGTTGTCACAATATTCTTGCCTTTGGTCACATGAGTATTATATCAGCTTGCATGATAAAGCTACCTCTAGTAACTGTACAGTCATGGCCCAAAATATCGGCACCCTTGGTAAATATGAACAAAGAAGGCTGTGAAAATTAATCTGCATTGTTAATCCTTTTGATCTTTTATTTAAAAATAAAAATATGTTATTAAAAATCCCTTTCATTGGATAATAAGAATTTAAAATGGGGGGAAATATCATTATGAAATAAATGTTTTTTCTTTAATACATACTGGCCACAATTAACAGCACCCTTTTATTCAATACTTTTTGAAACCTCCATTTGCCAGTTTAACAGCTCTAAATTTTCTCCTATAATGCCTGATGAGGTTAGAGAACACCTGACAAGAGATAATAGACATTCCTTCATCCAGAATAATTCCAGACCCTTTAGATTCTCAGCTCCATGTTAGTGCTTCTTCTCTTCAGTTCACCCCACACATTTTCTACAGGGATCAGGTCAGAGGACCGGAATTGCCATAGCAGAAGCTTGGTTTTGTGGTCAGTGACCAATTTTTGTGTTGTTTTTGAGGTTTGTGTTTGGATTATTGTACTGTTGGAAGATCCAAACTTGGCCCATTATAAAATTTCTAACAGAGTCAGTCACTTGTTGATTTTTTTATCTGTTGGTATTTGATAGAATCCATGTGTATAAATAAGATATCCAGGACCTCCAGCAGAAATATAGGCCCACAACATAAAAAAAATACAGCAGTATTAGGGCTGTGAATCTTTGGGTAGACAGTGAATCGATTCGATTCACAATTCATAGGTTTTCGATTCGATTCAAGGACGATTTTTGCAAATTCAGAACAATTCAATTCGATTCAATTCACAATCAAATTTGATTCAGAAGTGACAGAAATGTCAAATACAATAAATGTATGTATGTACGTGTTGTTGTTTTTTTATTATTTTCTTATCTCGTACTTTGAATTTGCTATTAGAAATCAAATACACTGCTGGACAATAATCAATCATTTCTAATCAATAAATAACCCTAACCCTATTTAAATGTTATGATTGTGTTATAGCCTATACTACAAACAATTATGACAATTTTCTGCACTGAATAAGGTAGAAATTTTACTTTATAGTATCTGTATAAATAAATGATACTGTATGTCAATAAAAACTGCATCATTCATAAATTGTATTTATTTATTGTGTTTATTGTCTTAATAATGAAGTCAGAATGAACCGAATTCATTCAAGATTTTATTTTTTTGTATAGTGCTTTTTACGATACAATCGTTGCAAAGCAACTTCACAGGAAATTAAGTTTCTAAAATATATTTATATTGTAGAAACTCAATATAATTAACTTATGGCAAAATTTGGTTAATTCAGTATAATCGCTGATGGTTGGCTTCCTCTGAGGTCCTCCGAGGGGTTGTCATCATCTCTTCTCAGGTGTTTGGACATCTCAGATCATTTAAGGGTTGGATCCAGACTGAAACTTGTGTGATTCCTAGTTACCACGGGATGTTAATCCCGTGGCAGAAACAGATAAACAAATAAAGACAATTAGCGTAGCAGTTGTTCCATCCAGGAACAACCCTGGATGAAATTATCTGTTCAACTCAAGCTAAAGCATAATAATGTGCGTTTGATCAGATATACTGGCAGTACAAGATTGTGAGATGCATTATATGAATCCTTGGCTAAATAGATGTCTTTAATCTAGATTTAAATAGAGAGAGTGTGTCTGAACCCCGAACGTTATCAGGAAGGCTATTCCAGAGTTTGGGAGCCAAATATGAAAAAGTTCTACCTCCTTTAGTGGACTTTGCTATCCTAGGTACTACCAAGAGTCCAGAGTTTTGCGACCTTAGGGAGCGGGTTGGATTGTAACATGATAGAAGATTAGTTAGGTACGCAGGAGCTAACTCATTTAGGGCCTTATAGGCAAGTAATAATATTTTGTAACTGATAGGTAGCCAGTGCAGAGACTGTAAAATTGGAGTAATATGTTTATATTTTCTTGACCTGGTAAGGTGTCGAATTATCGATTACTGTCCGAAATCAATGATACACGATTCAAAAATACAAAAATAAATTCATCATTTCATTCTGCTTTTTATTCAGCTCAACTGCAGATATAGCCTGGCATGTTCTTTCAGCGAGATCACTTCTCTTTCAGAGCGAAAACATCTTTATCTAATTTTCATAAAATAAATGCTATATTATTCAACTTTTCCTCTCCATCGGCGAATGATGATTCTGAAAGAAAAGGTGCCTATGTCTGTTTGCTATGGCAACAAACGCTACTTTCATGCATCTGATTATTAGATACTCCTCGCGCTTTTATTTCAAGGTTGTTGTTAATGCTGTGGTTATTTTAACAGTTTCCTTCATACATTCGGTTCAACGGCATTGTTAAAACACATGTATCATGCAATGGAACTGTGTGTATGCTTTAGAGTTAGACACTTAAATTTTTTCTCCGTCCATGCAATAAATGGGCAGCCTTCGACTGCTCAGGTAATGTCATCGGTATGAGAGCCATTGAAAAACTACAGAAAAGTAAAAGCACTTCACCATAGCATTACTGGCCACGAGTACTAAGAGATCACACATCAGCTGCTGATACAAAATGTATCAATGAGACGAACGGAGCGCGAGCGCAATCCTGTGACAGCGGTTAATAGTGGAGCGTGTGCAGGAGAAATGTGAGGCACGAACACTGTTCAAGGTCTCCATTCATTCGTGCTTGTAGTTATTTAATATGTATATATTTTGAAAGCATTGAATGCTATAGAAATCATGATTCATTCGATTCTTAGCATTTTAAATCGATTACTGTCCGAAATCAACGATACACGATTCAAAAATACATGTTTCAAGATCGATGCATATGCATCGTCAGGGTTTGTAATCGAGGCATCGAGAAAACGAGTGAATCGTTACACCCCTAAGCAGTATATTTAATTGTACACATGGGGTACTTTTTATCCCTGTGTTCACCAAACCCATCTTTAGTGTTTGCTGCAAAAAAAAATTTTTTTTTTATCTGACCATTGAAGCCAGTCCCATTTGAAGTTCCAGTCGTGCCTGATAACTGAATATGCTGGAGTTTGTTTTTGGATGAGCTAGGATAATTTTTCTTGAAACCGTCCCAAACAACATGTGGTGACGTAGGTGCTGTTTGCCAATCTTTAGTTTTTAGGTTTTCTGACCCGAGACTCAACTATTTTCTGCAATTCTCCAGTTGTTGTCCTTGGAGAGTTTTTATCCACTCAAACTCTCCTTCTTGCCGTGCATCAGGACGATATAGACACATCCTCTTGCAGGCAGTTTCGTAACAATTTACGTTGATTGGAAATTCTTAATTATTGCCCTGATGGTGGAAATGGGAATTTTCACTGCTCTGGCTCTTTTTTTAAAGCCACTTCACTAATTTGTAAAGCTCAATTATCTTTTGCTGTACATCATACATATATTCTTTGTTTTTTCTCATTGTGATTGATGATCAAGGGAATTTGGGCTTTGTTTTCCCTCCTATTTATATTTCTGTGAAACAGGAAGCCATGGCTGGATAATTTAATGTCCATAATCACCCTGTAGTGCTCAAAATTGTGAATATGAATTGGAATATACTTCAGAGATATTTTACTCATTATAATTTATAGGGGTGCCAATAATTGTGTCCAACGTGTATTTGAGAAAAAACATTTATTTCATAACGCTATTTCCCCCATTTTAAATTCTCATTATACTATGAAAGGTTGGATTTTTGTGAATTGTTTTAATAAAAGCTAAAAAGGATTAACAATGTCGATTTATTTTCTCATCATTCTTTGATCATATTTACCAAGGCTTCCGATTTTTTTGGCCATGACTGTATATGTTTTTGACTCTGCAACTTGGTTTAAAATCAGTGAGCTGTGCCTGCACTTGTGGTTTCATTGTGTTCCGGTTCATTCTTTAGGTAAATGCTGAGAAAACGGCTCCCTGTAATCACAAAGAAAAATGCAAGCTTTCTTGCACACCTACTAACAAGACAGCTCATTCTTTAGCAGCCGTTATCCATTTGCAACATAGACATCAACCTAATTAGGACCCAACGACTCTAAAGGGTGATCATTGTCCATCTGGCCTGTTTTCTTAAAATGGGGCAAACAACATTCATCCATTTCACCTGTAAAAATGTGCCAGAAGATCAGGATTGTTGTTGTTTTTTTGTGAAAAATTGAATAAAATGTGAAATATATGGTCTCTCTTCTCTTCCCCTCTTAGACATCTCAGCCAAGCACTGGGGGTCAGTCTTCATGCAGCAGTGACCAATCCACCAGCGGCCCCCATATCGGCCGTGGAGTCCAGCTTGCTGTGAACAGCATTGGGCTTGCGAGGGAGGAGGCAGTGATTGAGGACCAGAAAAATGAAGAGGAGGAGAGAGAGGGAGAAGAGGAGGATGCCCCCATTATAGACTCTACAGTATCTACTGCAACAACCACAGTGGCAACACTAGCTTTGCAGACTCGTCGAAGTGTAGGACGGCCCCTACGCTGGATGGAGCATGTTAAGATGGAGAGGTTAAGGCAGGTGAATGGAGCTGTGCCTAGGCTAGGACATATGTCCCCAACACCGCCCCCTAAAGGCCAGGCCCTGCCTGCCCTCACAGGAAAGGGTAAGTCTGAGGGTGTACTTACACTAAGCAGTCTGAACATTACCCGAACACATTTGACCCCCAAAGTCTAGTTCATTTAACTAGTGTTCCCTGGCCCACTTGAAGAGGTGAGCTTAGTCACGGTTCATATAGTATGAGCGCTAAAAATACAGAGACACATGACATCAATTATGCAGCTGTTCAATTTAACAAACATCTCTTAACAAATCTATCAACAAATATTTTTAAACAACATATAACGCAAGTTAGAGGACCATGTGTCACCACACACCAAATAGCTCAAAATAATAAGCCACAGAGTTAATATTTCTTATGCATTCTCTTATGCTTAGTGAAAGTGCTTTTGATCCCATTTTCTCCAAAACAGTTCAGCATCATAAAGACGTGCTCAGGCCCGAAACATTGAAGTACAATACACCTGTGCCTAGTGCAAGTACATCCTTACTTTCAGAGCTTTCTCAATATACCAAATTTTACATATGTAAAGGGTTAGGTCAGCCAAACATGAAAATTAAGTCATCATTTACCCACCATGATGTTGTTTAAATGCCGTATAGCCTTCTTTTTCGGACCATAAAAGGAGAAATCAGGATAGATGTGAGAAAATCAAGATTAATAAGACGTGACACAAAATACAATCCATGTACTTTATTTCTTGATTTTGCATTTACAGTTTAATTTCTGGATGAACTTACCCATTAATGTCTAATTATGACCATAATTGCATCGTAATAATAACATTAACCTCACCTAATAAGAGTATTTATCATTATTAGGTTCATGCCTTGGTAGGAGTGGTTCTGTAGGAGTTCCCCAGCCTCCTCCATGTCCTGAGCCGTCCAACACAGAACTGACGGTGTTAAATTTGCTGTGTGAACGTCGGGACAGCATTGGCAGCAACACCAGCTCTGCCTATCTGAGCAGCAGTCGTCGATCATCTGGCATCTCCCCCTGCTTCTCCAGCCACCGTTCTAGCCAGGCCTCGTTGTCTGAGCACAACCACCATCGGCATATTCACAATCTCAGTGCCACTGACTCTTATGACCCTATCTCCACTGATGCCTCACGACGCTCCAGTGAAGCCAGCCAATGTGGAGGTAGAGGAAGTTCAGGTGGAATGGTTTACAGTGGAAGTGGAGGTTTTGGAGGAAGTGGGATGGGGGCAAGAGGTGTTCTCAACCTCACACCAGCTCAACACTATCACCTGAAGGCCAAGTATGCTGCTGCTACAGGTGGGCCTCCTCCCACACCCTTGCCAAACATGGAGCACATGAGCCTAAAAATTCGTCTGGCTTTGTTGGAAGATAAACAGAACATGGGCCAACTTACTCTGCCACCACTGGTCAGGTCACGTCGCTGTAGTGATGGTATGCACAACTTACATGCCAGTCAAGCAGTGTATCGACGAAGGGGACTGTACCCTTTTGAAGGTCTAGGGAACAGTGATCGAAGAGCCAGTGACCCTGTGCGCACACGGGATAGTGGTGCTTTTGGTTTGCCACAGAGACAGCGTTTCAGCAGTTTAAACAACATTCATTTAGCTGGTAATCGTTATTTAGATGGAGAAAATAAAAGTCTGAGTTTCCAGAACTACATCTTTCAGAGAAGTCTACATTCGCCTTGCCCTCCCAGCATCATGGAGCAATCAGCACTTGATGACTTGGCAATGGACCAAGATGGTCTTCTGTTACATGTTGATGAAGACATTCTGCCAGATGACTTTGTGCAGTATCTTCATTCCCAAGATCAAGAATCGGATCACAACCAAGACAACCATAGCAGCGATTCCAGTCCCCATAGATCCAGTTTTGATCAGGGTGCTGCTGATGTCCAGAACTTCCTCAACCCACAACAGCAACAGGAGGAGACAGAAGGGGAAAGTACTAGTAAAGATATAATGCCTATCCAGTGGAATGAAGTGACCTCTGGTAGTGCTGATGTTTCTCCTCCCAGGCAGCAGTCTCAGAGGTGCGGAAGATGTTCAGACCAGAGTGGCATAGTGAGCAACACCTTTGGTCACTTTGGAAATATGGTTGTGCAGCAACAACTGCATACAGAGTTCATGGATCAACACTCAACTCTTTGTAGAGATGGTGTCGAACACATGGCAGGTATGAACTACAGATGCATACATCCAGAGCAGCATCAACAAATTGCAAAACCATCCCAACAACAGCCCAGGACAAATCCAGACATTAAGACTGAGTCTTCTTCAAACTCCAAACTGGAATCAAGGCCTAACAACTTTGGTCGACCAGACTTCTCTCATATCTCTTTAGCCCCCCTCCGTCCTAGCTGTACCCAGCAGATAACTATATCCCAAAATAACCTCAAGCAAAATCAAACAATAACACATAAAATCAGTAGCAACCTTTTGTTGCAAAGATCAGCT
This sequence comes from Gymnocypris eckloni scoliostomus, assembly GCA_027564155.1. NCBI lineage: Eukaryota > Metazoa > Chordata > Actinopteri > Cypriniformes > Cyprinidae > Gymnocypris > Gymnocypris eckloni. The sequence continues at coordinate 8,315,073 of CM050436.1, read as the reverse complement.
AACTGCAGCTTGTCTCCGGCAACACTACTGCCTCACCAGGCCCAACATCCTATGACTCACCAACCTGTCAATAGTGGCCATAGAGGCTTATATCACACACAACCCTACTTCATTCAGCAGGTTATCAATGGTCATAATGCACATTCATGCCAGCAGCAAAGCTTGAGAAATGGAAATGGAACCAATTGCTCTCTTGCAAATCAGGTTTCAGGATTTAAACTTGAGGCAGATGATTACCTTCAAACCAACACATGCTTTTCTATCCAGCGAAATATTGCTGAGTGTTTTGACATGTCAGAGTCCCAATATTCATCTTCTCATGATACAGCACAGTCATGTTTAATGGAGTCCTTGACAGCTGAGACAGAAACACCTTCTGAGGCCCTTCTGTCCCCTGGGGTTGATCAGGTGACCAGTACAGTAGAAGAAAGCCTGGGTGTCTTAGATGATGTTGGTTTAGATATTTGTTCCATCCTTGAGGATGGTTATGAGCAGGGTAGTGTGGTGTCTGACATAATCAGTACCAGTGTTTACCAGGGTCTGTCTAGAACTTCCTCTCGGCTGACTACTCCCCGTGTTTCAGCTCCATTTCATCCAGGCACTAACAACATGGCTATTGGTGACATGAGCTCCCTCCTCACCACTCTCGCAGAAGAGAACAAATTTCTGGCTATTATGCAGTAATCTGTGCACTCCCCCTCCAACAAATTGTTACGCTGTTATAGATCAGATAAATTTAACAGACTTGTGTATGTAATGTTAAGATGTGGGATGAGAAAGAAAGTTATTGCTTTATATTTATTAAAATAGTTTATTAGGTGATGTTGACAAAGAGTTGGTACACAATCTTGAATCTGTCTTATCTTCCTAGAGGCAGTGACCAATAAATCCATTCTATTTCTGGAATAGAGGCTATTTTAAAAGCCCTTCTTTTATATCATTATATGATGATGACAGATTGAGACACTGGTCTTCTTTTCATCTCATTGAAACTATTCTATGTGTTGTTGTTGATATTTTTATGTTTTGTTGTACATTGTAGCTACAAGTGCATGATCATATTCTTACTAAGTGTACACAGTGTTCACTAAACTGAGTAGGTTAACTCTATGTATTATGAATCTTTGTTGTTGAGTGCATTGCATACTACACAAACAGTGTGATATGCACAGACTTAACTGTCATCAGGTCAAGACAGGGGGGAATATCACTCTTAACAGGCCCAAGTGCAGAGCCGATCCTCCCTATACGCAGAATATGCAAGCTGCGTAGGGCCCCCAAAACACCCCCTTGCTCTCAAAGATGTCTTCATTTTAGTTTTCGTTTTGAATTTGGCCAGCGGCTATGAAAACATGAATGATAAGTTATTGTAATGTGGTGCTGTCGCCTTTTCTACTTTTCATATTTTGATTATTCTAAATGTCTTTTTAAGTGTCATATCAGAGATGTTGCAGTGATTATAATATAAGTCTTACCAAATGTTGTTGACCAATTTTTCCCAACATGGCAATTAAGAGGGACCACTTTGTTGTGTAAGGGTATGAAAAGTCTAGAGCAAAATGCTAGAGCTGATCACTTAATATCTTGATTATATTGACTGTATCCTTGTAAATAAATATTAATATTTTTCTTCAATTTTTATATTGCAAAAAAATACATTTTGCATAATTTTGGTCATATTGTTAATGACTGGTGCTGCTGTTGTTCTACTGGTGCATGCTGCATTACATGGCAAAAACAAACAAACAAACAAAAACATTGTGGTCATTTTAGTCAATCTCAACATGTTGCTTATTGTACAAATATTTTATTTGAATTTGTGGTCAAAATGTGTTGAAAGCAATGGTATCAATGAATGTTTAAATTTATGTAAATATACCAGTAATTTTATTTGTTATCTTGTTTACAACAGTCAGTTGTGTGCTGTTTTTGTCACAGCAGTGCAGTGAATCTGTAGTGAGATCTCATTTATGCCATGGCTTTTTAAATCAACCTGTCTTTGCTTATCTATGAAAAAAACTCTACCTTCCTCACTTCTGAATAAGGAAATTTATAAACACCAAGACACAACAAGCTCCACTACAAGAGCTAAGGACTTTTTAGCAGTATTAAAAATATCCTTCTTTTTCTACCTGCATATGTATAGATTTTAAAGGTGTACTCTCGTAATTAGGTTCAGTTTATTTTTGTATGGTTATTTGAAAATGTTCTTTAGTTGTGTATCAGTATCTTTTTTAGTTTTGCACGCAGAGGTGGTATGACCTTTTCCTCTTTAAAAGGACTAGAGGCTTTGAGCCTAAGGTGTGTGCCTTATTAACGCTTATCCATACAAAAGAGACACTGCCATTTTCTTCTTCCTCCTCTTCCTCTCACTCCTCTTCTTCTTATTATTTTTTATGTTTCTTTTTTAAGGAATTGAAGATAAAAAATGTGTATGGAAAGAGTCCTGTGACTTCACATGGAACTCTGTTCTGTTGGTTGCGCATTGAGAAATGTGATGTGTAAGCAATGTTAGTTGCTTTTGTTGATGTTTTTAATAGTTATTACATTTGTTTTTATGCTTGTAAATACATATTCATTCTGTAGACTGTAGTTAAGAGTTTAGGTGGCATCAGGGGTCAGAATTAGTATAAATATCCTACTCAAGGCAAGAATCCCTGTGCCCTGTCTTACATTCAAACAAGTGATCAAAATAGAATCACGGTGCCTAGCACCCTTAGACTGGGAACAAAGTCTGAATTATCTTTTATAAAAGATTAAAACAAATGTTTGTATGGTTTTAATAAAAGAAAAATGCTACAGTTGTCTTTGCTGGTGAGTATTTGATGTTGATGTACTTACTGTATAAGTGTCAAAGTGACAAATTGTGTCAAAGCTCTTGGGGAAAATTTAATAAATAAAAACTATTGGCCTATTCATATTTCTCAACAAAATCAATGTAATTGCAAATTTAACACATTTATTTTAATCTCTCGTCATATTATTATGTTGGGGTTTGTTTAAATTAAAAATGATTTTTCTTGTCCTTGATACCTTGAGAAAACCTCAGAACCTAGTGACTGTTTGTTGGTTCTAAGATGAAAGCTTATTCAATCACAGTTAATTAGGTGTACCAAACATATTAAACAAAGAATAATTATTATAATAGCAATGGCGCAATTCTCGCTTTTTGAAAATGTCCCCCTTCAGCTTGATGCTTTATTTTTGACTTGTTGTATGCATGTGTTTTTAAATTTAGCCAGTTTAAGCATTCAAAATATTTTAAACAATCCAAGTGCAAGAAAAAGATCATACTAAATTCAGGACCGGAGATACACCAAAACCTTCACAATAGAGAGCCTCGTCTCAGACAGACAGTGCAAAAGGCGGTAGAGGCAGTTGCCTAGTTGTCAATTGATTTTTTTAGGTGTGTTCAAATGGAAGCGGCTCTGCACAGACAGATCTGTGTTTGACATTCAAAGTACCGCAAGAGCTATAGAGAGCAAACAGTTCTGCATGCTTTCAAAACGAAGAGTGCAACTTCAAGCCGCACACACACATCTCCAGTGTTGGGGGTAACGCATTACAAGTAACGCAAGTTACGTAATAATATTACTTTTTTCAAGTAACTAGTAAAGTAACGCATTACTTTTTAATTTACTAGAAAATATCTGAGTTACTTTTTCAAAAAAGTAACGCCAGTTACTTTGTTCCCATTTATTGACTGACAGTGCGCTGTGTGAATCTTACTGTAGTTCTAATCTAGACTAAATGTGAATGTGTATTAATTCATCCCACTCGAAATAAACAGATTCACTATTCATCAAAATTAATTAAAACAGTGAAATGCAAACTCAGAATATGACGCAAACCTGATATTAAATATTAAATATGTTAAACATATTTTTTTATTAACCAATGTGTTTGCTGCTGACCTTTGATGATCCAGTTCAACCATACTGATAAGCAAAAATTACTTTAGATAAACTAACAATTGTGCTTTGTAGTTTTGTTTTTCATTGCTGAAAAAAACAACATTTTCATTGTTTGTTAAAAATGTAAACTGAGGTTCTCACCACCAAGCACAACCTGGTTATTGGGCGCTTGCCTCATCCAGCTTGTTATGTCCAGGGGTGCAATTAATGCATGAGTGCTTGTCATATAACATTTGACCAGTGCTTGTCATATAACAGTTCAGGCATTGTTCAGGGTAGATTTGCTGATTGATGTCTCTTGATATGTCACTTATTGTAAGTGCACCTCAGTGCAGATTCCTCCAGTTCTTCTTTTGTCATGGATTCCATCTTGATTAAAAAAACTAAATCTGTCAGAGACATGGCCAATATTTTTAAACCTGTCTCTAAGTTCCTGGATAGCTGTGTCAACAATTACATTAAACAGCTACACCTAAAATGAGCTTTTCCAATCTGAAAGTGCAAGGCTTTAACAGAATCTAGTTTAGCCTCCCACCTGGTGTCACTCAGTGGCTTCAGTGTAATTTCTCTGGGTCATCAAGGACTCAAATCACCCTGGTGAACGTCTCTTCATTTTACTGCCATCTGGCAAGCGCTTCCGGAGCATGATGGCAAAAACTGAGAGACATAGGAGGAACTTCTTCCCACAGGCCATCAGGCTCATAAACTCAAACCCGGTCTCAAAACATCAACATGACTCATTTAATAATCAGTAATATATTCATTATTCTCCACCATCCGTATTGCTGCAATGTCTATACCCTGTACAACTTGTTTTCACATTTCTCTTGCACATTCCTGCTATATCATTATTTATTAAGTCATTTTATTCTTTTTTATTTGTATTGTTATCTTTTTTTTTTCATACCTATATTTATGTATATTCTCTTGTGTTTATGTTACATATAATTGCACTGTCCATGGAGCGGACCTGACTTACATTTCACTGCTGGTTATATTCTGTATAATTGTGTATGTGACGAATAAAAAAAACGTTAACCTTGAAAACCTTGAAAGGTAAGCATCTGTATGATGGTTACTTATTTCATGAAGCTTTCTTTGAATACAACAACCAGTCTCACTCAGTTCTCTCCCCATTTGATTATAAGCGATAAAAGAAGGCTTTTGAAAATCGCCTGTAACTCACCTCAGATCTAGGATATGGCCCATCAGGACATTTCAAAGGTCCCGTCTCAGTCATGTTTTGCCTAAAATTGTCAGTAATTTGATAGGGTGCAGGCCAGTCTGATGGGTCCTATTTGGAAGATCTTTCCTCTGCTTCCTCCTCTGTTGCATCTCTGCATTCTCCATCTAACTCCTCTCTTCTGATGTCATCCTAAAGATGTGGCTCTCCATCTTTCCCTGCACTTTATGCAAGACAAACCAATACCTTTGCCATAATCTGTAATGTCATTCACAATATCCTGGGCCTCATTCATTTCATTTATAAAAACGGTTTTTGACATGGAAAAGTGCTTTGCGCCACGACAGAGTCCGAGCAGACGTACGCACTTTTTCTTGTCAGAGTTTACCCCTCAGCAAATGTGCAGTTGTGCCCCTGGCTGTGTACAGTGCGGCATATGTGTCGAATGTATGAATAAATCAGTCGTTGTGATCAAATTTAACTCAGTAGAACACGTGCATGGGTTTGAGCCTGTTTGAGGTCTTGTTTTTTTATGACCACAAGGTGTCACTGTGACACTGCCCTACTCTCCTCTCACTTCCTGTTTGGCCGTGCTGCTGAGAGGTTTGTGTTTGTAGCTCCGTGTAGTTTTGTTTTTCTATTGAATCTCTATCTTCACTCTCTGTTTAAGTAGTAAAATATAACTTAATTCCCACCATATTTCTGATATTATCTATCAAGCTAATCTGACTAATTTGATTGTTCGCTTTTAATCTAAAACCGCAACGGTAATGCAATGCATTAGCATTTTTTAGCCGGTTAGCATGTCATTCATGTTTCTACTCCCGTCTATTACTGTTTTCTTCTTTTTTTCTCACTCCATTTAATTTCTCTCTCGGTCCGTTTTCACGAGTTCATCAAACAACAGTGGTAAGATAAGTTGGAATCATTCATCAATCACGGTGAGTAATGGCTTCTTCTCCTGCTATTTTTTTTTGCAATGTTTGCCACAAGTATAGCTCTTCTATCTCTGTCAGCAGCAAGGGATTCACATACAAGTGCTCAGCGTAAATGAGTACACCCCCTTTGAAAAGTAACATTTTAAACAATATCTCAATGAACACAAAAACATTTTCCAAAATGTTGACAAGACTAAGTTTTATCTAACATCTGTTTAACTTATAACATGAAAGTAAGGTTAATAATATAACTTAGAGAACAAAATTTTCAGTTTTACTCAAATTAGGGTGATGCAAAAATGAGTACACCCCACTGAAAGTCTCTGGAGCAAAGCTAAATTTTAGACTACAAATGTCTAATTTAACAAGAATTCAACCACAGGTGAGTCTAATTATTCATTACACAGGTGACAGTTGACTATAAAAGGGTGTTACTTAAAGAAAACCCCTTCCCATGCCATGCTGTCAGCAATGGCACCATATGGAAGAGAAATGTCACAAGACCTGAGAAAGAAAATAATTTATTTACACAAGAAAGGTGAAGGCTACAAGAAGATCAGCAAAGCTTTACTTATCAGTCAGAATACTGTAGCAAAAGTGGTACAAACATTTAAAAAAGATGGAACTGCAACCATCTCACAGAGACGTCCAGATCGTCCACGGAAGTTAACACCTCGTCAGGAGCGTCTTCTGAGGTGAAGGGTTGAAGAAAATCGACATGCAAGTTCACTGCAGTTATCTAAAGAAGTAGAAAGCCAAACTGGGGTGACTTTTTCCCGTGACACAATACGGCGTACACTGCAGAGGAATGGCATGCATGGGTGCCGTCCACGAAAGAAGCCTCTCCTAAAGCCCAGGCACAAAAAAGCCCGCCTAGAGTTTGCCAGGGCCCATGCTGACAAAGATGAAGACTACTGGGACTCTATACTCTGGAGTGATGAGACCAAGATAAATGTTTTTGGAACTGATGGCTTCAAAACTGTATGGCGTCGCAAAGGTGAGGAATACAAAGAAAAATGCATGGTGCCTACAGTGAAACATTGTGGTGGCAGTGTCCTTATGTGGGGCTGCATGAGTGCTGCTGGTGTCGGGGAGCTGCATTTCATTGATGGCATCATGAATTCACAAATGTACTGCTCTATACTGAAAGAGAAGATGCTACCATCACTTTTCCAACATGACAATGATCCTAAACACACATCTAAGGCCACTGTTGGATTTCTGAAGAAGAACAGGCTGAAAGTGATTCAGTGGCCAAGTATGTCTCCTGATCTGAACCCAATCGAACACATATGGGGAATTCTGAAGAGGCAAGTTGAGCATCACTCTCCATCCAGCATCCAATCTCTAAAAGAGGTCATTCTTGAAGAATGGAAAAAGATAGATCTGGCAAAATGTCGCCAACTTGATAATTCCATGCCTAGAAGACTTGGTGCTGTCATTAAAAATCATGGAGGCCATACAAAGTACTAGATTTAGTAGTTTTTGTTGTGAGGTGTACTCATTTTTGCATCACCCTAATTTGAGTAAAACTGAAAAATGTGTAATCTAAGTTATATTATTAACCTTACTTTCATGTTATAAGTTAAACAGATGTTTTATAAATCTTAGTCTTGTCAATATTTTGGAAAATGTTTTTGTGTTCATTGAGATTGATGTTAATGGTGTTGAAGTTCTGCAGCAAAACGATGATATATCAGATCACTATCTAGTCTTGTGTAAACTCCATATAGCTAAAGCTGTAAATTTAACTCTTTACAAATATGGTTGAACCATCACTTCTACCACAAAAGACTGCTTCGTAAGTAATCTTCCTCATTTATCTAAATTCCTTGGTACATCCAACAGCGCAGAAAAACTTGATGATGTAACGTAAAAACTATGGATTCTCTCTTTTCTAGCACTTTAGATACGATTGCTCCTTTACGCTTAAGGAAGATTAAGGAAAAGATCCAACACCGTGGTAAAATGAGCACACTCATGCCCTAAAGAGAGTAGCCCAGAAAATGGAGCGCAGCTGGAGGAAAACAAAAGTAGAGTTATTTTGTATTTCTTGGCGGGAAAGTACCCTATCCTACAGAAAAGCATTAAAAACTACTAGATCTGATTACTTTTTGTCTCTTTTAGAAGAAATCAAACCTAACCTCAGGTATTTATTCAATACAGTGGCAAAATTAACAAAAAATAAAACATCAACTGGTGTTGACATTTCCTAACAGCACAGCAGTAATGACTTTATTAATTATTTTACTTCCAAAATCAATACTATTAGTCAAATAACCTTTATTTATATAGCGCTTTTAACAATACAAATTGTAACAAAGTAACTGCACAATATCAAAATAGGAAAATAGTGTGTCAATAATGTAAAATGACAAGATTAAACACTCAATTTTCAGCTGAAGGCATTTCATTATTAAATTTAGTGATGGCATCGTCCAGCTCAGTTCAGTTTAAATAGTATATGTGCAATGAAGTCGATGATATTGCTGGAAATGAAGTGTCCCCAACTAAGCAAGCCAGAGGCGACAGCGGCAAGGAACCAAAACTCCATCGGTGACAGAATGGAGAAAAACCTTGGGAGAAACCAAGCTCAGTCGGGGGGCCAGTTCCCCTCTGGCCAGACAAACCAGTAGTTTGTTCCAACTGCAGCAAAGTCAGATTGTAAGTGGTCCACTGGTTCCAGGGGTCTTTTCCCGATGGCTGTCTAGGTGATGGGGTCCTCACTGGGCATCTGTCTCTGGGGCTCATCTATGTTTCTTAGACTCAGCTGACGTTCAGGGCTGTAGATGTTGTCTCTAGGTGCTGATCCACCATTTATGGCAAAATTTGGTTAATTCAGTATAATCGCTGATGGTTGGCTTCCTCTGAGGTCCTCCGAGGGGTTGTCATCATCTCTTCTCAGGTGTTCGGTCATCTCAGATCATTTAAGTGTTGGATCCAGACTGAAGCTTGTGTAATTCCTAGTTACCACGGGATGTTAGTCCCGTGGCAGAAACAGATAAACAAATAAAGACAATTAGCGTAGCAGTTGTTCCATCCAGGGACAACCGTGGATGAAATTATCAGTTCAACCCAAGCTAAAGCATAATAATGTGCATTTGGTCAGATATACTGGCAGTACAAGATTGTGAGATGCATTATATGAATACTTGGCTAAATAGATGTGTCTTTAATCTAGATTTAAATAGAGATAGTGTGTCTGAACCCCGAACATTATCAGGAAGGCTATTCCAGAGTTTGGAAGCCAAATATGAAAAAGTTCTACCTCCTTTAGTGGACTTTGCTATCCTAGGTACTACCAAGAGTCCAGAGTTTTGCGACCTTAAGGAGCGGGTTGGATTGTAGCGTGATAGAAGATTAGTTAGGTACGCAGGAGCTAAATCGTTTAGGGCCTTATAGGCAAGAAATAATATTTTGTAACTGATACGGAACTTAATAGGTAGCCAGTGCAGAGACTGTAAAATTTGAGTAATATGATCATATTTTCTTGACCTGGTAAGGACTCTAGCCGCAGCATTTTGTACTATCTGTAGCTTGTTTATTGAAGATGCTGGACAACCACATAGCAGTGCATTACAATAGTCCAGTCTAGAGGTCATGAATGCATGAACTAACTTTTCTGCATCAGAAACACTTAACATGTTCCGTAGCTTGGCAATGTTTCTAAGATGGAAGAATGCTGTTTTTGTAACATTGGAAATATGATTTTCAAAAGATAGGTTGCTGTCTAATATAACACCCAGATTTCTGACTGTAGAGGAAGTAACAGTACATCCATCTAGTTGCAAATTGTGATCCAAGATATTCTGTGTACAGTTTTTAGGTCCAATAAGTAATATCTCTGTCTTATCTGAATTTAATAGGATAAAATTATTGGTCATCCAATCTTTTATATTTTTAACACACTCCGTTAGCTTAGTTTATAAGTTTCATCTGGTCTTGTTGAGATATGTAGTTGAGTGTCATCAGCATAACAATGGAAACTAATCCCGTATTTTCTAATAATATTATCAAGGGGCAACATGTATAATGAAAATAGCAGAGGACCTAGGACAGATTCTTGTGGTACTCCATACTTTACTGGTGATAATTGCGATGCCTCCCCATTTAAATAAAGAAAGTGGTGGCGATAGGACAGGTAGGATCTAAACCATCTTAAAGCCTGCCCTTGAATGGTTTTGGGACGTGACCTAAAGATAACGAGGCGTTAATAATATTGAGAAGCGGTTCTTCTGCTACAGGTAACAACTCTTTAAATAATTTAGTGGGTACAGGATCTAATAAACATGTTGTTGGTTTAGATGCAGTGATAAGTTTATTTAGCTCATCCTGTCCTATAGTTGTAAAGCACTGTAGTTTTTATTTGGGTGCGATGAATGAAGCTGAAGTACTAGACGCTGTAGAATCTACATTTGTTATTGTATTTCTTTTGTTATCTATTTTATCAGTGAAGAAATTCATAAAGTCATTACTATTAAACTGTGAGGGAATATTTTGATCGGGTGACATCTGTTTATTTGTTAATCTAGCCACTGTGCTAAATAAAATCCTTGGATTGTTTTGGTTATTATCTATGAGTTTGCGGATATGCTCGGTCCTGGCAGGTTTTAGAGCCTGTCTATAGCTGGACATACTGTTTACCACGCAATTCTAAAGACTTCCAAGTTAGTTTTTCTCCATTTGCGCTCAAGATTATGAGTTTCTTTCTTGAGAGAATGGGTATAACTGTTGTACCATGGCGCAGCTTTAAAAAAGCAGCTTTTTTAATTTGATGGGGGCAACAGTTTCTAACGTATTAGAGAAGATAGTTCCCATGTTGCTAATCATTTTGTCTAGTTCATCTGTAGTTATGTGTACATAGAGCAGTTGAGATAAATCCGGCAGGTTATTGGTGAATCTGTCTTTAGTGGCTGGAACAATAGTTCTGCCTGGACGATAACGCGGAGCCTTATAGTTATTATCAGTAATGTGCAGCATGCACGATACAAGGAAATGGTCAGTAACATCATCATTTTGAGGTACGATATCTATATCAGTAAGATCAATTCCATGCGATATAATTAAATCTAGCATATGATTAAAACGATGAGTGGACCCGGTGACATTTTGCTTGACACCAAAAGAGTGTATTAGGTCATTAAATGCAACGCATCATTTGTATTATCAACGTGAATGTTAAAATCTCCAACAATTAGTGCTTTATCAACATTATCCAATAGGTCTGAGAGGAAAACTGCTAATTATTTTAGAAAATCTGTATATAGCCCTGGCGGTCTATACACAGTAGCCAGAGCAAGAGATAGGACAGATTTCTTTTGCATATCTGACAGTGTAACATTAAGCATAAGTATTTCGAATGAGTTAAACCTGTATCCTGTTTTCTGAGTAACATTGAGAATATCACTATATATTGTTGCGACACCGCCGCCACGACCAGTCTGACGAGGCTCATGCTTATAACAGTAGCTTGGTGGAGTAGATTCATTTAGACCAAAATAATAATTTGTTTTAAGCCAGGTTTCAGTCAGACAGAGTACATCAAAACTATTATCTGTGATAATTTAATTTGCAGTAACTGCTTTGAGTGTGAGTGACCGGATATTTAGGAGCCCAAGCTTTAAAAATTGTTTTTGTTCATTTATTTTGCATTTTTCTGGTTTAATCACGATCAGATTTGTTCTAGAACCTGCATTAAATTTAAATTTTGACCTCACTATTCGGGGAACAGACACAGTCTGTATAGATTGGACACTGCACGTACCTCTATCACATCACATTGTGCACTGTAGATCCCCTGAGGAACAATTCCACTCATTCTCTACTATAGGAGAGGAAGAATTGTATAAAATTGTTAAATCAGCTAAACCAACAACATGTATGTTAGACCCTATTCCATCTAAACTACTAAAAGAGGTGCTTCCAGAAGTCATAGATCCTATTTTGGCTATTATTAATTCGTCATTGTTATTAGGGAATGTCCCCAAAACCTTTAAATTGGCTGTTATTAAGCCTCTCATTTAAAAAAATGAACTTTACCCCAAATATCTGGTTAATTATAGACCAATCTCGAATCTCCCTTTTCTGTCAAAGATACTAGAAAAGGTAGCATCCTCACAATTATATTCCTTCTTAGAGAAAAATGATATCTGTGAGGATTTCCAGTCAGGATTTAGATCATCTCATAGTACTGAGACTGCTCTCATTAGATTGACAAATGACCTGCTCTTATCATCTGATCATGGTTGTATCTCTCTATTAGTGCTCCTGGATCTTAGCGCTGCGTTCGACACTATCGATCACAACATTCTTTTGAATAGACTTGAAAACTTTGTTGCCATTAGTGGAAGTGCGTTAGCATTGTTCAAATCGTACTTATCTGACGCCCATTAATTTGTAGCAGTGAATGAAGAGGTATCATATTGTAAAGAAATACAGTTTAATATGGAGCTATTGTTTCAGCTCCGGGAATTAGTTATTAAATATTTAATATGCTCGATTAAAGCCCTATTAATATTTAACTTACGATTTATACTTTGAGTGCTCGGCCAGCGAACTACATCAGTATATCTCTATTAAAATCTCGCTGGTGTTCCCGTGGCCCCGGTAACAATAAACGAGATTAATAATTTCTCAAGTTTGAGCTAGGTTGCGTTATCTTTGGGCAAAATAAGGATGAAAATACTTAAAATCACATTCCAGAGACACTTGTTTATAAAATGGAAAAGGTTTATTCGTGATATTGCTATTCTAACATAAATGGATTACCTAATAAAGCATAGACATACACACACATACGAGAGTTTTGAGGTTAACTGTTGATAGAAACCCATTCTTTCGATTGCATAACTTAACTACCCAGGAAATGATCACGAACAAATCTTTGCTTTGTTACTGCATTCAGATCGAATTTACCAGTTTAGTCAGGATAAAAACGCTTTGTTTGTTACTTGCTTTCTGTTGGTTTAAAGCAGACTGGATGCGTTGGTTTCGTTTTCCCGCGTGAGTTCTTTGTTTCGGGTTTCACGTGGTCGGTTCGTGCTCCTTCGGAGAAACCTCTGCTGCGTGACATCACCGGAAAGCTCTCCTCTGCAATCGTCGGTCGTGGCTCCGTTACGGCTTTGGCACAGTCTTAGACCCCTCCGATGGTTGGTTCCGAGGTGGCGTCCAGCGGACCGGGCGCGTTGGGCGTGGCAGCAGCGAAGCGTAGCTTCGGCCGAGTTCCACAGTTCAAGAGAGTCAAGAGAGAAGAGCCGGGCGGCGTCGCTCGTAGCGTCGTTTTAAACAGTCCGTTTTTGGACATCCCCAAAGGCGGCTGGTCCAATCAGAGCGTCGATGCGGGCGGAGCCACCTGTTGACTGCTCTTACAAGGCATTTTCATGTGAGGACAGATAACTTGTTTGTACCCTGTTATTCAAACTCTTATCGTGTTTACACATTTATACTATCACCACATTCGTTATCTTATTGATTCATACAATTTTGCAACCATTCATAAAAGTCTAAACACAACCTAAACATTCCAGCTTAAAGTATGATTAGAAATCAGCCCACGTTTTCCCAAATAATTCATATTCCACAAGCATATGAGAAAGAGTACCACAATTAATATCCACATGTTCCTTGTGTAGATGAATTATTATCATGAAATGAATGTGTCTCTTGAAATCTTCTAGTGGCCATTTCTCTTTGTTCTGTGACGGACGAAATCGCGCTTTTGCGCTGATGCAAGGGGAGGGGTTTTAGAGAGACGCTGATTCTTTAGCTGCCCCCCCCTTCTGGTGACTTGTAGAGTTGAATTCCTGCCAATATACGTTACAATATCGATCACAAGCGCAGAATGGAGTACCTCAAGGCTTAGTACTAGGGCCATAACTTTTCACGCTTTACATGTTACCCTTCATAATTCAAATATCATCAGGAAACATGGGGTTAAGCTTTCACGGTTATGCTGATGATACTTAGCTCTAAATGTCTTCACTGCCTGGTGAAACACACCAAATTGAGAAACTTATGGAATGCATAGTTGATATAAAAAACTGGAAGACTAATAATTTCTTACTACTAAATTCTGAAAAAACAGAGGTGTTAATTATCAGACTTAAAAATCACACAAGTAATAACCTAGAACACTGTCTAAAAGTTGATGGCTGCTTCCTCGATTCTTCATCATCAGTCAGGAACCTAGGTGTGCTCTTTGTTCGCAAGCTCTCTATTTACAGCCACATTTCTAGCATTTGTAAAACTGCATTTGTTTCATCTTGAAAATATATCTAAACTGAGACCTATGCTCTCAATGTCAAATGTAGAAATGTTAATTCATGCTTTTATGACATCAAGGTTAGATTATTGTAATGCTTTATTGGGTGGATGTTCTGCACGCTTAATAAACAAACTACTACTTTCAAAATGCAGCAGCTGGAGTTCTTACTAGGACCAGGAAGTATGACCACATTAGCCCAGTTCTGTCAACACTGCACTGACTCCCTATTAAACATCGTATAGATTTTAAAATCTTGTTAATTACTTATAAAGCTCTGAATGGCTTAGCTCCTCAGTACTTGAGCGAGCTCTTATCGCATTATATTCCTTCATGTCCGCTACGATCTCAAAACTCTGGCCATTTGATAATACCTAGAATTTCAAAATCAACTTCCGGCGGCAGATCCTTTTTCTATTTGGCGCCCAAACTCTGGAACAATCTACCTAACACTGTTCGGGAGGCAGACACACTCTGTCAGTTTAAATCTAGATTAAAGACCCATCTTTTTGGTGTACACATAACATACTAATACGCTTCTGTAAAGCTGCTTTGAGAAGTTAGTGTACTCTAAATAAAGGCATAAATTGCAAAAAGCAGCAGCAGTGCACTGACAGTAGACTTGGTTGACATCATCTCTTAGTCTTAAAAGACAATCAAAATGGGTTCCCTCATGACATTTCCTATTCCTCTACAGCAATGATGGGGACTGCTGCCTTCTGCACCTGGTGAGGCTCATTTTTCAACATGCATTTAAAAAAGTGTTAGTATGTGTCACAAATCATAAAATTAAGACTTGTGTGGAAAGACATTTACATTTTCATAATTGAAAATAAAAGTGTGAAGGATCGGAGTAGTGTTTATTCAGTAGGGTGTATTTTTCAAAAACAGAGCTTGTCAACTGGATTTAATTGGGAAAAAATGTCAGGGGTATATCAGCTGAATGTTCTTGAACTTGAATTGAACTGTTTTTTTTTCATTAATAAAACGACCAAATAAATATAAATTAAAGTGACGAGTGGGACGCCCTGACCCAACTATATTCTTGTGAAGCATAATGAAATTGAATCAAATGCGAACTGAAATGTAATGTTATTAGTTCTGCCAATACAGTCTGAATCAAAAATGGTGGCACACTACATTTCATCTAACATCCTTGATCCTTGGATTTCATTATGCCCTTCATGTGGAGTGAAAGAAACAGTATTTGTCTGAGCTGTTTATGCATGAGCTGATCAATTATTAAAATTTCAGTCTAAAATATTGTACTGCTTCAGAAGACCCATTTGTGCTGCTACATTTGCAAAAATAGCAATTCAAATAAAATATAATAATAATAAAAAACAATAAACCCCCAGCAGTAAAATTATTTTCATTAAACCAGTTTCTTTAAAAAAATTAACCAAAGCTTTATATATCTGATCTCCAACTTTAAATGGTCACTCCATATTTCTTTAATTAATCTCTTAGTTTTATCCTTTGATTTTCGTATTTGACACATTGACTAATCACGTTCCGCTGATTCTTCTTCCATTCTACACTCACACATACCTGATGGATGCTTTTCCAATAAATGCATTGTATTATTTAATCCAGTATGCCCCAATCTCAACCTCAAAATAATTATCACAGCAAAAAGTCCAGTGTTAAATTAACTCTCATAGAGTTGATTTCAACACTTTTTCAGAGTTTATATAGCTCCACACTCTCCGGAGTGAAATTAACACTTTCAAAATAGTTAAATATTTAACACTATGCCAGAGTTCCTAATCTGACTCCAAAAATGTGTTAAAATAACACAAACAACACTTTTTCAGAGTTTATATAGCTCCACACTCTCCGGAGTGAAATTAACACTTTCAAAATAGTTAAATATTTAACACTATGCCAGAGTTCCTAATTTGACTCCAAAAATGTGTTAAAATAACACAAAGGGATACAGAAAAACAACACTGTTCAGAGTTGCATGTTTTAGGTGGTTAGAATTGGTTTTAAAAGATCTACAAAATAATGTACAAAAAATTACAGCACAAAATAATTTTACATTAACTTTTTTATTCTCACTTGCAGTGCAATTTGAATTCAAATTAAAACATTACAAAAGAAGGTATGATATACAAACTTTCATCCGCAACACTATATGAACTTTGAATATCCAATGGCTTATAAAATGTAATCTGACATTTTTATAAAACACCTTTCCTCACTTCGTAGTACTCTGAATGCATGAAGATCCTCAACAAAATTCTCTGTGAATAGTTTGTTTACCAACAGATAAATGTGATTGTCAACCAAAAGTACATCACTTATTTGACAAAAGACTGGCATTTCCTTTTCTATTGCACTGCACACCACAAGTCCAGCTCTATATTCTACACCATCAACTTTAACCCAACTGGTTGAGAAAACATCTTTTGATAGGAACATTTCAAGCATTTGATTGCTGACCACATTCTCATCCCCTATGGAAAATTATTTAATTGGCCCAAACTCATTGTGTTTGAGGGGGAAGTTTTCCCAATGGTAAGCAATGGCCATCTGATGCTTTTTAGCTAATGATTTAGTTATGTTTTTGAAATTAAAAAAAAAAACCTTTGAACATCTTGTGTTTGGCTTCGAACCTCATTGACCACATATGTAATAAGGGGCCAATTTTCCTTATAGAAGAGGGGTAATGTATCATGTAATGATGTTTGGGAATCAAATTTTTATGTGGATACAAGTTCTTAAATAGTTTGTGGTGGTCAGCAATCAAGTGCTTCAAATACACTGTCAAGCCTGAAGTGAGACAAGGTGAAAACACAATGTTCATTATTTGAAGTAACATAAGCAACAAACTCCAGTGCTTGTGTCCTGGAGGAACAATGTCTCCTAACAAAAGTGGGAGATTTTTCACAAGACAATGTCTGTATGGAATTTAAACCAATGCTATTACCAGCACTATCCAAAATAACCTTTGTGGGACGATTTTTACGTTCTAAAAATCCATAATCAAAAGAATAAATCCTTGAAAGTAAATCTTCTTCAGATATAAAGTTTTGTGTGAGATGTCCAAAAAGCAATTTGATTTCATATTGAGCCACGCCTTCAAGAAGGTCATGCATTATATCGAATGAGTAGTTATTGCTAACATGAAAGTACTTCAGTGTATTAATTGTGGAATTTCTTTTCAAACCATACAGTGACCTCAATTGTGGGTTTTCCTGGAGAGACTTGCAATGCATTTCAAAGATTTCTTTTCCACGAAGGACCACCTTAGGATCGTCCTCGCTGTATACCGTTTGAGAATCATTCTTTGCAATTAAACAAAGGCGACAGAAATGATGGCTACTAAATGACTCATTAAAACCAAGAATTGAGTGCATCCCTAGATTATCACCAGTGATTTGTGCGATGGTGCCATATATCTGCTCATCTGAGAACGGAAGACTTAATCCTTGGCTTTCAAGTATCTTTATATCGTTTATCAACGGTTCCAGTATAATATCAAAACCGTACTTGCTTACATCTTGTGTGTGAAAAAGTGCTAACAAATGAATGTTCATCAGAACGGAGTTAAATTTTGGGGTAAGTTTCTTACAATAAAATAAAGACAGCCCATTTTGTGAATACGTTTGGAGCCAAGGGGTTAGCCGTCTCAAAGTCATCGTAGTATATTTGGATTTGCAATGCATGTCTCTTTGTTGTAAATAAAGTGTGCGATTTAAAATAACTTCCATCGCTAAAATCTGTAAAGGTGTCAGGCTCTGATCTACAATCTTTCCTTAGGAGGTCACAAATGTCTGGATTTCTGCAAATGAATTTCAATGTTTCTAAAATTGGCACATATATAAAAGTATCATTTACTGGTACTTGGTCATAAGTACCAGATTTCTGATTGAATCTGTTGTCATACCGCACACCTAATGTTATCTCAACAGTCTCTACAACTCCCCATTTTTCTTTATAGTATTTATTCCTTTTCCATTCTGTATTCAGATTTGTGAATGGGTTTTCTAATTTTTCAAAAGATTCATTTATTACAGTTTTGTAGGGGTCATTTGTAGGCAAAGCAGAAAGTACATTTTGCTTTGCTTGCGATTTAAGCTCATCTGTTAGCTCCTCTAAATCTCCCACAATTGAGGACACCAAACTGTTTGGAATCCCACTTGCTTGTATTTTGGCCACAATGGATTCACACAATTCTTTAGTTGAGTTTTTAGTAAGCCCTGAATCATTGTTATCAGATAACGCACTGGAACAAGGAGATTGATGATGGGGATTCATAAGTTCCTCCAAAGCATCAACTTGAGATGAGCTTGCAACTGGCTCACTTGAGGAACATCCAACAGTTGAAGTTTGAGTAATCAGCTGAACATTGCTATGAACACTATTAAGGTGCTCACGAAAACCTGCATATGTTTGGAACTGATGCCTACAACCTTGCTGAGAACAAATTAATTTGAACTTAGATCCAGGATAGTAACTATGTTCACCTCTTAAATGTGAAATCAACTGTTGACTGTCTGTGTGCTGTTTTTGACAAACAAAACAGATCAGCATTCTGTCAACATCATACTGCCCGACTTTAAGTTAAGGTCACTGTCTGGTTGAGCACTCTGGCTCTCAAATCTCTAACCCTGGGAGATTCCTTCATTTTCCCTACATCAATGTTATACACTGTTGTCTGCAAGAATGTGTAAAAGTTCACAAGTGCACTATCATAGCACAAATTGAACACAAAATGTGCCTTGAAAAGTTCATCAAATGCTCCAAGGGAGCGGTTTGCCTGGCATGGGATGAGATGCTTATCCAAGTTGATGTAGAAGCAGTCAATCTTGCTTTTCTGGCGTCCAACAGCAAGGAGGTACGGATGCTGACGCTGGTTGTTGTTGAGGTGCTCCTCCAAACTGCAGCATGACTAAGGTTGAAATTAACATTGAATATTAGACACAAACATAATGTCCAGTCATAGAGAAAACAACATTATAAAAGTGAGTGTTCAAACAAGTCAATGCATATGAAGACTTGATTTTAATCTCAATGTTTGAGCAACCCAAAACACAATATTAAAAGGTCAATACCTTATGAAAGACTACAAGTCTTTCAGCAGCATCACATGCACTGATTTTTGGAGACTTCAATCCTCCTGGTGGTGGTGGAAGGAGATGTATCAGTAAAAGAAGGGATGCCATTTCCTGGTCGTAGACTGGAGACGAAATTCACATGAAAAAATTGCATTAATTAATGTACAACTTCAAATTAAATACTTGCATTTTAAACATTCACCTGTGTTTATGTATTCTTTAAGACTTGTATATAGTCTATTTTTTTCTTTTTTTTATTAATCCAGAAAACATCCAAACTCACAGGTTGTGAAGTTTGCTAATTTAAATGTTTTTGTCATCAAAACAAAACATAGTAACTGCAAATATAGCAAACACGTTAAAACAAGTGAATAAAATACAACATACTTGTTTCATGAAGGTCACTTCCTTCAGGACATTCTGCTGAGAGCAACAACTGACTCAGCTCTGATGTTGAAGTTATTTGCTTGGCCTCTTTAATAACATTTGGCCTGAAGAACGTGTCCCACTTCTGAAGCAGCCTGGAGGATGTCTCAGCATCAAACAGGAGAGTGAAGTCTTGATCCACCTTTAAGAAGATATTAAAATGAACAATATACTCTAATTGCATGTCTTTGAAAACATGTTATTCCAAACTTACCAGCCCTTTTGTATCTTGGAATCTTGGGAAGGTGGAGAGGATATCAGCACTAGAGCCTGGATCTTTAACAAGCTTCTGGCGATGCTGAAAGGTCTCTCTCATCTTTTGAAATATTAGGGATTTGTCTGTGGTATGGTTGAGCAAAGACATGGCCTCTCTGCAAGCATCCCCATCAAGTTGCCCTTCAAAACTAGTAGCCCTTTGGCATTTTGGGCCTCCTTGAAAAACATCTTGAGGGCTGTTTAGCAGCAAAGATCCTCGTCGAATCTTCCTGTGGACTGTTTTCATACGCCAAGCAATGTATCCTGTGTTGCTTGCAGCATCATAAAAGTGTTCCTTTAAAATAATATTTTTTTTATGTCACAGATATCATAACATTGCAAGTATAACATGAAAGTGTCATGCAGACAATGACTTACGTAGCCTTTCTTGGAATATGGATCTCTGAGGGAAGGGAACAGCAGCACTATGCCAAGAGCATACTGTTCTCTGACAGCTTTTGTAGGGAGTTGCCTAAGGGAAGATATAAAATTGGTTATCTTAATTTGCACAGTGTTCATGCAGTTATTTGAAAAAAAATAAAAATAAAAAAAAAATACCCATGTGTATCAATCATGTGAGCCACCAGTGTATTTATCATTTGTCTTCTTGTGGCATCTGTAAGGATTTCTGTTTCTTGATACTTCTGTAGTACTGCTTCACCGCCAGACTTAAATAAATAATAATAATGAAATAAAATAAATGACCTTGATGGGTCACAAATTACTACAGACTTATAAGGTTAAAAAAAACCTGTCATCATTTGCATCCTTTTCATTTCTGGGTGAAAAGAACCTTAAGAAGACTCAGGTAAAAAGCTGTGTTCTAACCTGTTTTGCCGACAGTGCAGATGTGTCCTCTTTTCTTTGTCTCTTGTTAGGGACCTCATCTAAGATTACAGTCGATGCACTTGAGCTGTTGCTAGTGTCAGACTTCTCAGATATGGAAGACAAAGAGTCTGAAAATTCTAAAGAATGACAAAGTATTAAAATATTACAAATATTGTGATGACAGCACAATAATCAGAAATAACAAATGTATCACATTTATCCTGAGTTGATTAATAACACTAGACTTCTTTCAAATTCAATAAAACTCACCATTATTTGACAAAACAGTCAGCACCACATTGCCTTGTCCAACGAGGTCACTGAATATTTCTGCATCGACTTCTGTCCCCGTTGCATCCTTGTTTGTTACTTTTGCATCTGGCGGCAAGCAAAATCTCTCAATGACTGGAAAAAAGATTTAATTAAGTTGTTGTTTATTTGAGTTGACACCCTGTCTTGCTTCATAATAAATGATTGAGTTGAATACATATATATTGTATCTATGTTGCAAGCAGGATGTAAATATGGATTATTATTTTCAATGTATCCCCTTCTATATTATAAAGTCATGTACAGAAATGAGTAAACAATATGAGAGCTAGGGAAATACACAGAATTTATCAGATTTTAATCAAATTCTTAGTTATTTTAATCGAGTGAAAAAAATAACCTTTTAGGTGAAACTGCATAAAGTCAAACCTCCCTTCAATGCAATCCAGCTTCACATACTTCTGCTGTTCGTTGTACTTGATCTGGACTAACATTTTACCTGGAACATGTAAAAGCATTTGGCATTGTAAATCGGTGTAAATGCAGAATACTGTATGGATGGATGCACGTCACATCGTTTCCGTTGCAGACGTGACGGTAAACTGCACCGCGCTTTTTCAAAAAGTACGGTGCGGTTTACGGTCACGTCTGCAACGTGACTATTGCACACACACATAAATTATATATATATAAAATTACTTTACGCTTATAAAACCATTCATTTATAAAGTTAACGTTACACAGCTTCACGTTAGGTTAGCTAATCACGTCGTCGACAATGCCAGTCCTGTCAATAAACAAGGCTTTGTAAAAAATAATTCTCATTCGTTTTATTAATTCAGTCCGTAGTTTTAATTAAATAGTGGCCACGCTATAATAATTTGATTCCTTGTTTAAATTAAATCGAAACGAGCGAGAATGGTAAAACGTGACCACGATGTAACGTTAGCCTTAAATATATAACTTAATGCGTTCGCTTCTACATTTGAATATGTTTATGTGCAGTGCTCCGCAGCACGTAATATTGAACATTCTGCTATTAGCACCAATCATAAATGTTTAAGTATGATTTAATTTAACTTGCCTTTCTAACCCACACGAGGATAATGGCGTCGTCTTCATGGACTTCACAAATGAGGACTGGAAATAAGCGTGGGCGGGGTATAATTACATCTCTATGGAGTTGGTTTAACACTGATAATCAACTCTGAAAAAAAACTCCAACACCAAGCACCATTTTAATCTGAATGTGTTAAAATTACTCTATGGGTGTTGAAATCAACTCGGAAATATTTGACACCGAAATTTCAACTCTCTAATTTTTGCTGTGTAGGTTCTCTTGTAAATCTTCCTGTTGATTTAATTCTCCCTACTTCTTGTTTAATGTAGTATAAATGACCTCCCTTCATCCCATTGTTTCTGCCAAACCTTCATAATATTATTTCTTATTTTTGCTTTACTTTCAGCTTTACTAAATGCTACTTCCATAATGTTTTTTCATGTTTCAGAGCTTGCATAGCCATCGGGTCTGCAGCTTTATTTCCAGGGGAATATATACAGGGGAGGGGCTATGGGGGCACTTGCCCCCCCTGAAAACTGATTGGCCCCCGAGTGTGCCCCCACTCTTCTACGTGTCTGTCACTCAAAAATTCAAATATCTTTCAGTTTGCATTTTAATAATTAACGCTGATTCTCAACAAACAAGACTATGAATAGAGAATGAGAATGTGACATTACACCGCGTTGAGTTCTGGGAAAATGCTTTGTTTATCCGACATACTTGCAGGATAGCGCTGCCTTTCCACTATTGAGTTTAGGGCAGGGCCGGCCCTGGGCATAGGCGGAATAGGCAAATGCTAGGGGCGCGGCCGATCCATAGGGGCGCCAAAATGAATGAAGATTATTATTATTTATTTATTTGTACTTTTTTTTATTTCCAATTCTACTTCAATACTATACATTTAAAATGTTACACAAAAGGCGATCGTCCCACAAAAGCAACTATTTTATTGCTCTCCTCAGTTCGGCGCATGATCTTCCCTCGCACAGCCGCACTTCCTCATACATCAGTTACCTGATTGTAAAAGATGTTCACTGTGGACCTCCGGCAAGATGGAGCATCAATTTGAGTAGTCACATTTATTACGTGCTCTCACATTTAATCCCGAGTTTGTTCAGTTTGATATGTTATATTCCATTCTCAACTGATATTGTTGTTAGTTAAACATACCCCAAGCTGTTGAAATCATGATTGAGGAACACTGTTACGCAATGGACATAATCGTCGGTTCAAGCAAAAGGGGGCGAGGTACTGACTCTGACCCACTCACACCATGTAAACCCCAGAAAGGTTAATAAAAAAGTTGACAGAATAAATGAGGAAAACTATGTGTGCAATTTGGCTATATTGGATGCGATCAAAGCACTTGGAACCAAAGTAGATGTTCAGCATGAGGAATTAAGCATGCAAATGAAGCAACACAGTGCGATGATTGCTAGCGTTGCCAAATCAGTCCAAATAAATGCACAGGAGTTAAAAGAATGCAAAGACAAAATCAAAACGATGGAAAAACTAATTGAATTACTCACTGAAGTCAATAATGATCTGAAAGTTTGTGTGTTGGAAGAGGAATGGTACAAAAGAAGGTGGTGTCTTCGTATAAAAGGTCTCAAGGAGAACTCCAGTGAGCAGATAAGAGAGAATGTGATTTAACTTCTTGGCAAGATAACGCCGGAGTTTTCTGCTAGCATGTCAGAGGCTGTGGATGCCGTGCATCGGGTGGGAAGGAAGGGGGCCAGTCGTTCCAGAGAGGTGATCATTCTCTTTACCTGCAGGATGGTCCAAGACGAAATATGGAAAAGAACCAAGATGTCTTCGGTATGCAAGGAACCTGGCATCCGCTTTGCAGAGGATTTAACATAAGAAGATAGACTCTTAAGACGTGAGTTATGGCCAAGAATCGAACAAGCCAGGAAGGAAGGCAAAGTAGCTGGCTTTAGAGGCCCAATTGGGTATATCGATGGTAAACGTATTTCCTCAGTGGGTATTGATTATTTCTCGTTGATATGAGGTGAGATGGACTGATAAAGAAACGGGACTTTGGTTTCTATCTCGCAAAGGCCCCCAGAGACCTAGCTCTAGCAAGGCCCCCAGAGACCGTACAAGCGGGACCAGGGGAGTCACCGACGTACCCACGGTGGGGCAGCGAAGTGGAGCACAGGGGCCCAACTCGAAAGGCAGAGCGTCCCGAAGTGGGGTCTGAGTGTGTGGTGCGACACTTACCTGGCTCCAAGGCTGGGCAGGGGGCGTGGGAGAATGCATTACGTTCTCGGACCGGACCCTGCTGCCCACTGGTGAAGGGAGAGGGCCTCTTGGGGCCAGTGGCAGAACAGAACAAAAAGGAAACAAAAGATTCTCCACCTGGCCCTCCTCCGGGGGAAGGAGTGGTGCGGTCACCATCTCCTGAAGAGCAGGATCCAGAGGCTCCGGGTCAACCGTCTCAGGGACGCCGCCTGCCCTGGTGCTTCACGGGCTTGGCAGGGGCAGAGGTGGGCTGTGCCGCTTTTCTGCGGCCAGCTCCATGCTGCGGCTGTGCGGAGGTGGAGGCAGCAGGAGGGCGCCCTCGGTGACGAGCAGATGGAGGGGCTGCAGCTGGCGGTAGAGGGGAGACCGCAGCGGATCGCCGGGGCAGGATGTGATGAAACGCCTCCATCTGCTTCTGTGCGGCGGAGAACTGTTGGGCAAAGCCCTCCACCGCTTCGCCGAATAGGCCGGCCTTGGAGATCGGGGAGTCCAGGAAGCGATGCTAGTCGGACTCCCTGATATCCGCCAAGGTCAGCCATAGGTGGCGCTCCTGGACCAATAATGTGGACATCGTCTGACCCAGGGCCCGCGCTGTGACTTTCGTCACCCTTAGGGCGAGGTCTGTCGCTGTGTGCAGTTCCTGCAACACACCTGGGTCAGCACCACCCTTTAACGCCTTGGCCTGGTGGACTTGCAGGAGGGCCATGGCGTGCAGGGCGGAAGCGGCCTGTCCAGCAGCATTATAAGCCTTGGCCGTTAGAGCAGACGAGAACTTACAGGCCCTGGACAGAAGGCGTGGATTACCCCTCCAGTCGGCGGCGCCTTGCGGGCAGAGCTGCATGGCAATAGCGCGCTCGACTGGGGGGATCTCGACATACCCTTGGGCCGCTCCACCGTCGAGGGTGGTGAGGACGGAGGAGGCATTAGGCCTGTTTCGGGCAGAAAAAGGTGCCCTCCAAGACCTAGTCACCTTCTTCCACTTTCGGAAAGAAAGGAACCGGAGGCTGTTGCCGACGATCAGCCTGTGCCCCCAGGAACCAATCGTCCAGCCTTGAGCGCTCGGGAGAAGGCGGAGGCCTCCAGTGCAGCCCGACGCTCTCAACGGCACGGGAAAGCATAGCAGTCAGTTCTGGATCTGACTCGGGCAACGCTACTCTTCCTGAAGGAGGCAGCGCAACCGAATCGTCAGAAACCCGGAGGAGATAGAATGGGGCAGGGCAAGGGGTATAACCCCTCGTTTGGGGAGGAGGCATCTGGAACGCAGCATCGCGATGGTCATGTTCCCGCAATGAGAACATGACTCATCCACGAGCGCTGCCTCAGTGTGCAGTGTGCAGAGCATGCGCTCTCCTTTTATACCCGCACCGCAGGGCGGGGTGCGCGTGGCGAAACACGCACGCCAACTGTCATTGGCTTGTTTTGTTAACACGCGAAGGTGATTGGGCTCTCGGGTGAGATCCCATTAGTCAGACACACTGATGTTACGTCGAACGATAAGGACATTCTACAATCAGAAACCGTGGGTGGACAGAACAATCCGTAATGCGGTTAACCATTGTACTGCCGCATACAACGCCGGTCTGTTGTCAGGAAACATGAGCGAGTACAAAGCATCGTGCTACGCTCTCCGTCGGGCAGTAAGAGCCGCTAAACGCCAGTACAGGGAGAGAATTGAGTCACATTTACAGCTCAATGACTCTCGACGCATGTGGCAGGGACTAAAGACCATCTGTTCCTCTGGAAATAACTCCTCCGCAGAGGTAAGAGCGGACCCGTTGCTGGCCGAAGAGCTAAACACCTTCTACGGCCGCTTTGAATGCAATGGCGGTGGCGCGACTCGGCCGATCAACGCGTCAGGAAGCAGCAGACAGAGCAGCGATCATGTATTCACCCTGTTTACTGCCATCTGGCAAGCGCTTCAGGAGCATGATGGCAAAAACTGAGAGACTGAGGAGGAGCTTCTTCCCTAAGGCCATCAGGCTCCTTAACACAAACCCAGTCTCATAAACACTTACAAGACTCATTATTAACTGTAAAACATCCATTCTCATCACCCGTATTGCTGCTATGTGTACATACCCGGTACAATCTTATTGTTTTGCACTTTTTATTCTATTGCACATTTTACTCTTATTTCTCTTTTTTTACCATATATATGCTCTTGTGTTGTGTTACTTTTATATCATTTTTATTTTTATTCTTTTGCACTGTCCACTGAGCGGACCTGATTTGATTTATATTTCACTTCTGATTATACCCTTTATAATTTATTATGTGACAAATAAAGAAACCTTGAACCTTGAACCTTGAACGTGACTGACTGATAGGGAACCGTTAGTTACACCATATGTGAACCTGAAAACATACTGCATTGCAAGGACAGAATGGTTTGCCAGGACATTTTAGTGTGTTAATTATTAGTGAATAGTAGACATATAACTGTCATAAAGTCCTGTTAAACCACTCTGTCCTTTCAATACAGTCACTGTGTGTTGTCAGTGACATCAATAAGGTTTGGTCATTGTAACTTTGCGTGGTTAAATTCTGTACCAGAAAAGGCAGAACCAGATGTCCGGCGTAAAATAACACTTTAATGCAGTACTTCATATTTTAACTGATGTTATAAAGGTTAGTGCTGGGTGGTATAACCAACAATCTGTGTCACAGTACTTTCTAAGATTCTGCTGGTTTCACAGCATATCACAGTATTTTTTCCTTTAGCTTGAGCAAATATTCTACACCAGTATTTACGTACAGTCATGGCCAAAAATATTGGCACCCTTGGTAAATACGATCAAAGAAGACTGTGAAAATTAATCTGACTTTGACTTTCAGCATTATATTGTAGACAAAATTGGAGATTAATCAAAATGAACATGCTGCAGAAATAACTTATAAGACTTGCAAAACTTGAGCAGTGTGCAGATCCCTGTTTGTCTTATGACTGTAATGACACCAGCAGCGCTTATTAAGTTAGGAGCTAAGAGCACTGTTTAAAGAAACCGTGACAGATAATTGATCAAAATAAACTTAATTAGATAAAGTCAACATGTTCATGGTTATTTCGAACACCGATGTTATCTCAAAGTCCTTTCTGAAATGTAACTGTTAGGGCTGCACAGTATTTAAGAAAACAACAACAACAAATAAAACTGACATGCAATATGTTTTTTTCTGCCATATATAAATATATATATATGTAAACATGAATTTTCACCAATTGATTCCAATAGCTCAAATTAGACCCAATCATTCTAGAATTAATGAGGTGATTTTGTTGGGGAGGTTAAAAATGGCAATGGTAAACCATCTTTTTTTTAAGGCTGAACGGTTTGGGAAAACTTGAAAAATGTGGGTGTTTACGCTTGTGTTAACTCTTTATAAGAACCAACTCAAACCTCGTTCAGTAACTCTTTTCATAGACCACAATCCAACTATTTTTTGACCAATTAATTATTACAAAAAAAAATATTATACTGTAAATTAAAAGATAATACAAAAAATTGTATCGTAAGACTGTAAAATTGCAATAATAATTTCTACTATTTACGTCTTAATTTGTTAATTTTTACCACAAGCTTTTATTTTGACGGTTTTGAGAGTGAGGCACAACAGTTTTTCCATATAAGCAGCTCATAATCCTTTGTTTCTCTGTGTGACTTTTATTGTAAGGCCTTTTTAAAACCTCTAAACTATCAGACTTTCAGATATAGGCAATGACATTATCTATAACAGTTTGCTTTATACAATGCTACTGAATGCATGTAGAGCAGTTCACAGTACTTTGCTTTCTTGTTTATAGTGACTGGACGTGTTGAACATCGCGAGAAGAGAAGAATGATGTGGTCAAAATGATGAAACATTTCTCTACACAGCCAAAGGACATATGGCCACTAAATCAGTGTCTTCAGTGCGAAAAAGCTGAAGAGCCTGTGCTAAAAACGTTCAGTAAAAACATCAGGGGTTAACACTTTAGAATACTGTTCCATCATTAATGAATAACTACACAAGAAAATATGAGAAACGCAAGATTAGCACTCTAGTAACTGCTAGTAACTAACAAGAAACTCTGATTAATGAATTAGTAAGTGATAGTGCTTAGTCAAATGTGGTAGTTCACTATAATCAATAACTACAGTTTTTTTCATACCTCCCCAAGAACTACAAAGAACTACTGCATACATATAATTAATATGAAAACATAATGTATAATTAATTATAAAGTGAAGGTCATGGCAATCCACTAATAATTACTAAAGTATTACCAAATTCTTCAGAAATAATTATTAATTATTTGTATCAGTATTCTAAATTGAAGATCGTGATAACTCCCTAATTACTGACGTTATTGTAAACTTTTGAAGTTTTTGTAAGTTTCTGGTTAGTAATTAATTTAGCTAACACTTAAATCATTACTAGTGGGTTGCCGTTATTAGAATACTTACTGATCCAAATAATTAGTAATTTATTCAGAAGGATGTAGTAACACATCAGTATGATGCTTTTCACTTTAGAAAACTGATCCAAGTAATTAGTAGATCCTTTTGAAATATTTGGTAATACTTGTGTTAAAAATATAAAAGATTGGATGACCAGTAATTTTCTCCTATTAAATTCAGATAAGACCGAGATATTACTTATTGGACCTAAAAACAGTACACAGAATCTCTTGGATTACAATCTGCAACTAGACGGATGTACTGTTACTTCCTCTACAGTTAAAAATCTGGGTGTTATATTAGACAGCAACCTATCTTTTGAAAATCATATTTCCAATGTTACAAAAACAGCATTCTTCCATCTTAGAAACATTTCCAAGCTACGGAACATGTTAAGTGTTTCTGATGCAGAAAAGTTAGTTCATGCATTCATGACCTCTAGACTGGACTATTGTAATGCACTGCTAGGTGGTTGTCCTGCATCCTCAATAAACAAGCTACAGATAGTACAAAATGCTGCGGCTAGAGTCCTTACCAGGTCAAGAAAATATGACCATATTACTCCAATTTTACAGTCTCTGCACTGGCTACCTATTAAGTTTCGTATCAGTTACAAAATATTATTACTTGCCTATAAGGCCCTAAATGATTTAGCTCCTGCGTACCTAACTAATCTTTTATCACGCTACAATCCAACCCGCTCCCTTAGGTCGCAAAACTCTGGACTCTTGGTAGTACCTAGGATAGCAAAGTCCACTAAAGGAGGTAGAACTTTTTCATATCTGGCTCCTAAACTATGGAATAGCCTTCCTGAAAACGTTCGGGGTTCAGACACACTCTCTGTTTAAATCTAGATTAAAGACGCATCTCTTTAGCCAAGCATTCATATAATGCATCTCACAATCTTGTACTGCCAGTCCATCTGAACACATGCACATTATTATGCTTTAGCTTGGGTTATACTGATAATTTCATCCAGGGTTATTCCTGGATGGAGCCGCTCTACGCTAATTGTTTTACTGTTTCTATGTTACTGCCACGGGATTAACATCCGTGGTAGTTAGAATTACAAGCCTCAGTCTGGATCCTACCCTTAACGATAGAGATGACCGAACACCTGAGAAGAGACGATGACAACCCCTCCGAGATGAGCCCCAGAGACAGATCTCCAGTGAGGACCTCGTCACCTAGACATCCATCGGGAAAGACCCTGGAACCAGTGGACCACTTACACTCTGACTTTGCTGCAGTTGGAACAAACTACTGATTTGTCTGGCCGGAGGAACTGGCCCCCGACTGAGCCTGGTTTCTCCCAAGGTTTTTCTCCATTCTGTCACCGATGGAGTTTTCGTTCCTTGCCGCTGTCGCCTCTGGCTTGCTCAGTTGGGGACACTTCATTTCCAGCACAATCATCGACTTGATTGCACAGATATTATTTAAACTGAACTAAGCTGGACAATGCCACTACTAAATTCAATAATGAAATGCATTCAGCAGATAATTGAGTGTTAAATCCTGTCATTTTACATTATTGACAAATTTGCCTATTTTGATATTGTGCAGTGCTTTGTTACAATTTGTATTGTTAAAGGCGCTATATAAATAAAGGTGACTTGACTTGACTTGACTTGATTTGTTACTAGTGGATCTTCACATTAGAATGAATTACACATTATTACACATTATATACTGTTGAGGATTGGGGAACTTATGTGGAAAGAATGGAGTTATAATGTGAGGCTAATGCCGTTGCAGATGAGAAGAAAGTGGCTGTTTTGCTGAGCCTAATGGGAGCAAAGACATATGGACTGCTCCGTAGTTTGTTAACCCCGGAAAAGCCTGCGGATAAAACGTTCCAGCAAATAGTGGACATTTTAAATGAACATTTGAACCCCAAACTCCTAGTAATTGCGGAAAGATTCAGATTCCATAAGCGTAACCAAGCAAAAGGAGAAAGCGTTTCCGAATATATAGCTGAGCTACGCCGATTGTCAGAACATTGTCAATTTGGAGCTGGACTGGCAGATGCATTAAGAGACAGGCTTGTGTGTGGAATGCACAATGAAAGCATACAAAAAAGACTGTTGATAGAAAAAGACTTGACATTTGATCGTGCACTGAACATAGCAATATCCATGGAGACTGCAGCAAAAGATGCATTGGAATTGCAACAAAAATCAGTGGAATGTGCAACAAATAAGCTGTCACTGAAATCGGAAAGAAAACAGAAATGTTATCACTGCGGAAAACTTTCTCATGATGCGAATAACTGCTGGTTCAAGGATAAAGAGTGCAGGAAATGCCATAAAAAGGGGCACATCGAACGTGTATGCAAGACGGACAGACAGAGGATACAAAAAGACAGAATACATAAAGTGAAACGTAAATCTGCTACTGTACATCAAGTAACTGAAAATGAAGCAAACACAAGTTCAGGTACGGATGATCTTTCATGTTTGGAACTGTACAATATTAAGGAGACAGATCAAAGGGTTATTTGGCTTACACCAGAGGTGTCAGGAGTCAAACTCAAAATGGAGTTAGACACTGGACCGGCCTTATCGGTCATCTCAGCAGCTGATTACCAGCGACTGTTCTCAAAAATACCACTGCAAAGCACATCAGTGATATTAAAGACCTATACTGGTGAAAAAGTGTCTCCGAAAGGGAAAATTACCAGTAACTGTGAAGTACAAAGTAAATCAGCAACAATTGAACTTGTATGTGTTGGAAAACAGAGGGCCTGCGTTGTTCGGACGTGAGTGGCTGAGGATAATACCTCTGGACTTTGTTTTTTTTACAGACAAAACTAAAACAATCAGTAGTCAGTTTTCACCTTCACTCACACAGGACCTCCAACCAACTAGATCCACTGCTCAAACTCCCATCTTCTCCTTCTGTCCCCTCACTGAGGCGGAAGTATCCAAACTTCTCCTCTCCAGCCATCCTACAACATGTCCTCTAGACCCAATCCCCTCGCACCTTCTCCAAGCAATCTCTCCCACACTCTTACCAGCACTCACACACATTATCAACACATCTCTCTTCACAGGCATCTTCCTCACTGCATTCAAGCAGGCTCAGGTTACCCCACTGCTCAAAAAACCTACATTAAACACTTCTCTTATAGAAAACTACAGACCTGTCTCTCTCCTTCCATTCATAGCCCAAACACTCGAACGAGTTGTCTTCAACCAGGTCTCATTGTTTCTTTCACAGAACAACAAACTGGACGCTAAACAGTCAGGTTTCAGAAGTGGCCATTCAACTGAGACTGCGCTACTCTCAGTCACTGAATTCTGAAATCCCTGCGAATTGCAAAAGCCGATTCCAAATCATCAGTCCTCATTCTGCTGGATCTGTCTGCCGCTTTTGACACTGTCAATCATCAGATCCTCCTGTCCACCCTCTCATCACTGGACATAACTGGGTTTCCACTTCGCTGGTTCGAATCCTATCTCACTGGTCGGTCTTTCAAGGTGGCCTGAGGAGGGGAGGTATCCAAAGCACATCAATTGGTCACCGGGGTTCCCCAGGGCTCAGTTCTTGGACCCCTCCTCTTCTCCACATACACTACATCACTGGGTCCCATCATACAGGCACATGGTTTCTCCTACCATTTCTATGCTGATGACACACAGCTCTATCTCTCATTTCGACCAGATGATCCAACGGTAGCTGCACGGATCTCAGGCTGCTTGGCAGACATCTCGGCATGGATGAAAGATCATCACCTACAGCTCAACCTGGCAAAGACTGAGCTTCTTGTCCTCCCTGCCACTCCAACTCTACAGCATGATTTCACGATTCAGTTAGGTTCATCAACAATAACCCCATCAGCTTCAGTCAGAAATCTTGGTGTAATCGTTGATGATCAGCTGACCTTCAAAGAGCACATTGCAAAGACTACTCGATCTTGCAGGTTTGCACTTCACAATATCAGAAAGATCAGGCCCTTTCTGACAGAGCATGCTGCACAACTTCTTGTCCAGGCCCTGGTCATTTCTAGACTGGACTACTGCAATGCTATTCTGGCTGGACTTCCATCAAACACAATCAAACCTCTACAAATGATTCAGAATGCAGCGGCACGACTGGTCTTCAACGAGCCCAAAAGAGCACATGTTACACCTCTCTTTGTCTCCTTGCACTGGCTACCAGTTGCAGCTCGTATCAAATTCAAGACACTGATGATTGCATATAGAACAACCACAGGCTCAGCACCCTCCTACTTCCACTCACTATTACAAATCTACATCCCCTCCAGAAGTCTGAGATCTGCTAGTGAGCGACGCCTCACGGTACCATCACAGAGAGGCTCAAAATCACTCTCCAGAACATTCTCATTCACTATTCCTGGCTGGTGGAATGATCTTCCCACCCCCATCTGGGATGCTGGATCCCTGTCAATCTTTAAGCAACAACTGAAAACTCATCTCTTTCAACACTACTTGACTTCATCATAAAAAAAGAAGAAAAAAGAAAAAAAAAATCCTTCCCTTTTTCTATATCTTCATCTTTATCCAAATCTTTCTCTTCCCTTGCTAGCTTGCATTTATTTGAACAATGCCTAAGACTTGGTGTTAGGGGCACTTCCTCTGTCTGTTTGCCTCTTCAAGATTAATCGCTTTATGTATTCCCCAATTGTAAGTCGCTTTGGATAAAAGCGTCTGCAAAATGACTAAATGTAAATGTAATTGTGGACTGGCACACAATAAAAAGCCTGGATGTGTCCCAGCAAGTCACAAACAAAGAGACACAAAAAACTCTATCGCAAATTATAAAAAATGCAGAACCCATGTTTCAGAAAGGAATAGGAACACTTAAAGGAATAAAATCGAATCTGGAGTTGAAAGAAGAAACTTCTCCAAAATTCTTTAAAGCTCGCACAGTTCCATATGCCATTCGTCCCAAGGTGGAGGCAGAACTGGATAATTTGGAAAAAATGGGAATTCTGACAAAAGTCGAATGGAGTGAATGGGCAACCCCAATAGTCCCAGTGATTAAAAAGGGGAAGGCAGGAGATGTGCGTATTTGCGTGGAATTTAAAGTGACCATTAATCCAGCGCTTCATGCAGTACAGTATCCCCTGCCACGTATTGAAAACATTTTTGCTTTTTTGTCTGGTGGAGAACACTTCTCAAAAATTGACCTGGCCCAAGCTTACCTCCAAATGGAGATGGATGAGCAATCCAAGAAATTCTTGACCATCAACACACATAAAGGGCTCTATCAGTACAACCGTCTTGTTTTTGGAATTGCCTCTGCCCCTGTTTTGTGGCAGGGAGCGATGGACCAGGTGTTGCAGGGTATCCCGGGAATGCAGTGTTACCTGGACGATATCATTGTAATGGGGAAGGATGATACAGATCACCTCCAAAACTTGCAACGGGTGCTAATGAGATTGTGTGAGTATGGACAAAGAGCCAACAAAGAAAAATGTGAGTTCTTTAAGTCTCGGATTTCTTACTGTGGTCATGTGATAGACAAAGATGGTCTGCACAAGTCACAGGACAAAATTGAAGCTGTGTTAAATGCACCACACCCAGAGAACGTGTCTCAACTCCGATCATATCTCGGACTTGTGAATTATTACCACACATTTCTTCCAAACCTCTCCACTGTACTACATCCTTTAAATGCACTGTTGCAAACAAGGACACAGTGGAAATGGTCAGACAGCTGTGAGCAAGCTTTCCAGAAGACTAAAAGGCTCATAACATCTGATGTAGTGCTGACACACTTCAACCCATCTATGCCCATCAGGCTGGCATGTGATGCATCACCATATGGAATTGACGCAGTGCTGTCACACAAGTTTCCAGATGGCACTGAAAAACCGATAGCCTTTGCATCTAGATCACAAATGACAGCAGAACGTATCTATGCCCAAATAGACCATGAAGCACTTAGTCTCATATGGGGTGTAAAAAAATTCCACCACTATCTGTATGGTCAACGGTTTACCCTGATCACAGATCATCAGCCCTTGGTCTCGATCTTCAACGTTCAGAAGGGTTTCTCATTGATGGCTTTGGCACGGCTGCAACGTTGGTCACTCTTCTTGGGTGTTCACCAGTATGATATTGAGTACAAAGGCACCAAACTACACAATAATGCAGATGGCTTGTCGCGTCTTCCACTAAAGTTGGCTGTAGAGTCAAAGGAAATGGATCCAGCTGACATGTTTCACACCTCAATCGTGAGTCAGTTTCCAGTGACGGATGCCACTATTCAGAGAGAAACCCGTAATGACACAACATTGTCTAAGGTCTATGATATCACAGTACATGGATGGCCAACACATGGGAACTCACTGTATCCAGCATTCTCGGTGAGGAGAGAATAGCTTTCTGTGTGTCAAGGAACTCTAATGTGTGGATTACGAGTCGTCATTCCCTCCAAATTGCACTGTAAGATGTTGGACACAATGCATGAAGGACATTTGGGCATGGTAAAAATGAAGAACCTTGCCCGCAGTTATTTGTGGTGGCCTGGAATCGACAAGCAGATTGAGGATCTGGCAAAGGCTTGTCCTGGATGTCAAAGAACTCAGAGGTCTCCACCATTAGCTCCCTTGCACCCCTGGGAATGGCCGTCAACACTGTGGAAAAGAGTGCACGTCGACTTTGCTGGACCATTCAAGGACTCCATGCTCTTGATCGCCGTGGATGTGCATTCTAAGTGGCCTGAAGTTGTTCCAATGAAGTCGACCACTTTCGAAAAGACTGTTTCTTTGCTAAGAACAATATTCTCCAGAACAGATATGCACGGATAATGGACGACAGTTCATCTCAGACGAGTTTCAGAAATTCATGAAGCTGAATGGAGTCAGGCACATTACTTCCGCACCATATCATCCTGCCACTAATGGCTTGGCAGAAAGGTTTGTACAAACCTTCAAGAAAGCAATAAAAGCAATGGACAATGACAACATCTCGCTCCAACACAAAATAGACAACTTCCTTTTCATATACAGAAATGCCACACACTCCACAACTGGTCAAACACCAGCGATGATGTTTCTCAAGAAAAATTTAAGATCTCGCTTGGATCTCATCAAACCTAATGTTCGACGTGATGTGGAAAACAAACAATTTGTGCACATGAATGACAG
Source organism: Gymnocypris eckloni scoliostomus (assembly GCA_027564155.1). Taxonomy (NCBI): domain Eukaryota; kingdom Metazoa; phylum Chordata; class Actinopteri; order Cypriniformes; family Cyprinidae; genus Gymnocypris; species Gymnocypris eckloni. The sequence continues at coordinate 8,279,073 of CM050436.1, read as the reverse complement.
ACCAACCAGAAATGTCCAAGTAGGACAAGAGGTCTTAGCTCGTGACTACAGACTGGAAAAGTGGCAACCCGGTACCATCACCACCAGAACTGGACCCTTGACATACACAGTAAAGATTGGAGATAACACATGGAGACGCCATGCAGATCAGCTGGTAGATCGTCAGACAAAATCCTCACCGTTATATTTTCCTGATTCAGCTGACAATGTCCCTGATTCAGATGGCAAGGACAATGATGCTGTGGAGACTGCCCCTCCTACCTCAGTTAACGTGAACGATTCTTAACCGCACAATGATAAACCAGATGTGACGATTCCAGTTACACCTCAACCTCACCCAGGTTCACAGAGACGTTATCCTGAGAGATGTAGAAAACATCCCTAAAGGCTTGATTTGTAGTTTTGTTGTAGATAGCAACATTGTTCAGGTTAACGGTAAATGTTATGGAGTAAGTTATAGTTATGCATTTCTTATTTCTTAGTATGATTAATCTAGGGGGGGAGAAAAGTGTAATGTATGTACTATTGGGGATCAGTGTTTTGTAATAAGCATGCCCTCTAGTGGTGATATATATATATATATATATATATATATATATATATATATATATAGTGATGTATTGACATACTAATTGGAGTTAACAGCAGTTCAATAAAAGACAACTGGCGTTAGCACGACACCATCACATATTGGAATGCTTGGGTAAGATCACGTAACATTAGAACAGTCTTCTGTCTGTGCTGCCTTCATTTACTAACTCGTTTTCATCACTTTCGCTGTAATTCTGGAGCACTGACTCGTTTGCTGAACTGAGCATCCGATCAGAGTTCTCACTCGCGCCGACGTGAGGAACACGCCAAACAAACTAAACTAGCGCGACAGATGCTCACCGACCGGTGGCTTGAGGCTTAAGTTATGGAATAAAAAAAACTGGGTTTTTAATTATACTTTTTTTAATCTGGTATGAAGTATCTGCAATGTTTGCAAGACTATCAAAATGTATGTTCACAATGACTGTTTTAAAGCTGTTGTAGTAAATCCAAAATGGGTGTTTCCATCACTCAGGTGCCTCTTTAATCATGAGGAATTGTTTCTTCCCTGTAATCAGTTTTTGAGTGAGTCTGTGTTCATTAAAATCTGTCTTCAGCAAGATTCATTGTGAATGCGTTGTTTTATACTGCACTCGAGTGTAACTAAAAGAGACATACATTGTATTTATTCTATAGGCATTCAGTAGGTGGTCCTTAAGGCCCTTTCACACTGAGTGCGATTAAGCAGCACAACTATATGATGAGATGACACTCTTGAATTAAAAGAACAGGTCCCTATGGAGCTAATCACACTGTGTGCGTGCGTGTGTGTGTGTGTGTGTGTGTGTGTGTGTGTGTGTGTATAACAGACCTAGGCCAACAAAGCCTTTAAAATGACTTAAAATGCGTTATAAAACAACAATGAGGCAACCCCGCTGAAAAAACACGATAGAACCGTCACAGAAAATTCTAACACCATCACAAATGAATCACAAATAAATCACACATGCCATTACAAACCACCAACTTTTAACCATAAAAAAACATACAAAATGGTTTTCTGTAGTGTGTTTTGGCACATATTCCATTAGGATGTATTGGTTTTAACAAGCCACCAATAGAAGGTGACCAATTACCAGAAGAGACCAACCATTACAGTTTCTATTCAAACCAATACAAGTCCCATTATAACCAGAAAACCATTACAAATTTTGTGATGGTGTCTATTTTTTTCAACATTACATGTTATAAATGCCTGTAAAGGGAACCATAGGCCTGGTATTTTCTGTTGTTACCCTTACAGGACGATCATATCCTTGTTTAATATTTTTGCTATACATGACACAACCTCTATAATTTCTTCAACAAAAAACATGTGAACATCACAACCCTTATTAAAAATTAAAAAAAATTGTAAAACTGCTTAGTTTTGTTTTGCGTGATTTCTGAATGCTTGAGACCATTAAAAACAATCAGACAACTGTATTACTGCCATAGGTCTGTCTAGAGATAATATTTTGTATATAATTCTATTTAATTTACTAATTTATTTACTTTTATGTTTTATTAAAGTTCTATTTTTACCCCTATGGTAGGTGTTTTCTTTTACTTCCATTAAATTTGATGGAGGGGGCACAACGATAAAATCCTGCTTATGGCACATTTGGCCAGCTGATAAAAATGTCTCCACGATCTGATTTTGAAGGAATATTGTTGTATCGTGCGACAGCACACATTCTATCAGCTGCAGTTCTGGCGCAGCTGTATCAATAAACTGTACAGCGCCACATACATTCACATCAGTAAGAAGATATTTTGAAGAATGTGGGTAACCAAACAGTCGTTGTCCACATTGACTTTGACAGTATGAGAAAGACTGTGGACCAGCAACTGTTTGGTTTTCCACCTTCTTCAAAATAGCATTTCCATTATAGAGTTCACTTGAAGGAGTGAATGAAAACGAGTGAGTGAATTCGGAGACTGAGTGCACTGGAAGGACTGCCGCTTTTGCATAGTTTGCAAATAATCATTTGAAACGGGCAGCTCCAGTAGTAAGATTAAAGGACTTATCTTGAACTCTGTCACGGAAATGATCAACCCTAATAGTAAATTTACAATTCATTTGTACCTGTGTTGTATTACGCTGTATTACGCTGTGGACGAGCGCTTCTAAAATAAATGAACGGATGATTCAGCTGCGGGCGCCATCTTCTGGCAAGACGCGGGAATTCATTTGGCCCAGTGCAGTGCAACTTTCACAGTGTATTATGGGGATTCACTAGCCGTTGAGTGTGCATCGGTTGTACACTCATTTTTGCAGTGCATCGTGGGATTGAATGAGTGCACTCGAGAACATCCACTATGGTTTCGAACACCACTTAAAATGGCTGTTCCCTCAAATAGTGCACTATTTGAGAGTATAGAGGGCGATTTCGGATACAGCCAATGTCATTTTAAAAATTATTTGTTAATAACAATGGCTTCTGGGTCTGGGCGCAGCACCGGATGTAAATATGTATCCTGAGGAAGAGCACAGGTATATACTTAACTTGTGATACCCTCACACTTTATAATGTGATAATGTAACTTTAGTAAGATAACGTTACTGCAGTCAAGCCAGCCGCGGCCAGAATTGAGAGAAAATATTAAAATGTCTCAAGAATTGTTTTTTGTTGTACTTCTGCTTTAATATCCCTATTATTTATTGGTGTCTTTGACAGTTGTGTGTAACTAGATTTTCCTTTAAAGATTTATTTCGGTCTCTCTCGCTCGCGCGCATTTTCGGTCTTGCTCGTGCGCATTTTTGGTCTCTCTCTGCATTCGCTTCTCTTTTGTCTAGTACGCCACCTCATAGTCCAGGGGGCCCAGAAACCATAGTGCCCCTGGCAGTGAGCCCCGGCACATCTATGCTTACTCTGGTAACTAATCAGAGGACTTTCCTCATACATTTTCAACATTATGGCAATAGTTTTAAACACTTCACTCATTCTTACTAATTCAAGCAATGATGCGACACAGTTTTTATATGTATCTCTGAAAGTTTCAATTGCATTTCAACTTTATCTGATAAAATGGCGTTCGTGAGCGCAGCACTACTTTGTTAACAGCCGTTTCTGGGGAAACCATCAGGCTTCATGTTTGAGGTTTTAAAAGCGCCTCTTACTGTCAGAGAATCAAATAGATTTTCAATTAGACATTCTTTTAATTTGTCTTTTAAATATATTTTTTTTAAATGTACATGCTGATTGATAACTAGGAGTAGAACGGAGTATACCTTATAGTTACCTACACAATGTGTGATTGACGTGAATAAAATCCTTCATCATAAATTTGAAAGGCTGTTTTCTCTGTTATTGTTATTGATAAACATAAAATGTACGCATCACTATTTTGCATCTATCATCAGTTGTTCAACAAATTGTTATAATTTATCACATTTTTGTTAAAAAAAATTAAAATTGTTTCAATATTAAGTAGCCTATTATAATAAATTTGTAAATTGTTATTATGAAATAATATTATATTAATGTATATTTAATGTATATATAGTGTATATTAAGAAAATGAATCATATGATGGATAAATAATAAGTATAGATTGATGTAAAGTATAGTTCTGGTACCCACCTCTCCTAAATATGTTTCTGATCTGCACAGCTGGATTTGCTTCACCTGAATGTCACACATCTCACTGGAGAACCATTTGAGCAGGCAATTCACTCTCCTCAACTTATAATTGAAGGGAAAAGATGGTCACCAAAAATCACTTTTGTACCAGGAAAAACCTGTTTAATGTTTTCAAGGCAGTCAGATAAATTAAATGGGTATTTCACCCAAAAATGTGAATTTAATTTACTCTTTCTTATTCCTAAGATTTATGATTTAATTTCTTCCATGAAACAAAAAAGAAAATGTTTTTTTTTGTCCACTGCAACGGAAAACAAATCAAGCTGTATTTTTTTAATTACCATTGACACTCATTATATATGGACAATAACTTTCTTCACAATTTATTTTGTAACATGGAAAAAAAGAGACACTGGTTTGGAACAACATATGTATCATGATTCACCAGGTTCTCCCGTCATACTGGTCATACACACACAAACACTCAATCAGTGCTCTCTCACAAGCTTTCTGTTGACCACCAGCCACTCATAAGCTCATTCTTCTATTCTTCTACAGTTTTTCACTTCTGAAAAGTGAAAATTGAATGCAAATTGTATTTCACCGTTCTGATTTGCAGTGAATAAATACCATTAAAAGATAATAAGGTATCACTGTTTATAACTGATTTTAAAGCTTACTAAACTTTTAATGATTTAGATATCTATATTTCTAAATACACAAGATTTACCCCTCTGTTTTACTTTTGGCCCCTCCTGTGCCCCCCAGTTGAAAAAATCATAGAATCACCCCTGTCCTCGCCCCTTCACAATACCTACTTGGGATCTGCCAACTGTTCTGAGGGCCCTGAAGGGCCCTTCCTTTGAGCCACTACAGTCTATCTACCTGCGATCCCTGCCGCTAAATACTGCTCTATTACTGGTGCTATAGCACCGGTTAAACTAATGGGTGATTTGCAGGTGTTCTCTGTGAGCACCACCTGCCTTCAATTGGGCCTAATGACTCCAAGGTCATCCTAAAGCCAAGGCATGGTTGTGTACCGAAGGTGTTCTCTACTCGGTTCAGAGCACGGGTCATTTCGCTGCCTGCGTTTCCTCCCTCAGAAGAGGATCAAGAGCTTAATTTACTCTGCTCCATTATGCCAAGTTCACATTGCACGATTTTAGCCCGATTTTTCACTCGCCGACAGGATTTGATAAATCGCCGACAAATGCCCAACATCGCAGGCAAATCAGTACTCATTCACGTGAGTGACAATCATGCAGTGTGAATTATCAAAGACGCGATCTGAGGGAATCACCGATGCATCGCCAACACCTGTGAAATATTTAGCATGCTAAATATCTGAAGCTGTCGGCGATTCACAATCCTGCTGTGTGAATAAGTTCTGACTGAAAAATACATCAGTGATGGCCTACAGCCAATGAGAGAGCAAGATACAGGGCAGCTGGAAGCTCGGGCGGACTTTTTTTTGTTTTGTTTTTTACAAATTAAGCGATTAGCCATTTACAAACAAGATGCATACATTTTGGCATTAGAATATACCGATCAGGTAGGCTATGTGTAATGCCATGTCAGCATGAAGACACACACGCAGAGAATTAAAAAACAGACAGTATTAATTAGTCCACATCCTCTGGTCACCTGACCTACGTCACTAACTCCTAAAAGCGCCTCATTGTCTGGATATAAAGCACCCAGCCCCCCACAGCACGCGCTTTTCTTCGTTCTGGGAAAGAACAAAGGAAATACTTTTCTGTTTCTCTTCTCACAGGGAACACCGAAACTTGCGTGTTCCTGTATGCAAAAAGACATTCATTTATTCCATCACTTTTAAAACAATGTACCACAAGAAACAATATATATTAATGTTGTACTCTGTCTTATATAAGCTTGCTGTGTAATGGAACCGATAGTATTTTCTTAACCTGTAACGTATTACTTTTTCCTGTAATGTTATGGATTTATATGGACGGTCGCAATATTGATAAATGATATGATAAATGGGTAAACATGTGATAACACGTTACATAAATATTTAAACTCTTATTTTTCGTCACATGTTTAAAATGGTATGTCAGCAGAGATTTCAAAGGAACCACGTGCTCCCAAACAAAGCCACCGAAGAAACACGAACTAACCCACGTTGGCATCCGAGACAAAGGATCGGACATTTCTGTGAAGCAACACGTGGAACGAATAAGATATCTGTTCTGCTTAACCAACGTAAAGCAAGTATTTCAAACTAAGTTTTTATCCTAACTGAACCTGTAATTGATCTGAATGCAGAAAAGGGTGACATCTCTTTCATGATGTTATGCGGCTGCAGTTATGAAATAGGGTGCTATCTTAACTCTTCTTTCAATGTTAACCCTAGAGCTCCGTATGTATGTGTGTGTGTTTTAATAGTTTAGATCATGTATGTTAGAATAGCAGTAAAATAAATAAACCTTGTTTCATTTTATAAAGCATTGTCTCTGGAGATGTGATTTGTCAAGTATTTTAACCTTATATTGCCATAAAAGAAAACGTTACCTCGCTCAAAAGTTGAGAGATTTATTAATCTCGTTTTATTTTTATCGTGGCGAGAAGAGAAGCGAGATTGATAAAGATATGCTGATGTTTATGGTCGCTGGACGAGTTTTTAACACGGTATAATCATAAGTTACAGATTAATATTACTTTAATCAAAGCAATATTGAATCTTTAATAAATTAATTCCCGGAGCTGAAATAATAGCTTCTTTTAATTATGCTACACTACATAACGATGAAGAAGGGGCTTGGGTTTTTCCTGTAAATAATATTCTTCTATAGGTTAAGGACAAAATATTTATTGCATTTAAATTTTTCATCACTTTGAGGGCTTTTATAGGCTATGAGAAATAAACTCATTATAAAATGCAGAACAAGTTGGTTTCACTTTTAAGTAGGCTACTTATCCACAAGTTTCCTACGCCCCATGAGGCATTGCGTCAAAAGTGGGAGTGTCTTCCGGTTCGAAGTAAACAAGCGGGACTGTCGGAGTTTCTCCCCGCCTGGAGAGCATCAGTACCGCAGATCATTTCATCTAGTTACCAGCTAACATAAACATGAATTACTTGTAAAATCATTTTAGCCCAAAACTCACATTCAGACTGCAGCGAGTGTTTTAAATAACTTCTGAGAAGTTATGTTTGAGATCCGATGTAGATTATGATGAACAAAGTAGAAATATGCGATGCAAAAGACAAGGCATGCATTATCATGGTAAACATAGTAAATATGAACGCTGAAAAATCAAACAAGTGATTTATTTATTTATTTACATATTTTATCTGTCAATAAGTCTCCTCTCTTTATACCCGAAGCAGGGACAGACTTACCCATTAGGCAAAAGTAGGCGACTGTCTTGGGCCCCCAAAAGCCAAGGGCCCCCTAAAGTGCTTTTCATATACGTGATGCACATTAAGCGTGGACACGCGAACGGTTGCTGTTTTCGGCATTTATTTCCATGACGACCGTCTCGCATGTCCTAGTTGAACGTGCTTCTTGTGTATCCTGCTTGTAGCAAATGTAAATATTGTGCATCTGAAGCTGACTACCTGCCGTACGAGCGTGGGGTCTCTCTTTCTCAGAGCGTGCACCTCCCTCTCCCTCTCATGAAATAATAAAAGTGTCTGTTAAATAATTTCAAATGAAAGAATCCATTATAACATGTACATGAAAAATGTAGAAACATTGGACTCAACTATGGGGCACCATTGAGCAGCAGCAAGCATCACGACAAAAAAGGAACCTCAAGTTTAATCTAGGTAAATGTGTGCAAATGTATAGAGCCCCATTCCTATATTTGCCTGGGGGCCCCGTTTCACTAAATCCGCCCCTGACCCGAAGTTCAAATATAGCTCCGATGTATGCCATAATAATTAATCTCGTTTTTGTTCAGGAGCTCCCTGTTTTTCTGACTGAAATTGTAACAATGTATTGGGACTAGAGAGAGTGCTAAAGCTACTCATGATCGTATTTTTGATGGAAAATAATAAGAAATGATCCTTCTTTGTGTGTAGTAGACCTAAACTGTCTGTGACTACAAATAAACAAAAACAGACGTGACTGAATAATAGGCTGTGTGTGTCTTTCTTTTGTGAAATATGGTAAATACCACTTTATTTCTGTGTGACTAGTTATCAATCCTGACACAAACTAATTAATCAATGTAGCACTTATTATTGTAAAACTGGTAAAACGCTTTGGTTTAAAAAATTTAAGAAAACAACATTAATCACGTTCGTTTTGTGATCTCGCTAGTTCCAGTGATTTATTTCTGATAACTTCTCTTTGTTGGTGAAATGATGGGGTTGTGTGTCGTTGTTCAGCGAGGTGTGTAAAGGGCGGGTTTTAGTGAAGCGCAGCAGAGCTTCTGGCCTGACGGTGGAAACGCAGCGTGATTTTGGGCTCGGTGGTACAGATCTGAGGCTATTAGCCACTGGCCCAACTGTGGAAAAGACCCCAAAAACACTTAGCCTCAAAAAATACCATTGGTATACTACTTCCGCCTTCTCACTGGAAGTTTTAACCACATTCTTTTTTACAGTTGTGCCCCCCGGAAAGTTGTGGATAGATTTGTGTAGATAAAAATTTCCCAGCAGAAGAATGTTTGTTAACAAATCATCTGTGTTAATTATTGTGTGTTTTGGGAGGACTTATAGACCCTAATATCAGCGTGATCTTGCGTTATTTCTTTATCACTTCTCGTGTGCGTTTAGCTCTAATTTGTGGACCAGACAGTGTTGTCGGCGATTCTTCCTATTTTAAAGTCATGCAGTGTGAAACCTCCTGTCGCCGATCCATCGTACTATGTGAAAACAGCAGCGATTGAATGATACCCCAGATAGTCGTGCAGTGTGAAAACAGCAGTGATCCGATGACTTTAAAAATCGTGCAGAGTGAACTCTGCATTAGGGCTCTGAAAATCTACCTGGAGCGTTCTACCCTCTTTAGGCAGTCGGAACAGCTCTTTGTTTGCTTTGGTAACCGCATCAAAGGGCATCCGGTCACGAAGCATAGACTTTTAAGGTGGATGGTTGACGCTATTACGCTAGCTTCTTCTGCTGCCGAGCCATTGGTTCGTCTTTAAAGCACTGCACGAACCAATGGCTGTGAAGTAACATTGCGTTATTGAAAAAGTCTTCAGTTATCTGAGAAAAAGGAGCTTTCCCCCATATACGTCTTGAATAAAAGACACAGTATTCATTCCCGTATCTCAGGGAACCAAGGTTATGATAGTAACCGAGTACGTTTACATTTCCAAACATTCATTGTGCCATTAATTGTAGTAAACTAGTGAGGTTTTTGTTTGCACAACAATCAGTGCTCAACACCGAGATCTGATCTCATTATCATCCAGTCTGTCTGGAATGACATGAAGAAACTGAGACAGACTAAATCCAAAGAGATTTGTCATGACTTGTTGAAATTGGTATGCAATTAGTAAAAAATTATACAGTAAACCAACCTGAAAATCAATCCAATGGTACTTCGGGAGATGCAGAACAAGAATCTGGTGGAGTTTGCAAAAAACAATTTGATTTGATCTTTTTATGATTTTTTTAAATATGTAATACATTGAAGTAATAAATAGCATTTGTCTTGATTTTAGCATGCAATTATAAAAAAAAATGTGCAGTAAAACAACATGAAAATCACCTCTGTCGTAATTGGGAGATGCAGAACAAGAATCTGGTGGAGTTTGCAGAAAACAATTTGATTTGATCTTTTTATGATTTATTTTAAAATATGTCTATATAACAATGTAAATAGTATTTGTCATGATTTTAGCATGCAATTATTAAAAAATTATGCAGTAAAACAACATGAAAATCACCTCAGTTATACTTGGGGAGATGCCGAACAAGAATCTGGTGGAGTTTGCAGAAAACAAATAGATTTTATATTCTTAGGAATTTTTTAAATGTCTGTATAAATAAATACCATTGAACAAGAAGTTGTTTTTTAATCTGCCTATTATTCTCGATTAACTGTCTGTGGTTTTAGTTTGATAAGCGATCACTCTTGAAAAAAAAAAGATTTGCAAAGGTTTGAGAGGGGGCTCGCTGCAGAGCCAAATGGAGCGAGGCTGGAGCTCTAGCTCCTCCTCGCTGGATCTAGTGGGCGGGGCTTGAGGCATAATTTTTCCAGATGCACCGCCGCGCAGACAGAGTCCATTCAAACTAATGTACAACCTGTATTGCATGGTAAGAAAACTGTACTTTAAGGATAACCCGAACTTTGAGATGTATAAAAAATCTAAATCTTTCATTTATGAATCAATCCTTCACTGAGGATTTTTTTTTTTTCGTAGCTTAACTATCGAAAGCTAATAAATAAGTGCTAGAATTCTTCAAAACCCCATGCTAACTTACATTTAATCATGTTTAGTATTTTTATTTAATCATAGTTTTTATTTATTTTATTTCAGTATTTGTTTAACCTGAACAGATGCATCAGACAATACTTTTGCGAGGACAGGATCCCCTGCTGTCTATCGAGAGATGCAGTGTGCTGCCAAACATACAATTTTGCCTTCTGTAAATCGGCTTATAACCATTTACATGAGCTCCGAAATCATGTAGCTAATCACATGCGAAATGCAGTTCAAGAAGAAGGTAACGTAAGGTAAAACCTCAGGTGCATAGGTGATGCACTGTATTAAACATGTAAACAAGAAAATTGTGCTGATTTATTCTTTCTACGTTTTAGAATTTATCATCATCAGTAGTCTAAAGTGCAGGCAATCATCACATTTACACTGCTTTTACTGTGCATCAACAAAAAATAGATATGAAAGTCTTATCACACATTTTAAAATGTGTAAAAATTCAGCATCTGGACAATCTCCAGCATCAGCAGCACCACCTCCATCCCCAGCATCAGCAGCACCATCTACATCCCCAGCATCAGCAGCACCACCCCCTCAATCCCCAGCATCAGCAGCACCACCTCCATCCCCAGCGTAAGCAGCACCACCTCCATCCCCAGCATCAGCAGCACCACCACCTCCATCAGCAGCACCACCACCTCCATCCCCTGCATCAGCAGCAATACAATCCAGTGAGTGACAGAAAACTAAATAAAAAGCAATAATACATCTGAATTTAACAGTATGGATCTGCTTTATCTTGGGGAATATTTTATGATACTTCATGTTTTCTACTGCTCCCGTTTTCACATCAGGAGTTCAGATCAAGAAATAGTTTTTTTTACTTGTGATTGTGTGTACAATAGTTTTCTAATTTTCTTTAGCTATAAACAAGCTTTACTAAAACCATAAAAAATGAATTTACAGATATGGATCTTCCTAGACCATCTGACTTAGTTCAAGGAGTAACGACAAGCCGAACAGATGAACATGCAGGCAGGAGGATATGGGATGTTGACTATCTCCCAGCACAACAGAATTTGGTAATTTATTCATATTTCAATGATTGTCGTAAATATTGCTATCTGGATTACTTTTCATATTTGTATGTTTTACTAAGTTACATTACAATGTTTATTTCATTTTATCAGCTGGCTTATGTCTTGGATAAAGCAAAAGATCCATTGAAGATTTACTTCAGCTGAGCCCAACCCAAATATTAAAGAGAAGTAACTTTTGGCCTTTGATTTAGAGGCAACAGTAAATATCTATTCATGGCATTATTTAGCTGTTAACATTGGGTTGATATGAATGCAACTTTACTAAGATTCTTCCATAATTTTTTTACCAGATTGGCAATCAGTGCTTTCAGCTCATAGCTTGCAGCTTCACAGGTCAGTTTGATAGCTTTTGTTGTGTTTAGTAATTCAGGGGTTATGAAAATTAAAGCAATGCATGCCTGTTACGTGCCTGATGTTAAAAAGGGATGATACCGTAACATTTATGTGAGACAACTGTTACTGGGTGTGGTACAAATCAAAGAAGATACCGAGAAGTGATATTTTAATTCACAAAAGTCTTTACTAGTTGCCTTGACGAAAAATATAAATAGTTACATAAACGAGAAAATATAGAATCCAGCACGACAAAAGAAATAGGAGTGTCACCCAAATTAAAGAAATGAACAAAACAAAACAATCCTTATACTAACCTCTAAACTGACTAACAAAAGAAATATGAAAATAAAACCGAAATCTTGGCGATATCGACACCTAACTAAACTCATATAATCAACAAACAAAAGTAAAGTATAAACTAACCCGATGCACCAACATGCACTTAACTTTGAACTTGACATAGTAAGACTGAAACTCCAATACGGGCATCAGCGTTATCTTCAACACAGAATTCGATACAAGTCAATAGACAAGGAACAGATCTATCATATCGCACAACACAAAGCATGACTCATGAGACAAGATACATTAAGCATCGGTAGACTATTGGTGTCGAACACAAACTGCTGACCGTGTTGGAGCACAGGGTACGCTGGCAAGGCGCACACACACACAATCAACTCGCGTCCTCAAATACAGCTGGCACGCCAGCTGATTGGCAGACATCATGACGTCAGAATGATGATTGGCAGTCGAGTCAGCCAATAAACACCGACCTAGAAGCGGAGCAAAAAGGAACACCGAAAGACAGGAGAGCGAGAAACAGAACAATATACAGATAACACACGCGGAACGTAACACTCTCCCCCTTAAGACAAAACTATATGGATCAAAGAAACATATAGTTTTAACAATTCTTACTCCAATCTTCTTTTCTAAGCTCTTGACAGAGCATCAGCCATTACGTTTTCTGAACCTTTCTTGTGTTCGATCATCAGATGGTAACCTTGGACAACCAGAGACCAGCGCATCAGCCGCTGATTCTGGTTATACATACGAGACAGAAATACTAAAGGGTTGTGATCAGTAAATACCATAATTGGCAAATTGCTTGAACTCAAATATACATCAAAATACTGCAATGCCAACAGTAAGGCTAAAGTTTCCTTCTCAATAATAGAGTGATTCAACTGACTTTTGTTAAACTTACGTGAGAAGTAACATACAGGATGATCAATCCCGTAGATGTCTTCTTGAATAAGTACTGCGCCCGCGCCAACAAAGCTTGCATCAATCTCTAACTTGAACGCTTTGTCATACGCTGGTGCGGCAAGCACAGGAACACTACATAATAAAGCCTTAACATTCTCGAAAGCATTCTGACTTTCATCAGACCACAAAAACGCACGTAATGGACTGATGAGTGACGTCAATGGACTAAAAACGGTAGAGAAGTTCTTACAAAAATTCCGGTAATAACCAGCCATCCCTAAGAATCTGCGCAGTTCTTTCCACGAAGTAGGGACCGGAAACTCTGCAATAGCGCTTACTTTAGCCTCTATAGGTCTCACTTGCCCTTGACCCACTTCTCTGCCCAAATACGTGATTGTGGCTTGGCCGAAGTCACATTTGGCAAGATTCAACGTTAAAGAAGCATTCTCGAGGCGCTTAAACACTTCATGAAGTGTTGAAACATGTTCTGACCAATCAGTAGAATAAATGACTGGGTCATCTAGATAAGCGTTACAGTTAGGAACTCCTGTAAGTACGAGATTAATCAGTCTTTGAAATGTAGCCGGCGCGTTGCGCATACCAAATGCCATTACGCAATACTGCATGAAATCGTCTGGGGTTACAAATGCAGAAATATCTGAGGCGCGGCTTGTTAAAGGCACTTGCCAGTAGCCTTTTAACAAGTCCAGTTTACTGACAAATCTTGCTGGTCCAAGTGTGTCCACGCAATCCTCCATGCGCGGTAACGGAAAACAGTCGGGAACGGTCAGTGCATTTATTTTTCGATAGTCTGTACAGAATCTAGCGGATCCATCACCCTTTGCTACAAGCAAACATGGAGAACTCCACGGACTACAACTACCCCATTTTCGAGTAAATACTCCACCTCGGTTTTCATCACAGCGCGTTTCAGAGCGTTAACTCGATAAGCATGCTGTTTCACTGGGATAGCGTTACCGACATCGATGTCGTGTTTAAGTATAGTGGTACAAGAAGGAACATCGTGAAAAAGCGAATGGAAAGAACTAATCAACTCTTTAATATCACGTCTCTGGGGATCAGTCAAATGAGATAAGTGAGAATTTAAGTCTGCTAAAATCTCAGAGTTCTTAAACCTAGCACACTGTTGGTACGCGTGTCTAATGATTACTCCGTCATCCTCACTCTCAGGAGTAATATCACAAACCAGTGCAGAAACCGGTACATTAGTGACTCCAGGTCGCTTAACCTTTGCAACATTCTTCAATGATGGCTCTCGAGTATGAAACGCCTTCAGCATATTCACATGACACACACGAGATTTCTTTCGACGATCAGGAGTGCGAATTACATAATCGGTATTACTCAATTTTTTTCAACACTTCATATGGTCCAGAAAAACGTGCCGAAAGAGCAGAACCAACAACTGGCAATAAAACCAGCACTTGAGCACCTTCTTTAAAATCACGCAGAACAGATTTACAATCAAAGTGACACTTCATTGTGAACTGTGCATTCATCAATGCTTCTTTTGCCGCTGAACAAGCCTGGTGCAGTCGTTCGCGAAATTTGCTGACATAATCCAGTACGTTCGTTTTGACACTTGTCTCCACAGATAACATGTCCTCCTTGAGCATCTTAAGTGGACCTCTCACAGAATGACCAAAGACCAGATCAGCAGGGCTAAATCCTATACTATCCTGTACTGCTTCCCTAACAGCAAACAAGACTAAAGGTGTACCCTCATCCCAATCCTTACCCGTGTCCATACAATATTTACGAAGCATAGCCTTTAATGTTTGATGGAACCTTTCTAAAGCTCCTTGGCTTTCTGGATGATACACACTCGAAATCCTGTGAGAAATTTTCAAGGCTTTTAATACTTGAGCAAAAAGATTTGACATAAAATTCGTACCTCGGTCAGTCTGTATAACAGTGGGCAGTCCAAACAGTGAGAAGAATTTCACCAGCGCTTTAATTATTACCGGCGCCGTGATTTTCCTCAGTGGAATCGCTTCGGGAAAACGCGTCGCTGCGCACATCATTGTCAATAAATATTGATTACCAGCTTTTGTTTTGGGCAAGGGACCCACACAATCAACAAAAACATGCTCGAAAGGTTCCCCCAGAACCGGTATAGGAACCAATGGAGCGTGCGGAATAGTCTGGTTTGGCTTACCCGAAATTTGACAGGTCTGACACGTTCTGCAGTACTTCGCCACATCAGTTTTTAATCGAGGCCAGAAGAAATGTTTCAATATTCGGTGGTATGTTTTCTTAGTACCCAGATGCCCGGACAAATCATGGTCGTGAGCCAAAGAGAGTACCGTTTGTCTGTAACATGCGGGAACGACAATCTGGTTTAACACATTCCAATCGGAGTCATTCGAATCGTCAGGACACCATCTACGCATTAAAACTCCATCCTCCATGCAAAAAGCAGTCTTTCGCCCCTGTGCAACCTCTGTAGAAACAACAGAAGAAATACATCTATGCAAAGTGAAATCATCTTGTTGAGCATCCATAAGGTTTTCACGGGTTACATGCAATTTCAAGTTGTTTAAACTTGAAAGAACGGATTTTCCTTCAGGAGGATCATCAACTATCAACACATCATTCGCAAACGTAGGGGCCATGAAAGTTGAACGCAAGTCATCTGCATCAGCAAATTTGCGAGCTTGGGCCCGTGTGATAGCGCAGACAGAGAAAACTTCAGGGAACTCTTCTGACAGTTCATCGGATGCCGACAAATCAGGTTTATCACAAACCTCTAACAAAGGCATAACCCTCCCACCAGCTATGTCATTACCCAGAATGAAGTTCACGCCTCGCACAGGTAAATTATCACGCACTCCAACAAGTCTGATTTTAGATAAAACTGATGCAGAGGAACTTTTACTGTACCCATTTCGATACCTCGGACCAACACATGACTACCACAGAAGGTTTTCTCAGGTCCAGGCAACGCATCAGTCATTATGAAGGACTGCTGGGCGCCAGTGTCACGAAGCATGGTCACTTTTACCTGATTTGTAAGCTTATCATCAACAGATACCAACCCTTCTGTCAGAAAAGGTTGATAACTGGCGTCAAGTTTTTCACAGCTCTCCGCATCAATGATATCAACAGTTTTCACAAAGGCAACATTCTTAGTACCGGTGCCTTGTTGCTTGCGTTTTAAGGCAAGACAATCAGCAATAACATGTCCAGATTTACGACAATAAAAACATTCCCTATCCTCTCTAATTTTTGTAGCGTTACTTTTCAAGCGGGACTGATCTTTCGAAGTAGACGAAACAGGCAAAACTCTCTCAGTACGAGCCGGAGTAAAAACGTTTTTATGAGTCAACGTAAACTCGTCAGCACAGACCGAAGCCTGAGACAAAGAAGTTACCTTTTGCTCATTGAGGTAAACCACAATGCGATCAGGGATACAACTCTTAAATTCCTCCAAGAGGATTAATTCACGCAATGCCTGAAAATCTGACACCTTATTCGATGTGCACCACTTGTCGAACAATATACATTTTTCTCTAGCGAATTCTACGAAAGTCTGGCCTGGATTTTTCCTATGGTTCCTGAAACGTTGCCTATACGCTTCAGATACGAATTCATATGCTCGCAAAATTGCCGCTTTAACAACATCATAATCCAAACTGTCTTCCAAAGACAGAGCAGCACATACTTCTTGAGCCTTTCCAGTTAACCTAAATTGCAAAAGCAGGGACCGTTGTAGAGCAGAGGCAATCCGTTCGAATGCATTAAAATAAGAATCAACCTCGGCTTCTCTAAATTGAGGTACAAGAGATATGTGTTTACTCACATCAAACGTATGCCCGGATGATCCAGAGTCAGTCGGAGGTGCAGCATTCTGTGCAGGTTGCACGGGTGGAACCGGTGCGTTTCTGGCTGCATTCAGTTCCAGCTCTCGCAACTTGATTTGCGTATCCGCCTCGATTTCCAGCCAGCGGATTTCAAGTCGCAGTTCCCTTTCGGCGTGACTCTCCGCTAATCTCTCGCGTTCTTCACTCTGAAGTCTCGCAAGACGCAGTTTGAGGCGAACCTCACCTCCAGACTCAGCCGGAGAAAAAGGTTTGAAGGGCGGAAGAGCAGCTTTGGCTTCGGAACCCTCCGCCGCAGCAGCTCCACTCGCTTCCCCCTTACCTAACCCAGAAGAGCGAGTGTCAACGCCAGGTGAACTATCAGCCACAACCAGCACCCCTTGTTCCCCTAAATGCTGCACAACGACTCTCTTAATATCTCGTTTTAACTGCTGTCTAGAGACTGAAATTTGGAAATACTCAGCAACTCTCAACAAATCCTCCTTTCTGCACGCATCTAATTGTTCGACAGTTGGTGCACTAACAAAACTTTCTAAATTAAGATCAGCCATAACGATTGCGTTCGACACATTTACTAAACAGCCTCCAACTTACCATTCAAACAATACTCTGTTCAGGGTTGATCCGTCATCACACCAGCAACAATGTCTCACATATCATCCCAACAAAGGACTGATCGTGAAATCCCACTGCTGCCACCAATAAATGTTACGTGCCTGATGTTAAAAAGGGATGATACCGTAACATTTATGTGAGACAACTGTTACTGGGTGTGGTGCAGATCAAAGAAGATACCGAGAAGTGATATTTTAATTCACAAAAGTCTTTACTAGTTGCGTTGACGAAAAATATAAATAGTTACAAAAACTAGAAAATATAGAATCCAGCACGACAAAAGAAATAGGAGTGTCACCCAAATTAAAGAAATGAACAAAACAAAACAATCCTTATACTAACCTCTAAACTGACTAACAAAAAGAAATATGAAAATTAAACCGAAATCTTCGGCGTATACGACGCCTAACTAAACTCATATAATCAACAAACAAAAGTACAAGGGCGGCGTCACACTCAAACCTAATCTAACAAAGTATAAACTAACCCGATGCACCAACATGCACTTAACTTTGAACTTGACATAGTAAGACTGAAACTCCAATACGGGCATCAGCGTTATCTTCAACACAGAATTCGATACAAGTCAATAGACAAGGAACAGATCTATAAATAGATCATATCGCACAACACAAAGCATGACTCATGAGACAAGATACATTAAGCATCGATAGACTATTGGTGTCGAACACAAACTGCTGACCGTGTTGGAGCACAGGGTACGCTGGCAAGGCGCACACACACACAATCAACTCGCGTCCTCAAATACAGCTGGCACGCCAGCTGATTGGCAGACATCATGACGTCAGAATGATGATTGGCAGTCGAGTCGGCCAATAAACACCGACCTAGAAGCGGAGGCAAAAAGGAACACCGAAAGACAGGAGAGCGAGAAACAGAACAATATACACGTAACACACGCGGAACGTAACAATGCCTAAAAACATTGTAATGTTTGTCACTTCACACTGTCAAGTCCAACAACTAGTCACCCAGGAACAAGAACTATCAAATCCAGATGACATTGAAGTCACTCCACCTGAGTCAGATATCATGGAGATCACCCCAACACCAGGAATCTATGTATGTAGCGGGAATGTTTACGTATTG
This sequence comes from Gymnocypris eckloni scoliostomus, assembly GCA_027564155.1. Lineage (NCBI taxonomy): Eukaryota > Metazoa > Chordata > Actinopteri > Cypriniformes > Cyprinidae > Gymnocypris > Gymnocypris eckloni. The sequence continues at coordinate 8,260,341 of CM050436.1, read as the reverse complement.
CTTGACTTATGTATTTACCTTTCCTGTTTCATAAAGGTGTTTATGAGCAGCACTTCATTAATTACATTATTATTGGAATTCTTATATTGCACACAGGATTCAGCGATGATGGTAAACAGGTAAACAAGTTACCCACTGGTAAACAGCGAGTAAACAGCTTTAAGTTCCTCGGCATTCATATCACTAGGAATTCACATGGTCCGCTCACACAGATGCAGGGCTGAAGAAGACACATCAGCACCTCTTCTTCCTGAGACGGCTGAGGAAGTTTGGAATGAGCCCCAGCATCCTCAGAACATTCTACACCTGAACTGTGGAGAGCATCCTGACCGGCTGCATCACCGCCTGGTTTGGAAACGACACCGCTGGCAACCGCAAAGCTCTGCAAAGGATCGTGCGAACTGCCCGCCACATTGTTGGAGGTGAGCTTCCTCCAGGACATCTACACCAGGCGGTGTATAAGGAAAGCCTGGAGGATCATCAAGGACTCCAGCCACCCGTCCCACAGACTGCTCTCTCTGCTGCCCTCAGGAAGATGCCTCCGCAGCATCCGATCCCGCACTAGCTGACTGAGAGATAGCTTTTTCCCTCAGGCTATCAAGCTAATGAACAATCAGAAATAATACACCATACAGCACACTCCCACTTTACAGTATGCCATGCACTGCACTTTAACACATTTCAACTGGACTACATGCACACACTGCACTAATACAACAACGTATCTGCTACCTCTGGATACCATCCAATGTACATCCATGACACTGCATATCTGGCTTATGTACAATATGTTGCACCTTTGCATATTATTGTGTGTATATATGTGTACATAATGTAGAATGTGTACATACGGTGTATAACATGTATTAATAACTGTATGTCTAATAGTGCACTGTGTGTACTGAGTATATGTATGTGTATATTGCACATTGTCATCTGTATAACAGAAAAGGGGAAAAACGTGGACAAAAAGTGGGTGGAGGAGAACCAACACCACTTTGCTGGAATGATTGAACTGCCAAAGATCTTTAGAATGAATGGAGGATGATGCCTTGTTGGCTATCAGGATACGAGACTCATTCATAAACACCATGTTTTATGAAGGTGAAAGGGATGAAGAACAAATTCGGGCTTCCTTCCTTTTCACTTTTCAGAGAATAGAGGGCATGGAATTGTTCTTGCAGGAAATTCGAGACAAAATAGATCCCGTACTAGCCGACTGAGGGATAGCTTTTTCACTTAGGCTATAAGGCTAATGAACAGTCAATGGTCGTGAGGGTTGAGTCTTGTTTACACAACCCTCACTTGTGAATCTATCAATGGGGTACTATGATTGCAAATATTGATTTTTGTTTTGTAAAATAAAAGAGGTGTAAGAAAGTATGAGAAGTGTTGTTCTTTAAATATCTTTACATTTGTTATTTTTATAACTTCTTATTATAATATTTTATCTAAATGTATGATTTATTGTATGATTAGATGCACATTTTGCAAATTTAGGTTAATAGAAACAAATAAATCCAGCACAAACTTGTAGGAAAGTGGAGTATGTGACTATTAAATGACGTATCCTTACAAACATTGTTGGAGTGGATACGTCACTAATCTCAGAGCACATTTGTTATCTTGTTTTTCCTCTAGTGTGAAAGTCACATGGCTGGTTTACTGGACTACTGGACTGGTTACTTATTTACATTAAAAAAATAGCATAATGCATAGCCAGAGGTGGAAAGAGTACGAAAATATTCTACTCAAGTAAAAGTACCATTACATTAGTGAAAATTTACTTAAGTACAAGTAAAAGTACAGTCTAAAAAGCTACTCAAGTAAAAGTAAAAAGTAGCTCATTTAAAATTTACTCAGAGTAAAAATGACTTAGTTATATTTTTACAGTGGGAGGGATGAAAAAATGAGATAGGCCAAGGGTGTCAAACTCAGTTTCCGGAGGGCCACAGCCCTACACAGTATAGATGTAACCCTAATTAAACACATCTGATCCAGCTAATCTAATCATTTAGGCTTATTTGAAAACTACATGGCATGTGTGTTGGAGCAGGGTTGGAACTAAACTCTGCAGGGCTGTGGCCTTCCAGTATCCCCTGGGATAGGCCTATACATCTCAAACTAGTTGTTTTTAATTAAAGGAATCAGTTATTTAGAATAATAAGACATTTGGGCTGTTACCAGGCAAATTAAATCAGTATCAACAAAATGTATCTTTGCAATGCAGAGGAAACAGAAGCTTCATCTGAAGTGGCATTTAGATGTAGCCTATTTGCACACTATTTAAAGCAGGACATGAATGCATTTAGCCTGTAGTTACAAATGCAGAAATAATGTTTTAATATATAAGATATAACATGTTGAATACTCATTTGAAATTATAAATTATAATAAAAAAATGAAAAGATACTTTACATGTGAAATTACAACTGCCAGTAGGTATCACCAAGTCACCGTTAATAAGTGAGTAACTGTGATTGAACCGAATCATTTAAACAATTTATTCATTGGTTGTAACAAAACACCATCATGCGCTCAGAGATGCAAAATTGTTTATGGTGGCTGTGTTTGGAATAATTTGTGTTGTCGAAATAGACCAAAAACAGGCAATATGGTGTCTATAACGCAAGTCTCTTAATTTATTTATTGTATATTGAACTGTTGTTAAAAAATATATATATTATATGTAATCATGCTGATTTTTTTTATTTACTATTGATTTACTACAAACCCGATTCCAAAAAAGTTGGGACACTGTACAAATTGTGAATAAAAAAGGAATGCAATAATTTACAAATCTCATAAACTTATATTTTATTCACAATAGAATATAGATAACATATCAAATGTTGAAAGTGAAACATTTTGAATTGTCATGCCAAATATTGGCTCATTTTGGATTTCATGAGAGCTACACATTCCAAAAAAGTTTGGACAGGTAGCAATAAGAGGCCGGAAAAGTTAAATGTACATATAAGGAACAGCTGGAGGACCAATTTGCAACTTATTAGGTCAATTGACAACATGATTGGGTATAAAAAGAGCCTCTCAGAGTGGCAGTGTCTCTCAGAAGTCAAGATGGGAAGAGGATCACCAATTCCCCCAATGCTGCGACGAAAAATAGTGGAGCAATATCAGAAAGGAGTTTCTCAGAGAAAAATTGCAAAGAGTTTGAAGTTATCATCATCTACAGTGCATAATATCATCCAAAGATTCAGAGAATCTGGAACAATCTCTGTGCGTAAGGGTCAAGGCCGGAAAACCATACTGGATGCCCGTGATCTTCGGGCCCTTAGACGGCACTGCATCACATGCAGGAATGCTACTTTAATGGAAATCACAACATGGGCTCAGGAATACTTCCAGAAAACATTGTCGGTGAACACAATCCATCGTGCCATTCGCCGTTGCTGGCTAAAACTCTATAGGTCAAAAAAGAAGCCATATCTAAACATGATCCAGAAGCGCAGGTGTTTTCTCTGGGCCAAGGCTCATTTAAAATGGACTGTGGCAAAGTGGAAAACTGTTCTGTGGTCAGATGAATCAAAATTTGAAGTTCTTTTGGAAAACTGGGACGCCATGTCATCCGGACTAAAGAGGACAAGGACAAATTGTTATCGGCTCAGTTCAGAAGCCTGCATCTCTGATGGTATGGGGTTGCATGAGTGCGTGTGGCATGGGCAGCTTACACATCTGGAAAGGCACCATCAATGCTGAAAGGTATATCCAAGTTCTAGAACAACATATGCTCCCATCCAGACATCGTCTCTTTCAGGGAAGACCTTGCATTTTCCAACATGACAATGCCAGACCACATACTGCATCAATTACAACATCATGGCTGCGTGAAGAAGGATCGGGTACTGAAATGGCCAGCCTGCCCAGATCTTTCACCCATAGAAAACATTTGGCGCATCATAAAGAGGAAGATGCGACAAAGAAGACCTAAGACAGTTGAGCAACTAGAAGCCTGTATTAGACAAGAATGGGACAACATTCCTATTCCTAAACTTGAGCAACTTGTCTCCTCAGTCCCCAGACGTTTGCAGACTGTTATAAAAAGAAGAGGGGATGCCACACAGTGGTAAACATGGCCTTGTCCCAACTTTTTTGAGATGTGTTGATGCCATGAAATTTAAAATCAACTTATTTTTCCCTTAAAATTATACATTTTCTCAGTTTAAACATTTGATATGTCATCTATGTTGTATTCTGAATAAAATATTGAAATTTGAAACTTCCACATCATTGCATTCTGTTTTTATTCACAATTTGTACAGTGTCCCAACTTTTTTGGAATCGGGTTTGTATATGAAATGATATAAATATATACATTTTCTGCCCCTATATCTTGAATTTTGTGATCATTCTAAATGCATTTTAATAGACTGAATCATGCAGTGAAAGAACGCACACTACATGCTCGCGCACACACTAGTCTAATCTACCAGTCTAGTAGACCTTTTGCTAAACTGTTAAAGCTTCATTTTAACCACCAATGCAACGATGCCAGTATTTACCTTACCTCTATATGCTTGCGAAGGGTTGATGTCGATATATTATAAGCTGCTAGTTTGGTCTCACTGGGTAAACACAGCTTACACTGCATACTAGAGCATGAATATATGGCCAGGGGTTCACTTAATTTCCTTCAAGTTCAACTTCAGCAGAATACGATGGGGTTTGGTTTTCAGCTGGGTCTGCACCATAACGCCTGGCTTGTCCGTCTGCATATTTCTTCTGATTTTAACACCAATATGTTCTCCTGCCAATTATTTACTGCAGTAGTTTCCAGGGAGCAATTTTTTTTTACTCAGTAATGAATGTGTTTTAAAATGTAGTGAAGTATAATACTTCAAACTAAATATACTTGAGTAAAAGTAAAATTACAGATTAAAAAATTTACTTTAAAAAGTAGAAGTACACAAAAAAGCTACTCAATTACAGTAATGCGAGTAAATGTAATTAATTACTTTCCACCTCTATGCATAGCCTATCACATGAAGGCTGAGACTATCTAAAATTACAGTCAATATTCCATTTAAATTTAAAATATAATTTAAAAAATTACAACTAGCCTGTTGGAGTTTATGCATTCACATGTATATACAAAAATGGGCAGATTAAGGTTCCTAGTAGAACGTTATTATTTAGCCTATTATTATAATTACTATTATCATTATTTATTACATTAATTAATCAGATTATTTAGTTCATAAATAACCCACACGTTGATGGGGTGGCCAAAAATTTAAGAGGGGTGCACAGAGTAAGCTTTCACATTGTCTAACTCTAGTTACTAATTTACATAATCAGCAGCTCAAAAGTGAGGAAACTATTCATCCTGGATAAAATAATATGAAAAGGTGTTAGAAGCACACACATATAGTTTGAGCATTTTATATAAGTATTTACAGTGGGAGAATCATATGTTATTTGTTGACAAAGCATTATTTTAAACAAAGTATTTACGTAATGCCGTTTGTCACAGAAATTATACTGACCATGCTGAAAATAATCATAATCATGACAAGTATTAGAGAAAAATAAGCCAATAATACCTATGCCAGCATTTTGCTATACGGGGAGGCTGCAGACCTGGAGCAGGCAGATCTACGGCCCAGGCAGTTTTACGCCCCTGTTGTTACTAATGCATCCAGTAGGGGGAGGCTGTACAGTATGAGCCATCAGAACAGAAGTGACACAATTAAGGGCTATGTTAAATAGTCGCTAAATATATGATTAGATAAACAAATGATTAGGTAAGAGTCGATATCAATTAATTTGAATTATGTTAATAGATAGGTCTATAAATGTACTTATTGGCGGTCAGGTAGATGTAAGTCGTAACATTTGCATGTAACAGTATGCTATTTGTTTTCTTTGTTTTGTTAAAGAGCTTATAATTTTGTGCTTGCTATTTTGATTGTTATCTCTTGCTAATTGGAAATGCTTGCATGAATCTCGTCTATAAAGAGGTTTAAGCACATGTGTAAATCTTTTTCACATTATTTTATATCAGCTGTAGTTTATTTGAGAGATTAGTTTTGATTTTTGGGGTGATTTTACTTTTAGTTTTCTCCAAAATTATACAGTAAAATGACTTGAAAATTAATAGAGTGATAGTCAGAGTCAGTCAGAATACATTAAAAGAATGAGCTAACCTATAAAGGAATTTTTTTATGAGTGTTTGAATATACGGAAATAATCAAAGTGCATGAGTGTTTGGGGTGATGTGGCCTTTAATTTTCTCTGAAACTGTCCAGTGAAATTACTTGAAAATGAATATATTGATAGTCAGGAAGAAATATTAATTGACAGAATGAGCTAACCTATAAAGAAAAGCTTTTTATGAGTGTTTAAAAATAATAATATATATATATATATATATATATATATATAATACATTTAGATTAAAATAAAAAATAACAATGAATAAAGAACATTGATATTAACATTTATTAACATTAATATGATAATTAATGTAGAATACAAACGTTTATGTACAAAAACTATGTATTTGCAAACATTAAAATAAACGTAAAAAGCAAAAGTGTAAAAGCTAGACTAACAGACTCTTTACATCTATTTAGACCGCTCTCAGCACCCGTACCGTAAGTGCACGTTTACGCACAAAAAAGTGCGGCTGGCTTGACCGTGCATTTCAAAGTGCGGCTGGCTTGACAGCAGTCTTCGACTGCATTAGTAAACTTAATTAGCATCACATGGTAATGCACTGCTAGGTGGTTGTCCTGCATCTTCAATAAACAAGCTACAGGTAGTACAAAATGCTGCGGCTAGAGTCCTTACCAGGTCAAGAAAATATGATCATATTTCTCCAATTTTACAGTCTCTGCACTGGCTACCTATTAAGTTTCGTATCAGTTACAAAATATTATTACTTGCCAATAAGGCCCTAAATGATTTAGCTCCTGCGTACCTAACTAATCTTCTATCACGCTACAATCCAACCCGCTCCCTAAGGTTGCAAAACTCTGGACTCTTGGTAGTACCTAGGATAGCAAAGTCCACTAAAGGAGGTAGAACTTTTTCATATCTGGCTCCTAAACCCTGGAATAGCCTTCCTGATAACGTTCGGGGTTCAGACACACTGTTCAGACTGTTTAAATCTAGATTAAAAGACACATCTCTTTAGCCAAGCATTCATATAATGCATCTCACAATCTTGTACTGCCAGTCTATCTGAACAAATGCACATTATTATGCTTTAGCTTGGGTTATACTGATAATTTCATCCAGGGTTATTCCTGGATGGAACAACTGCTACGCTAATTGTCTTACTGTTTCTATGTTTCTGATTAACATCCCGTGGTAGCTAGGAATTACACAAGCTTCAGTCTGGATCCAACCCTTAAAAGATCTGAGATGACCGAACACCTGAGAAGAGACGATGACAACCCCTCGGAGGACCTCAGAGGAAGCCAACCATCAGCGATTATACTGACTTAACCAAAGTCTGCCATAAATGGAGGATTAGCACCTGGAGACAACCTCTACAGCCCCTACAGCCCTGAACGTCAGTGGAGTCTAGGACACATAGATGAGCCCCAGAGACAGATCTCCAGTGAGGACCTAGACATCCATCGGGGAAAGACCCCTGGAACCAGTGGACCACTTACACTCTGACTTTGCTGCAGTTGGAACAAACTACTGATTCGTTTGGCCGGAGGGGAACTGGCCCCCCGACTGAGCCTGGTTTCTCCCAAGGTTTTTTCTCCATTCTGTCACCGATGAAGTTTTCGTTCCTTGCCGCTGTCGCCTCTGGCTTGCTTAGTTGGGGACACTTCATTTCCAGCACAATCATCGACTTGATTGCACAGATATTATTTAAACTGAACTAAGCTGGACAATGCCATTACTAAATTCAATAATGAAATGCATTCAGCTGATAATTGAGTGTTAAATCCTGTCATTTTACATTATTGACACAATTTGCCTATTTTGATATTGTGCAGTGCTTTGTTACAATTTGTATTGTTAAAAGCACTATATAAATAAAGGTGACTTGACTTGACTTGACATGGATGTGCTAGATCAAACTGACGAAGAGGATCATAAATAACGATTAACACAAAGTTCAAAATTATTGTAATACAGTGAATGTGTGGGTTTGCCTTTTAACGTTAACATTAATGTTGCCTGTTGCTTTAGTTTCTGTGGCGCGAGTGTCGGTTAGATCTGTCAGCCATCTTCCTGGTTTAAAAGACAAAAATCAAATTTCTATAACCATACTTGCATGTGTAAATAAAAAAGATGGCAAGTTTCAAAATTATTCTAGTTTTTGTTTTTATGTAAAGGTTCTTTACTTAAGAAACATTTTACAGAATGCTCCACAAAATTACTCCTTAATAACAATGGAAAAATATGTAACCCTACCATCATGCAAAATCCAAGAAAAAAATAAGAATATTTCTATTTACACTTCTATGTATTTACAGTTCATCTACAGAGTGCCAAACACAGCAAACAGCAGTAAAGATTTAGGCTCACCCAATATTTTTTGGATGAAACACTTCAGACTGGTTTGTGTCCTTTGATATCAAGAGGTCCCAACAGATGACCTACAGCTGATTGACTGAACCTACCATAGACAGAGGAACAAGCCCATCTCAAATATGGTACTCCTTCCCTCTGTATGGCCCACTCAACTAAACATTTTTGTTTATGTTTGTTGTTTGAACAACAAGGAACACTATAGTAAGCATCTACAAGATGACTGCCATGCTTGTTGGGTGTTAAACTGTTGAAAGATGGAGACAGAGAAATTAATGATTTATCACATATACACCTTTATTTAATTTAACCAGGAAAAGACTCACTGAGATTAAAATCTCTTTTCCAGGAGTGTCCTGGCCAAGATAGGCAGCCGAGTTTGCATATACAAATAAACAATATAGTTACAACAAACATTACAAACCAACATATATCCAATTAAAAACAATTACAGACCGTTAAGTTGCTCTCTAGATTACATAATAAGGACTTAAAATAATTATAAGACACCAAGTTTTGTAACTTCATTTGCTTTTGGAGAAGGTTCCAATCTGAAGCGGCAGCATATTTAAAAGAGGTTTTACCCAGCTCAGTTCTAACAAAGCTCACACAGAGATTATAATTTGATTGAGAACGCAATGAATGATTTCCAGACAAAGTTCTTTGTATAAAACAGCATAGATAATTTGGCAAATGACCTAAAATTGCCTTATATATCAATAAATGCCAGTGCATTTTTCTCCGAATTCTCAAAGGAGGCCATGCAACCTTTTCATATAATTCACAGTTATGTGTTGTAAATTTACTGTCAGTTATAAATCTCAGAGCACCGTGGTACAAAGCATCCAGAGAAGAAAGAAGATAAGAGGGGGCATGCTGGTAAACCACATCCCCATAATCAAGAATCGGTAGAAATGTAGCAGACACTAATTTTTTCCTCACTTTAAATGGGAAACAAGATTTATTTCTAAAATAAAACCCTAAATTCTTCTTAAATTTTTTACTCAGATACTTAATATGTGAACCAAAACGTAATTTATTATCAATGATAATACCCAGATATTTGTACTCTGACACTGAAGTAACTTGGCTCCCCTGAGAAGTCTGACATGGCATATGAAAATTAACTGATATTTAGCTTATCTTGAGATACTTATTCTAAGCATATAACTCATGGAAGAAGTGAGTGATTATACATTAATATATAAAGTTAACACCAGTTAGTAAACTTGCCGCAACACAGGCTGAGATGCATGTTTTGAAGATACTGTTAACCTAATTTCCCATTCAGTATATTACATGTTAAAAACAGTAAAGTTGAAATTAACACTAACGTTATCAAAAGGATCCAAATATAAGAACCTTCAAGTATGTAAGCATCATTATTTCAAAATTTCATCTTAGGTGTTGTTTATGAGCATATTCCTGCCAATATCCAGCACCCCAATGTAAAACGGAAGTACGTATACACTGCTTTGCCGAAAGGCAGAAGTTCTCTGACGTCACTGTGAAAAGGGCCTATTCAGCGTGGATGCTGCACTCGACGTTCTCACGTCATCCTTATACTGGCAAACGCGCCATCTGCTCCTCAGATTTCTCTGCCGATAAGGTCTCTGTCGGCAGCGTGAGGAGCTTGGCAGCAAACGAAGCGTCTCGTCTCAGAAGCGATATACCAAACACACCAAGCTAAAAACGCTGCCCTATCTGGCCCATTTACAAAGCAGACCGCATACACGGCCGGTTCAGACAGACAGAACCTGAGAACCCGTAGCTGTGTCAAGAATCTAAGTTATAGAACCTCATAAAAGTGTGCAGAGAGGACCATCCTGCCCGCTACACAAATATCCTCTAGGGCAGTGCTTCTCAAAGTCCAGACTCCGGTCCTGATACGGACCCGGGGGGAATTCAATCCGGACCCGCCGCCATTTCGTATTTCAAGAGCACTAATTATATTTCCTACTTTGATAAACACATTCTAAACTAGTAAATCATTTGTTTAGTTGTTGTTGTCTTTTTGGAGATGGTCCGAAATGAAAGCGCAGGCGAGATAGTGAAATTTTTTCCTTCATGACATCCAGTGAGCATATGACATTTTACATAATCGGGCGACATTTCACTAATAGTATAAGCATGTTTTTTTTGTTTTTTTATCACTTAGATTATGGCCATTTGACAGTGTCCAGTGTTTCCCATACATTGATTTATTTGAGACGCCCGTCACAATATCAAAACTGACCGCCACAAATAGATTTTCCAAAAGGCTTGTACTTGGTTGAATAAACTGAGCACTGCACGTTTCAAAATTGAAATGCAGCGTGGGTGTTTTATATGAATGTATCTTTTAAAAGAATCAACCGTCTTCTTCAGAAATGCTTAGATGTCATTTTCATTTCGTGTTTCCTGTAATGCCTGATAAAGTAGCGCTTCTGAGCACAGCGCTTATTTGATTACAGCCGTTACCGGGGAAAGCGCTATATCTCCCGCTCCAGCAGCGCCTCCTGCTGGCAGAGAATGAATTTGCATTTGCAAGTCTGTGGGAAACACAAGTTTCAGCATAAACAGCAAAAAGCATGCTTCATTAAAGACGTTTACCAAACAAACCAGGCTTATTTCAGTTAATCTGATGTATTTTGAACCAAATCAACTGACAATAAATCAGACTAACTGAAATAAACCTGTTTTATTTGGTAAATTTGTTTAATGAAACAAATTGATTAGGCGAGTGGCTGGTCCTCTGGAGTGGATCCTCAACAGTCTCATCCACCAAAGGAACGGCCTCATGTGGAGCAACCCTAGAGGCTGCGGCCATGAGGCCTAGGAACCTGCGACAAGTGCTCACAAAGACATGATGACCTAGCTTGAAGCGGGCCAAGCATGTTTTGAAACTGGAAATCTGGGCAGGAGCCAGACGGGCCTGCATTTGAACAGAATCCAAATGAACCCCCCAAAACACCGTTTGTCGAGAAGTGGAGTGAACACTCTTTTTGGTGTTTGTTCTGAGGCCAAGAGCACGAGTGTGGCAGAGTACGATATCTCTGTGACAACTCACTAACTCCCTAGAGTGGGCCAGAATTAGACAATCGTCCAGGTAGTTGAGTACACGAATGCCCTGTAGCCTCAAAGGGGCCAGAGCAACACCCATGCATTTTGTGAACGTCCTCGGCGCCAAGGCCAGGCCAAAGGAAAAACCTTGTACTGGTAAGCCTTCCCTCCAAAAGCAAACCAAAGGACAACCTGAATGTGAAAATAGGCATCCTTCAGGTCGACAGTGACGAACCAGTCGCCCACTTGAATCTGGGATATAATAGTCATCAACGTCAACATCTTGAAATTCCCTTTGTAAAGGGAGAGGTTCAGACGACGCAGGTCCAGAATGGGTCGTAGACCGCCGTCCCTCTTTAGTACAAGAAAGTAGCGGCTGAAAAAGCCTCGCTCCAGGTCCAACTGAGGTACTTCCTCTATTGCTCCCTTTAGTAGGAGGGAGGAAAGTTCCTGCTGTAGCACAGAAGCCTTTGAGTTACTGCTTACTACTGTCAGGTGAACCCTGTCGAAGCGAGGGGGGTTTCGGCCAAACTGAAGTGTGTAGCCAGACCGAACTGTGCGGAGAAACCAAAGCGATGCCCCTGGTAGATGTTCCTATTCGTGAAAGAAATGCACAGTGGTGGAAAAGGTAGGCTACTGAAAATGTTTACTTAAATACAAGTACTGTTACATTGCTGAAATAATAATAAATTACAAGTAAAAGTCCTGGTGTCAAAATAGTACTTGAGTAAAAGTACAAATTACTCTTCTCAAAAACTACTCAGAGTACTAGTTACTAGTTACTTTTTGGCTGGCGATATTTAATGATTTCATTCATATAAAAATCTATGTGGATAATAGCTACTTTGAACAAAACCCACTTTTAAATTATTAGCAAACTACGTGAAATGGTCATGATACAGGAATTTCTAACCTTTAATACCTTGAAAAATATCATTATTAAGGTCCCCACGAACCGGAAGTTGCAACTGACCTCAGTGTTGTGATACATTTTCAACTGAAGGGGTTTTATTGTGGTGCACCTCCTCTCCCCCTCTTGCTCTTAGCAGATTCACGGTTAAGTGGTTAAGGATATCTGCTTGTTACGTCTGGCATCATGCTTCACCACTTCTGGATCCTAACGCTCTGCCAGATGCCCCAATACAACACCAAATTGTCCTAATATACACCCACAATATCATGTAATAATGAAAAATGATAACCCTAACCTTTATCTCCATACAGCACTTTTTTAAATGCTTAGCTTAAATATGTAATATTAATTAAATAGTGCTCATAAATGGCTGTTGAGCTAGTTCTCAAGTTGAGCTAGTTCTCAAGTGAAATGAGTAGAGACATGGACCCGGAAAGTCCTTAAGTCATGATTTAACAAGAGGATTCAGAAGCGGATTTTAAGTTTTTGATTAAAGATTACAACGGCAGACGATTTACATTTACATTTAGTCATTTAGCAGACGCTTTTATCCAAAACGACTTACAATTGGGGAGTACATAAAGCGATTAATCTTGAAGAGGCAAACATACAGAGGAAGTGCCAATAACTCCAAGTCTCAGGCATTGTTCAAATAAGTACAAACTAGCAAGGGAAGGAGAGAAAAATAAAGAGAAAGATGAAGATTTTTAAAAAGTGACTTTTTTGTTGTTGTTTTTTTTAAGTAGTCAAGTAGAGTTGAAAGAGATGAGTTTTCAGTTGTTGCTTGAAATTTGACAGGGATCCAGCATTCCGGATGGGGGTGGGAAGATCATTCCACCAGCCAGGAATGGTGAAAGAGAATGTTCTGGAGAGTGATTTTGAGCCTCTCTGTGATGGTACCACGAGGCGTCGCTCACTAACAGATCTCAGACTTCTGGAGGGGATGTAAATTCGTAATAGTGAGTGGAATTAGGTGGGTGCTGAGCCTGTGGTTGTTCTATATGCAAGCATCAGTGTCTTGAAGTGGATGCGAGCTGCAACTGGTAGCCAGTGCAAGGACACAAAGAGAGGTGTAACATGGGCTCTTTTGGGCTCGTTGAAGACCAGTCGTGCCGCTGCATTCTGAATCATTTGTAGAGGTTTGATTGTGTTTGATGGAAGTCCAGCTAGAAGAGCATTGCAGCAGTCCAGTCTAGAAATGACAAGGGCCTGGACAAGAAGTTCTGCAGCATGCTCTGTCAGAAAGGGCCTGATCTTTCTGATGTTGTGTAGTGCAAACCTGCAAGATCGAGCAGTCTTTGCAATGTGCTCTTTGAAGGTCAGCTGATCATCAAAGATTACACCAAGATTTCTGACCGAAACTGATGGGGTAATTGTTGATGAACCTAACTGAATCGTGAAATCATGCTGTAGAGTTGGAGTTGCAGGGAAGACAAGAAGCTCAGTCTTTGCCAGGTTGAGCTGTAGATGGTGTTCTTTCATCCATGCCGAGATGTCCGCCAGGCAGCCTGAGATCCGTGCAGCTACCGTTGGATCATCTGGTCGAAATGAGAGATAGTGTGTCATCAGCATAGAAATGGTAGGAGAAACCATGTGCCTGTATGATGGGAGCCAGTGATGTAGTGTATGTGGAGAAGAGGAGGGGTCCAAGAGCCGATCCCTGGGGAACCCCAGTGACCAATTTATGTGCTTTGGATACCTCCCCTCCCCAGGCCACCCTGAAAGACCGACCAGTGAGATAGGATTGTTGTTCTGTGAAAGAAACAATGAGACCTGGTTGAAGACAACTCGTTCGAGTGTTTTGGCAATGAATAGAAGGAGAGAAACAGGTCTGTAGTTTTCTAAAAGAGAAGTGTTTAATGTAGGTTTTTTGAGCAGTGGGGTTACCCGAGCCTGCTTGAATGCAGTGGGGAAGATGCCTGTGAGGAGAGATGTGTTGATGATGTGTGTGAGTGCTGGTAAGAGTGCGGGAGAGATTGCTTGGAGAAGGTGTGAGGGGATTGGATCAAGAGGACATGTTGTAGGATGGCTGGAGAGGAGAAGCTTGGATACTTCCGCCTCAGTGAGGGGACAGAAGGAGAAGATGGGAGTTTGAGCAGTGGATCTAGTTGGTTGGGGGTCCTGTGTGAGTGGAGGTGAAAACTGACTACTGATTGTTTTAGTTTTGTTTGTAAAAAAAGTTGCAAAGTCATCAGCTGTAGAGACGTGGTGGGAGGTGGTGAAGGGGGACAGAGGAGAGAATTAAATGTTCTGAAGAGATTACGCATATCTGGAGCATTGTTGATCTTGTTATGGAAATGTGACGATTTGGCAGTGTGGACTTCAGCGGAGAAAGATGAAAGAAACGATTGATCCGACTCAGGTCCGACGGCTCGTTTGATTTTCGCCATTTTCTCTCTGCCGCTCGGAGTCTGGTCCGATGTTCACGAAGAACATCAGATAACCAGGGGTTAGAAGGGGCAGTCCGTGCTGGCCTGGAGGAGAGAGGACAAATGTCGTCTAGACAAGTGGTTAAAGTAGAGCATAAAGTATCAGTAGCAGCATTCACATCCAGAGATGAGAAATGTGTAGGTGAGGGAAGAGAGGAGGATACTACAGAGGAAAGATGTGAGGGAGAAAGGGAGCGTAGGTTTCGTCTAAAACAGGGGTGCCCAAACTAGGGCCCGCGGGCCAAAGTTGGCCCGTGGTAACCTTTGATTTGGCCCGCCATACCATCCGAGAAGAGAGAGAGAGAGAGAGGGAAATGACGATCTGTGTCGAAGGCATCCCCCATGCCTTTGACACAGATCGTCATTTCTAATTTGACATAACATTTTTGTTTGTTTTATTGTTGAACTACAACAGAGTAGACTGAAATTAAATGTTTAAATTAAATGTAAATCAATTAGATTTTTTTCTGTACATGCGCAATTCAAGGTGCAGCACCGCTGCTTTGCACACACGCCAATTAATGTCAACAAATTAACAAACGCAATAATGGAGAAATCAAGGCGGTGGCACACAGACAAGAGAAATTTTAAAAAAGTTTGGCAAGATGAGTTTTTATTCACTGAAGTCAAATCAAAGGCAGTATGTCTAGTTTGCAAACAGTCTGTTGCTGTTTTAAAAGAGTACAATATCCGTCGTCATTATGAAACAAAACATTCTGCAGCTTTCAAAGTACAACGGCGAGGAGCGAAAAAGAAGGCTAACGAGCTGCTTGTTAAACTTCGATCCGAACAGAACTGCTACGTCCTTCATCAGCACAAGAAAGCGCCACACGGGCCAGTTATCAGATTTCTAATTGCTAAAAGTGGAAGAGCCTTCGCTACTGGAGAGTTCGTCAAGGAATGTCTTGCAGTGGCTGCAGAAGCAGTTTGTCCTTCTCAGGTACGAATGTTCTCACAAATTAGCCTGTCAATAAATACTGTTACCCGACGCATAGAGGACATGGCTCAAGACATCGGCGAGCAAATCAAGACAAAGCCAAGTGCGTTCTCTACCTATTCAATAGCCTGCGACGAGAGCACCGACATATCCGATTCTGCACAGCTGTTGGTATTTTTGCGTGGAGTGAATTAAACTTTTGAAGTGACACAAGAGCTGGCTGGCATTGAGACCCTTTCTGGTACTACTAAAGGAGAAGATCTCTTTTTTGCTGTTGAGAGAGTGTTGGAAAAAAACAAATTAAAGTGGGAGAAGATGGCTGGCATTACAACTGACCGAGCACCGGCAATGGTAGGGAGGAAATCTGGCCTTGCTACTTTTATGTCTCAGAAAGTCAGTGAATGTGGAGGAAAAGTTGTTAAGTACCACTGCATTTTGCATCAAGAACAACTATGTGCTAAATCTGTCGGGCTTGTGGATGTGATGCGTGACGTCGTCAAAATTGTCAACAATATACGCTCCAAGGCGCTTTCTCACCGACAGTTCAAGGCACTGATGGATGAGATGGATGCGCAATATGGTGATGTGTTGTACCACCAGGAGGTCAGATGGCTCAGCCGAGGAAAAGTTCTCAGGAGATTTTTTGATCTGCGTGATGAGATCAGAGTTTTTCAGGAAAGCAAGGATGGTAATATTCAAGTGCCCACTGATAAGAAATGGCTCTCTGACCTGGCTTTCCTTGTGGATGTAACAGAGATGCTCAATGTTTTGAATGTTCAGTTCCAGGGAAAGGACCAGATTATCACCCAGCTTTTTGATCACGTCAGAGCCTTCAAACAAAAACTACGGCTGCTCAGAAGACATCTCTCAGCAGGTAACAGTAACATTTACAGTTATAATATTCAGGATATTTTATGTGCAATTATAATTATATTATTATTAATTATATTTAGAATTATATGTGGAGTTTGCATTTATAATCAGTCATGTCAGCATTTGTATTTTTGTTGTACATCAAGCTGATAAAATTTGCTTAAAATATGTTAGTTTCTTAAATTGTCATGAAATAATAATTTCCTTCTTTTTCAGTTATTTATTCTATTTTTTCTCCCTCTGTTTTACATGCCTGCTTTGCTCATTTCACTCCCTGTTTTACTCCCAGTCTCACACTGTTCTTTCTGTTTCTCACCCCACATGCAGGAAATTTAGCCCATTTTCCCTGTCTTGGAGAGGAAGGCATGGTGAAAGAGAAGGTCCATGAGTATGATGCTGTTCTCAGTAACCTTATCCAGGAGTTTGACAGTCGCTTTGAGGACTTCAGACACAACACTGCTGACTTTGAGTTGTTTGCTCAACCCTTCACCATCAGTGTGGATGCAGTCAGAGATGATCTTCAGATGGAACTAATTGAGCTTCAGTGTGATACAGAACTGAAACACAAGTTCACATCCCTTCCCTTGACAGACTTCTACAAATGTGTCCCAGCAAACAGGTACCCAAAGATGTTTAAGCAGGCACAAGTGATGCTGTCTCTGTTTGGCAGTACCTACCTCTGCGAGCAGACTTTCAGTCTGATGAACTTGAACAAGTTCGACTGTTGAATACTTCGACTGTTGAAGTATTTAAACTGCTTGGTTCTTGTTTTAAATCGGGAAAAGCCGATTAGTCACCAGAAGAAACAGACGTCAGCTTGTGAGTGTGTCTTTAATACTTGTTCATAGATCTGTTGTTTAAATTATTTACTTGCTCCTAGGAAGGAATATTTCGTTTCCTACCTATTTGTAGTCTGCATTTTCGTTGGTTGAATAGTTTTGATTGCACTTACTGGTAAATATAATCATTTGCGCCTCCATTGCTCCTTGGGCAAGGTGTTATCTCGAGCCATTAGCACTCTGTTAGGCTTATTGGCTGGGCTAATCAGAAGCCGTTCACAGCTGTTTTCACTCTATTCTCTTAATTAGACTGTGTATTTATTTGATGTCCGAGGCTGACGCGGAAGCGTTCAGCATCCTCGTGTGAAGACAGACGAGTGTAAAGACAAGCGACTTTTTCCTGTGCGACTTTACCCGAGCAACGACACCGCAACGCATTCAGGTATATTTTTCCTCCCTTCCTCACACACTCTCCTTGCTATCCTCTGTCCTTCCACCTCTATCATGTGTTTCAAAACCATTCCGGTTGTCTCGACCACGCTCTAACATCACACGCAGACGGCAACGTAATCCTGATAACCTGCGCCCCATCTCTACATCTTCTACTACACCTCTTTCTTTCTCTATGGCTCTCTGGAATTGTCAGTCAGCTGTCAACAAAGCAGACTTCATTTCCGCTTTTTCTTTACAATCCACTCTCAGCATCTTGGGCTTGACTGAGACCTGGATTCGTCCAGAAGACTCAGCAACTCCAGCTGCCCTCTCTAACAATTTCTCTTTCTCTCACACCCCACGTCAGGTTGGCCGGGTGGGGCACTGGTCTGCTCATTTCAAATAATTGGAAATACTCAACCCACTCGCCCCTATGCAATTACAACTCATTTGAATCCCATGCGATTACTGTAATGGCTCCTATAAAACTCCAGATTGTGGTAATCTACCGTCCCCCTGGTCAAATTCTAGCCCCCTTCCTAGAGGAGCTGGATGGGTTGCTGTCCTCTTTCATGGAGGATGGAACTCCACTCTTAGTTTTTGGCGATTTCAACATTCATCTAGAAAAGCCTTATGCTACAGACTTTCATTCGCTCCTAGCTTCATTTGATCTCAAACGCCTTACCACTACTAGCACTCACAAATCAGGCAACCAACTTGATTTAATTTACACACGCGATTGTACTGCAGATAACATTCTGGTACAACCACTACATATCTCTGACCATTTCTTCATTAAATTCACATTACACTTTGCTACCAGGGTGCCACCAACCCCCTTACCGGTTACTTTTAGACGAAACCTACGCTCCCTTTCTCCCTCACATCTTTCCTCTGTAGTATCCTCCTCTCTTCCCTCACCTACCAATTTCTCATCTCTGGATGTGAATACTGCTACTGATACTTTATGCTCTACTTTAACCACTTGTCTAGATGACATTTGTCCTCTCTCCTCCAGGCCAGCACGGACTGCCCCTTCTAACCCCTGGTTATCTGATGTTCTTCGTGAACATCGGACCAGACTCCGAGCGGCAGAGAGAAAATGGCGAAAATCAAACGAGCCGTCGGACCTGAGTATGTATCAATCGTTTCTTTCATCTTTCTGCTGAAGTCCACACTGCCAAATCGTCACATTTCCATAACAAGATCAACAATGCTCCAGATATGCGTGATCTCTTCAGAACATTTAATTCTCTCCTCTGTCCCCCTCCACCACTTCTATCACAGCTGATGACTTTGCAACTTTTTTACTAACAAAACTAAAACAATCAGCAGTCAGTTTTCACCTCCACTCACACAGGACCCCCAACCAACTAGATCCACTGCTCAAACTCCCATCTTCTCCTTCTGTCCCCTCACTGAGGCGGAAGTATCCAAACTTCTCCTCTCCAGCCATCCTACAACATGTCCTCTAGACCCTATCCCCTCACACCTTCTCCAAGCAATCTCTCCCGCACTCTTACCAGCACTCACACACATTATCAACACATCTCTCCTCACAGGCATCTTCCCCACTGCATTCAAGCAGGCTCGTAACCCCACTGCTCAAAAACCTACATTAAACACTTCTCTTTAGAAAACTACAGACCTATCTCTCTCCTTCCATTCATTGCCAAAACACTGAACGAGTTGTCTTTAACCAGGTCTCATTGTTTCTTTCACAGAACAACAAACTGGACACTAAACAGTCAGGTTTCAGGAGTGGCCATTCAACTGAGACTGCGCTACTATCGGTCACTGAAGCCCTGCGAATTGCAAAAGCCAATTCCAAATCATCAGTCCTCATTCTGCTGGATCTCTCTGCCGCTTTTGACACTGTCAATCATCAGATCCTCCTGTCCACCCTCTCATCACTGGATATCACTGGGATTCCACTTCGCTGGTTTGAATCCTATCTCACTGGTCGGTCTTTCAGGGTGGCCTGGGGAGGGGAGGTATCCAAAGCACATAAATTGGTCACTGGGGTTCCCCAGGGATCGGTTCTTGGACCCCTCCTCTCCACATACACTACATCACTGGCTCCCATCATACAGGCACATGGCTTCTCCTACCACTTCTATGCTGATGACACACAGCTCTATCTCTCATTTCGACCAGATGATCCAACGGTAGCTGCACGGATCTCAGGCTGCCTGGCGGACATCTCGGCATGGATGAAAGAAAACCATCTACAGCTCAACCTGGCAAAGACTGAGCTTCTTGTCTTCCCTGCAACTCCAACTCTACAGCATGATTTCACAATTCAGTTAGGTTCGTCAACAATTACCCCATCAGCTTCGGTCAGAAATCTTGGTGTAATCTTCGATGACCAGCTGACCTTCAAAGAGCACATTGCAAAGACTGCTCGATCTTGCAGGTTTGCACTACACAACATCAGAAAGATCAGGCCCTTTCTGACAGAGCATGCTGCACAACTTCTTGTCCAGGCCCTTGTCATTTCTAGACTGGACTACTGCAATGCTCTTCTAGCTGGACTTCCATCAAACACAATCAAACCTTTACAAATGATTCAGAATGCAGCGGCACGACTGGTCTTCAACGAGCCCAAGAGAGCCCATGTTACACCTCTCTTTGTCTCCTTGCACTGGCTACCAGTTGCAGCTCGCATCCAGTTCAAGACACTGATGCTTGCATATAGAACAACCACAGGCTCAGCACCCACCTACTTCCACTCACTATTACGAACTTACATCCCCTCCAGAAGCCTGAGATCTGCTAGTGAGCGACGCCTCGTGGTACCATCACAGAGAGGCTCAAAATCACTCTCCAGAACATTCTCTTTCACCGCTCCTGGCCGGTGGAATGATCTTCCCACCCCCATCCGGAATGCTGGATCCCTGTCAATTTTCAAGCAACAACTGAAAACTCATCTCTTTCAACTCTACTTGACTACATAAAAAAAAAAAAAAAAAATAATAATAATAATAATAATAACAATAAAAATAATAATTGAACTTTCACTTTTTCAAAATCTTCATCTTTCTCTTTATCTTTCTCTCCTTCCCTTGCTAGCTTGTACTTATTTGAACAATGCCTGAGACTTGGTGTTATTGGCACTTCCTCTGTATGTTTGCCTCTTCAAGATTAATCGCTTTATGTACTCCCCAATTGTAAGTCGCTTTGGATAAAAGCGTCTGCTAAATGACTAAATGTAAATGTAAATGTAACAAGAGTAAACTCAGAAGCAAAATAACTGACTCTCACCTACATAATATCTTGTCTTTGTCTGTAAGTCAGCTACAGCCTAATCTTGAAAAACTTCTGAAAAATAAGGACCAGCTTCATATCTCTCATTAGGTCACTGACATTGCAACCACATGGTTTTATTATTGCTAGTGTATTTGGTATTGAACTGTACACTTGGGGATTGTTTGTTTTTATTGTAATAAGTTCATTAAAATGCAAAACTTTACAAATAAAACTGCATTAGTTAATCAGATTAAAGTTGTTTTATATTTATTTTAAATATTATGAAATAAATAAGGGGAACCCATAGCAACTTTAATGTAATACAGTTTGATTTATGATGCAAAATTTACTTTTGGCCCACGACCCTCAATCAAGTTTGATTTTTGGCCCTTCATATGAAAAAGTTTGGGCACCCCTGGTCTAAAAGTAGCCGGTAAGGGGGTTGGTGGCACCCGGGTAGCAAAGTGTAATGTGAATTTAATGAAGAAATGGTCAGAGATATGTAGTGGTTGTACCAGAATGTTATCTGCAGTACAATCGCGTGTGTAAATTAAATCAAGTTGGTTGACTGATTTGTGAGTGCTAGTAGTGGTAAGGCGTTTGAGATCAAATGAAGCTAAGAGCGAATGAAAGTCTGTAGCATAAGGCTTTTCAAGATGAATGAATCCTGTACTGTCGCAGTGCGCGTACTGGACAGAGCAAAGCTAGGGCTGGGTCTGCCTCCTCCAGGGGCAGCGCTTGCAGGTTCACTACCTGGTCCCTGAAGGGAGTGGTAGGAACCTTGGCACATAGCCGGGCCGGGGCCTCAGTGTTGCACTCCAAACCCCTGATACTGCGTGCCCATTGTACGTGGCTCACCAGCCGGTGGCCCCTGCTCCAGGGGCACTCCTGCCCGAAGGAACGAGAGATCTGACCAACCTTCTGGCTGAAGTTTTTGCGGCAGGCCGGTGTAATCTGAACCCGTTGAGTACCGCGTTTCCACGCCCACCTCGGGATTCGGCCATGGAGCCAGTGCTGAAGCGGTCTCATATGGAGCAGACCGAGCAGAACTGTCACCGCAGCTGCAGCCATATGACCCAAGAGCCTCTGAAAGAGTTTCAGTGGAACCGCCATCCTGCCTGATAAAGTCTTGAAGCAGTTCAGCTCCGACTGAGCACGTTCCTGGGTGAGGCGTGCTCTTTGGTTCCAACTCCATGCCGAGAAAACAGATCCTCTGCGTTGGCATGAGTTTGCTCTTTTCCCAGTTGACCTGAAGGCCCAGCAGGCTGAGGTGCTTGAGCACCAAGTCCCTGTGTGCACACAACCGTTTGCTAGACTGTGTAAGTATGAGCCAGTCGTCAAGGTAGTTGAGAATGTGCACACCCTGTTCTCTCAGGGGGACAAGGGCCGCCTCCACGACTTTGGTGAAGACGCTAGGCGACAGGGACAGTCCGAAGGGCAGGACCTTGTACTGATATGCCCGACCCTCGAATGCGAATTGCAGGAATGGCCTGTGTCGCAGGAGGATCGAGACATGAAAGTACGCGTCCTTCAGGTCGATCGCTGCAAACAAATCTAGGGGACGGACGCACCTGAAAATGCGTTTCTGCATCAACATCTTGAATGGCAGCTTGTGAAGTGCACGGTTCAAAACTCACAGATCCAAGATCGGTCGTAACCCACCACTTTTCTTGGGCACAATTAAGTAAGGGCTGAAAACCCCCGACCCCATATAGGCTGGAGGGACCGGCTCTATCGCATCCTTTGCCAGCAGGACTGCGATTTTTGCATGCAAGACAGGATCATCAATGGCCTTGACAGAAGTGAACCCTATGCCCCTGAACTTGGGGGGACACCGGACGAACTGAATCGCATAGCCGAGTCTGATGGTCTGTAGGAGCCACCGAGACGGACTGGGGAGCGCTAGCCAGGCTCCGAGAGACCGTGCCAGCAGCACCAACGGGATCACCGACGTACCCGTGGTGGGGCAGCGATGTGGAACACAGGGACCCTGCCCGGGGTGTCGCCGAAGAGTCCGGTCTGTGACACGGGAGCATTCAGGAACTGTACCTTCTCCTGCTCTTTCGTGTCATTGAGACACAGCCAGAGGTGGCGCTCCTGGACCACAAGCGTGGAGATCCCACGACCCTAAAACCAGCGCGACCCCCACCGAGAAACCACTCGTCCAACCTCGAAGGGTCGAGACACAGTGGAGGATTCCACACGAGCCCGACGTTCTCAGCGGCCCGGGAAAGCATAGCCGTCATCTTTGGGTCTGGCTCAGACAACGCTACCACACCCAAAGGGGGCAACGCAGCCGAGTCGTCATCCCTGGAGAGAGAGACCTCACCCTCCGATGCAGCAATCGACATCTGGCCATCAGGGGGAGCACCGAAGGAAACGGGTGGAGTAGCCCACTCTGCAGAGGCCCCAGTCCGATCCAACGGCACCTCCGCCGGCTGCGGAGTGCTTGAGAGGTGAGGAACTCCACTTGGGGAAGCCCTCACCATAATCCTCAAATCACCTCTGACTCTACCGGATGCTGTGCCGCCCCAGGTGCCAGAACGAACGCCAGATCGTGGCAGAGGGACCCCACCATGTTTGACATAGCGGAGTCTTTTGCGCAACTCCGAGATGGTCATGTCCCCACAAGAAGAATATGAACCATCCACGAAAGCCTCCTCAGGATGCTGAATGCCCAGACACATGAGGCAGCGATCGTGACCGTCCTGAGGTGCCAGAAACCGACCACAGCCAGAAACGCACGGGTGATAAGACATCTTTAAAAAGACGCAATCGCCCGTTTTGCTCTTTTAGAGAAATTTGCTCTTTTCAGTGCTGAAGCAGGCAGGGGAGCTGGCCACTGCACACTCCTAGTGTGACTGTCTTCACGGGAACCGCTTTTCTCTCCTGTGAGGCCGCGATCACCGCTGCTGTGCTGTAACGCCCGCACTCGCTTGCTGTTTCTCACTCGCAGGATAGGAGAGCAGCAGTGATGCACCACCGCTCGGCTCTGAAGCGAAAGGATGATTAATGCGGTGCAACTGCTGCCTCTTATACTCACGCTGTAATCAGCGGCAGCTGGATGCAATGATCGCCAATGTCCATTGGCTCGTTTAGTTACACTCGAAGTGGATATGTCTCTCTGGCGAGATCCCAATTTCGTCAAGTCATCCGACGTGACTCGGACTGACCGACTGAAAGGGAACTCCTTTTCTTCTTCTTCTTCCTCAGAGAAGAAAAAGCCTTTCTCTCATTGGCCTTTCTCTCATATCTTTATTGGCTACTGAAATTCTGTCAAAGGTTTGAATATCAATTCAAATTGTGGGCGTACTCAGTAACTAACAATGATTTACTAAGTAGTAGTAACTAAGTAGATTATTTTGCTAAATTTGTAGTTAAGTACAAGTAAAAGTACAGATAAAAAAATATACTCAAAAAAGTACAAGTACCCGAAAAAGTAGAGACATGGACCGGAAAGTCCTTAAGTCATGATTTAACAAGAGGATTCTCCCCAAGCTGTCAAACTGACGTCATCAGAGTGAGAACGCAATTCCAGAGCAGAAGCGGATTTTCTGTTTTTTTATTAAAGATTACGATAGCAGACAATTTAAATGTTTTTTTTTTACTTTTTGGTGTATTGCACAGTTTAATTGTTCACCACAAGACTAGTAATGTGCACTAAAGAAGTTAGTAGGGTCATTTTTTGATTTCATGACAACTTTAATCATTTTCAATACCACTGACAAAACTACCACATACTGTATACTGCCATATAGGTATTTTAATATCTCACTTTTTTTTTTTTTCAAGGCAAACATTATTTTTACTTTGAGTGCTTTAAATCAAGCGAGGGTGAGGGATGAGCGAGGGTGCAGCCCCTGCTAATGGACTCTTTACTAGGTAAGGAGCGCTCTGTCGACAAGTAGGGGGAGGGAGTGTTGGAGGGTCCCTCATCCTCCTGGGCATGAACTGCTTGAGAGCAGCCGACTGTGATTTATCAGAGTTAAATTTCTCAACCACCGAGCTAGCCGCCTCCCCAAATAGCCAAGTTTGTGAAATGGGGGCATCCAGGTGAAGGCGGGAGGAAAAAGGCTGTTTCCAGGATCTGGAGATCTCGTGATGCAGATCGCTGACAAATGGTAATTTCTAGTGATCGACCGATATTGATTTGTTATAACCGATACCGATACCGATTATTTATACGTTTATGTACCGATAACCGATATTCAGAACCGATATTTATTTACTGTTATAAAGTAAATAAATAACAGAGTGAAGTAGGCTTGCCGCACGAGGGTTATACTGGTGTTAAGCCGCAACACTGTTACATCACTTGCTCACCATGGCACCGTCCCCGTCCTTTAGATTGTTTTTATAGTAATAAAAATAAATTCGTTCAGATAGAGGACACTAAAATTAAAACTGAACGCGGCTGCTAAATGCAACGCACCGAATGAACGAGAGGTCTGGGTCTAGGTCTGCATTGCCGTGGCTGTCCCGACCAGATTTATTACTCCACGTGATTTCTTACTCCGCTGTCCTTGAAGGACATGCAATTCTCTTTCCTTTTTTTTTGTATTATGCTTATCCTATCATTTTAAATGACAGACTGTGTCGAATTTATTTATTTTTTTCTTGTTAACAGCAAGATGTTAAATGAATTTAGTGTTTTGACAAGACTAATAAAATAGTTATTAGGCTAAACCTACATTTTTTTCCTATTGTGTTGTAGGCTGAATGTTAGCATAAACGAATTATATCCTGACAAAACAAATTATAATAGGGATTACAATTTTTGTATAACTTTTTTCCTCTCTATGAAACTTTATTCCGTGTTGGCAGCAAAATGTTATTGACATTTATCAGTCAATAAATTCAAGACTCTTGACAAGACGAATAAAATAAATACACTTTTGTGCAGACTAAACTTTTATTTGTTAGCCTAGCTATCTTTCTTTCAGCAGAAATGTAAACAAACAGAATATATCGCGGGAGCGGGTTGGTGCGGAATAAAACCTCAAACAGTCCCACGCAGACCTCTACATCACAGATCAGATTTCATTTATCACGTGAAGAGAGATGACTGACAAGAAGAGTGAGGTGAGACAGACAAGACGAGTGAGGTGACACAGACAAGAAGATGCGGAAGAGTTTCAAAACCAAATGTAAAAGCGCCCGTTTTATGCCTGTTGACTTCTGAGTCTGACATTAATCTTAGTCTGGGAGAAAACTCACCGATATCTACCAAGTGAAAAGTAAATAAATGATAAAATACATATTAAATAAATAATTAAAAAGACTCGTTGTGATGTTGCATTAATTTAATAATAATACATAAAATAGTGTTTTATTATTATTCACTATTCATGTCGCTGTATTCAACTATATACTGAGCTGTATTCAAGCAGAAATATGATGTTATTGTGATCGAGAGCACATACACGGTTCGTTTGCGCATCATTTATAACGGACATCACGCGCGCCTAATGCACGATCATGTCACTGTAATCAGCTTTATCTTGATTACAAAACTTGCCCATCCAAACTTGTGTGTACTAGTGTGACACTGGCTTCTTTTATCCAGCGAGAGCAGTAGTTTGTGTATCATGTTCTCATACAGCGGCTTTGAGCCGCCGTTCAGTCTGTATTCACAGCGCCATGAGAACCGTATTTCTCCTCCTAAACACAGAATACGTAGAGAGGTGAATACGATCTATTACCCCTGATCTAAGTGATAATGTTTAAAAAAAAAAAACATTTGTTTCTCATTTATTTGGTTCCACAGTATTTGCTGTTTTTTATTTTAAACACTGCTTGACGCCGAATTGCTGCTGATATTAAAGTCAAAGTAAAACGCGCACGGCGCTTACAGGCTATTTAAAACCTAAGGAAAGCAAGGAAAACTCAAACAAAATATCAAATTCATTTTAAACTACAGTTTTAGGTTTATAAGCTGTTTAATCAAGGTTTCTTTATTTGTCACATAATAAATTATACAGGGTATAACTAGAAGTGAAATGTAATAAAATCTTTAATAGGCTAAAGAGTGAATAATAATTCACTGGATAATGTTATTTCCCTGAATAATATTCTCTGTAATATTGAAATATGCTATAACAAACAAAACATTGTATTTTATTGCATTTCTCAACTGGCATGTTATATCAGAATTATTCAAATGTTTATGTCATTCTAAATTATGAAATAACTGCTGACAGCGCGGTTTATCTATGCATTTACACAGAACTATACTCAAACTGTGATCGCTTGTGGAGAAAATAAATAATTAATTTCGATAGAGATGTATTTCTTTAGATGTTTATTGGCGAAATAATGGTTCTATAGTAAATGTTAATATAATTCAGCATGTTTCAAATGAGTGAATCTTGTATAAAGTTACATGCGGTGGTCGTGCTGGAGCTTCTCCTTAGTGAACAGTGTCCACTGCTCCAGGTGTGTGTGCACTTGGATAGGTCAAATGCAGAGAACAAAATTGCACTGCTGGTTATACTCTGTATAATTATGTATGTGAAAAAAATAAATAATAATAATTCAAAACCGATATTTTTTTTTTACAAAACCGATAACCGATTATGGTAAAA
Source organism: Gymnocypris eckloni scoliostomus (assembly GCA_027564155.1). NCBI lineage: Eukaryota > Metazoa > Chordata > Actinopteri > Cypriniformes > Cyprinidae > Gymnocypris > Gymnocypris eckloni. The sequence goes on along the minus strand of CM050436.1, from coordinate 8,232,586 downwards.
TGCTTAAATATCGGGAAAAATATCGGTAAACCGATATATCGGTCGATCTCTAGTAATTTCCTCCGGTCTAGAATTTGGGCCGCTAAGGAACCGCTCATCGACTTTGGACGATTGAGACTCGCGGGGCTCATCGGGCCAATCTATAGAGAGCTTCTCAGTGGCGTGCGAAAGCACGTCCAAGAGCTCGCCTCCTGGCCACTAGGCGGGAGAGCATCGGTTAAAGCAGGCCCGAAATCCTCAGAGTCGGAGGCTGCTGTAAATAACACATCCTCTAGCCCGAAGGAAACGGTGTCGCATGCCTCCGGGCTAGGATATAAATAATCGTGCGAGAATTCAACCGGCGAACTCGCGCACACATGCTCTGGTGAGAGAGGGAGAGAAAGGGTGCCTCGAGCTCCACATCCGAACCGCAGGTCGTGGATTCACGGAAGGCCGCAGAGGCCTCAGGGGTGCGACGGGGAAAAATGGATGACTCCCTTTCAAAAACCTCAAGCCTTGAGCGGAGGGTTTTTAAATGGAGGTTCTCACAAAATTTAAATTTTGACGCCCCATAAATCGCCTCGCGTGCATGCGAAAAACCCATAGACTTAACATACTTACTGTGCAGGTCGTCGCTCGCGATAAAGCGAGCACACGGCAGTTGGCAGCGACGATACTCCATGACACTTCACTGCAAGGAGAACAGAGTTCCGCTACTGCAGTTGCCGAAGTGCAAATGAAGAGGAATCGAAGAAAATCGATCGAAATCGGACCAGAAGCATTGCAACAAGAAGGGCTAATAAGGCCGCTTCATAAAGACAGAGAAATCTGAGGGGTTCGCCAGTATAAGGACAACGTGAGAACGTCGAGGGCGGCATCCGCGCCATCAGCCAATGGATTGGTGTGATTCTATACGGGTTTCAGACAATCGACAGTTTGATAAATTGAGTGAGCTCAGCTCAGCTGTGATTGGATGGGCTGATGTCACGCGACTGACTAGAAAACGGCCGCGTTTTTTGAATCTTTTTAGGAAACACACTAAAAATTTATATTTTGCCATAACCTAAGTAAAAGTTATTACATTAAAAAAGACTTAATGTAGGCGTAATATGAAAGATTTATGTACACTGAAAACATAAATTAAGGGAAGTGGTCGCAAACAATTTATTTTAGCTACATTTAAATAACAAAATGTTGAAAGTTAATCAAATAAATGTGTTTATTTAAATGTCGCTAAAATAAATGGATTGGAACCACTTTCCTTCATTTTTTTTTTGTAAATTCAATGAATCATTTTTCTAGTGAAATATAGCCTAGTAAATATTAGTAAATATATAAATATTAAATAGGCTATATTTACTATTATTTATGTATTTATTTGATTAGCTTTTAAGTAGTTATAATAACCTACAGCCCTATACTCTATATTTTCTCGAAAAACATTATTTAAAATAAAATAAAAAGTATAAGTAAAGTAGGTTGTTTCAAGTCTGTTCAATGCAGTCATGTTTGAACGGGAAACCTGACATATGGTGTTAAATCAAAAGGAATTGTTTAAATAAAGTGAACAGCATCCAAATTTTTTTTTTTTTCAGTGAACAGTGTTCTTTATTATTCCTGTAATAACACATAGCAAAAAGAGAAACAAATCTTTGTACAGTGAACTGATGGAACATTCTGTGAAATTATGACCCTGGTGGTTTTCAGGTGTGAGGATAGGGCATTTTCTGCATCCACCACAAACAAAAGCATGATTCTGTGTTTGAGCTCAAGAGCATGCGTGAAGGAATGTTGTTTTTTTTTTTTTGACAGTTTCAGCTAAATATATCCTGAATATTTACATAGTGTCTCATAATGTATTTGCTGTCCATCAAAATCACGCAAATGTAAATGTGTCATAGGTCTAAGGACAAACTGTATGTCATTCCACTTCGAAACAATATTGAAAGAGACTAAAAACTCCCGGGGAACTACTTCTGCAGCTTTATACAGATATCAGTGCCAATTGTTGTTTTTCAGCTTTATTTCTCCATTAAAATATATAATATGTTATAATAATGCAGTGATATAATATGAATACAGAATGAGTGAACTTGCAATATAGATAGTGTTTACTTGACTGTACACATTATAATCCATTCACTTTATTTATTTGTTTTATTTATTACTTTCTGAAAGCAAGTAATGAAGTGAATTCCAAGCATGCAGAAGTAAACTTAATAATTACTCAAAAATTTGACTTAATACATACTACAACTTCAGGTCATTTAATAATGTACTTTGAAAGTATACTTCCAATGCATTGTTACAATGATCATTTTCAGCACACAGCTAAAAAATATTTATAAAATATATTTAAGAAAAGTACAAATAAATATACTTACAAAAAATTATATAATAATATTTTTTGTAAAATATATATTTTTTGAAAATATACCGAATTACAATTATTTTAAAGTGTGTTAAAAGTTGTATTGTGAAAATAAGCAAAAGCATGATGCTAATATACTTTTTATATATTTAAAGATCAAATTACTGCACAAAATGCCTTACATATTTTGCTAAATAAAGCTCTGAATTCAAAATATCACATACACATCTCAAAAGCAAACTTTTGCAAACACCTTTGCCATGATAATAATTCATGTTATATTTTTGTGTGTTACATAGAGAATTATGTGTTGTGTTTTGCAAAGTGTTAAAGTGCAAAGTGTTAAAATTAAAGTCAAAAGCTAAAAATTAGTGTATGGTTTTGCAGATTTGGTTTGTTGTTCTGGTGTTTGAGTGTCAGGTTTCAGAAATTGTTTCAGTTTTTTGTAATATATATAAAGTAGATACAATGGAAAAAGAATAGAAAACCCAAGCAAAGTTTTGTTACATTTTTAAGACTCGTGACCACCTACAGAATTCGCCTTATTCATTCAAATAAATTATCTGAAGTTGTTAATGCAGGTATATGTTATAAACATGTATAGTTATTATTTATAATTACATTTGTTTGCCTCTCTGTGCCACATACTGTATTTTGATGTGGCTAAATTCTCAATAAAAATGTTTTCATTGGTATATTTTTCTGTTTTTATTGTCATACAACGGAATGAATATGAAATAGTGACTGAAACGCGGCCCATTAAGACTACATGCAGCTCTCAATTCCAAGACGTTAATCTGCACAAAAATCCTGATTTATAATTAAGCCGTCGTCTGATCAAATCAAATAGGCTACACATAAGATAAAGACAATAGCTGTGCTATACTTGCATGTAAAATTAGAGAAGCGACATAGCTTTTATCTGAAAGCGGAAAACGCAGCTCCTTTCAGCCGCTTGCGGAACAGAACAGACGCAGAGAGAGAGAGAGAGAGCTGTGCGCGCGCTGGGAAAGAGAGACCTCGCACTCTCGCGGCAGTCAGCATCTTCAGATGCATAATATTTTAATTTGCTACAAGCAGGATACACGAGAAGCACGTTCAACTCAGACATGCGGACGGTTGTCATGGTAATAAACACTTAAACAGCAAATGTTCGCGTATCCGCGCTCAATGCGCATCTTGTATGAAAAGCATTTTAAGGGGCCCTTGGCTTTTGGGGACTCGAAGCAGTCGCCTACCTTTGCCTAATGGCTAAGTCCGCCCCTGCATACTGTATGATAATCCAACAATAAAAAATAACAACAATAATGCGCCTTACCTTCGTGATAATTTCTCACAGAACTAGAGGAAGTCTTTTTAAGTTCATATTGAACATAATACTGAACTTTGTACAGTCAAAACTAACCAGCAGCAAATGCAGTAAACAGTTTATTGTACAAGGCAGAGAGTGAATTAACAGTCAGAATCGTGAGTCTCCGATAGAATGAGCAGGCCTTGGCAGCGAGGAGACTGCAACGAGCTGCGCAAAGATTGCTGATGCAAACGTCCGGAATCCAGAGAGAGAAACACCAATCACCAAACAGGAACTGAACAAGACACAGGAAGCCGAGAACGAACTGGACGGAAACAGCAAAACAGCAGGTGAGCACACCAAACGATCTGACAAAGGACAAGAGCAAACACTCCACATAAGCAGTCCTGATGAGCTTCAGACAGTCTGAGTGATTAGCTCATCAGCTGATCAACATTGCCCCAGCAACGTGTGTGGACAAAGTGACAAGGAGACAGACAATACAAACATAAATGAACCCACAGACCTGTGAATAGTGACAAGGATCTGGACCGTTTAAAAGATAAAAGACAGGATCGTTCGTATATAAATATTTTGATTAAATAATTGAACTGTGCTCTGATTTCGGAGTTGCGGTCATATAGCCTTAATGTCATCTCCCTCAACAGGTGTAATTCACGTTTTGAGAGTTAAAACACTCTCCACTCTTTACCATGTAATTTGTTTAAGCATTATAATCATCACTTATACAGTTATACATTAAAAATCCAAACGTTATAGCGCTAAAACCCCATCACTCATGAATAATCACGTCTGTTTGCTGATCGTGATTGGCTAAAAGTGCGGCCGCAACATCAGCACCAGTCGTCTTGGCAGTGTGTTTGTGTGCGTTTATGCCGATTTCACACTGCACGATTTTCAAAGTCATCGGATCACTGCTGTTTTCACACTGCATGACAATCTGGGGTAGCTTTCAGTCGCTGGATCCATTTCCAAGAAACACAGAAGTGATTGATTGTGCTCCTTTAATACACTTTAAACGTTACAGAAGCACAATTGAATAGTAGAAAAATACTGCATGTTTGAATAATTATCAGAGGTGTTTTTTGTAAGCAAATTAAACATTTCGACTTTTATTTTTCACACAGTATATGCAAACTTTTGAGTTTAAATATTGTGCATTAATATTAGTGTAAACAATGTATACAACGGGAACTATTACGCTCTTGATTGAAAAAAAGAATCACTGTAATCAACAAATCTATTGCTGCATCAGGTTAACCACACGATGCAATCTGTTGTTGCAGTTTTATATTGAGTGGAGACAAATAAACTTTTAACTGATTATGTGTCCATTCACCACAAGAACCCGGAAGATCCTGTTACAATTTTTTTTAAATTAATTTTGTTATTAATGCTTGAACAGACAATACAATAAGAACAGCCAAGGGATCACATACAAATCCATAAAGTAATGACCAATAAACAGATATTGTCAAATTAAACAAATGACAAACACAAACGTATAGACATTAATAATCAAATAAAAATAGTTACAAAAAATAAACTGAATGACATTACAAGGATATACAAACAATCGTACATAAGGAAAGCATCTAAATACCTGGATTTTCTTTAAATGTCTCTGAATGATATTTTAGGAGATGAGTCATTAGAACATCTGTTTTTTGAATGCCCTATATCCAAGCAATTTTGGTCAGACCTAGGTTCACATATATTTGATTCTGCCAATGTCGTACATTCTTTTAGTTTAAAAGACAAATTATTTTGTAATGATAATACTAAAAATAAACCCCTGGAACATACTATAATTTTTTTTTATTTTATATGGTAAATTTTTCATTCACAAAAACTAAAATTTGCAAATAGTCACCCATCCTATCCCCTTTTTAAAATCGAATTAAACTCACTTCTAAAATCTCTTCATCTTATAAAGAATAGATCCTGTTACAAATGACCATATATGGACAAGTAAGTGACGCCTCTGCTCATCTGAAGTTCCCTTGGCACTCGCAGAACTCACTGTGATTGGACTATCTTTTAACCCAAATTAAAAAAAGTTTAAAGTTGTAAAGTACATTTTGCTATTATTATTACGTCAGTAATACCTTCAGTTAACAATGCAGTGTTGCATGTCGTGAGAAATTACCACTTTACCAAGATCGTAACCCTAACCCTGAGCATAACTTCATTAAACTACAAATACCAGCACTGCGTTCTATTGATAGAATGGAAGACGCTCATGGATAATGTCGTTTAAAATGTTTAATAATAAAATTGGGGAATATACGATCTTTTTTAACAACGGTATATTTAAACATGTTCATTGTGCAAAAATGTATGACACTTGAGAGGAAGGCTGAAATTTGGTATTTTACTAAGAACACTTTTACTTTTAAACACCTTTATACCACCTTTCCATACATGTTTGAAACCTCTGTCCAACATTATTTAATTAAAACAGCATAAGATGTCGTCCTGCCAAATTTCTCTTTAAAACTATAACCAGACTTTGATTTACAGCCATTTGAAATGTGTTTTTTTTTGCTCTTCCAGGGGACTCTACTGGGCCCCTGGGGATGGAAGGGCAGTAAAACATACACATATCCATTCTCAATATCACAACAAACTGTGCTGAGTCACAATATTTACATTGTTTTTTCAGCAACTTGCCACTATGAAAGTTGCAAGTCATAGATATCTTAGAATAAGAATAGACCCCCAAAACAATCTACATCAGTGCCTATTTGGAATGTGCTCCATTTATTTCATTAGATCAGGACCAAGAATACAGTGTTGATAGTAAATAAAGACACCAATTTAAACTAATATATATTATGAATTTACATTGTACTGTAAGGTCAATGTGTCATTCAGTAAGACAAGGCACAGACAGTGTGTGGTTTATGATAAAAAAACATACAATTCATAGAATCATAATACAAAATACCTAATTTGTGTGTCAGAAAGGCCTTATGTTTGTCCTCTTCAGGTACTAAGCATCAGTGATGTCCATTGAAAATTGAGTACAGTTGTGCATGAAGTGTCTGAAGCAATAAGTCCATGCTGTCTCTTCTAATGTATCTTTCAGCATTTCCATCTTGTACTGGAGTAATTATTTTGACCAAATGTTCATGTCTTAATTAGAACAATCATAGCAATTATATGTATTGTTTCCAAAATTAAATGGTGTATTTACCAAACACCTTCTACAAACTCTGTTACTGCAAACTCTGCAGCATGATAATATGGATGACATGTATTGAATATATATGCAACACAAATATATATATAAGGATAGATACAATACAGATAGAGAACAATATATAGTAAATATTATACTATACAGAGAGCATGAAATGAAAACAATACACATAATAATCTCTGTACATATATACCTTTGCAATGCAGTACAGTAGGATTTAGTGCAAAAAAGAATGTCAGGGTGCAGAATAATAGTGATTCAGTCAGTGTAACTGATAGAGTGCAGTACATATGAGGATGGTGGGGTGTGTGTGCTGTTACTGGTACGAGTTCAGTTCAGTCTGATTGCCTGTGTAAAGAACTTGTCTTGCAGTCTGCTGGTGAAGAATATCTGTCTGGTGGTAACAGTTAAAGCAATCCATAGCTCGGTGACTGGAGTCTCTGACGGTCCTTCTCACACTCCACCTGGTGTAGATGTCCTGCAGGGACAAAACATGTATTTGGGGTGTGGTAATCAATAAACAAAATATAGTATTTTTAATTGTTGCACTGGACTTACCATTGATTCTTGTTGGAGGTATGGCCTAAAATAATCCCTCCACCAATATCTTGCAGTTGTTCAGATGTGAAGTTTCTTCTATAGGCCGTAACATCTGAGCTGTCGCAGTAGAGCTGTTCGTGAATGCAGTCTTTACAGCAGATATCTGATGGGTTCAGATAGCATTGCAGCACTTGGTGGCCATTGAATTGATATCTTCATCGACTGGCTTCATCCTCCTTCAAACAAAGAGACAAAACAATAATTAAACGATAACTCCAGATAAATAGTGTAGGTGAATACAGCCAGATGCAGGTGTCAGTACTCACCATATTCAGTCATCTCCTGCCCAAATCCCAGAGATGATGCACAGCTGATTTGCTTATTCTGGGAGCAATATAAAGATGTATATGTGAAAAATGACAACTGCTGAGTATAACTTGATGAGTTTTTTGAGAGATCAACATCAAATGCTGTACCACATGTAACTGCTTATCTTGAATGCATACATACCAGTGGAAATGTGCAACTTTTCTTCTGTTTGGGCACAAGTGTAGGCCATGGTCATTCCTCATCCCCAACAGGACTAGTTTGGTCTTTAGTTGTAAAAAAAGAAAATATCTATTGACCCCATGTTTAATTATCATTGCCGTTTAAACATAAATTAAGCAGTTATAATTATATACTTCAAGCTCAAGTTCCCTGACAACTCTAGCGGGCTCCTGAGTTCATCTGTATACATCAGATTCAGAGTCTGAGAAAAGGCCATCATGCAAATTCTCAGTTTCTACCTTACAATAGAGTATAAAAGAATGTGTAAGTAAGTGACGGAGTAAGAGAAACAGACAGTTAAAGGCATAATTTTGTGTGTGTGTTTAACAGAATAAGTAGAAAACCGCATTAGAAAAAGCTGTATTCTTCAATAGCAAGCTATATTAATATGAATTATTTTAAATATGATTACATGCTTGGCAGTATTGTAACTTGTAAGCAATTTAAAGGCATCTTCAGACCAGGGATGAGTCCACACCATAGCTATTTAACATTTAATGACACAAGTCAAGTCACCTTTATTTATATAGCGCTTTTAACAATACAAATTGTGTCAAAGCAACTGCACAATATCAAAACAGGAACATTTTTGAGTAAAAGGCATTTTATTATTGAATTCAGTGATGTCATTGTCCAGCTCAGTTCAGTTTAAATTGCAGTCAAGTCTGTGATATCGCTGGAAATGAAGTGTCCCTAACTAAGCAAACCAGAGGCGACAACGGCAAGGAACCAAAACTCCATCGGTGACAGAACTGAGAAAAAAACCTTGGGAGAAACTCAGCCTCAGGAACACAGAGGAACATTATTATTGGAATCTCTTTGACTCTTTCTGAACAAATTTTTCCAGCTGATGAACAATAAAAACATTGACAGCCAATCAGAATCCACCTGACTTTAAAGAGCTTGAGCATTTAAATGGCAGACAATCGCAGCACGCATTTATAATAAACAGAACATTATTGTCTGTTGGTGTGGATGCTAAAATAGTTATCATTACAGTTCTTGTTCTTGCGGTGAACAGCTTTAAGTGGTCTGATTTGGCCAAATTAACTGAATATCTGATTTGTCACGTGATAAGTTAAACTAGCATTTCCAGACTCTTGCTTCTTAGACAGATGTGTTCAATACAAATCAACATGGACCGAAAGGCAGACTGTGACGTGTGGACAGATATAATTTACACATACTGTTAGAACGGAAAGAGACCGCACCAGTTTGTAAAGATTATTAAAGATTCCAATGGACTTAAAATAAACTTTATGATACAAACACTGACTACTTACTAAGAGCACAATCTGCAAGGGAGTTGAGGCAATGGCCAATGACAGCAATAGGAGTAAAAGTTGTCGAATTTTGTATGAGTACGCTTGTACAATATCATATGAATTTGCTGACTTGGTAAATTGTATGAATTATTACTACTTCTACATGACACATTGTTGAGAGTTCTTCCTGATGGGCAATGTAGACCAATGTTGAAGAAACATCAAATGCTGTGAAACTGCAGTACAGTTTAGTCAAGGTTCTCAGACAACACAGACGTACCATTAGAAGTGTTTGCCTTTGCAGCTTTTGGTCTTCTCTGTAAACGCACAAGATGGCCAAGAAACCACGATAAGCCTTCCTTTAGTCTTCCCTTTCAGCTGAAATGAAGATAAATATAAACATGTTGAGACAGTGCATTAAAAATGACCAAAGTGACTAAAATATTTGAGAGGACAGACTGTAAGGAAAGTTATTATTAAGACGTAAAATAAGGATGCGTTTATTAAAGCAAATCAGCTATAGCTAAATGTGTTCAACAAAACCTGTGAAGGGCTGAACCTTTGAAGGTGAACTTGAACTGTGGTAAAAGCATGGTGTTGTGGTTATTGTGCTTTAACTACAAATACCACAGTAAAACTACGGTTACTGTGGTAAACACATAACATGTGAAATGTTGTGGTTACTGTGCTTTAAAATACCACAGTAAAACTACGGTTACTATGGTAAACTCATAGTAAGTGTTGTGGTTATTGTGCTTTAACTACAAATACCACAGTAAAACTACGGTTACTGTGGTAAACTCATAGTATGTTTTGTGGTTATTTCGCTTTAACTACAAATACCACATTAAAACTACAGTTACTGTGGTAAACACATAGTATGTGTTGTGGTTATTTGGCTTTAACTACAAATACCACAGTAAAACTATGGTCACTGTGGTAAACTCATAGCATGTGACATGTTGTGGTTATTGTACTTTAACTACAAATACCACAGTAAAACTACGGTTACTGTGGTAAACTCATAATATGTTGTGGTTATTTTGCTTTAACTACAAATACCACAGTAAAACTATGGTCACTGTGGTAAACTCAGTATGTGTAGTGGTTATTTTGCTTTAACTACAAATACCACAGTAAAACTATGGTCACTGTGGTAAACTCAGTATGTGTAGTGGTTATTTTGCTTTAACTACGAATACCACAGTAAAACTACGGTTACTGTGGTAAACTCAATATGTGTTGTGGTTATTTTGCTTTAACAAACAAATACCACAGTAAAACTACGGTTACTGTGGTAAACACATTGTATGTGTTGTGGTTATTTTGCTTTAACAACAAATACCACAGTAAAACTACGGTTACTGTGGTAAACTCAATATGTGTTGTGGTTATTTTGCTTTAACAACAAATGCCACAGTAAAACTATGGTTACTGTGGTAAACTCAGTATGTGTTGTGGTTATTTTGCTTTAACAACAAATACCACAGTAAAACTGAGGTTACTGTGGTAAACTCATAGTAAGTGTTGTGGTTATTGTGCTTTAACTACAAATACCACAGTAAAACTACAGTCACTGTGGTTCATAGTATTGAGACTGCTCTCATTAGAGTGACAAATTACCTGCTCTTATCATCTGATCGTGGTTGTATCTCTCTATTAGTGCTCCTGGATCTTAGCGCTGCGTTTGACACTATCGATCACAACATTCTTTGAATAGACTTGAAAACTCTGTTGGCATTAGTGGAAGTGCATTAGCATGGTTCAAATCGTAGTTATCTGACCGCCATCAATTCATCAAATCATATCGATCACAAGTGCAGTATGGAGTACCTCAAGGCTCAGTACTAGGGCCGTTACTTTTCACTTTTTACATGTTACCCTTGGGAAATATCATCAGGAAACATGGGGTTAGCTTTCACTGTTATGCTGATGATACTCAGCTCTATATTTCTTCACGGCCTGGTGAAACACACCAAATTGAGAAACTTATGGAATGCATAGTCGATATAAAAAACTGGATGACGAATAATTTCTTACTACTAAATTCTGAAAAAAACAGAGGTGTTAATTATCGGAACTAAAAACCACACAAGTAATAACCTAGAACATGGTCTAACACTTGATGGCTGCTCTCTCGATTCATCATCATCAGTCAGGAACCTAGGGGTGCTATTTGATAGCAGTCTCTCATTTGACAGCCACGTTTCTAGCATTTGTAAAACTGCATTTTTTCATCTTAAAAATATATCTAAACTGAGACCTATGCTCTCAATGTCAAATGCAGAAATGTTAATTCATGCGTTTATGACCTCAAGGTTAGATTATTGTAATGCTTTATTAGGGGGTTGTTCTGCACACTTAATAAACAAACTACAGATGGTCCAAAATGCAGCAGCTAGAGTTCTTACTAGAACCAGGAAGTATGACCACATTAGTCCGGTTATGTCAACACTGCACTGGCTCCCTATTAAACATTGTATAGATTTTTAAATCTTGTTAATTAGTTATAAAGCCCTGAATGGCTTAGCTTCTCAGTATTTGAGCGAACTCTTATCGCATTATAGTCCTCCACGTCCGCTACGATCTCAAAACTCTGGCCATTTGATAATACCTAGAATATCGAAATCAACTGCCGGCGGCAGATCCTTTTTCTATTTAGCGCCCAAACTCTGGAACAATCTACCTAACACTGTTCGGGAGGCAGACACACTCTGTCAGTTTAAATCTAGATTAAAGACCCATCTCTTTAACCTGGCGTACACTTAACACACTAATACGCTTCTAATATTCAAATCCTTTAAAGGATTGTTAGGCTGCATTAATTAGGTCAACAGGAACCGGGAACACTTTCCATAAAACACGATGTACTCGTTACATCGTAAGAAGAATGACATCTATGCTAATATTAGTCTTTTTCTTTCTTATTCCGAGGTCACCGTAGCCACCCGATCCGGTCCTTATCTCTGTCTTACCCCTTCCCCTTCGTCTTACCCCTAGCCCTTGTCCCTCGAAACCGAGTGGTAAGCGCTAGGGGTGAAAACATACCCCTATGAAATGAGACGCCACTTGGTTATGGTTACGCGATCATACATCATCGCAAGCTGGCTACTACGTCACCAGAGGCGACAAGTGTTGATCGCAAACTCTCCGTCTAAAAGTGTGTGTTTGTCAATTGCGTGGGTTTAAGTGATGTTTTCTCTATTCAGAGAAACGCAGGACTGTTGTGCAAATCAGAAATGTAACGTTGCTGATTTAGTTGGCTCAGAAATAAAATATACTGCTGGACAATAACCAATAATTAGTTTTATTTTTGATAAATATTTTCCTAATGACAATTTTATGGTTATGAGTGTACAATCAGTACATACTGCAAACACCTTTTCCATTTTATCACAGAATAAGGAAGAAAATATATGTGACCCTGGAGCACAAAAGCAGTCTTAAGTGTAGCAATAGCCAAAAATACATTGTATGGGTCAAAATGATCGATTTATCTTTTATGCCAAAAATCATTAGGATATTAAGTAAAGATCATGTTCCATGAAGATATTTTTACTGTAAATATATCAAAACTTAACAAAAATATGCATTTCTAAGAACTTTAATTGGACAACTTTAAAAGCTATTTAGATTTTTTTGCACCCTCAGATTACAGATTTTCAAATAGTTGTATCTCCTAACAAACCACACATATCAATGGAAAGCTTATTTATTCAGCTTTTAGATGAAGTATAAATCTAAATTTCGAAAAATTGACTCTGAAGACTGTTTTTGTGGTCCAGGGTCACATCTTTTATAGCTTCTGTACTGTAATTAATGCTGTCCATTACCACTGTATCATTCATATTTATTACCTGGAAAAGACTTGAAAAACACACAAACCATTTCGTCTTCAGGTTTCATCAGTTCATTTTTATGCTTGTTATTCAGCTTAGCTACAGCGATAGCAGGATGCCTGTCAAACGTTACTATTACTTCTCATATGAGTCCGTTTTAGACTTTCTGTGCGAGAGCGCCCTCTGGCTTCGAGAATGTATGCGAAGCGAATAAATCGTGCTATTCTCGCATAGTTGGACGCTTGAACATTTTGAGTTTACTCGCTTCATTCGCGCGTGAAATTCGTGCCATTCGCGCGTGAAATTCACTACACAATACGCCTTATGGGAGGGGCTCAGATCCAGTCTCATTGCAAAAAATTTATTCCTGTTTTTGTAAAAGTACGAAGATGTATATGCAGCTCCGGGTACCCACATACAACCACAATTACTTCGTCCTCCATTGTTGTTTCGGATTTTCTGCCTCCGCTCGTAATGACGTCACTGCTAGGGCAAGCTCCTGATTGGTTAATGCGACGCGAATATCCGCCAAAGTTTTCTTCAACTCACGCGAATGGCGCATCAAACGCTCAATTCGCGCGTGTAATTCGCGCCGCCTCATTCTCGCGAATAGCGCCGCAGGATTGTCTATCGCGTCATTGCATCGACTTAACATGTAAATAATTTGCGCGTAATGCTTCATTCACGTCTGGTGTGAACGCACCTTGAGAGTGTTCAGCGCTCCATGATGTTCACATCGTTTTGGATACGAATAAAACGCATCCAAAACGACGTTACTATCTTTTCTCTTTTAATTTAAATCTATATTTACTCACATTGGCCTTTGAAAACCTCTACTTTAACACACTTGACAGAGAAACAGTGCAGGTTAAGAGTTTAGGTTGTATTAAAAGTCGAGGCGGGGATACCTCCTCCGCGTATTGTACACCCACACTACAGGGAGCCACCACAGAGGGACGAAAGAGCTGCATGCGGCTCGTGAGCCGTGGGTTGCCGAACCCTGGCTTAGGCTAATGTCAATGGCAGGCTGCCAGCTGTGCTAAGAAAGCAGCCCACTGTTCTACTAACAACTCATTTGAACGCATACGCTGCCATTGTAACACATTACCTAATCTAACGTGATGCAGAAACACTGAAATAATTAAAATAATACCGCCAAACCCGTGATCTCTTTACATAAAAAGATTGTTGTCCTTACCTGTTTAGGTGCGTTCACACCAGACGCGAATGAAGCATTACGCGCAAATGATTTACATGTTAAGTCAATGCAAAGACGCGATAGGCAATCCTGCGGCGCTATTCGTGCGAATGAGGCGGCGCGAATGGCGAAAATTATGCGGCGCGAATATCCGCCAAAGTTCAGATTTTTCAACTCGCGCAATTCGCGCTGCATAATTTTCGCCATTCGCGCCGCCTCATTCGCACGAATTGCGCTTGTTGAAAAATCTGAACTTTGGCGGATATTCGCGCCGCGTTAACCAATCAGGAGCTTGCTCTAGTGACGTCATTACGAGCGGAGGCAGAAAATCCGAAACAACAATGGAGGACAAAGTAATTGTGGTTGTATGTGGGTGCCCAGAGCTGTATATACATCTTCGTACTTTTACAAAATAAGGAATACATTTTGCAACGAGACTGGAACTGCCTGGCAGAAGCCCCTCCCATGACGCGTATGTGTAGTGAATTTCACGCGCGAATGAAGCGAGTAAACTCAAAATGTCCAAGCGTCCAACTACGCGCGAATAGCGTGATTTATTCGCTTCATTCGCATCTGGTGTGAACACACCTTTTGAAGGAGTACGCACATCAGGTGATCCGGGCGAATTGAGCATCGCTGGTGACGTCACTGCCGCTGAAGATGCAGCGTGGTATTCAGACGCATCTGCTCTCCACCGAAATTAATGGGAAGGATTGGCGTGTCACATGCACGCAAAATTGGACTTTGGCAAATGCAATACACGCAATTGGAAAGTGCAAACTCGTGTTATTTATACGCAGATTGATGAGACCGGGTTGCAACCATTTTCGTTGTCGAATTGTACTACCCATTGTTTTAATGGGAGGTAGCTAAATCTGACAGGGTAGCACAAATCGACAGAACACCGGCGACAGGTTTCACACTGCTGCATGACATTACAATAAGAAGAATTGCCGACAAATCTGTGTGCTCTGCAAACTACAGCCAAACGCACACGAGAAGTGAAGGAAACAACGCAAGATCACGCTGATATTATGGTC
Source organism: Gymnocypris eckloni scoliostomus (assembly GCA_027564155.1). Classification (NCBI taxonomy): domain Eukaryota; kingdom Metazoa; phylum Chordata; class Actinopteri; order Cypriniformes; family Cyprinidae; genus Gymnocypris; species Gymnocypris eckloni. The sequence goes on along the minus strand of CM050436.1, from coordinate 8,217,288 downwards.
TATAAGTCTTCACTGAACACACAACAATTAACAAAGATGACTTGTTAACAAATACACTTCTGCAGGGAAATTACACACAAATCTAAGTAGCCTATATGTGAAACCAATGTGTTGTGCATTTTATAATGAGTTTATTTCTTATTGCCTATAAAAGCCCTCAAAGTAATGAAAAATTTAAATGCAATAAATATTTTGTCCTTTATAGAAGAATATTATTTACAGGAAAAACCCTAGCCCCTTCTTCATCATCATGTAGCCTACCTGATCTGTATATTCTAATGCCAGAATGTATGCATGTTGTTTGTAAATGGCTACGTTAACGTTAATCGCTTTGTTAAAAAAAAAAAAGTTCTCCCCGAGCTTTCCGCTAAAAGGGTTTGAATGATAATCAGGTATTTAAGGCAGTTTTAACCTTTTTAGAGCTTACAGGACTAGACCACAGGATTTAGTGTTTGAGGATGAGGGTCATGATGCTTCTGCCCATCTAAGAGGTGAGGAGATCAGTGCGGAAACTGGAGGAGCTGAACACGCAGCGCCAGCTGAAGCTTGGACTCTGATCCTCTGAGATGGATGGGGCATTACAATTTTTTTTTTTGTATAGCAAAACAGATCCATCACCCACGTGTGCAAGAAATACAGTAGGTGGCGGTAATACTCCTAAGGAGTGAACGGCCATTGAACGAGAAGAAGAAGAAGAAGAGCTTTCCGCTACCCTGTATCTTGCTCTCTCATTGGCGGTAGGTCATCGCTGATGTAGTTTTCAGTCAGAACTCATTCACAGAGCAGAATTGTGAATCGCCGACATTTCAAGATATTTAGCATGCCAAATATTTCCCAGGTGTCGTCGACGCAATGGAAGCATCGGTGATGACCTCTGATCAGATCTTTGATAATTCACACTGCCTCCGATGTCGGGCATTTGTCGGCGATTTATCAAAAACCTGTCGGCGAGTGAAACAGCGAGCTTAAATCGTGCAGTGTGAACTTGGCATTAGTAACGTCGTGATGACTGATTGGATGCAGTATATGCACACTTGGGCTTGTATGTTAACCAATTAGCCTATATAATTTATATGTTTGAAAACCGCCAAACTGACCCCAAACCAGCCCACATTCTGTCCACCCGCACAAGCCCATTATGTACCCGCACAATCAAATTAAAAACCGCCCCAATCTGGCAACACTGAACTGAGCTCGAATAGCTTCAGCGTCAGCGACTTTTTATAGCACAAAATCGTTGTCAATCAAAAGGAGATGCAGTCTTCGACAGACCCTCCAATCATCACGAAGAAGCCCGGAGTCCAGGCCAGCCCAGCCCATTCCTCCATTCAACCCCAGAGATGCTGAGCGGACGCATGCAATAGGGTCTGGCTGCAGACAGCACTTGCACTCTCAGCACTTGCATTCTCAGCACTTGCACGCTCAGATACTTCCGCTTCTGATAGTGATGTCACTTGCAGTCTTTTAAATGTTTTATTTTGTTCTATTTATTGATTATTTTTTAAAGGTGAATTTTGCTGTGAATCAGCAAGATTTATTGACGGAAGTTGATACAGGAGCTGCTGTGAGTATTATTTCACATGCAAGGTATAAGCAGTTATTCGCTCATGTGCCACTGGAGGGAGCTCAAGTAAAGTTGAAAACTTATACAGGTGAAAACATTCCAGTTGTGGGCCAATTCACAGTTACTGTGCAGTATGAAGATCAAGTAAATGAGCTACCATTAATTGTAGTGAGAGGAAATGGACCAAATTTGTGTGGTAGGAATTGGCTCCAGAAAGTTAAGTTGAATTGGAAAGAAATTCGATATGTAAGTAAAACTAAACAGCCTGGGTCGATTCAAGAAGCGCTTTGAGAAATAGTGAAGTTTTTAAGAATGAATTAGGCACCCTAAAGGACATTAAAGCTACCATTTCAGTGAAACCAGATGTTGCGCCTAAATTTTATAAAAATCGTCCTCTACCTTTTGCTATGAAAGAACGTGTGGAGAAGGAAATTGATTGATTGGAGGAAGCAAATATTATATCTCCAGTAAAATTCAGTGAGTGGGCTGCCCCAGTCGTCCCAGTGATTAAAAAGTATTCTACAATTCGTTTATGTGGGGATTATAAAGTCACAGTTAACCAAGCTGCCAACACGGAAGTGTATCCTTTACCACAAATGGAAGAGATCTTATCCACTCTCAGTGGAGGGAAGGTGTTTTCCAAGATCGATTTAGCTCAAGCATATCTTGACTCGCGTGCTGAGTCAAGATGGCGCCGAGGATGGCAGCCGTGTTTCGTGCTCCGGGAAAGCTTTGCAGTTTTTCGTATGTTTTATTTGTTTTTTTGTTGTTTTACGTGTTAGATGTTGTTAGTATAACTGACTACGATAGAGACACGCTTTTGAACATTGGTTCCTCCGTCGCGTAACGCAAACCGGACTTTGAGTTTTTGAATGCCGGTGGATTGTTCACAGACACCGCATCAGAGCCTTTTGTCTGGGTCGCGCAATTGAAGAGACGCCGCCGACGCCGAAAAAGAGGAAAAAGAGCTGGCGTTCTCGTCAGACTGAGACGCCGTGCTTTCCGACATCCTCTTCCAACCATTTTACTGGCCAACGTTCAGTCACTGGATAACAAACTCTGTGAACTGCGGGCGCGCATCTCATACCAACGAGAAACAAGGGACTGCTGCGTTATTTGCCTCACAGAAACCTGGATGTCTGCTATGGTTCCAGACTCAGCCATCGAGCTCACGGGCTTCTCCGTGCACCGCTCGGATAGAGCAAAGGAGCTCACAGGGAAAAGCAGAGGCGGAGGTGTTTGTCTCTATATTAACAACTTGTGGTGTGATTAAAGGAACATACACTCTATTAAATCCTTCTGCTCCCCTGATCTGGAATTTCATACGCTTCTGTGTCGACCATTCTGGCTACCGAGGGAATTTACAGCCATCATAATCACGGCTGTTTATATCCCCCCCAAGCCAACACAGACCAGGCACTCAAGGAACTGTGCAGGAATATAAGTGAGCAGGAAACCACGCACCCAGATGCAGCTTTTATTATCACGGGGGACTTTAATAAGGCCAACTTCAGAACAATAGCTCCAAAATACTTTCAACACGTCACCATCAACACGCGTGGAGATCGTACACTCGACCATTGTTACACTTCTTTCCGGGACGCATACAAATCCCTCCCCCGCTCACCTTTCGGCAAATCGGATCACTCTTCCGTTCTGCTCCTGCCTGCTTATAGGCAGAAACTGAAACGTGAAGCACCCGCCCTCAGGACAATACAATGCTGGTCGGACCAATCGGACGCTACACTACAGGACTGTTTTGATCACGTGGACTGGGACATGTTCCGGGCAGCATCTGATGACGACATAGAGGCGTATTCAGATACGGTCACGTGTTTTATCAGGAAGTGTATAGATGATGTAGTTCCGACCAAAACAATCCGTATCTACCCCAACCAAAAACCGTGGATTAACAGCGATGTTCGATCAGCCTTGTCAGCGCGGACATCTGCCTTTAAATCCGGAAACACTGACGATCGGAAACAAGCCAGTTACGATCTCAGGAGATCCATCAAAGCAGCCAAACGAACATATAAAAACAAAGTTGAAGAACATTTCAACAACAATAATCCAAGAAGCATGTGGCAGGGCATTAACAACATCACAGGCTTTAAAGGGAATAAATCAGCTACTGTGAACATTGCCGCCTCTCTACCGGACGAGCTCAACACATTTTATGCTCGTTTCGAGGCTGATAACACCGCCCACACAGAGAGCGCTCACACGACTGCTGCAGAAGAGATCAGTCCACTCACGCTTTCTGTCACGGATGTAACCCGATCCTTCAAACGGGTGAACATCCGTAAAGCTGTGGGCCCAGATGGTATACCAGGCCGTGTGCTCAAAGCATGCGCTTTCCAGCTAGCCGGGGTTTTTACAGATATTTTCAATCTGTCCCTCTCTCTGTCTGTGGTTCCCGCATGCTTCAAAAAATCCACCATTGTGCCTATACCGAAGAAAAATTAAATCACATGCTTGAATGACTGGAGGCCCGTTGCTCTGACCCCCATCTTCAGCAAGTGTTTTGAGAAGCTCGTCAGAGAACACATCTGCTCTGTGCTGCCTGCTTCACTGGACCCACTACAATTTGCATATCGCAGTAACCGTTCCACAGACGATGCTATTGCCTTCACCCTGCACACTGCTCTCTCCCACCTGGAAAATAAGAACACCTATGTGAGGATGCTGTTCGTGGATTATAGTTCGGCATTTAACACCAGAGTGCCTGCCACACTGGTTGCGAAGCTCCAGACTCTAGGACTGAACAGATCTCTGTGCAGCTGGATCCTGGACTTCCTGACAGGCAGAAGTCAGGTGGTCAGAATGGGCAACAACACATCATCTCCCCTGACCCTCAACACTGGTGCACCGCAGGGCTGCGTCCTCAGCCCACTCCTGTACTCCCTGTACACACATGACTGTACAGCTACACACAGCTCCAATGTCATCGTCAAATTTGCTGATGACACAACGGTGATAGGCCTGATCACCGACAACGATGAGACGGCCTACAGAGAGGAGGTGAGTACCCTGACTAAATGGTGTCAGGAGAACCACCTCTCACTCAACATCGACAAGACCAAGGAGCTGGTGGTGGATTACAGGAGACAGAGCAGAGAACACACACCCATCATCATCGACAAGACACCTGTGGAGAGGGTGAGCAGCTTTAAGTTCCTCGGTATTCACATCACCGAGGATCTCACATGGTCTGCTCACACAGATGCAGTGCTGAAGAAGGCACATCAGCGTCTCTTCTTCCTAAGACGGCTGAGGAAGTTTGGAACGAGCCCCAGAATCCTCAGGTCCTTCTACACCTGCACTGTGGAGAGCATCCTGACCGGCTGCATCATCGCCTGGTTTGGAAACAGCACCGCTGGCAACCGCAGGGCTCTGCAAAGGGTCGTGCGAACTGCCCGCCACATTGTTGGAGGTGAGCTTCCTCCTCCAGGATATCTACACCAGGCGGTGTACAAGGAAAGCCGGAGGATTATCAAAGACTCCAGCCACCCGTCCCACAGACTGCTCTCTCTGTTGCCCTCAGGAGACGTCTCCGCAGCATCCGATCCGCACTAGCCGACTGAGGGACAGCTTTTTCCCTCAGGCTATCAGGCTAATGAACAGTCAGAAATAACTCACCTACATCACACTCCCACTCACACAACATGCCATGCACTGCACTTTAACACAGTTCTACTGGACTACACACACACACTGCACTAACACAACCTATCTGCTATCACTGTACACCATACAATGCACATCCACGACACTGCATATGTATAATCTGTTGCACCTTTGCACAACTATCTGCTGCTCAACCAATCTGCTGTTAATTTATAATCTGTTGCACCTTCACATTATTACTATGTATAGACTACATAATGTATAGATAGTGTACATAATGTAGATGTGCCCATACGGTGTATAATGTGTAGTTGATAACTAAGTATGTCTTTATAGTACACTTTGTGTACTGAGTATATGTATGTGTTTGTTGCACATTGTCTTCTGTACAGTCTGTAAATATGTACTGTCCATATGTAAAAAAAAAAAACATTATTTTTTTTGTCTGGAGCACGCTCGTAAGAATTTCACTCACCAAGGCACTTGTGCTGTGGTGATGTGACAATAAAAGTGATTTGATTTGATTTGACAGGTTTTGCTGGATGATATTCAAAGAAATATACAACGATTAATACACACAAGGGACTCTATGTTTATAACCGTTTGGCATTTGGCATTAGCTCAGCTCCTTCTATTTTCCAGAGGATTAGGGAAAATCTGATGAAAGACCTGAAAGTTGTTGTATATTTGGACACTTTGCTAATTGTGAGTAAAGATGAGCAAGAACATCTAGCAACCCTCTGCAAAGTTCTACAGCGTCTGCAGGACTCAGGATTAAAAGGGGCAGTCGTGGGGCAGTCATGGCCTAATGGATAGAGCGCTGGACTTGAAACCCAAGGTTGTGGGTTCAAATCCTGGCTCTGGCAGGAAGAGTCCACGACTGAGGTAAGTCGTGGCAAGGCACCGAACCCCCAACTGCGCCGCAATGTCGGCTGCCCACTGCTCCAGGTGTGTGTGCACTTGGATGGGTTAAATGCAAAGAACACATTTCACTCCTCATTATACTCTGTATAATTGTGTATGTGACAAATAAAGCTCATCTGAGCTTAATTTTGTTTGTTTGTTTGTAAAAGTAAAAGAAAGCAAGTGTGATTGGGGGCAGACACGAATCGAATATCTGGGTCATGTGATAGATGGAAGAGGAGTGTATCCAACAAAGGACAAGGTGAGGGCTATTCAAGATGCACCAGCACCTTCAAATGTGAAAGAACTGCGAGCCTTTTTAGGCCTGGTAAATTATTATGGACGTTTTGTACCACACCAGAGCACCGTGCTTGCACCACTGTATAGGCAGTTGAAAGAGCAAGTGGTTTGGCAGTGGGGAAAGAAAGAACAATGTGCTTTTAATAAGTGCAAAGAACTGTTGACCAGTGACAAAGTGTTAGTACATTATGTACTCAGTTATCTTTAACTTCAGCATGTGATGCTTCAGCTTACGGATTTGGCGCAGTGCTGCAACATACGATGCCAAATGGTGAGGAACATCCTATTGCATATGCTTCCTGTACATTGTCTCCTGCGGAAAAGAATTATTCACAAATTGAAAAGGAAGCATTGAGTGTCATTTATGGAGTTAAGAAATTCCATCAATATCTGTGGGGAAGATTGTTTAATTTGATGACTGATCACAGACCTTTAGTGACTTTGTTTGGGGAACATAAACATTTCCCAATGATGGCTGCGGCTCGCATTCAACGGTGGGCTATCATCCTGTCAGCTTATGATTACCACATTTGTTATCGTAAAGCAGAAAATCATGGAGATGCTGATGGTTTGTCAAGAGTTCCCTTGCCTGAAACCACGGATGTGGGCACAGAAGCCATTTCAGCACATATCAACTTTTTTCTGACTAATCATCTGCAAGAGGCTCCTCTTAATGCATCACAGATTGCCAGAGCGACTAGAACAGACCAAAAGCTTTCTAAAGTTTACCAGTATGTAATGGAAGGCTGGCCAAGTGAAGTGTCAGAGAATTTGAAAGTTTTTCATGCTAAACATGATGAGTTATCAGCAGAACAAGGGTGTGTGTTATGGGGCACACGAGTGATTGTCCCATTCAAACTTCAGAAATCAGTGTTGTGTGAAGTTCATTCAGGACACCCTGGCATTGTTAAAATGAAAGCTTTGGCTCGCAAATATGTGTGGTGGCCAAAAAATTTATTTGGATGTGGAAAGAAGCTGTAAAGAGTGTGTGGTTTGTCAACAAGAACAACGGATGCCAAGTCAAGTTCCTCTTCACCTGTTGGAATTTTCGGGTGAGTGCTGGAGATGGTTGCATATAGATTTTGCTGGTCCTTTCCTGAATAATATGTTCATGATTGTAGTGGATGCTTATTCCAAGTGGTTAGAAGTCTTTCGCATGTCGCAAATTACCTCACAAGCTACAATTACCAGATTGAAGAGATTGTTTTCTGCATATGGATTACCTGAACAAATAGTGACTGATAATGCAACTACGTTTACTTCTGATGAATTTCAAAGATTTGTAAAAAGGAATGGTATTTTGCATACTACTGCTGCACCCAGACATCCAGCCACCAATGGATTGGCTGAGAGGTATGTCCAGACATTTAAGATGGGCATGAAAAAACTGAATAATGAACAAATGTGCATTGATGATAAGATATATTTATTTCTATTGTGCTATCGTACCACCCCAAATTGTACCACAGGTCAATCACCGTCTGATCTGTTCCTGAAGAGACATGTCCGCACCAGGTTGGATTTTCTAAAACCAAACATTCATGAAACTGTTCGCAGGAAACAATATTTGCACAAAAATCTACATAATTATCAGGCACGAGAAAGATCTTTTGCTGTGAATGAACCTGTTTTCTTATGCAATACAGTGGGAGGAGATCCAAAGTGGTTATCTGGAGTGGTTGTGCAGCAGACAGGACCTGTGTCTTACAAGGTGTGTGATCCAATATCGATCATTGTGATCAACTGAGACCACGGCATTCTTCTTCTTCAGTGATTGGTGATGAACAACTGAGATCACCTAGCTCGGGGGAGACTCAAGAGCCTGAACAAGAGATGATTGAAACTAGCAGCTCAGATTCAGGGTTGATTGAAACATCAACAGCTCTATGTGAGCCTGGACTATGAGTTGAACCACCTGATTCCCTGGTTGCAAGCCCAGTGGGTATATGCTACGTTCTAAATGGACTATTAAATTACCACAACGTTTTAGAGATTAAGTAGAAATAAATGAATGTATGGGGTAATGTGGTGTTAAACTTTAAAGGGAAGGTAGGTAATGTGGTGTATTTGTGTTAATGTGTTTTATAATTACTTGATTGATTGTCTGGCATCTTATTGGTTCCTGGTTGTGGAAGCCAGTATTTAAGTCATGTGATGTGTTGCAGTATGTACGCATGTGTTCACCGAAATAAAGGCTGTTGATGGCATTTGTTGGTGGTTCTGCCTCGTTAATATATAACAATAACATACAAGGTCCTGCTGTTCTGTAGCCACAGATTTGCGGGTCTTGTATTTTCATCCTACAGATGACTTGCAGGACCTTGTATGTTATGATATTCAATTAGTTTTAATCGTTTAACCAGCACAGCGTCTTGTCTCCGTTGGCAACGCACACGATTCGTGTCGAATGCAAGTGACGTCACAGGTAGCAGAAAGTGCAAGCAGCGATTGCAAGTGACATTGTATTTTAGTTTATTTTTTCTTGTCTTCACCACCTGCTACTGTTGTAAAATGTTGAGAGATTCAAACTAAAAATAATCAATAAATAGAACAAAATAAAAAAATGTAAAAGACTGCGTGACATCACTAGCGGAAGCGGAAGTGTCTGAGCCAGACCCTTCTCGACGCATGGGCGGGACATAATCGCTACATTTATCCAATGACCGTCTAGTTTCGAAGAACTGTGACGCTACGGGAATGTGTGAGAAGGAAATAGAGTCAGCCGACCTGCTATATGTAGCTGATTCTGAACGAACTCGTCTCCGAGATGAACGTGTTCTAACGCATTTTAAGTCAATAAAATGTTAACACAATAGTACATATTTTACCATTATTTTTTTTTGACATTATAGGGGAAGCCGAGCTTCCCTTTGCAGTCTTAAAGAAATCCCCACTGCCCCAGAGTCATCGTGTCTTCCCACTGTACTTGAAAATGTGGTTGATCTAGTGACTGAAAAGACTATACCATGATTCCTTGTTTATTTTACTTGAGTTATTATATTATACTACTTAGATTCAATAATTACTCAACATTTCTAGGAACCAGGTTTTTAATTGCAATAAAGAAAGTAGTATTTGGGTGTAATAAAACGTAAAAAAAAAAAAAAACTCTAAAACGTGATAATAAATAAATATAGTTAAAACTGGGTGGAAATACTGCCTTATTGGCATTTTTTTCGGTCCTCCAAAACTAGGGTCCTGGAAATGCGTTCCTGGGACTGCGTTTTTCCGACTCGGTAGGTGGCGCTGTCACAAAAAATAGGGTCCTAGAAATGCGGTCCTACAACTGCGGTCCTGAAAGTGCGTCCTCCAGTACTGCAGACGGATAATATTGAATGCAGGCACTAGAGAGCGCACGCGCTCCTCTTCGCTCTTGCCCTCCTCATTATCTTAGTGCAGAAGAAGAATACAGCGGGCTGCCTGCTGCTGAAACAAAATGGGCGATGTGGAAATGGGTTTACCGAGCAAGAGACTCACTAACGGGTATGAGCATGTGCGTTGTATGGCCTCATCAACAACGCATTTAAGAACTAGGATGGGGTGTTTAAGGGAAAGGGAACAGATTCGGTCAGGATTGTGTTGTTCTCATAGTTAACTATAAAGATTTTGCTATCTATTTTTCTGGTCGGCTAGTGTTAGCGTGCTAATGCTAAATGTTCTTATACAAGAAGCCAGTTGTCAAGTTTCATTTGTTAGAGGTGATTTCGTTGGTTTTGTGAACTCTTTCGTTTTAAAATCTTTGAACGGTGGCATACCACACCCTGTGTGTTTAAATATTTTATTTGGCTAGCTTATTTCGTAAAGTACAGTCTTCGTGTGACATGACCAACACGCTCAATTCGTTTGTTATTTATCCAAAATTCCTATGTCGATTAGATCTTAAAAGTAATCCAATTAGTTATCATAGTCCATATGCACATTTACCTACATACATTTGCTGGTGAGTTGCAATGGTCAGTGTCCTTGTTAAGAACACCGTGTTGCCTTGACAAAACATAGGCATTCTATTTGGTGCTTAAATACGCGCAAAACGATTTTTTTTTAAATGTCTGTGATGATAAAAAAAAACCATAATTGTGACCCTTGTTTCTTTTTACATTAAGTTTTACTGGTTCTGCATGTTAATGTGCTTGTTATTCATCCTTACAGGCCAGAGGATTTAGAGAGTCCAAAGAAGAGTGGGAATGAGGATGAAACGGTGACATGTCAGGGGAGGATGAAGAGGAGGGTGAGGAAGAAGTGGAGGTGAATGGAGAGAAGCAGTACAGCGGTTCCAAACATCACAGCAGTGGCAGCAAACACAAGAAAAAGAAACACAAGCACCGTAGCAAGCACAAAAAACACAAACATGTGTCTGAGGAAGATAAGGACCACAAACGGAAACATAGACACAAACATAAGAAGCACAGGCGCAAAGAGGAGCCATCCTCCTCACCACCTGGGGCCATCAACAGGAGGGCTGAGGATGGCTCTCTATCACTGGGCAGTGCAACCCTGGATGACAAGGCCCTTCTTGAAGACCTGGAGAAACAAAGAGCACTGATTAAAGCTGAGCTGGACAGCCAGCTGATGGAGGGGAAGGTTCAGTCAGGAATGGGCCTGATTCTACAAGGTTACAATTCTGGCTCAGAAGAGGATAGAGAGGAACAGAGGGCACGTAATGGGGAGCAATGGCAAAGCACCAGTGGGGGCAGAACCCGCTCACCTAGGGACAAGATAAGCAGAGAGGTTAGATCCAAATGGGACTCAACGAATATCAGCAAACCAAGTGTTGGTAGGGATGCTAAGCTTGAACGAATGACCAAAATTGTAAAAGAGAATAAGGAGCGTAGCAAGTCCAAAGAGAAAAAATGCTCCCGGAGCAGGGACAAATCCAGGGAGCGTTTAAGGAATTCCCAGTCCCCATCTACAAGAAGACGCTCTGCGGAGAGAAAGTCAGACCAGAAGGGACGTTCTGATCGGCGCTCTTCTCCCCATATAGATGAGAAGCGGGAACAATTCACACAGAGATCAAACTCCCGAGGATGCAAGAGCCGGTCACGAGATCGATCTCACTCTAAAGATGCCCGGCTGGGTCGCTCGGAAACGGACAGAGAAAAGAGGCCTGGAAAGTCTCCATCCAAAGACACCTCATCTGGGAAAGAGAATCGATCCCCTCCTCAACGTCGAGCTCTTAGCCCGCAACGTCTACGCAGTTCCTCCCCTCGCCATAGGGACCGCCAGCCCAACCAGCCCCCATCAGGTTCTGCAGACCGGATTTCCAAACCGAGTCACTCACCGTCTAGAAACAAGTCACCAGTCAGGAGAGGACAAAGTCGCTCAAATGAGCGTCGGAAAGATTCCCCCTCCAGGTACACATCAGCACACCGTTAAAGATTTAAAATTAAAATTGTCATCATTAATTTACCCTCATGTTGTTCCAAACCTGAATGACTGTCTTCTGTAGCATACAAATTATTTATTTTGAATAACGTCCATGCAAGTCTGTAGGGTCCACTTTTATTTTGAGCATCTTTTATGTTCCACAGAAAAAAGTCAGTCATACAGGTTTGGAACAACATGAGGAAAAAATTGATAACATAATTTTCATTTTTGGGTGAACTTTCCCTTTAAGCAGGGGTGCTCCTGGAGTTTAGCTTTACCCAGCTCCGACACACTTGTCTGCAAGTTTCTAGTGAGTCTGAAGAGTTTAATTAGGGTTGGAGCAAAACTGCAGGACAGTGGCCCTCCAGGAACAGGTTTGGACAACACAGCCTTTAAACATCCCAGCTAGTTTGACACGGCAACAAGGCAATCAGTGAAGTGAATTTGAGGCAGGGCTATTTTTTGGTTAGCTAGTAGCAGATGAGAAGTATTTGGGTAACTTGTTTGTAAACGGAGGTTATTTTTGGTGACACTAGTGGCACAGAAATTACAGGCGTTCTTGAAAGAAATCAACAGAGTGAAGCAAAAAATTATGATTAAAGATTGACCAACATGGATTTTTTGATGCATGGATAGATAGATACATGCATAATACTATTTAAATACATAAATATAATAAAAGATACACAATACATACATCAGTTAAATTGATATTTTTATGAAATTAGAAAGTGCAAATACTATTAAAATACTTTGAAAACGAGTCAATATTAAAATTCACTTGATGAAACATTCTTTTTGTTAAATATGATTTATATTAATAAATATGATTAATATTTGAGAACTTCTTGATTTTATAATCCTAATGTAGTGTTTTTTTTGTTAGTGTCATTTGTTGCACTGTTTGTATAAAGAATAAATAAACTAAACATACACAAGAATAGCAAAACTGTTATTGTTACAGGTCAACTGGATACAGCTGAGCATAATTTGAGTGGTTGCAGTGAAGTCATTTGAAAAGGCTAGAAGGTGACAGTAATATATTCATAGGTTCACAGTTCTCGTCTTGACTGAACGGATGAAACGTATAGTCAGAGATCAGAGTTTTTTGTTTAGCTCTAGGGGTTTTCATTTTTGTTGGATGGAGTGACACTGAGAGAATCAGAGCTGTTTTTAGATATCAAGTTAAAGAACTACCCGCTCAATGGGAATTGCCCTGATTGTGCCATTGAAGGAACCTAACATTTGCTTTATATTGCTGGTCTATAATGTCTTGGAAAAAGCCTGGTCCTAAATTACAATTCTCAGATTGTAGGTTCATATGCTTGTCTTGTGTTTTTTTATTGCTTGTAAGTTATCATCTTAATAGGTTGCTGGGTGTTTATAATGACAGGTGGAGCTTAATGTACCTGAGTGCAACATGTTTCCTTTGTGATAAACTGCCTAGCATCAGAATAGTAGGCTGTAAGATTGGACTATTTAAGGTGAATTGTTGTTATATATATATGCTTGTAACTGTTGGTTACAAAAATTCCCTAGGATGAAATAATTTATCTGGCAAATGCTTCATGTCTCTTAGGAAGCGTCTTCGTGTGGATGGAGCTGGGAGATCACGGGAAACGAGTCCAGCGCGCCGCAGAGTGAGCCGCTCGCCACTCAGACGTAGGTCTGTATCACCACGGCGACAGTTTCGCTTCTCACCCAGAAGACGAAGTCGATCGCCACTGAGACGCAGGTTAGACACAGTGAGGAATACTGCTATGAAATATGGATGCTAATTTCGGTTAATTTTACGCTTGTTATCCGAACATTAACCGATAAGATTAGAATGTTAAATGAGTATTTAATAAAAATAGAATGGCCATGTGACTGAGATCTATTAAAAATAGAAACAAATATTTTTCATGGGTTTATTTTAACATGTGCAGGGGCAGCATGCAGAACCACTACCTGCAACAACAGAACCTAGATTCATCCATTGTCAAATTGTTGTGCACCTGCAGCAGAGAGAACAGAGAAAAGCAAAATAATCTAAATTTAAAAAGTTTAAATAAATAGGAATACACCAAATATTTTTCAGTCAAGTCACCTTTATTTATCAATACACATTGTAACAAAGCAACTGCACAATATCAAAATAGGAAAATAGTGTCAATAATGTAAAATGACAAGATTTTATGCACAATTTTCAGTTGAAGGCATTTCATTATTGAATTTAGTGATGACATTGTCCAGTTCAGTTTAAATAGTGTCTGTGCAATCAAGTTGGTGATATCACTGGAAATGAAGTGTCCCCAAAGCCAGAGGCGACAGCGGTAAGGAACCAAAACTCCATCAGGGAGATAATGGAGAAAAAACCTTGGGAGAAACCAGGCTCAGTCGGGGAGCCAGTTCCCCTCTGGCCAGACGAACCAGCAGTTCTTTTCCAACTGCAGCAAAGTCAGTTTGTAAGGGCTCAGCTGGTTCCAGTGGTCTTTTCCAGATGGCTGTCAAGGTGATGGGGTCCTCACTGGGGATCTGTCTCTGGGGCTCATCTAGGTGTCCTGGTCTCCGCTGACGTTTGGGCTGTAGAGGTTGTCTCTAGGTGCTGATCCACCATCAGATCTGGATAAGGACTGGATCTGGTGACTGCAGTGACCATCTGGGCTGGATAAGGACCGGATCGGGTGGCTACGGTGACCTTGGAATAAGAAAGAAACAGACTAATATTAGCGTAGATCTTCCACAAATCTTCTTACGATGCATGAAGTACATCGTGTTTTATGGGAAGTGTTCCCGGTTCCGGTTGACCTAATAAATGCAGCCTAACAATCCTTTAACGGATTTAAATATTATAAGTGTATTAGTGCGTTACGTGTACGCCAAGTTAAAGAGATGGGTCTTTAATCTAGATTTAAACTGACTGAGTGTCTGCCTCCCGAACATTGTTAGGTAGCTTGTTCCAGAGTTTGGGTGCTAAATAGAAAAAGGATCTGCCGCCCGCAGTTGATTTTGATAATTCTAGGTATTATCAAATGGCCAGTTTTTTTTCAAAACGCAGTGGACGTTGAGTAGGGGTGTGCGATATTGACAAAAAAAATGTGATATTGACAAAAAAATCTCTATTTTGGTGGCTTTTTCAGATAACGATAATCAGATGATATTTTGCATCATTCAAAAATGAGTTGTACATGTATTTGCTCCCTTTTACAAAGTCAATAGTATATTGAGTGATGTGATATGAATTGAAAAAATGTATTGAAGTAAAGGGTATTTATTATTTAAAACTGAAGCATATTCATGTAACAACAACACACCTCACTGCTCTGCTGTAAGGTGAACGGTGCAGTACTAGCACGAAGCAAAAATATCTTCCTCTGTCAACATAGCCATGAGTTCTTCCGTCACTGCTGTCCCAGTGGCTTTGATCCTGTCATTGTTATTGTAGCGATTTTTGAACTGGGGGTTAAGTGTGGACGCCAAACTCAACAGCTCATCCACAGTCTTCTGCATACTTGGAGTTCAGGCTCTCCAAAATGTTTTTAAATTTTTTTTGTTAGGTCTGTGTCATCAGACTTCACTGCCAGGACTTCAGTGTTAAACAAGAACAACACAGGTTTTAAGTAAGAAACTGTTACGAGTTGCTCACCTGACAGAGAATCTGTAAATTCTAGCAGAGGACCAAGTGCTTTGCTGACTGCCTCCAGCACCTCAATTATCTTGCCATGTTGGCACAAGGTGCCTGTGCATTTTGTCTGCAGTTAAAACATGACGAATGGCTTTTTCTTGCTCAAGAAACCTCTCAATCATGCGCTGTTTGTGCCCCATCTTGTTGGTGACTGATCAGTTTATGCTGAGGAAGCTTCAACTGCTCTTGTGCATCACCAAGTGCTTTTTTCTTTTTCCAGCTGATGGAAATAGCAGCGATCACTTTCTTGCAAACTCCAATGGCTCTGTCTATTATAGTATCTCTCATGCTTCTCTGGAAAACATTTATAATAGACATAAACATAAGATAGACATAATCAAATTTTGAGTCCATTGAACATTCATTGTGTGAAAGTATGGCATTTTATATTATTGATATTACTATTTTATATTATAATTATTATATTTTACTTTATAATTCATCTTATTAAATATAACGCATCTGCTAAATTAAATATATCTCATTTTATTATTACTGTTCTATAAAAGATTTGCTCATGTTATTCTTTTTTGTATTTTTAAACATACCAACAAGATACATTTTAATTTAATTTCACAGAAGCACCAACATTGCTTACCAATGGCAATATGATGCCTGAGGCCAAAACAAGGAAGCCGCTGCCAGTTGTTAATCCGTAGAGCCCTGATAACGTTAGCTCCGCTGTCTGTTGTCATGAAAACCATGCGGTCCTCGGGCAACGACCATGATGCCATCGCAACTTTTAGACCTTGAGCAATTACATCACCTGTGTGGTCAGGTGATGTAAAGTAAGATGTCTGCAGACAGGAGCTTTGGAGTGGCCAGGTTTCATCAATGAAATGTGCTGTCAGGGAGAGAGATGGTTCTGCTGGACCACAGATTGGTTGTTGTGGCAAAATGTAAAACCTTTTGCACTTCATTCGTAAGAGTTTAGCGACATGACTCATACAATTTAGGCAGCTTCAGTTTCACTGAAGTATTTTCGCCCAGGTTGTGTGTATCTTGCGTCTTTTAAAAACTGTTTAAAACCATCTTTCTCAACCGCTTGAACTGGGACCATGTCTCTGGCAGTGTAATTGCCATCTTTCGCTTTTCCTGTCGTAAGGTACTTGCTAAATGATTCGGCCAAAGTTTGCTGAGTGTGCTTTTTTTTTTTTTTGTCTGCTGAAGCCGAATCATGTTCAGCTGACTCTGTCTCCCGAAGTTTTTCATAATTCTCATATTCACTATGGTGGCTAGTTCAAAGATGGTGAAAGAGATTGCTCGTCGAGCTGCCTTTGACTGCAACCGATTTTCAGCACAGTTTGCGGATCGGCGTCTTTTGACTAACATCGGACCTTTCAAAACCAAACCACTGCCATGCTAGTGATGATGACCCACGTCTAGGAATTAAATCTAGCGTGAATTGTGAGGATGCTGGTATTTGAATATCTTCTCCTCTCACAGTTTCTTTGCTAATTTAACTTCTGTCGGCGAACACTGCAATATGTCCCGCTATCCCATTCTCTGAATGTGCGCGTGCATGCAGTAGTATACTACAGCACGCAGTGAAATCGTGATCCCTTAATGCAGCGTTTTGATTTGCTTCTGAAAATGAGTGACATACTCGATATTTTGATTTCATATATCGTTTAAACCAGCAATTACGGTATTATCGCACACGATATATATCGCACACCCCTAACGTGGAGGACTATAATGGGATAAGAGCTCGCTCAAGTACTGAGGAGCTAAACCATTTAGGCTTTAAAAGTAATTAACAAGATATTAAAATCTATACGATGCTTATTAGGGAGACAGTGCAGTGTTGACAGAACTGGGCTAATGTGGTCCTACTTCCTGGTAGGGCTGGGCGATATGACCAAAATCTTATATCACGATAACAATATATATCACGATATAGTGATTTTATTTATTTTAAAAAGGGTTTTATTATATTAAAATCTTTGGTGAAAGGAATTATGAAAATTATATGGTATCAATGTCAATATCAAACTAATACTAGCCTAGAGACAGAGAGACAGAGAGAAAAAACTCAACCTCACTGAAGATAAATAAACAGTCAGTGATGAAATAAGGATAAGAAACGAATTGCAAGCAATAGAACTAAAAACGACAATAAATAAGAAACGCTACATACATTGTGTAAATTAATTAGTCTTCACTGTGTCAATTCTATCTAACTACAAATAATCGGTATCGGTTATAAAAAAATCAATATCGGTCGATCATTAATCTCAATAAATTACAATGTTGTGGAAAAGTTCATTTATTTCAATAATTAAACTCAAATTGTGAAACTTGTGTATTAAATTAAATCCACACAGACTGAAGCAGTTTAAGTCTTTGGTTCTTTTAATTGTGGCAATTGTGGCTCACTTTTAACAAAAACCCACCAATTCACTCAACAAATTAGAATATGGTGACATGCCAAACAGCTAATCAACTCAAAACACCTGCAAAGATTTCCTGAGCCTTCAAAATGGTCTCTCAGTTTGGTTCACTAGGGGGGAAGACTGCTGATCTGACAGTTGTACAGAAGACAATAATTGACTTCACAAGGAGGGTAAGCCACAAACATTCATTGCCAAAGAAGTTGGCTGTCCACAGAGTGCTGTATCCAAGCATGTTAACAAAGTTGAGTGGAAGGAAAAAGTGTGGAAGAATAAGATGCACAACCAACCGAGAGAACCGCAGCCTTATGAGCAGTGTTGGGGGTAACGCATTACAAGTAACGCGAGTTACGTAATAATATTACTTTTTTCAAGTAACTAGTAAAGTAACGCATTACTTTTTAATTTACTAGAAAATATCTGAGTTACTTTTTTCCATTTATTGACTGCTAGTGATGCGCGGATGAGCTAAAACGTCACCCGAATTCGCAGCTTCAAATAAATGATCCGCCCGCCAACCGCCCGCACCTATATTTTTGTCTGATTTGATAACCGCACCCGATCGTCACATTCGGGGTTCGTACGGACATAAAAACCCGGAAAAGTCATGGAATTTTAAAACCGCAATTTCCAAGCCTGTATCAATTTGGAAAAATAAATAAACCCAGAAAGTTTTGGAAAAGTCATGGAAATCTATTTTACAATCCTCTGTATAATAAAAATTGTTTAATTATGTCCTGAATTTCAGTGGGGTATTGCACATATCGCATTAGGCTACTCAATCCTGCAGCTTTCAACTTTAAAATGAGGGAAATTACTGCAAAAAATGTATTCAATATAGCGTATATAGATTAGATAAGTAAATAAATTCACTCAAATCATCAGATCAAATCAGTCACTGAAAACACAGTGAGTGATTCAACACCGAGTCCTCTCTCTTTTAGACCGTCTCTCTGCTAAGCACCCTCAAATGAAATCAAAAGCACCCTCAGTTGAAGCTGCAATAATGGCAATTTATTACAGATTTGGAAAACTATCCAGCGCGTTGGTTTGCGCTCTGGAGATCGGTTTCTATTTCAACGTGTTTTTGCAGTGTTGAGCATTGCATCAAATCTCTGACATATCTGTTGATTTCTTGAGCCTAACAGCAAATTTGAGGCGTTTAAGATAGAATCCACTAACCACTTAAATTGCCGGAGTTTTTGTTCAGGTGTTTCATACGAATAACCTCATTACGTGTAGACTTGATGTAAATAAGAGATGGACTGTGCAGAGTAGAGAACTTCATTAATTATAACATAAGTTTGAAGAGATCATGATGAACTAAGATGAATGACTGCCTTTTAGTGATTAGAAAGTGAGCCATGCTGGCAAATGAGTTGGTAATGAGCAATTTTTCAACTACACTAAAATACCTTCACAATTATGTTTTGTTGGCATCGGACAAAAAAAGACTGAGCAAATGATGAGTTTGAAGGCGATAGAGTCAGCAGAATTGATTCAGAGAAATATCGAGTTTAAGTTTTCTGAAGATTCCAAAGCAAAATCAAGCAACGTTGCATATTTTCCTCTTATTATTTTCTTTAAAATAATTACTATATAATTGTTAATATAGCTATTTTTTATTTTATCGTTCTTAAAAACAAGAACAAAAATGCAAATAAACACTAGTTTAATCAAGAGCAACGAGTGATTCTTTTTCTTTTAATGTTTAATTAACATTGAAACAGCCCGTTTCTTTTTACTTAGTCATTTAGCAGACGCTTTTATCCAAAGCGACTTACAAATAAGAAAAAGTTACTACAACTATAAATACTACATATAAAACTCTATAAATACTATATATACACACATGACAAATGCATATAACAACATTTCAAAACTAAACATTTAAATGAAAACAAAAAATTAAGCTAAAAACATTTCAAAATATTAAAACAACAAAAGGTATGAGTATAAAAATTATTCTAACATGACACTAAGCCAAACACCCACATATATATATATATATATATATATATGTGTGTGTGTGTTATTTCATTTCTGACACTGAATAATATGAAAAAGGTTATTACAACTTTTAATCTCACAATTCTGACTCTTTTTCATAGAATCGTTAGATTCTCACAATTGCTAGTTATAAAGTCAGAATTACGATTTATAAAGTCAGAATTGCGAAATAAACACGCACTTTTCGCAGGGAGACTATATGTTCTCAGAATCATGAGTTTATCTCACAATTATTAGGCGAGCCGACATTGCGGCCGCCCGGGAGTTTGGGGGTTCGGTGCCTTGCCCAAGGTCTCACCTCAGTCGTGGACACTTCCTGCCAGAGCCCGGATTCGAACCCACCAGCTGGGGTTACCTCGGGTTTCAAGTCCAACGCTCTATCCATTAGGCCACGACTGCCCCATATATTGTTATATCTCACAATTCTGAGAAAAAAAGGCATAATTGAGAGATATAAACTAGTAATTCGGAGAAAAAAAGGCATAATTGTGAGTTTATATCGACTTTATATCTCGCAGTTGCGAGTTTATATCACGCAATTATAAAAAAAATAAATCAGAATTGTGAGATAAAAAGTGGCAATAACCTTTTTTATTTTTTAATCAGTGGCGGAAACGAGCTTCCATACTATTACCTAATGCACGGATTAAATATAATATTACACATCAGACTTAACCCCCAACCATTAACTAAACGTTCATATAAGACAACATTATGCATGTGTGAATCTTGCCAAGTCATATTTCGCAATAATATACTTTATAGGGAGATTGAGCGCTCTCGGAAAGGCACGTCTTATGCACACGCTTTGCGAATGTCAGTTAGCGGTGCGGTCCGAATTCAATATAAATATTCACACCGCTGGAATGCTGTGCTTTGCCACAATAGACGTACTCGTAGTGAGCAGCAGCAGTCATCCAGAAGTGAGCAGAAAAAACGGTTTTCATCAGAAAATGTATAAATAAAGTTAATTTTAGATGTTCAATTACTATTTGGAGCATTGGGGTCGCTGGAAGAGGGTTTAAATTAAAATGTTTTGTGAAAAACTGAAATGTTTCACTTTTTTTGTCTGTAGCTAACTAAATAGCATAATGTTTTGTTGAATAACTTTAATGTTAATTTACACTTTATTCGATTTCTTTAGCCTATTTAGAAAATGTAGTTAATATTTGCATCATTAATGATTTCTTATCCACCCGCAAATAATCACAATGCACTTTTTTTATTACCCGACCCGCGGATATAACCGCCATCCGCGCATCACTAGCGCTGTGTGATCATCATCTTACTGTAGATCTAATCTAGACTAAATGTGAATGTGTATTAATTCATCCCACTTGCAAAAAAACAGATTCAGTATTCATAAAAATGAATTAAAACAGTGAAATGCAAACTCAGAATATGACGCAAACCTGCAATAATTAAATGTTAAACAACACAAATATATCTAATCTCATTTTATTAACCAACGTGTTTGCTGCTCTTCTTTGATCCAGTTCAACCATACTAATAAGCAAAAATTACTTTAGATAAACTAACAATTTTGCTTCGTTGTTTTTTTTATTGCTGAAGATTGTTGAACTTATTCTCCTGCGTTCTGCTGTACAGACGTGATTTACTCTTCCTTCAGCCTGAGGTTTATTCAGTACACTTTTTGGTGTGAACGGGCTTTTACATTTGCTATAAATAGAACTTCTTGTATTAAAAACAAACAATCAAGCCCTGCTCATATTTAAAAAGTAACGCAAAAGTAATATAACGCATTACTTTCCATAAAAAGTAACTAAGTAACGTAATTAGTTACTTGTTTAGAGAGTAACGCAATATTGTAATGCATTACTTTTAAAAGTAACTTTCCCCAACACTGCTTATGAGGATTGTCAAGCAAAATTGTTTCAAGAATTTGGGTGAACTTCACAAGGAATGGACTGAGGCTGGGGTCAAGGCATCAAGAGCCACCACACACAGACATGTCAAAGAAGTTGGCTACAGATGTCGTCAGCGGCGTCTTACCTGGGCTAAGGAGAAGAACTGGACTGTTGCCCAGTGGTCCAAAGTCCTCTTTTCAGATGAGAGCAAGTGTTGCATTTCATTTAGAAACCAAGGTCATAGAGTCTGGAGGAAGGGTGGAGAAGCTCATAGCCCAAGTTGCTTGAAGTCCACATTTACATTCACATTTATGCATTTAGCAGACCAGTGCAGTGTTCAGTCCAGTGTTAAGTTTCCACAGTCTGTGATGATTTGGGGTGCAATGTCATCTGCTGGTGTTGGTCCATTGTGTTTTTTGAAAATCAATGTCACTGTATCTGTTTACCAAGACATTTTGGAGCACTTCATGCTTCTTTCTGCTGACCTGCTTTTTAAAGATGCTGATTTAATTTTCCAGCAGGATTTGGCACCTGCCCACACTGCCAAAAGCACAAAAAGTTGGTTAAATGACCATGGTGTTGGTGTGCTTGACTGGCCAGCAAACTCACCAGACCTGAACCCCATAGAAAATCTTTGTCAGGGTTTTGTCAAGAGGAAAATGAGAAACAAGAGACCAAAAAATGCAGATGAACTGAGGCCACTGTCAAAGAAGCCTGGCCTTCCATACCACCTCAGCAGTGCCACAAACTGATCACCTCCATGCCACAAACTGATCACCTCCATGCCACGCCGAATTGAGGCAGTAATTAAAGCAAAAGGAGCCCCTACCGAGTATTGAGTACATATACAGTAAATGAACATACTTTCCAGAAGGCCAACAATACTTATAATATTTTATTGGTCTTATGAAGTATTCTAATTTGTTGAGAGAGTGAATTGGTGGGTTTTTGTTAAACGTGAGCCAAAATCATTACAATTAAAATAACCAAAGACTTAAGTTCAAGTTCAAGTTGAGCTTTATTGTCATTCCACTACATGTGTGGACATATAGTGGGACGAGATGTCGTGCCTCACAGGACCACGGTGCTACATAAATACAGATATACAACACGAAGTAAAACAGTATAAACCTATACACAAACTAACCTACTGTCAGCTTTGACTATACATATGCTATATATAAAAGTGGTTACCTATACATAAACTAAAAAACAGGAAACAAAAAATACAAACTGTACAAAAAATACAAACTGTACAACTGTGCAGATGACTTCAAATACTGTACATGTGCAAAAGAGAGACATTCAAGCAGCTGGCTGGGGAACAGTGTAAGGTGATTTGTGGTGCATGAGCCAGTAAACATACATACATTTCAGTCGTATATTACAGTCAGTCTTTTGTGGGATTTGGACACACAATGGTGTGTGAAAGTGTCTAGTGCATGTGTGTGTTGCTACAGGTGTTGCTACAGGTGGCTTGTGCAGGCCCGCTCACCTGAATTCCACAGAGATAAAAGTTTAACAGTTTTTTCCTGAGATGTGGTAAGGTGGGGGGTGTTGTTTGGGGTTTCAGAGAGGGGCGGTGTGATGTGAGTTCAGGGCTCTCACAGCCTGGGGGAAAAAGCTGTTGAGCAGTCTGGCGGAGCGGGCTCTGATACTCCGGTACCGTCTACCTGAGGGTAGGAGCTGGAAGAGACTGTGGGAGGGTGGGTGGGGTCCTCCACGATACTTTTTGCTTTGCTGGAGCATCGTGTAAGGAAAATGTCCAGGATGGAGGGGAGAGGGGCACCAATGATTTTTGCAGCGGTGTTCACTGTCCGCTGGAGGGTCTTGGTCTGCTGCACAGCAGTTTCCGTACCAGACAGTGACGCAGCTGGTCAGCACGCTCTCAATGGTACCCCTGTAGAAGGTGGTGAGGATGGGTGGAGGGAGGCTTGCTCTTTTCAGCCGGCGGAGAAAGTGTAGGCTGTTGTGCCTTCTTGGAGATAGACTTGGTGTTGGTAGTCCAGGTGAGGTCCTCTGTGATGTGCACCCCCAGGAATTTAGTGCTGCTGACTCTCCACAGTCGAGGTGTCGATGGTCAGTGGGGTGGTCAACAGAGTTTCTCCTGAAGTCCATCACAACCTCCTTTGTCTTCTCCACATTGAGGGACAGGTTGTTAGCGCCACACCATTCAGCCAGCTGTGCCACTTCCTCTCTGTAGTGCGTTTCATCGTTGTTGCTGATGAGACCTACCACTGATGTGTCATCGGCGAACTTGATGATGTGGTTGAGCTGAACTTGGCAGTGCAGTCGTGGGTCAGCAGCGTGAAGAGCAGCGGGCTGAGCACACAGCCCTGTGGGGCCCCTGTGCTCAGTGTGGTAGTGCTCGAGGTGTTGTGGCCGACCAGAACTGACTGAGGTCTTCCGGTTAAAAGTCCAGGATCCAATTGCAGAGGGAGTTGTTGAGGCCCAGCAGGCTTAATTTATTGATGAGCTGTTGTGGGATTATTGTGTTGAATGCTGAGCTGAAGTCGATGAACAGCATTCTAACATATGAGTCTTTATTTTCTAGGTGGGTAAGAGCCAGGTGGAGGGTGGAGGAAATTGCATCATCCGTGAGCGGTTTGGGCGGTATGCAAACTGGAGCGGATCGAGTGTGTTGGGAGGCTGGTTTTGATGTTGTGCATGACTAGCCTCTCAAAGCACTTCATTATGATTGAGTCAGTGCTATGGGACGGTAGTCATTTAGACAGGACACAGGTGATTTTTTGGTACCGGTATGATTGTCGTGGATTTGAGACATGTGGGGATGACTGCCTGGCTCAGCGAGATGTTGAAGATATCTGTTAGGACATCTGTCAGCTGTTCAGCACAGTCTTTCAGCACGGCCAGGTATATTGTCAGGACCCGCAGCCTTGCGTGGGTTAATCCTAGATAGGGTCTTCCTTACGTCGGCTGGAGACAGACAGAGTGCCTGGTCGCTGGGAGGTGTGGGCAGTTTTTGTGCAGATGTGTTGTTCTGCATTTCAAACCGTGAATAAAAGTGGTTGAGTGCATCTGGGAGGGATGTGTCGTCGTCACAGGCCTGTGGCGGGGGCTTGTAGTCAGTGATGGTCTGAATGCCTTGCCACAGGCTCCGTGTATCTCTGCTGTTTGTGAATTGATTATTGATTTTATTTCCATATAACCGTTTTGCATTTTTGATGCCACGGGACAGATTGGCTCTTGCTGTTTTGAGGGCCGCTTTATCTCCTGATCTGAACGCTTCATCTCTGGTTTTTAGCAGCCCACGAACCTCTGCTGTCATCCATGGCTTCCGGTTTGCACGTGTGGTGATGGTCTTGGTGACTGTCACATCATCAATGCAGTATTTGATGTAAGCAGTCACAGTTTCAGTGTATTCCTGCAGGTCTGTATGGTTATTATAGGTGGCCGCCTCTTTAAACATGTTCCAGTCTGTGTCCTGGAAGCAGTCCTGCAGTGCTGAGGTAGCATTGTCTGGCCATACCGTGATCTGCTTTTGAACCGGTTTGGCCAGTTTGAGAAGCGGTCTGTATGCTGGGATTAGCATAACAGAGATGTGGTCCAGTATCCGAGGTGGGGCGGGGTTCGGCTTTGTATCGTGTTTCACTGTTGTGTAAACAAAGTCCAGTGTGTTATTTCCTTGTTGCAAAGTTCACATGTTGGTAGAACTTTGGTAAAACTGTCTTTAAGTTAGCGTGGTTGAAGTCGCCGGCTATGATGAAAAAGCCGTCGGGGTTATTTGTTTGTTGTTCGCTGATGGCGCTGTACAGTTCACGGCGCGTCCTTAGCATTTGCACGGGGAATGTACACGCGACAATAACAATGGCCGTGAACTCCCGCGGCAGATAGAACGGTCGGCATTTCACAACCATAAACTCCACCAGCGATGAGCAGTGTTTTGATAATACCGCTGCATTGTTACACCATTCTTTGTTGATATACACACACAAGCCACCCCCGCGAGTCTTACCAGACAGTGATGAATCTCTGTCCGCTCGGCAGCAGGTTAGTCCGTGCAGCTGAATGGCGGAGTCCGGGATGTTGTCGTTAAGCCATGTTTCAGTGAAAACAAACACACAACAATCCCTTGTCTCATGCTGTGTAGACCGGCTGAGTTTAATTAAGTCCAGTTTGTTTTCCAGAGAGCGAACGTTTGAGAGCATTAGTGATGGAATTGCTGGACTAGTTGGATTAGCCCTTAGCCTAGCTCGAATACCTCCACGCTTGCCGCTTCTGTCCCTCTCACACCGCCGTCGCCGCTTTGTGCGGGTAGCATCAGTAGGCGAGGCCGCGGTCTCGGGTCCGCTTCAGCAGCAGACAGAGGCCTTGTAGCTTCTCAGTAGTCGCCGGTGAAAGCTGATGTTTGTACACATTGTCGATATCCAGGAGGCTCTGGCGATCATAGATGTGTTTCCGGGTGTTTGTCTTTTGATTTTTCAATAAAGTCAGACAGTTTGAAGACGAGGAGACAAGACTAACAGACATAAAAACACCGTTTTTAGGACCCGGAGTAGCCGCTGCGTCCGAACGCGCCGCCATCTTGGATAGGAGATCCATGATAGATAGATTAATCTATCCATGATAGATCAATTAAACTACTTCAGTCTCTGTGCATTTAATTTATTTAATACACAAGTTTCACAATTTGAGTTGAATTACAAAATAAATTAACTTGTCCACGACATTCTAATTTATTGAGATGTACCTATATAGAGCTGAGTTGGGGCTGGGCGATATGGCTTAAGAAAAAAATCCCAGATTTTTTCACAAAAAATCAGATTTACGATTTAAAACAAATTTTTTTTTTCCTACATAAATCATTCTGTAAATCATTCGGTATTTTAAACTGGTGCACCGCCGCTAGAGTAACTTTGTTATCGTTTTGCACAAGCTGCAACAGTTCCGTTCCGAGCAACAGAAACACTCGGTGTAGAGGAGCCTTTACGATTAATTAACCGTGACGTTTTAAAGCGCGGTTAATAGTAAAACCGGTTAATCGCTGCATCCCTAGTCCAATCCTTGTCCTGCAGATTATCAGAATTACCGGCCCGAGTCCGACTGGAGCCCATGTCTTTTTTTCTTTCTCTCTTCCCCATTACACAGCTGTTCTAGCCATTCAATTAGTTAAGTTTTGTTTTTAATGGCAAAATTATTTATTTTCGTTTTTTTTATTAAGTTAATTTAGAAATATATATTTGGAAAAAAATTGTTTAAATTCAAGTTTGTTTTTAAAGTAGCCTATGACCAAGCGTCCAGCTGCAGACAGTGAGTTTGCCTATGTTTGCTCAATTTAGCCTTCTTAAATCACCACTTGACTAAAATAACATCTATATATAAAATACTTAAAGCATATCACGATGTTAGTCTAAACGTTTAACCTAGACAAATATGTGCTATTAGACGCGTATCCAATCGTTTGTGCGGAGAGTGGAAGCTAAAGCGCGCTCTGACTTGGTGTTGCCAGAGAGATCACTTGCATTTTTTTCTTAGTGGAAACAACTGATTTTTGCTCAAAGGTAAGAGTAATATATCATTCGGGACTGTTAAGTATCTACTTTTAGGCCTATTTATGTGCCCTCACAATATCAGCATACGTTGTCCTTTTTTAGAAAACGAACATGATGCGCTTTTTGCTTTCTGTTTCACAAATATGAACCGAAATGGAGCGAATATTTTATTTCCCCTGGCCCCGACACATTCATCATGGTAATTACTTGCTGGGGTTTTGCGATAAGCTGTCTTGCGTGCGCTTTAACGCAGAACTCTTCCAGCACTCGCTACTGCTGCTGGCAGGACACTAAACATGTCGAGCTGCTCTTGTCAGTCGCAGTAGCAAAGTGTTGTTTCCACAAATACTTTTCATCACCATAATAATTGTTGGATATCTAAAATACAAAATAAGGAGGAAGCCTAAAACAAGCCCGATGCCCTGCCACCCGAGTGTATTTGGTCCCACTCAGAATTGGTGATAAAATGACTCTTGTTATAGTGTTAATTTTCAGTGTAAAATTAACTCTGTTTGGAGTAAAAAATTAACACTGCTCAACACTGAATAGTGTTGCTACAATTTAACTCTAAATGGTGGTACCACAATTTAACACTAAGGGAAAATAACTCTGATTTGTGTTACCACAATTAAAAAAATATATATTTAACACCGAGGGAAAATTTATAATTTGTAATTATTTTATTAAATACTATAAAGTAATTGTGTAAGACTTTTAATTTAATTACATTTTAATGACACGGAATATAAAAAACACAAGCCAATAAAATAATCACGCTTTTATTGAAAGAAAATTGGACAGAAAATATATTAATATTAAATATCAATGTATTATTTTTATTCAGTTCTATGCAACAGAATCAGACATAACTGTTGTTGTTGTTTTGACTAATAATAATGTATAGTCCTGCAAACAGGGTTTTCTTTCTCAAAGTGCGGTGGACGTGGTACCATCCTGATCATGTGCACACAATGTACCCTTCAACATTTTTTACATGCAATGTATTTTAGGTGTTATAATAATTATATGATTTTAGAAAATGACAATTATGTATTTTCTCTCACCTAATGTTTTATTGTTATTTGTTTATTAAAATAGTCAAATGAAATGTTTTCTTTTTCCTCAAATTCTGTGTTGTGTATCTGGTTATCAAACGAAGCCATAAAACATCAATTTCATTTATCTTTCAATTTTTGAAAATTAAACTCTTTTTTTGGCAAACAAAGGGAATTTACTATTCAAATTAAAACATGTTGGAAATGTTGTGTGATTATTCCTTAAAACAAATAAGTTTTCATATTTTTAGTAGAAGTAGTATGAACATTCTGCTGAACAAATATTTCTGCTCCACTGTCTTAAAAATGTTTTACTTATTTTGACGGGTTGCCGTGAATATCTTTACATTTCTGTGTGTATATGATATGAGGATATGAAATGCTTTTACTCAAATGAAATGGTGAAACCCTCATGAAGTGAGCAGTTCTGGAGATGATGTTCTTGTGCTTATGTCCTCATTGAGACATCAAGCGCGCTTCAGTGTGTGTGTAGGAAAACACGCGTATCTGTCATCCATGCATACATAAATATGATCGCGCACTATGAGTTAATAGTCATTAGATCGCGTAAATCAGCGGGAAATTAATAGAAATGATGATTCGGTGTAAAGAAACATCAAATAAACCTGTATTATCAGCAAATTTTAGCAGATCAGTGAAGGACGATTTTACCATTGTTGCCCAGTACAGCCTTACCACAGCATGTCATTGCACAGGAGCTCTACTGCAAACAGCAACAATTATACTAACGTTACATAGACCTTTCTTGTCAGTGCGTTATTTGAGCGGACTGTTTTTCCATTGAGCATGAGCGGTAACTGAGCAGAATGATAGAACGTAGTGTCACGTGTCGCAGTATGACGGTTGAGGGGGAGTAATCTGGACACTGCTGGGTGGTGCGGTGCGGCATATATTTTCGGCTGCCGAAAATTCAGTGCATCCTTAGTAAATAGACAAAATGATTTCTCGAGTCACATAATTTGCCTCTGATTGTATTCGAGTTACTCGAGGAATCGTTTCAGCCCTAGTTCTGAACATTATTTAAACGGTATTGCGGTATTTTAAAAATTCATATAAGAAAAATAAACACTGGTATTCGATATGAACCAGTATACCGCCCAGCACTAGGCTCAATCATCTATTAACAAACGTGCTTGTTTATTTTAGCACTTACGTCAGTGAACACTCAGCCTGCAAAACACAAAAATATATATCAAATAAATTATACAGTTAAATAGGAAAGTAGCCTTAAATAAGAAAGTTAAATACACCCTGTGACCCTGTCTACCTCACGCGAGCGGCGTGGCTAGAACCCATTATAATCAGTGATGCTGTTTACACCAGATGTGCAATACAACGCGAAAAATCCCTCACAGTAAACTGCCTCGTCCTATTTATGAAGTACCGACACAAAGTTCAAATATCCTGTAGACAGACTCAACCTGTTGTGTTGCGACGCGGCGTCCGGTTTAGACACGGTTCACTGCTCCGCCACCAAGCAAGCGGGCACGTTAACTCCTCGTCTGCTGCACGCGCTCTCTGTGGAATAGGAATTTTGGCGTATGTTACCAGATTTCTTGTTAACATCTTCCATTTACCACTGTCTCGTTCATATTTGGCCAGTTTGGAAAAAGCCTCACCAATACAAACCTGACCAGCCGGGAGTTTGCGATCAGGTGCACCTTAAGACACTTGTACAAATGCGGATGGGTGACATAAATGGAAATGATTCCAGATCGGCGATTTAGTATTCGGTTTCCCAACAAGGTCCATCGCTCATCACAAAATAAATTTGCTGAATGCAGAATAAACTGTACTTTTCCTGCGCACAAACCTGCCAATCTAAAGGAAACGCTGTGTATGGCGTTTGAGGTAATTTGTGAATTAGCATGTATTTATAGTCTAAAAACAATTTGCAACCGTTACTATTACACTTGTTTACAAAACGTTGTATTATGCTTGTTATAGAGTGTGACGTCACGTGCACTACTGCCGGTGGCAATACACAACCGTAGTGGCGCGGTTGTCACAGCCACCATCACAGCCCTATTATTTGTGTAATCAACTGTTCTGTTTTGAAAGGCACCGGTTTGGCCGCTCCAGGCAACAACGATCCACCTCCAGAGAGCGTGAGAGGAGGAATAGGCGAAGTCGAGATGAAGACAAGTTCAAAGGCAGTCTGTCAGAGGGTATGAAAGCAGACCAAGACTCCTCCTCTGAAGAAGTGTGAGTAATAGTGCTATTTTCAAGGCATGAACCTACTGAGGTTGCATATGAATAGTGATGTCAAAAAAGTTTGAATCTGTAAAAAAAAACTCACTGTCTGAAAGCTGACTGCTTTTGCATGATCACATATTTGTACATGCAAATGTGAAAAGCTACATGCAGCCAGCAGCTACATGATTACAGTGTCTCCTGGACATTTTCATCAATATAAATTGTTTTGACTGAACATGTCAAGTCACCTTTATTTATATAGCGCTTTTAACAATACAAATTGTAACAAAGCACTGCACAGTATCAAAATAGGAAAATTGTGTCAATCTAAAATTACAGGATTTAACACTCAATTTTCAGCTGAATGCATTTCATTATTGAATTTAGTGATCGCATCGTCCAGCTCAGTTCAGCTTAAATAATATCTGTGCAATCAAGTCGATGATTTTGCTGGAATTGAAGATTTCCCAACTAAGCATGCCAGAGGCGACAGCAGCAAGGAACCAAAACTCCATCGGTGACAGAATGGAGAAAAAACCTTGGGAGAAACCAGGCTCAGTCGGGGGGCCAGTTCCCCTCTGGCCAGACGAACCAGTAGTTTGTTCCAACTGCATCAAAGTCAAATTTTAAGTGGTCCACTGGTTCCAGTGGTCTTTCCCCGATGGATGTCTAGGTGACGAGTTCCTCACTGGTGATTTGTCTCTTGGGCTCATCTATGTGTCCTAGACTCCGCTGACGTTCAGGGCTGTAGAGGTTGTCTCTAGGTGCTGATTCACCATTTATGGCAAAATTTGATTAATTCAGTATAATCGCTGATGGTTGGCTTCCTCTGAGGTCCTCCGACGGGTTGTCATCGTCTCTTCTCAGGTGTTCGGTCATCTCAGATCGTTTAAGGGTTGGATCCAGACTGAAGCTTGTGTAATTCCTAGCTACCACGGGATGTTAATCCCGTGGCAGAAACAGAGATACAATAAAGACAATTAGCGTAGCAGTTGTTCCATCCAGGAATAACCCTGGATGAAATTATCAGTTTAACCCAACCTAAAGCATAATAATGTGCATTTGTTCAGATAGACTGGCAGTACAAGATTGTGAGATGCATTATATGAATGCTTGGCTAAAGAGATGTCTTTTAATCTAGATTTAAATAGAGAGAGTGTGTCTGAACCCCGAACGTTATCAGGAAGGCTATTCCAGAGTTTGGGAGCCAAATATGAAAAAGTTCTACCTCCTTTAGTGGACTTTGCTATCCTAGGTACTACCAAGAGTCCAGAGTTTTGCAACCTTAAGGCCCATACACACCGGGACGAATATCAGCGCGCGTTATTCGGCAGCATTTTTCAACGCGTTTTTTTGTGTTCGCACCCAAGCAATTTTCGCTGACGATGAGCCGAGTGAACATGCAAATTCATTCCCTGACATTAGATGGCGCTTAATGTAAAACAGAAATACCCCGGTACACAAGGTGGCGCTGCGCAACTTTACGCTTCTGACACTCGCTTGTCACTCAGAAGAAGAGAGCAAGTATTTACACGTTTGTCAAAATCATACAAAGAAAACATGGATATTTCAAGCACTTTTATCAAACATATGAAGTTTGGTGCAGATTGAACAGTATGTTTGAGTTAGTGTAAAGCCTGACACATCCTGTTGTCAACAGGTGGCGCTATGATTACATCTGAATATTGGACTTTAGATGTCTTCAGGCCAGGACTCTTACCAAATATGTGAAGTTTGGTGCAGATTGGACATTGCATGTTTAAGATAATGTAAAAGTCATTTCCTGTTGCCAGCAGGTGGCGTTATGTCTATAACTAAACATTGGCACGTAGATGTCTTCAGGCCATGGCTCTTATCAACCGTGTGAAGTTTGGGGCAGATCGGACATTGCATGTTTAAGATAATGTAAAAGTCATTTCCTGTTGCCAGCAGGTGGCGCTCTGATTACAATGGAATATTCGTATTTAGATGTGTTCAGGCCTGGATTCTTATCGAACGTGTGAAGTCTGGGGCAGATCGGACATTGTATGGCTGAGTTACAACAACTTTTATTCCCATGGCGAGACATCGAAATTTGTGATGCCGCCATGGACACGACGCCCATTTGCGAAAACTCAAGCTCTTCGCAATTTAACATCACAAAGGCCTTTAGATTAGAATGACCTAAATATTATGTTGATGTCACTAAATCTCTAGGAGGAGTTAGTTACAGAGTAAAACATATCACTTTCTGTTGCCAGCAGGTGGCGCTATGAATTTATATGAATATGGTCACTTAGATCTCTTCAGGTCAGGAGTCTTATCAAACATGTGAAGTTTAGTGCAGATTGGACATTGCATGTTTAAGTTAGTGTAAAACAAGTAATTTCCTGTTGCCAGCAGGTGGCGCTCTGATTATAATGGAATATTCGTATTTAGATGTGTTCAGGCCTGGATTCTTATCGAACGTGTGAAGTCTGGGGCAGATCGGACATTTTAAGTCTGAGTAACAACTAGGGATGGGTATCGTTAAGGTTTTAACGGTACTACTACTCTTATCGATACTGCTTATCGATCCGGTGCTTTAACGGTATTCTTATCGGTACTTTTTGTTATTTATATATATATATACATACATATATACATGCATACATACATACACATATATGTATGAAATATATATTTATATGATAGATTAGCAGCTTAATTAACATGGCTTTATATTCTGAAATGTTAAATAAATATTTCATTAAATAAATATAAAACATCAATTTGTAAATGCAGCAGTGTGCAGGCATTTTTTGTGTTTTATATACATAAGATAAGATAGAGTAAGAACATGAACAAAGAAACAAAGTTAAACAAACTGACAAATATACCATTTATTGTGTGTGTATTTGATCGTTTGGACGCACCCGAAGCTTGGAGCGCGCCGCGCACGCACACACACAGACACGCGCGCGCAAACACACGCACACACGCACACACACACACACACACACACACTCACACGCACGCACACGCACGCACACACACGCACGCACACACACACACACACACACACGCGCAAACACACTTCAGCCTGAGGAACAGCGTCTCTCGTGTGGATTGTACTTCCAACATTTCATTATCAAACATGTCCAGCAATTTAGTAATTGTAAAGACGGCATTTTACAACAATCTACAGACGATTGATCTGATTCTGACGTTAAGTTTTAGTCAGGGAGGAACGAATGCGCGCCGCTGTGAAGAGAAGGAAGTTGTGTTAGAAGAAACACGGCTATAATCTTTAGAAGCTAAAAAAAAATTAAATAAACTCAGTTTAATATAACAGCCACAGGCCTAAAGTGTAAGCATGTTTTAATGGTTAGTTCTCTCTTTTATCATAAACAGGGCTTATGTTGCGCGTGCTGAACTCCTCCACGTGAGCGATCGCGCTTCTGATTTGGGAATAGCAAAAATGCATCATAGACAAGAGTTTGAATATTATTGCATATAAAAACAGCTGGTGACTCTGGCGGGATATGATTTGCAAGATAATGTGTATATATATAGCAATAATAAATGTATGTGTGTTTTCTTAATTTCTCCAGTACCGATAGCAGAACCGTTAACGTCAGAGCTTATCGATACTCCGGTCTTTTATAATTTAGCCCCGAGACCGATTAAATACCGAGTTTCGGTACCCATCCCTAGTAACAACAGCTTCTATTCCCATGGCAAGACATCGAAATCTGTGATGCCGCCAAGGACACGCCCTTTAACGAAAACTCTAGATCTTCGCAATTTGACATCACAAAGGCCTTTAGGTTAGACTGACCTATATATTATGTTGATGTCATTAAATCTGTAGGAGGAGTTAGTTACAGAGTAAAACATGTTGCCAGCAGGTGGCACTATTACTATAACTGAATATGGTCATGTAGATCTCTTCATATCAGGAGTCTTATCAAACATGTGAAGTTTGGTGCAGATCGGACATAGCATGCCTGAGTTATAACAACCCTCCGATGAAAACTCTAGATCTTCGCAATTTAACGTCACAAAGGGCTTTAGATTGCAATGACCAATTTTGGTTTTAATGCGAATAAATCTCTGGGAGGAGTTCGTTAAAGTATGACACCTGCAAATGGCAAAAATGTCACTAAATATGATGAGAAAATTCTAAATAACCGACTTCCTGTTGGGTTTCGGATTTCGTTCCTGGAGACTTTTTTGTAGGTATTGTTATGTTACATGAGTGTACCGATTTTCATACATTATTTCATACGTTAATATTCCCAATCCCACATAACCCCATGACTCTCCACCACGAACATGTGACATAGGCAAAACATTAACTCCATTAATGTCCACTACGATCCAGCCCCTAATTATCAAATAATAATTACATTCATCAAAATAGAGACATGAAATTATCCAATTTTAACAGCATTATGCAAAGCACATTCTTCTTTACTTAAAAATGGGAAGAGAAAAAAAGCAAAAAAGTGTTCATAACATGGCTTAGTCAAAGTGTTCTTTACGGTTCCAGTTCCACTTTGTCAGGTTTAGAAGTCAAAGTCAAAAAATGTCAGTTAATAATTCAAGTTAACCTGCTTCTTGTATAAGACAGAGCTTGTCCAGACCGTCTTATAGTCCAGATAGCTGGATTTGGTCTTAACCCTCTGGTTGTGTTCGGACTCCTGTCACACTTGTGGTGTTCCCGGTCAAAAATGACCGGACTCCAAACAACTGCTTATAAATCTGTCATTATGCTATATTATCACTAAATATTGGATTCAATCTTTTTGTCAACTTGTTTTCTTTCATTTAGGACTGGTTTTGTGTTTGTATTTGCATCCGATTAATCTTTAGCCTCATTTATCCGAAAGTAGGCACCTCATTTTTTGAGTGAAAAAAGCATTTTTTATGAATAATTTTCACAATATGAGATAAAAAATTATGAAACTTGGCACTGTTTCTCACACTACTGTACTTTAATGTTTAATCAGGAGGTTTGCTTTTAAATGCTTTTATTTTGTACAAAATTGCAAAAAGTCACACTTGTGGTGTTCACGGTCAAAGATGACCGGGCTTCGATCAATTGCTTATAAATCTGTCATTATGCTATATTATCACCAAATATTGGATTCAATCTTTTTGTCAACTTGTTTTCTTTCATTTAGGACTGGTTTTGTGTTTCTATTTGCATCTGATTAATCATAGGCCTCATTTATCTGAGAGTAGGTACCTCGTTTTTTGAGTGAAAAAAGCATTTTTTATGAATAATATTCACAATATGAGTTAAAAAATTATGAAAATTTGCACTGTTTATCACACTAGTGTGCTTTAATGTTTAATCAGGAAGTTTGATTTTAAATGCTTTAATTTTGTAAAAAAAAATGGCCGGCCATTGAAAGTGAATGGGGAAGAATGAAAGTAAGAGAAACAACTAGTGTTCAGGAGCATGTTGTGCTTACAAACATAAAGGCCTTTGCGTGTGTGAATGCATGTATACTCACGCTATCACACACACACATGCTCAAACTGCCTTGTCTTTAGCCTGCATTGACTTCAAAATAATATTTTCTTTCGTCACATATTCTAGACAAAACATTATGGCAGTAGGTTTTGAGGCTTTCATGTTCTCACAGAGTAGACGAAAGTTTACAAATAAATGCTTTAGCACAGAGAGAGAGCATATAAATGCCTTACATCACCTTGCTTGTCATTCAGTCCGTGTCAGCGCAATGGCGAAGAAGCTGTCCTTACAAGAGGTTCTTGATCATATTACTGATCAAGAGAATAGCGAGGAAGAGACAACTGAAGATGAATCTTACAGTGAAGATGCATTGCAAGATATATTGGAAGAGGAAAACATCACTGAACAAGCTGAAAACCTTGCAACAACTGAAGAGGAGCAATCTTCTGATTTTGAGGGCCCAGCTGAAGTTGATGTAACATTCTGGTCGAAGGATGGAAATTTGTCCTGGTTATCATCTCCAACTGAGAAGAAAGGCAGATTATCCACAGAAAATGTCATAAAAATGACACCAGGGTTGACAAAATATGCCACATCCCGCATTGAAGACATAAAATCATGCTTCAACCTGTTTCTGGCAGAGCCTATTGAAAACATAGGCTAATTTGCTCCATGACTAATTTGCAAATGCAGGGCAAACATTTGCAAGGCACATGCACAGTTTATTTGTGAGTCATGTGAATAAGTTCACAAAATGACCAGTTGCACAGCACATACAAATGCTAGTGTCAGTCACTTGCATGAGTTCAAACAACAACCAGGTGTTCGTTGATGTGGTTCTCTATATGGCAATGCCAATGTTTTTGTTTTTCTGTCACAATGGTCAGATTTGTTGTTCCATGATATTGTCTGTTTGACAGTGTCAGTGTGCAGGATATATATAACTGAAATATAACAGTTTTGGTTTGTTGTTCCATAAAATGTTATAATGTAAAAAAATCATAATGTGTTCTTTCTTGTATGTCACGATGGTCAGATTTAACAGGGAATGGCATAAGTGTTACTTTGTGCCCCTTTTCAGAAAATAAAAGCATTTCAAAATAAAGGTCCTGCTTTTTGTGATCTTCCCCATTCACTTTCAATGGCCAGCCATTTTTGACAAGTGAGACTTTGTGCAATTTTGTACAAAATATATTTTTTTTAAAGCAAACCTCCTGATTAAACATTAAAGCACACTAGTGTAATAAACAGTGCAAATTTTCATAATTTTTTAACTCATATTGTGAATATTATTCATAAAAAATGCTTTTTTCACTCAAAAAATGAGGTGCCTACTCTCAGATAAATGAGGCTTACGATTAATCAGATGCAAATAGAAACATAAAACCAGTCCTAAATGAAAGAAAACAAGTTGACAAAAATATTAAATCCAATATTTGGTGATAATATAGCATAATGACAGATTTATAAGAAATTGATCGGAGTCCGGTCATTTTTGACCGGGAACACCACAAGTGTGACTTTTTGCAATTTTGTACAAAATAAAAGCATTTAAAAGAAAACCTCCTGATTAAACATTAAAGTACACTAGTGTGAGAAACAGTGCAAATTTTCATAATTTTTTATCTCATATTGTGAAAATTATTCATAAAAAAAAATTTTTCACTCAAAAAATGAGGTGCCTACTTTCGGATAAATGAGGCTTACGATTAATCAGATGCAAATAGAAACACAAAACCAGTCCTAAATGAAAGAAAACAAGTTGACAAAAAGAATGAATCCAATATTTAGTGATAATATAGCATAATGACAGATTTATAAGCAGTTGTTTGGAGTCCGGTCATTTTTGACCGGGAACACCACAAGTGTTACTAGTTGAAATAAAACCCACAAAAAATTACGAAAATTTACAAAAAATTAATGAGAAGTACTTATACTCTATGTGAACAAAGTCAGTAAGTTTGAGTCCAATGCGATAACGTTAACTAGTATTTTCGGGAAAAAGAAAATCTTTTTCGGGTCAATTTGACCCGAACACAACCAGAGGGTTAACTTTTACATGACGCACACATCCTCTTCTGTCTGGAAAAGTTTGAATTACTCGTCCCATAAGCCAAGAATTTCGAGGTGCTGTGTTGTCGTCTATAAGCACTATATCTCCTGGTTTAAAGTTACGTTTGACACTTGTCCAATTCTGACGGTCTTGAAGCTGCGGTAAATACTCCAGAACCAATCTTTTCCAGAACAAGTCTGACATGTACTGGACTTGTTTCCATCATTTGAGAGTATAAACATCTTCGTTTTTGAATTCTCCAGGTGGTAATGATGGTGAGGTTCTCAAAAGCAACAGATGGTTTGGTGTTAATGCTTCTAAGTCAGATGGGTCTGTGGATGCTTTGGTCATCGGATGACCATTAATAATAGCTTCCACTTCACACAGAACGGTATGTAGGCCGCCTTCATCCAGATTCTGCACCTTTAAGGTAGAGTTCAGAATTTTACACATAGATCTGATCAAACTCTCCCATACTCCTCCGTAATGTGATCCAGTTGGGGAGTTAAATGTCCATTTGATTCCTTTCTGAAGAAGGACATCAATAATCTGACATTGATTCCATTCCTTTATCGCTACTTTTAGTTCATGCTCTGCTCCAACAAAGTTATTTCCATTATGAGATCTAAGTTCCTGGCCTTGCAATGAAACGACGAAGTGCATTTATAAAAGATTCGGTGTCCGAAGATGCCACCTCCATATGCACTGTTCATTTGGCCAAACAGGTGTAAATTACTCCATACCTTTTCACTACACTTCTTCTGCTTTTTACCTCAAAAGGTCCAAGGTAATCTACCCCAACACGGGTAAATGGAGGTTTATTTGGAGTGACTCTTTCTGATGGTAAATCCGCCATTTGTTGACATCCTGGAAGTGAATTCAATCTCTGACAAACAATGACCATGGACAGTAATTTCCTTATTGCTGTACTTACACCAGGAATCCAAATATTTCTGGCGTAATTTAGACAACATATGATTGCAACCACCATGTCCTACTTCTTGGTGTATATGTCGCAAGAGGATGTCTACGATGTGAGAATTCTTGGCCAAAATGACTGGATGTTTAGATTCTTCAGGCATTGATGCCCTACTTAATTGTCCTCCAACTCTCAAAACATCTTCAAGAATGGGACAAAGTCCATAAATATGGCTACTCTTCTTTATACCGTCACCTCTTTTTAGATTAGCAAGCTCAAGAAACATATTTTCTTGAGTCTAATAATCTCCAATTCAGCCGTCTCTAGTTATTCTTTTGAGAGGCGAGGTTGCACAAGTTGTCTTTTGAAAATCTTAATTTCTCTTTCCAAAGAACCATCGTGTTGTCCATTCAAACCAGAATCAGCAAGAGCAGAGCTCAGTTGTTTCCTTTTCTGACTAAGAGACAAGAGTCAATTCTCAAATCTCAAAATCCAAGCTACTGCTTTCTTCAAACAGAACCAAGAGGAAAAGTGATGAGTTAAACATGTAATTACGTCATCCTCTTCTTTTAGCTGTATGGAATTAATCTCTAGGCCTTTCTTGACTTTAGGATCACTTCCAATCTTTCAAGGTCAATGAGATTGTCAGGACACTCACTTTCAGGAAGAAGAAAAACAGGACCTGATATCCATGTTTCGTTCTCAATTAATTTATTGACAGCTGATCCTCTTGAAGCAACATCAGCTGGATTGCTTGCGGAGTCTACATATCTGTATGTCTTACATATACATATCTTACAATACCCTGTAAGCGCCGTGCGCATTTTACTTTGACTTTAATATCAGTGGCAATTCTGCGTCAAGCACGGTTTAAATGTAATAAAAATCATCAAATACTGTGGAACCAAATAAATGCGAAACAAATGTTTTTTTTTTTTAACATCACATATAAGGGATGCCCGATAGATCGATCGTGAAGGCAATACTGGAAGATCACCCTTTAGGTCAGTGTTTCTCAACCAGGGGGGCGAGAGATAAAACTACAATATAATATATTCACTAATATTATGACTCGCATGTTAAGTCATGTAAAAAAATATATAGCCTATACATAAACAAATAACAGGTAACATAAATAACCTCTCTACGTATTCTGTGTTTCGGAGGAGAAATACGGTTCTCATCGTGTGTAGGCTAATACAGACTTAACAGCGGCTCAAAAACTCTGTATGAGCACATGATACGCAAACTACAGCTCTCGGCTGGATAAAAGAAGCCAGTGTCACACTAGTAGCCTAAAGTTTTGATGGACGACTGTTGTAATCAAGGTAAAGATGATTACAGCGACATACAGGATCGTGCATTAGGCACGCGTTATGTCCGTTATAAATGATTCGCAAACGAACTGTGTATGTGCGCTCTCGGTTCACTCATATTTCTGCTCGAAAACAGCTCAGTATATTCACGTAGTTGTTTTATAACGGATGCTTGCGTGTGTTGAAGTTTGTGAGGATCAGTGGTGTTCATACGGGCACCAGACACTCCAAACAGCTTGTTCTTACAGAGGAACTACTGATGGCGTAGTGAATAATAATAAAACATTTTATTTTTTATTATTAAAATAGTGCAACATAAAGATACATCACAACAAGCCTTTTTAATTATTTATTTAATATGTATTTGATCATTTCTTTCCTTTTCACTTGGTAGATCTCGGTGAGTTTTCTCCTTGACTTAGATTAATGTCAGACTCGGAAGTCAACAGTAAAACGGGCGATTTTACATTTCCTTTTGAAACTCTGAAACTGTCTGTCACCTCAGTCTTCTTGTCAGTCATCTCTCTTCACGTGATAAATGAAATCTGATCTGTGATGCAGAGGTCTGCGCGGGACTGTTTGAGGTTTTATTCCGCACCCACCCGCTCCCGCGATTATATTCACTGTTTGTTCACATTTCTGCTGAAGGACAGAGTTAGGCTAACAAATAAGTTTAGTCTGCACTAAATTTTATTTTATTCGTCTTGTCAAGAGTCTTTAATTTATTGACAGAAAAATGTCAATAACATTTTGCTGCCAACATGGAATAAAGTGTCACAGAGAGGAAAAAAAGTTATATAAAAATTGTAATCCTTATTTTTATTCGTTTTGTCAGGATATAATTCGTTTAGGCTAACATTCAGCCTACAACACAATAGGAAAAAAATGTAGGTTTAGCCTAATAGCTATTTTATTCGACTTGTCAAAACACTAAATTAATTTAACATCTTATTGTTAACACAGTGAAAAGCGCAGCAGAGGAAAAATAAATAAATTTGACGCAGTCTGTCATTTTAAATGATAGAATAAGCATAATACAAAAAGAGAAAAAAGGAAAGACGATTTGAACGTCCTTCAAAGACATCGCATCCACGCTCCATCCTTATTCTGCTCTCACTCATCACAATCTGTCTGTTCTGTTTGAGAGACGTATATTATATCTGCTAGCCTGCTATTAGCATCGTTGCACACGCTGTGCTCAGATCCCGCAAATAAAACATGCGTGCAGCACGCGCATAACGGTCCGAGTGCAGGCTGTACCGGAGCTCGATAAGAATAAAGCGCAGATATGCTGTTCTGAAAGGACATCGGGAACGGGATATAGTTAGACCCACCCGCTCCCGTTCAAATTGCACCAGAGTTACCGCGTTGTATTCGTTGAAATTAATCCTGCGGCGTAATAAATCTGGTCAGGACAAACGCAGCAATGCAGACCTTGACTGCTGTGATGCATTGCTGTTGTTCGTTCGGTGCACTGCATTGAGCAGCAGCGTTGAGTTTTAATTGTAGTGTCCTCTAACTGAACGAAATTATTTTTATTACTATAAAAAATCTAAACAACGGTGAGGGATGGTGCCACGGTGGGCAAGTGACGTAACGGTGTTGCGGCTTAACACCGGTATAACTGTCATCACCGTCTATCGCGGCAAACCTAGTGACAATGTGATACGTGTGACAAACATCTTCCCAAATTCGTAATGAGATATATCTGCCTGCTGTTGTCAACAAACAGAAGCAACGAGGTCTTCCTGGTTCCTGCACATTTCTGCCAAAATAAAAGCTCCATCAACATTCATAAATGTTAGTATTGTAATTTTACTCTTGTTCTGTAAAATAAAATAAAAAGTAAGACAATAATAATGATGATAATAATTACCCATAATTACCCAGCTGTATTAATAAATTTACTATAACATTCACCAATAGTGTTCAAATTGGGATCTGTAATATTTTCTAATGCTTTAAAAGAAGTCTCTTCTGCTCAGCAAGAAAAATACAAGCCTGATTCAAGAAGGGGGTCTCAAAAATGGCCAAAAAATATTATTTTACTAACTTATTAATTTTAAGTTAAATTGTGCTTTGTTGGTATAATGTCTGATAGGATGTATACAAATTTTCAGTGTTAAAAAATTTTTTTTTTTTTTTTAAAGCAGGACAAAAGAGTAAAAAGCATATTTTGGCTATTTAATTTATGCAATTGTGAAAAAAATAGCAAAATAGGCCTACATGGGGGAGAAATTCTTTTAAAAACCGTATTCGGTATTTAGTGTTTCATTTTATTCGGCTTCGGCCAAGAATTTTCATTTCGGTGCATCCCTAATTCTCACCATCTTTAAAGAGCGGTCCATTCACCGTCCATCCCAAAATAGTTCTGATTGCATAGGGCCCATCATTTACACTGCGGATAACCTCCAATTGTTCCAATGCTTTAGGAACATTTGTCCCTATGAGCAGCTCAATCCCTGCCTCAATTTCAGGTGAATGAACAGTTTTTAAATAAGGCCATCTTTGAAGATCTGTTTCTCTGGGTATATTCCCTTTGTGAACAGGCATGCTTTCCTGAGTATAGACTCAATGCAATTCACAAAATTAATTTACATTCAAGCCAGCCATTTCCAATCCTGATAGAACATGGCTATTCACCACCTTTTCTTGCCCCATGGTTCGTAAAAGTATCCACACTTTGGTTCCTGTAAGATTAAGTCTTCTCATCAAATTGTCAGTACAAGACAAAGCTGTACTCCCTTGATCTAAAAAGGCATACGTTGTGATAATTCTGCTGCATTGATCTGCACAGGAACAATTGGGAGTTTACAGTCATGAACACCAGCCCCAGTAAGGCCACTAGACACAAAAACATCATCCACTGCCATTCTGGATTTCTTCTCAGTTGCATCTGTTGTCCCCTTTTCTTTAGGAAAGATATGCAGCAAAGTAGGATGTCTGAGACCACAAACATCACAAAGGCGTTCTGCATTCCTTACTAATGTGCCCAATGCACAAACAGCCAAAACACACTCCACTTTCCTTTAAGAAGCCAAACTTCTCCTTGTGGGATCGTTTTCTCAACTGAGGACACATGTCCAATGTGTGTGCACCTCTACAGTGGAGACATCCTTAAGTTCAACTTTCCTGTATATTAGGATTCACTTTCTTTGTCTGCAGCAACTACAGTGGTAGCAAAGCTGGTTCCTCTTAATCCAGAAGGAGAATATGATTTAAGGTTCTTCACATTTTTATTCATTGCTAGTGATGGAGCATCATGTATATTTCCAAACACTGGGTTGGTAATAACTTTCACTTGATGTTCAAGAAAGTTTACAATATCAATGAAGGAAACCCTACAATTACGTTTTCTTGCAGTTCACAAACTACAGTTCTCCATTTATCCCTAAATTTGTAGGGCAACTTCTTTATAATTGTTGTCATATTGGTAGGCATATCCAGATCATACATATATTGCACTTCCTCCATAACATTACCACTGCCCCTAAGAAAGAGACTATATTCTTGTAAGGCATTAACGTCTTCAGCTTTAATCTGAGACCATGAAATAGCTTTATTCATATAAGCAGATGCAACTTTCTGTTCGTTGCCAAAATGTTCCTGCAACAAAGCTTTAGCTCTGATGTGGCCCCTGCTTGGATCAATATGCTGACAACTCTGTATTAACTAGGGATGGGCATTTTAAGCAAAAGTAATATTCGATAATCGCTGGGTATTATTCGATTACTATTCGAAAATCGCTCCCTCACGCATGCACACGCCCACCCACCCAGCACAAACACACACACACACACACACACACACACAGAGAGAGAGGGGGAGAGAGACCATCCAGGCTTTCAATCTGTATGATAAACTGTTTAATTAATTAGTCTATCTTAACCCAAGAAAATGAATGGTTGTAAAGTATGAGTGCTGAAACATATTAATATAACTTAACCTAATAATGGCATTTATTAACAGAACAGTCCGTCGATTATCAACTGCTCATAAGGCTAGGACATTTCTATTTTAAAAATGAGCATGAACATTCATATTATTAA
This sequence comes from Gymnocypris eckloni scoliostomus, assembly GCA_027564155.1. NCBI lineage: Eukaryota > Metazoa > Chordata > Actinopteri > Cypriniformes > Cyprinidae > Gymnocypris > Gymnocypris eckloni. Next base: position 8,173,027 of record CM050436.1, on the reverse strand, counting down.
AAAGAAAATCTTAAATCTGATTAATGCATCAAAGAATATTAAGCGTAAAACATATTGCGCGCTAAACAGAATATCATTCTTAAAACATATTACGCGCTAAAACATATTGTGAACCGCCTGAATGACGGCACTTATTATGTGAACATTAATTTTAACGTCTGTCTTCATAACAATAACCTATTTCATATATATAAATTTATTAAATGAACATGTTCACATGCTCGGGAAGAAGACGGGAGTGTTGTTCACAATTAGAATTTTGAATTGAACTTTGAATTGAAACGGGAAGGAATATAGATCCCTGCAGCTTCTCAGAATTCCCTTGGTCTGAGCCGTGTCTCTCTCTCTCTCTATCTCTCTCTCTCTCTCTCCGTTACAAAGCTGCTGTTGTAGCCATTTAAATAGTTCAGTTTTGGTTTTTAATTGCAAATTGGTCATTATTTTGTTACCTTTCTTTATTAATTTAATTTAGAAATATGATTGGAACATCTTATTTTTGTTAAATTCAAGTTTTTGTTTTTTTAAATACCAAGCGGCCAGCGCACGTTTGATCAGTTTATCCTTCTCAAATAAATAACTAAATAATTAACGTCATAATATTTTAAGAATAAATTCAAAATTACGATCATAAAATCATGTTACATTGCCTGAAGTTAAAGTGAAAATTACACCTGTATACTCTGCCAAAATAATAATAATAAGTGTGGCATCCAACCTGTCATTCTTCACATTTAACACGAAAAACAACACAAATATTTTGCATATAAATATAATATATCAACCAGTGGAATATTACGTTATTATTTCAGCAAAAAACGAATAATTTGAATGCAGGAGCTCATCACGGTTTCATTAATGGGAAACAGGACGTGAAGGCAGCAGAAAAGCACTCTGTGGAGTGCATCGTTTTGTTGTAACAAACGGCCCTCTCGCAATATAGTGTGTGTGTATGTATTGTGTAAACACTATGTATGTGTCCCGCGCCCGAGTGCCGACAGTGCAGTTTGTGTTCAAGCACGGAACAGAAGATGCTCTAAAATAAATCTGTGCATCTGTACTTCAGTATATAAATTCAATATAGATGAATTATTGCTAAAGTTACTTGCCAAGAGGGGTAGTCTGACATACTTCATGTATTTGCCCGTTCAGGCGGCTCGCGCGTGTCAGAGACGCGGCTATCGGTGCTCGCGCTGTTCACACAGAACAGAACACAACGCGCATGTACTGAAAGGAGTTGTCTTTCGCGCCCAAATGCTTTTCAATCGCTTACATTTTTAAACAAACAAGGCTTAAAAACGCATGCAAATGATACAATTTAGTGACCACCTGCAGTGGCCCGATCTGGCAAGTGACAAATCCGAGCGTCCTTCACGCCATCGGACAGTCTTTATTGTCAAGCCCTGGTACACCTTTAGAAAATAATCGCACAACCTAATCGATATTCTATAATTAAATAGAATATTCGAAAATCGTGACCCATCCCTAGTATTAACCCCCTTGGACGACCAACAGTATACTTTTCAAGGAATACAAGCGGTCACTATAGTTGTCAGTCTTGATTTCAACACTGTTTTCGAAGGCTCTCATAAATGCATGATATTGTAATGTATCACCATCAAAAACATTCAGATCTCTTTTGGGTAAAGATGACAAACTTTGCTGTTTTAACTTTAGTGTTATTTCATTTTGCTTTCTCATGATGCTCATTGTTACTTTGCCCTTCATTGTTGGATTCAACATGTGAATTTAATACATTACCTCGTGCCCTCTGTTCCACTGTTTGACCTCTAGATTGTTGATGTTTCACTGGATGAGGCTGTGAAAATACCCGTGGTTGTGCAACTTTATCTTTAGGCTTTGCTCCAGGATTCACATGGTCCTGCACTGATCCCTTTTCTCTTGCAGACATTTGAGGGACAAACGATTTAGCACTGGCATGAAGACTTTGTGTTCTCTTTTGATTTGGCTCTGAATTAGAATGTTTCCCTCCTGAACGCCTAAATATACTGCTTGATACACTCTGAGATTTCGGCACATTCAGTTTGGCCATTTGAACTTCAATTTCTCCTTGTAGATTGAGTTATTTTCTTTTTCGTAACTGTTCCTCTTGATCTTTAAGTTCATGTTTATCATTCAACAGTTTTCGTCGTGCCTTTATTGCAGCCAACTCAGCTTCTGCTTTGAGACGTACAGAAGAAGTGGACGACACCCCAGATCTTCTTTCAATTGAGCTTTGATTTTTAGATGATCTGCTCCAAACATTTGACACTGTCATTAGGTTTGATGTCATCTTGTAAATTATATGACACAATAGACGAAGCATGGACTGTGACTGGAGGTATAATAGACTATTCCTGTGTTGCACCAGAATCAGACTGCACAGGAACAATTTTCACCAATGATTCTTCTGGATAATTCAACCAATGTTGAACTGTGTCTTTAAATGTTGATTTATTTCATGATACTCAAAAACCATTAATTATGTTTTTCCTGCTCGGCTTCAGGAAATAAGGGAATTAACATATCATGCCGCTTACTAGCATTTTCACAAAGCTGAACAAGAGTTTTACATTTACATTTTACATTTACATTTATGCATTTAGCAGACGCTTTTATCCAAAGCGACTTACAGTGAATTCAGGTTATACATTTTTTGTCAGTATGTGTTCCCTGGGAATCGAACCCACAACCTTTGCGCTGCTAACGCAATGCTCTACCACTGAGCCACAGGAACAGTTTTAAACAGCATTTGCAAGTGAGAAGCATTTTCTTTTCTTATCAGACTTTTCATCTCTGGAATCAGTCCTTTAACCCTTTACGATTCCTGTAAAATTGGCCGAAAACGCCTCAAAAAGGCATACCCAAAGTAAATTGCATGCTGTTCTTGGACCATTTGGTGTTGGTCTCCTTTGAAAGGTGACACTCTGAGGTTGGTATCTCAACAGTCAGAATCACTGTATGTCTTACTGATATTGAGTAATAGCTCTTTGAACACTGAAAAGAAAAAGAATTTCCGCCTACATTTTTGTTTGTAAATAGAAGCCTGCAGATGACTATAGCTGGGAGGTATGAGCTGGAAAATACATTGGGATCACAGAACGAAGCCTTACCAAGCCAAATTTACCATTTGATAAACAATATATTAGAAAATGTGTGTTTTACACAAGTTTGTCTAGGCGCTTCCCAAAAAAAGACACTTGGAGACTCCAAGTGACCCTTTGTAAGCAACGACACATAAAATGCTGTAATTCTTGAATGCTTTAATGTACAGTCATAATTTTGGGCTCTAATGAAAGGTTACACTTAGAGCTATTCAATTTCTCATCCAGATTCACTGTCAATAATTGCTGACACATAGTAACTGAAGCATAAACACATTATAGTGACATTTATACATGAAATCCAAAATGTGTACACTTTTAAAATTACATATCTATTTATAATCAAATTTTTTTCCCTATATTTCTATTTCTGTACATAGTATATATATATTATTTTTTTTTCTTATATTTGTGTTATATTCCATTCCTTCTGTGTTATTCCTATGTATGTCTGCACTATGTCTGTACTTCTGCACAGGAAGCTCCTGTCTTCAGGACAAATTCCTTTTGTGTAAACATTCTTGTAATTAAGCTTCTGATTCTGCTTGTAGTGTTTTTGATGATTTTTTGCTGTCATGTCCCTCAGTATAAGGCTTTTTGCTGACTGGCTCACAGACTTCATTCGATTCAATGTCAAATGATTGTCTGTGATATAAAAAAAGTTAGAAGTTAGCAGGAATACAGCAAAAAACTAACATGTATAAAACACAAACATACACATGTTTTTTATGGTTTACAGCAGTGGTGGTCAGTAACGAAGTACAACTACTTCGTTACTGTACTTAAGTACATTTTTCAAGTATCTGTACTTTACTGGAGTAGTTTTATTTTGAGTAACTTTTACTTTTACTTCACTACATTCCAAAGCATAAGATCGTACTTTTTACTTCACTACATTTCATAAAACATATCGTTACTCCTTATAATACATCACGTGCTCCGAGACGCAGAAGCGGTGTCTGACTCATGAACAAACTGATTCTTTTCAATGAACCTGTTCAATCGGTTTGCAAATCGCAACAAACGATTCATTCACAAATTGCAATGATCGGATTGCAGCTGTTCTCGTCGAAAACTCACTGATTCAAATGATCCGTTTAAATGAGTCTTCTTCAGTGAACTGAACTCAGTAAAGAACCGGAGATCTTGTGAGCGCTACTGATGCTGTGAAAAGTAAGTTACTAATGTCGAATTTTAGGATTAATTATTGTAACTGAAAATAATATTTAGGTCAAAACTGTCAGTTGTTTGTGAACTAAATCTGCTGTAAAGGGTGATCTATTTAAGCCCACTGAAATGCTTGAATGCAGATAGATCAACATCAGTGTCTCTAACGTTATGTTTTAGGTCAAAAACAAAACATTAAAATAACACCGATTAAATAAAATAACTCATGCACGCGTTCATATTCCCGCTGCTGTAACGTTAGCAGTTTTTTTAAATGCTATGCATTTATACCTATGTGACGTCTGTTTTATATTGTTTATCAACAGTATACATTTTTATATTGTTTAGATCAACTAGCCAAGTAGACAGATATGAATGTTTATTCATAACCATACTGAAAATAAGTAAATATTGTTAGCTGATGCTAACTGTCTAGCTAACAAGCTTGCTGGTGCTAAGTTGAGAATTTTTAGATATAAAGTCCAAATATCTTTATTCAGCCACCTAGATAGATTCCATCTGAGGGAAAAAGAAAGGATGTGATGTTCAGAACATAGTAACTACAGTAATTATCAGAGTGGGAAGTGATGCCCTCCGGGGGCATTTGGCCAGGGGTGATTTTACACCACAGACAAGGTTTGAGAAGAACAAAAAATCATTATGAAAATATAATTAGATTTTCCTTAAAATGTTCTTCCTAATTTCAGGCCTAATTCTAATGTCATATATACCTGACGTTCTGCAAAACAACAAGTTCTAAAACACTTTTTTCTTACTGGTGAAAATTAGATGGTGAAATCTGTTTTCTCTCAGGTACATGGCAGTGTAAGCTTCACAGTGAACATTACTACATCACTCTCATCAATGTAGTCCATATCAACAAAATGTATATCTTGACTCTATAGTGGTTATTTTGGGAAAAACCCAGGTATTTTGGGCAGTAGGATTATAAAAATATGTGCTAATATAAAATTAAATAAAGTAGTCTATATAAAATTGCAAAATAAATCTGTCTATCAGTACTTTTTTACTTAAGTACATAAAAAATTGAGTACTTTTGTACTTTCACTCGAGTAAAATTGAAAAAGCAGTACTTTTACTGGAGTAATATTTTATTATACGTATCTGTACTTTTACTCAAGTACTTGATCTGTGTACTTTGTCCACCACTGGTTTACAGGGACTCTCCATAAGCGTAATAGTTTTTATACTGTACTGTTATTTCTACTTTCCCCACAGAAAACTCTATGATTTATAAGCGTTTTGATTTATGGGGACACTGAAAATGTCCTCATAAATCACTTTCTCCTCGTAATAACATATTGTGTGCTGGGGAGGTTCAACTGTGTTTGCAGCTCATGTAGTCTGTTGCTGGCTTTGCTTGAGCGATGAACATGGCCAGATATGCTCCTGGCTTTGGAGAGAAGGGATGTCACAACCCTGTCCTTCTCCAGTGCTTTGATCACCACCAAGTGAAGTGTATGGGACATGCAACGGATGTGCCCATATTCAGTCAAAGCTTTCACCATGTTTGCTGCATTATCTGAAACAACAAACTGTATTGTGACAGACTGACCAACAGACTCTTCCCACTCTCTCATCTTTTCCTTAAGGCAGCACAGAATGTTGTTTGATGTGTGCTCAATGTCCAGCACACCAACATTTAGCAGCCCTGCTTTCCTCTGCACTGAAGCTTCCCCTACACGTTCACACCAGTGCCCAGTAAGACAGAGATATGCATGTGCGTTGTGATTGCTGGTCCAGAGATCTTTAGTGAGGTTGATGACACCTCCTTCAGCTGCCTTAAGTGACTGGACCAACTCTCCTCTCATTGCCTCATACAGCACAGGCACTACAGTTCGACTGAAATAGTGCCTCGAAGGTATCTTATACTTGGGCTCTAAAAAGCCAACAAGTGTCTTGAAGCCTCTCCTCTCCACCACAGAGAAAGGTTCAAGATCAGTGCAGATCATTTTACCAATCATCTCTGTAATTTGTTTTGACCGGGGATGGTTTGCTGAGAATGGCTGCTCTGCTGCAAATGCAGTGAGTATTGGTGAAGAGGAAGATGAATGTGAGCCTTTAGCAGCACCCAGCTGAACACCAGTGACCCGAGAAGGAAGAGGAGAGGAGGAGGTGGCTGATACAGTGGGCTTTCTCATGTGATGAACATATAGCAGATGGTTATGTAGAGATGTTGTAATGTTTTGCATCTCTACCTCTGCTTAGCTTGGACTTGCAAAGCTTGCAAATGGCTTTGGAGGGATCATTTTCAGAAACAGTGAAAGAGTTCCATACTGCAGAAGTCCTCTTGATCTTTAGTGGAGGAGGACCTCCATCCCCAGATGCAATATTGGTCTCAGTGGGGGAAAGGTGGGTGCTACTGCCACTGTTTTCATTGTCACTGATTTGACCCTCACTGTCCTGCAAGGTTAAGCAAACTCTGACCGGTGGTGCAGTGTCAGCTGAAGTACTCTCTGTATCACTCATTATTCTGTATCACTGATCATGAGAGAGAGAGGGGGGGGAGAGAGAGTGTGTGTGTGTGTGTGTGTGTGTGTGTGGCTTAATTTGTAATATTATTTATACCACAACTACCTTTATTTTTTTTAATAAAATACAGCAAGAAAGTGTCACTCAGTGCGTGAAGTAAAAAAACTGGTTAGAGCCAGCTGACGGTTTAAAAAAGAAAAACAATTCTCAGACAGGCAGAGACGCGAGTCGCATTCTACCAAGCACCACGTCTGAACAAACCCCACGTTTACCAAAACTCTACTGGTTAATAACTAAGTACTACAAACCAAAGTAAAAAACAAACCCTAAACGTTAACTGAAAAAACCTGCGAACCTGAGTGACTGAGGGAGAGACAGAGAGCGAGCGCGCGCTGTTCTCTTCTCAGTGTTCTGTGTGAGTGAGCAGAGCGGGACACAGCAACACAATACATCTGTGTGTTTAGGGGAGGGGCGCTGTGACTAGCCTATCACAGAACGCAGACACAGTCAGCTACCCAATGAGAATTTTTATTCAATCCGAGCACAGATATTGACTCGTATTACTCGTATGATACTCGTACTCGGCAAAAGTGCTTTATCCGTTCCGGATACTCGTTTCAGCCGAGTATCCGGCTCAACTCTACTTGTTACCTCATGAACCATGTAACGGGCGCAGAGAACAAAGAAACTCCCACCGGAAGTAAGCGTAACGATCTCAAAACAAACAAATACTCAACATATACTGTGAAATATGTATAAGATACATATTTATATGTAAAGTATCAGTCGCCTGGGTCATCCATTCACACATCGCATGGATTCACACATCCCATCTGCTTCAATGGATGAAACACTGCTTTCTTCGTCAAAAATGTAACCTCTGTCAAGCTCCGCACATTGTTCAACAACGTTCTCTTTATTCGCCATAATTAGCCTATAATGATCGTTTACCTGTAAACTCTCACGGAAGCGCATGATGACGCATCCAGACGCGCTGATCACTCTAATCTGTGCGCACAAGCTTTAGGGCATGCTAGCTCGAGCCGACCCCCTCATGCGTCACACCCATCTGTTCAGAAGCTCATTGGCTATCAGAAACGACAGTCATTTGCAGACTCTAATGCAATTGGGTCGATAAACTGTCTGTCTAATGAAGGCGGACCCATCTCCAATGCAGGAGACTCGTTGGCTATCTCTCTCCGTAGAGCTCTCTAAGATGCACTTATTGGCTCAAATAACGTGTCAGTCAAAAGGGCAGAGTTCAGCGGCCATTTTGATGTACGGGATTTAGCTTTGTTTACATATGGAGAAGTTACATTACAGAAAACTCAGAAGAATGGATAGCTTCGTCGGCTAATTTGAAATGATACGACCACAATCCGTGGATGTTTATCAACAAATGCATGTGTTATGGACTAAATATTGCATGGAATTGGATAGCCTGGACCCTTTACAGTGAAACAACACCATGTTTGTCGAATTTTTATGGATCAGTGGACTAAAAAAAGGCTTTATAGGTGAGTCCCTCAGTTTTGTTGTTGTTTATTTAGTTGTTGGTGGTCTGACAAAGACACTGATTGTAACTGATGTGTTTATTGAATCTTAAAATGGTTTACATCGTTCGAATCACAAGAATCTCAGTTTTCCACGGATATGACATGTTCAGCTTTTTGTTTTTTGAGTTTTTCTGTCTAACGACTTAACCCGTCACCACTAGCTGAGGACGCCGGCGTCACGATAGATTCGTAAAGGGTTAATTGTATTTACATCTTTCTTTTGTTCCCTTTGAAGGCTTTCAATTTTGTTGGCGAAAGCCTTTGCAGTGAGTTTAGTTTCTCTTTTACTGCCATCCATTTCAAGGCCAGCGACGTCATCAACACTCGCTTCACTCATGTTTATACGTTTCCCAACAAGTCAACAATATTAATTCAATAAAATGTACCAACATCATAGTGATATCTAAACAAACTCCGTAAACTCTATAAACATCACGACATTATTTTCCACACAAACAGACCGCCAACAATAAACTACCAATACCAGAGCTCTGGACTAAACCCACTGAAGCCAAAAACAAACAATAACATTAGCCGCAAAATCATTCCCAATGGATCAACAACGTACCCGACTCAAACAGTGCGCTTTCCAAAAGAGCACAGCTAAGTAATAAGAAGCCCAGCAGGCTTACCTATGCGGTGATTGTTTGATTGCCTCTCCTCTGGGCTTTGCTGATCAGTTTTCATTGGCGTTTCAACTCCAACTCCTGCGGCTGTAGAATTCTCTTCTTTTCCAAATGAGCAGAATCCTGTACTCTGCGACGTGATGTATACTTATCCTTTTGATGCATTCGCTGAGAAGTGAAAGTCTTTGTTGACAATGTAGCCGCTACTCTGTTGTTACCAAACGTGGCTGAGAGGCTAAAACAGGAACTCAATGCATTTGCTACGCAACAACAATAAAATATGGGTGAGGCAAAAAATTATATTTGTTCTTTATTTCTCAGACTGACTGATGTTATCATGTTTCGTTGTATTGAATTGTTGAGTTGGTCAACAAAGAATACATCGTCCCTGTTCACCCCCTGTCCTTAGCATCTCTAATTGAACAGGTGATTAATATTCCCAATCCCACATAACCCCAATGACTCTCCACTACGAACATGTGACATAGGCAAAACATTAACTCTTTCATGTCCAAGAGAGAAGCATGACCCGGGGTCCACTTCAGGCCCCCATGTTCAAACCAAAACTATGCCCTTTTCTGCGATTTAATTTTGTAATTATTTTTAGGGAAAAAATTCCATTATTAAAATTGCCCATAAAATCTATTTAAACTTATCTGTTTTTCCTACCAGTGCACAAACTACTGGTTCGTCTGGCCAGAGGGGAACTGGCCCCCTGACTCAGCCTGGTTTCTCCCAAGGTTTTTTCTCCATTCCTTGCCGTTGTCATCTCTGGCTTGCTTAGTTGGGGACACTTCATATTGAATATTGTGCAGAATGCATTTTCTACAGTACATTAATGTTTTAACAGGAAAAAATGCATGTTATTGTCAGAATTTGCCTGTTTTTTACAGCAATTAAGCTTTAGCAAGCATAAGTGAACTTTATAATGGTATAAACGTTCAAAAGTTTGAGGACCGTAAGAGTTTTTAGTGCATGTTTAATGGATAAATATATTTTTTCTGTAGTAATACAATTATTTGACTGATATTTATATTGTAACACTCCTATTTGAGAATATAGCTGCATCTAAAGGCCCGTACACACCGGGACGAATTTTGCACGCAATATTCGCCGACGTTTAACGCCTCGTGACTAAACAAAGGGCACCAATGTGAGTGTGCACACCGACGCGAAAAACGGCACGCGTTACAGCGTCATTTTTTTTTTTAAATGCCTCGGGTTCGTTTTTTTGGTTTGACGCGCCGCGTCAAAAACTATCCGACCAATGAGATTTGCTCTTTTGCTCACGTGTCTGGAGCAGCTGAAGTTACAGTAAAACACAACTTGGGGGCGCTTAAACACAAAACAGTCTTGCCGAGCACTAGGGTTGTGACGGTGAGGAAATTTTCCCACCGGTTAATCGTCCTGATGTCACACCGGTTTTAACGGTATCACCGTGGAGGGGCATGGGGAGTTACATTACAATACCCTGTAAGCGCCGTGCATGTAATTTAATATCAGTGTCAATTCTGCGTCAAGCACTGTTTAAATAAAATAAAATCAGCAAATAAATTCTCAAATAAATGAGAAACGAATGTTTTTTTTGTTTTTTTACATCACTTAGAGCAGGGATACCTAATAGATCGATCACGAAGACAATGCTGGAAGATCACGCTTTAGGTCAGTGTTTCTCAACCAGGGGGGCGAGAGATAAAACTACAATATAATATATTCATTAATATTATGACTCGCATGTTAAGTCAAGTTTCGGAGCGGCACATATTTCTCATCGTGTGTAATACAGACTGAAAGGTTGCTCAAAAACGCTGTATAATCATATGATACTCAAACTACATCTCTCAGTTGGATAAAAGAAGCCTGTGTCACACTAGTACACACAAGTTTTGATGGACGACTATTGTAATCAAGGAAAAGATGATTACATAACGTTTATACCATTACATAAAGATGATAACATTTTGCTGCCAACACGGAATAAAGTGTCACAGAGAGAGAAAAAAAAGTTATAAAAATTGTAATCCTTATTTTTATTCGTTTTGTTAGGATATAATTTGTTTATGCTAACATTCAGCCTACAACACAATAGGAAAAAAAATGTAGGTTTAGCCTAATATATATTTTATAAGTCTTGTCAAAATACTAAATTAATTTAACATCTTGCTGTTAACACAGTGAAAAGTGCAGCAGAGAAAAATAAATATATTCGACATAGTCTGTCATTTAAAATGATAGAATAAGCATAATACAAAAAGAGAAAAAAGGAAAGATGAGTTGAACGTCCTTCAATGACATCGCATTCACACTCCATCTTTATTCTGATCTGTCACTCATCACAACCTGCCAGTTCTGTTTGAGAGCTGTATATTATATCTGCGTCGTTGTACACGCTGTGCTCAGACCCCGCAAATAAAACGAAGCACTGGTTCGTGCTGCAGCGCGCGCATAATGGTCCGAGTGCAGGCTGTACCGGTGCTCGATAAGAATAAAGCGCAGATATGCTGTTCTGAAAGGACGTATGGGAACGGGATATTGTTAGACCGCCCGCTCCTGTTCAAATTGCACCAGAGTTACCGACCGTTACCACGTTATATTCAGGAAATTAATCCCGCGGCGAAATCTGGTTCTCAATTATATCCCCAAACACAATGTTTGATTTAAAATACAGGTAAAAACAATACTGTGATGCATGGCTCTCGTTCGTTCGGTGCACTGCATTGAGCAGCAGCGTTCAGTTTTAATTGCAGTGTCCTCTAACTGAACTAAATTATTTGTATTACTATAAAAAAAATCTAAACGACGGTGAGATCTACACTGCCGGGAAGAAATAAGAAGACAATGAAGATGCAAGATGAATGTAGAGCTGCTGGTCTCGTTGGTGTCTGAACACAAAAAACTTTATGACAAATTTGTATGATTTTGACAAGCGCGTAAATACTTGCACTCTTCTTCTGAGTGACAAGCGAGTGTCAGAAGCATAAAGTTGCTGGTATTTCTGTTTTACATTAAGCGCCATCTAATGTCAGGGAATGAATTTGCATGTTCACTTGGCTCATCGTCAGCGAAAATCGCTTGGGTGTGAACACAAAAAACGCATTGTATAATGCGCGCCGATATTCGTCCCGGTGTGTACGGGCCTTAAGGGCAATAATCTTGTCATAGAAGTGATCGAGTCTTTTGAGTCTCTTCATTTATTTGAAATTCATCTTAATGAACATGTTTAGGATGGAGGACTTTGATGCTGAAGAGGAGGATGAAGAGGCTCTGATTGAGCAGCGACGACAACAGCGACTTGCCATTGTCCAGGTAACACAATATAGCAATTTTTTTTGAAAGACTGTAACTTACTTCCTTTTAAGAGGACATGATCAGATTATACATCCATGAGACTCTGTTCTGTATTAATATAGAAATATAAAGCGGTAAATGAGGACAGCAATATGGGCTCCATGGCATCAGAGCCCAGCAGTCCTCAGAGCAGCACACGCAGTCGTTCACCTTCCCCTGATGACATCCTGGAACGAGTAGCAGCTGATGTAAAGGAATATGAGCGGGAGAATGTAAACACTTTTGAGGCCAGCATCAAGGCCAAGCACAACCTCATCGCTCAGGAGAAAGAAGGTATTATACTCTAGCATAAGTTGGGTTAATAAGCAGGGTTCTTGCTTGAACAGTTTTCAGCGAATGTGGGGCAATTTTAATGTTACAACTGGATGATCCTCTAAAGACACATTAAACAATCTGTAATCTATTGATTGACTCTTGTTGTCTTTTATTCAGGAGCCAACCCAAAGAAGCCCTCAGCACCCGACATGTTCACGGAGTCAGATGACATGTTTGCTGCAGATTTTGATGTAAGCTTATTTGACCTTTCTGCAGCTTTAAGATTAAACCAATTGGTTATTTTGAGAAATCTGACTGCTTTGTCACTCCCATCACAGAGTGCTAGACTGAGGGCTGCGGGTATTGGTAAAGATTTTAAGGAGAACCCCAATCTCAGGGATAACTGGACTGATGCAGAAGGATATTACCGTAAGCCTTATTTAAATTCAAAGTCTTGCTTCTTTCCTAAAGGCAGTGCATTTTAAATGCAGAAATGAATAATTAAAAACATCTCCTTTTAGGTGTGAACATCGGTGAGATACTGGACAAGCGGTATGATGTGTATGGGTACACTGGGCAGGGTGTGTTCAGTAATGTAGTCAGAGCTAGAGACACTGCCCGGGCTGGCCAGGAGGTGGCAGTCAAGATCATCCGAAACAATGAGCTTATGTAAGTACTATCTGAACCATGGCTGTCACTGTGACTTTGCCTCTGTGCTCTTTTTTATATTTTACCTAAATGTTAGAATTGTTCAACCATATTCACTTTATAATAATGTTCAGTTGTAAGTCCTTTATAAGTGTTTAGTTAATGATGAACTAATCATTTACAAAACATGACTATTTGTTCACATATGATTAAGTAATATGCTAACGATTTACAAATCTATTGCAAGTTATCTTTAAAAAATATTATATCATGAAATAATCAAACAGATCCTTAGTAAATGTTTAATAAATTACTAGTTAATATATTAATCACTTATAAATCATTGAAATGTCAACATTGTACTATTTTCTCAATAAACATTTGTTAATCATGAACCATTTGTAAATGATCGTATATATAATTTTTGTATGTTTTAGGGATGTTCATTTCGGTAAATTTTCCTAACCAACGCTCGTTAACCGATTATTAAAAACGTTAACCGAAAATATTATTTTAAATTAGAACTGAATTAAATAGAAAGAATTAGTGTCTGTGACCAGTTAAAAATACAAAAATTAGTTTTCCGGGGATTCATTTTACATGCGCAAAAAGCAACATGATCATGATAGCTATCACATCACGCACCTGCAGCGCTCCAGCGAGTGGAGAAAAACATAATATATATATATAGCGCCTAGATTTTATATATATATATATATATAAAACAACAACGAATAAATAGGCCTATACGAGAAATATATTTTCACTTAAATAATTTAAGAAAACAAAAGAAAAACTGTGGGTACCAGGGCTCTAGTCTCATTCTTCCCACTGGTCGCACGTTTGCAGTTTTATTTTTTCCCCAAATTCAGTTAAATTTTTTTCTAAATTCTGTTTTTTCCATTTAAATTTTTCTGGACTCCTTTTTAATTATCAAATTAAATTGTATCAATCAAAAAGCATGTTTAATTAATTAAAATCTCTAAACTTAAACAATTCAACATTTATTTATTAAAAGTGTAACAAAAATTACATGTTTAGGGGCATATGAAATGTTAAAAAAATCTCACCTTATGGTTCATTGTTACCAAATTCTGTGCTTTAGCATGTCTAATTATTTGAATGTATACACTTTTTTTATTATTCTTACAGTAACCTTATTAAATGTTTTTTTTCCTCAGATTTTCTGTATATACATTTTACTGGTTATCAGATGAAGGCATAACATATTGATTTAATTAATATTTTAATTAATGAAAATTAAAAACTTACATTTTTGGCAAATAACGGGAATTTACTATTAAAATTAATATTTTGTGATTATTTCTTTCAAAAATTAAGTTTTATTATTTTTCAACAGTAGTAGTTTAGTAGTATGTACATTCTACTAAATAATAGTAATATAGCCTATTTCTGGCACAATGTCTTTAAGTTAAACCGAACTTTTATTTTGACGGGTTGCCGTGAATACCTTTTTAAAGTTCTGTGTGTAAATGATATAAGGCTATTTTTACTCAAATTAAATGGTAAAATGCTTGTGAAGTGACTAAGAACAGTTTTGGAGCTATTGTTCATATATTTATGTCCACATTGAGATTGCAGAGGAGTGACACGCTTATTTTGTATGTAACATTTGTAAACAAAACTGTGCTTCTGCTCCATTCATACAGAGATGCTCAGAACATGCAGAATTCATATTTAAATCGACTTTTGCGGTGTAATATTTACAAATACTAGTCCATATCGCGATTTGATTTAAGTGTAATGACCTACTTTTGATTAATTCATCCAAACTTTGACACCTTCCGTGACATTCCGCGTTAAACTGTAAATTCCGTTTTTAGGACTGGATTCCGCATTTCCGTCCGCGTTTTCTGCATCGCGGAAATCATAGGGCCCTATATAAACCAGGCTGTACTGAAGCGCTCGCGCTAACAGCGCCTCTCTTAACGTGATCAGTGAAATCTGGCTCCTGCTACAATATACCGGTGTTCTGACGATGTATGCTACCCGCTCAGATTGTGCTACTTCCCATTAAAAAAGATAGGTAGCACAAATCAATAGCGGAAAATGCTTATTCATGTGGTTTGAGGCTTTTTTTAATGTCCATACCTACCCCTACCTTAAACCTACCCGTCCACACCTACCCTTACCATAAACTTACCCTTAAAACAAAGGTAACAATCTGATAGGTAGCAAGTTTCGTCGGTACACCGGCTCTGCAGCGCGCGCTGTATGAAGCAGACTCTTTGGAGTAGTGCAGACCATGTTACCCGTAAGTGCAACCACGTCAAATTTTTACTCGCACAATCTTATAAAATGGTTGCAATCTAGAGCCATAGTACCACCGTGAAGTTATGCAGAACATACGCGTAGCTTATTTTAACCATGCAGAAAATCTTGTAAAATATTTTGATAAATTACTGGGGGGAAAAAAGTCACTTTAAACCATTTAAATGACTGTATTAATCAGTCAAAATTCTTATCGGTCGGTTAACGGTTAAATGGTTAAAATGAACATCCCAAGTATGTTTTGTTAAAGTTGTAAGGCAGTCTGTTAAAAAGCACAAATGCAATTATGCAAAAAAAAAAATACAAGATAATAAATTATTTGCTGTTAAGTGAATAAACATGTAAATGACAGGGCTTGAAGTTCTCCGGCATGTGGCGTTCGGCTGTGGAAAAAAAAAAGTCCTACATTTAAAACAACTTGTTGATATCATGTTTGAGTTCACGAGTTCGCCTACTAATATTATGAGAGGAACAATAGGGCTGAAACGATTAGTCGACATTAGGGCTGCAACAAATAATCGATAAAATCGATTATTATCGATTATGAAAATCATCGACAACGATTCTCATTATCGATTAATCGGGTCTGCCCACAGTGCACGTCCAACTTCAACCGGTTGCTCAAATTACAGCACTGAATAACGCATTTCAATGGACAAAATGCATCTAAAAATAGTTGAGGAAACAATGAGATTCCGCAGGAGAAGTACGTGATCCAAGCTGCCTAAAACATGATAATTCTTTATTTTGAGCTTTACGTTTTTTAAGCTTTAATGTATTAGTGTAAATGCTTGCCCTGTCAGGCGCTGTGACACGTGTGTGCGTCCTCAGAGCAAAAAAACGTTCAGTTTACGGTCATATCCTCATATATAAATGTCAAAAGTTCACGCAAGCATTTCCATTTTTGCATAAGGGTCCGTCCTGACAGCCTGTGTTAAGTTTAACCCTTATGTGCTGTTGGGGACGTTTTCGTCCACTAAGGGGTGCTGTTGAGTGTTAATTTGGCCACAACTTTTTTTGTGTTTCAGCAAATGGAATGATTTTGGTGGCAAATCTTATTTTAACACATATTTTAGGAAAATGCTTTGAATTTTTTCAAAACTCAACGATGCACCGTGGACAAATTCACTACCCTTTCGTTATGTTCGGGATGAAAACAGCCACTAAATTAGACTTCTATAAAATGTATCGGATAAATATTTTTGCATTTTTTGCATAAATCTATTAATCAACCTCAGTACTGTTCAAAACTACTAAAATTTAAAAAAATCCAGGATTTTTACTCTTTAATTGCCAAGTTCATAAGTGATGTCACTGATTTTGAGAAAAAACACACAAAATTACTTATTTTCAATATAAAAAGTGATTGTGGACTGGAATTTTTTACTTTTATCACAGTCTTGGGCATGTCCAAGATTAGGAAAAACATTGGCTTTGATGCATTTTTAGTTTTTGAGCAGGATCAGATTTACATTTTTCTCCCTCATTTACTGTTCGTGGCTGTTTTTGCCCCATTGACTTCCATTATAACGACATTTTTGATTGCAAAGCCATGACACCATATAATCATGCATTTTTGATTGTTGGTGGTTTTCCTGTTGGGAAGAGGTCAAATTTGTAATTTTTACAGTTGATCACCAGGTAGCACCATTAACCCTTTAGATAGGCCTGTGCAAACAAAAGCTTAGTTTCTGGCTTGTATATGGAGTTATATGGAGTATAACAGCATATTATAGTATGTGTGTGTGTGAGTGTGTGTGTGTTTGTGTGTGAGAGAGAGAGTGACCTTTGTGCACTTACCTTGATGTCTGAGAAAATCTAAATATGCACCTCAGCTCTCAGAACTACATGGAGTAAACAAAAACAAAGTAAGTGTATTTATGCACCTGCTGCCTTTTGATGGTGAGAAGTGCAGACTAAATAAAAACAAGATAAGTGGATTTAAACCCTTGCATACCATCCTGCTGGTCATTTGATGGTGAGAAGAGCAGCAAGCAACATGAGAAAGGACTTGACTTGTACCAAAGTTTTAGAAATTATTATGCAGCCTGACCCTCCAGCGAGCTGCAGTATGTATTGTCACAAACCACAGATTACAACCGCTGCAAGGGAAGTGTCGAAAATCTACACAAGGTATGTGCCATTACTGCACTGGTGAGAGAGATTCAGTCTCCTGCAGCTGTCCCTCTAGACACAAATCCACAGACACCAGCAGGCACCAGCAGCTCAGGAGTGAAAAGGGGAACATGCAAGTGGTGCAGAGGACAAAAAAAAAGAACACTCAGCTCTTGCATCTGTTGTGGTGGACACACTTGCAAAGAGCACCAAGTGATATGCTGCAAGTCCTGCTGGAAAGACTGAACACACACACACACACACACACACACACACACACACAATTCTCACACTAAATACTTAGAATAATTTAGTTCTCCATCCATCCTCAACTCTTGCACCATTGTTCAGTTTATTTGAAGTTGTTGTTGCATTTTGGTTCATAATAAATTATGTTCATAAATCTAATGCAGAGTAGATTGTTTACAGAAAAAATTGAAAAGTGTATCACTGAAGGATTTTAAGGTTTTAAACTGGCTTTATACATGGCTCTTTACATCAAGAAAAGACAAGCATTTCACACATAGGCCATCTATACTTCTCACCATCAAAAGGCAGCAGGTGCATAAATACACTTACTTTGTTTTGTTTACTCCATGTAGTTCTGAGAGCTGAGGTGCATATTTAGATTTTCTCAGACGCATCAAGGTAAGTGCACAAAGGTCACTCTCTCTCTCTCTCACACAAACACACACACACACTCACACACACACATACTATAATATGCTGTTATACTCCATATAACTCCATATACAAGCCAGAAACTAAGCTTTTGTTTGCACAGGCCTATCTAAAGGGTTAATGGTGCTACCTGGTGATCAACTGTAAAAATTACAAATTTGACCTCTTCCCAACAGGGAAAACCACCAACAATCAAAAATGCATGATTATATGGTGTCATGGCTTTGCAATCAAAAAATGTCGTTATAATGGAAGTCAATGGGGCAAAAACAGCCACGAACAGTAAATGAGGGAGAAAAAATGTAAATCTGATGCTGCTCAAAAACTAACAATGCATCAAAGCCAATGTTTTTCCTAATCTTGGACATGCCCAAGACTGTGATAAAAGTAAAAAAAATTCCAGTCCACAATCACTTTTTATATTGAAAATAAGTAATTTTGTGTGTTTTTTTTCCAAAATCAGTGACATCACTTATGAACTTGGCAATTAAAGAGTAAAAATCCTGGATTTTTTTTTTTTTTTTTTTAGTTTTGATCAGGACTGAGGTTGATTAACAGATTTATGCAAAACAAATGGTAAAAAAATATTTATCAGATAAATTTTTACAGCAGTTAATTTAGTGGCTGTTTTCATCCCGAACATAACGAAAGGGTAGTGAATTTGAACAATGCACAAGGGTTAAAATACCGCATGAACGCGGTGGGCGCGTGCACGCATGTCAGACAGACGGAACACAGAGAGGGGGGTTGGTTTAGTTTTCAATATTCGTGACGCATTCAGCGATAAACGGCAATAACTCCAAATCGACTTGCCCCAAAAAAATCTAAACAGTGTGACTGCAAAAAGGGCAAAGCTGATCATGTTTAACAGCCTTCTTTTTCATAGTTTTCGCTCGATGTAATTAGCACTTGCCCGCACAAGCTGTCTCAATGTGCATCAAGCCAGAAGAGCTTGCTCTCTGCGGAGCTTTCCGTAAGGGACCGTGGGGAAAGTGCAAGTTTTCTTCGTTTTTTGCTATAGCTTACTGGGCGGTGTTTTTGTAATAGCTTTTTAGTTAAAGGGCCTATAGACATGAGACCAGTGTCAATCAAGAGAGGGGGACAGTGGACATTTTTCACAACCTTCCATGTTACACCTACTGGTAGAAAAGGGAATTGCATGTCAAATTTACTTTTTGGGATAACAGCATGTAATTGTCTGAATATAAATGAGACTTTTACAGGATAAAGAAATGACAGTAAGACTTGACTGTGATCAAAGTGAACGTGTGTTTCTGCAGAACATTCCTCTCACCTGTTGGTTAACACTGAGTCTTTATTATCTTTATTATTATTTACATTTTTAAAAGAGATTTAAACTATATTCACTATATGCAATTCTTAATAAATTTATGTAAGGTTTTTAACAAATTATGTAAGGTTTTTAACAGATTATGTAAGGTTTGTGCCACTGCTGCTCTAAACTAACAGCATTGGTGATTCCCAAAATCATGTTTTAGCTTTATGTACTGGTTAGTCCTCCAAAATGCGTAAGCTCTTTAGTAACAATAGTAGGCTATTTCTAATGCTATAATATAATTATTGCTGTTATCTATGAAAGAAAGTTTTTTTCAGATACCAAATTAGTCAAAAAGTACATAAACAATGCAAGCAAGAATGCAAGCTGTTATGAGGCCGTTTTTGTAATTATAAATACTAATTAGTTGTTTCTGTTTGTAATTTTCCCAATAAATAACAATAACATTTTTAGATATTTTTTTTTTTTTGACAGATTCCTAAAATATTGGTTTTCTCTTTATGACAGTTGGTCTAATAAATTAAGCACTGTATGTTTTCATAGCATTCGGGTTGTTTGAAGGACATTGAGCAGAATGTGGAATAGTGTTTTTTGCAGATAAAATAAAAGTTTATTTAATCTGATTAATCAATTAATAGAAAGAATAATCGGCCAACTAATCGATTATCAAAATAATCGTTAATTGCAGCTCTAGTCGACATTATTGACAACGTCGACGATAAAAAAAATAGTTGATAAATATTTCTGTTGTCGAGTAGTCGTTTGATCTCATATGACCTAATGTAACAGCCTGCAATAATGCGGTTTGACCAGTGTGGCGCTGTAGTGCAAGATTGTAAAGGCCAAAGTATACTTCCATTTGTACGTTTACGCGAGGGACAGCGTACAGTGCGCGTGACGCAAATTTCGTCATCAGAATAGTACGCACGTACTGTACTTTGTACGCGCAGGTCGTGCATGTGCATTAAACTCTCTTTCAGTAATTAGTTTATCCGCAAGGTGGAAACGCTGCCGTGGGGGTATCAATTCACAAGGTAGCCGAAGAAAAACGGCATAAACGTATGGCTTCACACACTTCCGGAATAAGCTTAGACAGTGTCCGGCTTCCCAAACGGTAGCTTACAGCAATACTTGGTCACGGTTAGCCTTTCCGCTGTGCTTACCGGACTTCTGAGTTTTTCTTCAGTGTCCTTCATCACACTATAATCTTCATAACTGCAACTGCTCCCTACGGGCCCTGCTAGGCCAGGAGATGTATTGCAATTTTACGAAAAGCGCATGCGTCGAACGTCTGTGTATGCGTACGAGTCAAATGAAGTATACTTTGCAGGCTGCGTGTACGACTGTGCGCATACGCTAAAGTACGTGTAAAAAAAAAAGTATACTTTGGCCTTAATTCTGATGCAGTTCAAGAGAAGAGACACCACTTTAGAGCACAGCGTTTTCTCAACACAATAAACAAACAAAACTGTTCAAACAGCAAAAACTGACAGCGGTGAGAAAGTGATGTTTGCATGAGAACTTCAATTTGGTGCTTCAGTAAAGCAGTCACATTACGTTTATTTGTATAGTACTTTATGGAATAGATTAACTAAACTGCTTGATTTAAGGCTATGTTAGTGTCGCTTTCAGTTAGAATTACAACTTGATTTTCTGTTATAAAGCATTTATTTCAGTAATTCAACTTAAATTGTGAAACTCATGTATAAAATAAATTAAATGCACAAGTCTTTAGGTATTTTAATTGTGATGATTTTGGCTCACATTTAATAAAAACCCACCAATTCACTGTCAACAAATTAGAATACTTCATAAGACCAATTAAATAAATATATTTTTTAGTGAATTGTTGGCCTTCTGGAAAGAAGTTGCCAAATCCTGCTGGAAAATGAAATCAGCATCTTTAAGAAGCTGGTCAGCAGAAGGAAGTATGAGGTGCTCCAAAATGTCTTGGTAAGCAGCTGCAGTGACGTTGGTTTTCAAAAAATACAATGGACCAACACCAGCAGATGACATTGCACCCCAAATCATCACAGACTGTGGAAACTTAACACTGGACTTCAAGCAATTTGGGCTATGAGTTTACCAGCAGTTCTTAAAAGCGGAAACAAATCCAAAGGAACTACATTATTTTGACAGGAAAATACAACAAAGAATATTGTTTACATGTAGCGCGTCAATTTTGCATCTATGTAAGGCTCTCTCTGCTTTCACCAAAGCGACGGCGAGCTGTGAGCTTAGAGTTCACGGTACGTCATACACAGGTGAGCTGCGCATCCAGTGAGATGAACTGAAAAATAGCCTGACGAAGAGTGAAACTCTGAAGCGCGCAGTCAGAATGTTAGGGGAGTTAAAAATGCATCTGTGCTAAACGTATACTTGCACACTGGCGAGTGAAATCTGAGAATTTATTAGCCATTGGCTAATATTAGACATAATTTAGTCGCCCAGAGTGAAGATTAGTCATACATGCGAGTGATTTACTCGCCATGTAGAGGGTTGAAATGATGTGTAACACATTTACAAGTGATGAATCGTTTACACTTTTTAGATTAGGGGATGCTGAAAATATTTGTCAATGATTTATAATGTTTGAGATAATAGTACAATGTTAAAATTTCAATTATTTATAATTGATTAATTGACTAGTAATTATTAACCATTTACTAAGGATCTGTTTGATTATTTCATGATCCTATTTTTTAATGATAACTTATGACAGATGTAAAAATCGTTAGCATAATACTTAATCATTTGTGAATGGATAGTTGTTTTGTAAATGATTAGTTCATCTTTAACTAATTACTTGTAAATGACTTGTAAATTAATTAACAAAACATACACAAATTGTTAGCATGTTACTTATTAATTGCTTATGAATGTTTTGTAAATGATTAGTTCATCATTAACTAATCACTTATAAATGAATTGCAACTGAACGTTATTATAAAGTGTTGCCACCATATTTACTCTTTTGTAGTCATGGCTGAGAGCCATTTTTATTCAATGGTTTTGTTTGTTGTGTCTTCAGGCAGAAGACGGGACTGAAGGAGCTTGAATTTCTAAAGAAGCTGAATGACGCAGATCCTGATGATAAATTTCACTGTTTGCGGCTCTTCAGACACTTTTACCACAAACAGCATCTCTGTTTGGTGTTTGAACCTCTTAGGTATTTCATGGCTGCTGCTTATGTGCAAGGATGCAGTATATATTTTGGCTGAAACCAATGCAAAAATTAGCTGGAGCCAATAACATCAGTTTTCACAATTAAGCAGTGTGACTATTTTCAACATTTAGAAAAACAACATATTAGAACTAGATTTCTGGAGATTCACTTGGTTAATGGCCCCTGGAAATTCAGCTTTGCCATCACAGGAATAAATAACATACACCTTGTCACTTTTCCATCCATGATGAGTTAGCACCCTGGTAGATATATACATGTAGATTTTTCCATTCTTTGTGAATAGGGAATCAAAACATTTTCATGCCATTCGAAAAGGTGAATGTTTAGTGTTATATAATGTCGAAATCGACAAAGTGTACATAAAATAAGCCTTATATGATCAGCTTCCCTAATCAGCCTTATCAAACTAATTCCAAAATGAATATCATATAACGAATATTAATGTTAATGTGGTCACTAACACAAAATGCAAATATAATGCAAAATACAGTAATTCACAGCTGTTTTTCAATGTGTTTCTATCAGCATGAATTTGCGGGAAGTGCTTAAGAAGTATGGTAAAGACGTGGGGCTGCACATCAAGGCAGTTCGTTCCTACAGTCAGCAGCTCTTTTTGGCCCTCAAACTCCTGAAACGCTGCCATATCCTCCATGCTGACATCAAACCAGACAACATATTGGTGAGCATCATCTGTATGTCTCACTCGAGAGACTTCATTCATTCATTCACACTCTTTCTCTGTCTGCAGGTGAATGAATCAAAGACCATTCTTAAACTTTGTGATTTCGGCTCTGCATCTCATGTTGCTGACAATGAAATCACTCCCTACCTAGTCAGCAGATTCTACAGGGCACCTGAAATCGGTAAGTTGCATTGGAGCTGTGTGATTAGTAGGTTTACCTATGTTCATGTTATTATATTTTAGTTTCCACAGATTTGTTTCACACCCTCAATCACAGCTGAACTTGTGAATGGGCCTAGTAATTGGATCTAACTTTATCTTTCTTCCCAGTTATTGGTAAACCGTATGATTATGGAATTGATATGTGGTCAGTCGGCTGTACCCTGTATGAGCTATACACTGGGAAGATCCTGTTCCCTGGCTCTTCCAACAACCACATGCTGAAGCTGGCTATGGACCTGAAGGGCAAGATGCCCAACAAGGTACTGAAGCAGAGTATTCAAGCTTTTTTTTTTTCATCATCCTTAATATTTGCAAAATATGTGCATTTCTCAAAACAATTTGTACAAATATCACCACAAAATAGATTACCTGCAAAAGCCTGTAACTTACTCAAAATCTTTAAGTCATTTCTCAAAGTTAAATATTTTTGCCAATGAACATATCAGTGCCATCAGAATGAAAAGTCCTTGTCATTGTTCACATGCTTCACAACATGACTAAGCATATAGTTATATGCTTAGTCATGTTGTCAATATAATGGAGCACTCTGTTAGTATTACATGATGTAAATTATGGTAACAGTTTAGATGACATTTACTGTATTGAAATGCAGAAGGCTGCACTTATTCATGGCCAAAAATATCAGCACCCTTGGTAAATATGAGCAAAGTCTGTGAAAATGAAGCTGCATTGTTGATCCTTTTGATCTATTTTTTTTTATCACACAAATCTAACCTTTCATTGGATAATAAGAATTTAATATGGGGGGAAATATTATGAAGTAAATGGTTTTTCTCTAATACACATTAGCCACAATTAATGGCACCCGAATAAAATATTTTATTCAATACTTTTTGAAATCTCCATTTGCCAGTTTAACAACTCTAAATGTTCTCCTATAATGCCTGATGAGGTTAGAGAAAACCTGACAAGAGATCAGAGTCCATTGCTTCATCCAGAATCAATTTAGACCCTTTAGATTCCCAGCTCCATGTTGGTGCTTCTCTTCAGTTCACCTCCCTCATTTTCTATAGGGTTCAGGTAGGCATGGGCTGGTATGAGATTCTCACGGTATGATAACCTTAGCTAAAAAAATACCACGGTATCACGGTATTGCCATTACAGGTCTAAAATGTTATTTTTAAATCTGGGTAGAAAACAACAACTTTTTCCCACTGAACAAAATATATTTTATTTTTAAGAAACCTATATTTCAAGAACATTTTGGAACCTTAAACATGTCAAGCTAAATAATTAAAATAAATAATTGAATTCTTCTTAATTAAATTAAGTGCAGTCACTTAAGTAAGCCTAAAACCTGCAGCACAACAATAACTAGAAAAAAAAAATCCTTATAAATGAAGAAAATTAAATGCGGTCACATAAAGTGAGCCTAAACCAGCAGCTAATAATCAGCAAATAAATACATTATTTTCTGTAAAAGAAAAAAAATCCTTATAAATAAAGAAAAACAGTCACTTAAAGTGAGCTCGTCTATACATTTAAGCCTCCTGCTGCCATTGTTTACATTGGTTTAAAATCATAACATTTAAAAATGAATGTGTAGAAAGTGAGTATTTCTCCAAAAACTTTGTTGAGCTGCAGGTTTAATGACTGCTTTTTACATTATCTTTTTACAGAAATTGTTTTGATTATGTTTTTGATTATTGAGCTGCAGCAGGAGGCTTAAATGTATAGACGTGATGCCAGCTAAATTTAATTATTGTACTAAATCGCAGAAACGTTGTACTTTATTCAGATATTCCTCGCTCAGTGAAGTAATGTGAGGGAGGAATCCAGTTGAATTTAGCAAGTTAATTAGCCATGTTATCTGCCTCGGTAGCAAGCCATTTCAACACTGAAACAAATGGCGGGCGAGTCTCGGTCTTGATCGAGGGTGAAAGAGGGAGAAAGAAAGATGACACATAGTTTATGTACAACCTCAAAGTATTTATTTAGCGATCGGCGTTAAAATGTCATCTGTACAAAACATCGTTGTTTACGGAACATGATTAGTCTACGTTACTGGAAAAAAAATCCCATACGGTTTTTCGATGGGGGAAAAGGTCCCATTAGGGGTGGGCGATATGACCAAAATCTTATATCACGATATGACAAATTTTATATCACGATAGCAATATATATATCACGATATAGTGATTTTTTTTTTTAAAAGGTTTTTATTATATTAAAACCTTTAATACCATATAATTTTCATAATCCTTGTCACCAATGTCAATATCAAACTAATACAAGCCTAAAGAGAGAGGAAAAAATAACTCAACCTCACGGAAGATAAATAAACATTCAGTGATGAAATAAGGATAATAAACTATTTGCAAGCAATAGGACAAAAAAACTACAATAAATAAGAAACGCTACATAGTGTAAATTAATTAGTCTTCACTGTGTTAATTATATCTATCTAACTATGAAAGATATAATTAACACATGTATTATGTATAGATTATATACATATTATAAATATTATCATTATTATTTTTTATTTATTCTCATTAAAGTTACAAAAGTGATTTAGTCTAGAGCAGTGAGAGATTTAGCAGTGTGTTATGATTAACATGAATGAATATTGGAACGCTTCCCCTTTAAGACCGAAGTCCGGATCTAATACACTGTTACATTGCGTTTTCTATTTCTGCCGTTTACTCGCTCTTAAGACCTAAATCTTTATGAGGATACTTGCAAAGATGGGGATTCTGACGCATATAAGTGTGTTTATGTAATGGTTCAAAGTCGGCAAAAAAGAAAAGGCACACTCCTCTCACACAGAAAGAGACGGTGCACGCATATAGCTCTGTTGATTTTCTTGATTTTCAACGGCTTAAAATCGGTTGTTTTAAAACGGCAGTGCTTAAAAACGTGTGACCATGCTATAGATGTAGGTTAGTAACGAGCTCCTGGTTGTGTCCTAGCTTTTTCTGTCTCCCCTTCACACTCCGTGGTGGGCGGCGTATAAAGATTGCAGTCACTCAAATTATGAAAAGGTATTACCGTAAACAATGTATTTTGCGACACCACGATATAAACGATAGAACAGAATATAAAACAATAGACTTTTTATTTTGTCCATCCTTTATATATTGTCATATCGCACTGCCCTAAGTCCCATGCCTAGGTTCAGGTCAGAGAACTGGAATGGCCATAGCAGAAGCTTTTTGTGCTCAGTGACCCATTTTTGTGTTGTTTTTGAGGTTTGTGTTTGGATTATTGTACGATTGGAAGATCCAAACATGGTGCATTATAAGATTTCTAACAGTCACTTATTGATTTTTTTCATCTGTTGGTATTTGATAGAATCCACGATGCCATATCTAAACAAGATGTCCAGGACCTCCAGCAGAAATATAGGCCCACAACATCAAACATACAGCTCTATATATAATTGTACACATGGGGTACTTTTTATCACTGTGTTCACCAAACCCATCTTGAGTGTTTGCAGCTAAAAAGCTAGTTTTTTAGTTTCATCTTACCAAAGAAGTCAGTCCCATTTGAAATTCCAGTCGTGTCTGATAACTTAATATGCTGGAGCTTTTGGATGAGCCAGGATAATTTTTCTTGAAACCCTCCCAAACAACATGTAGGTGCTGTTTGACCATCCTTTTTAAGGTTTTCTGACCCTGGCTGAGACTCAACTATTTTCTGCAATTCTCCAGCTGTGGTCCTTGGAGAGTCTTTAGCCACTCAAACTCTCCTTCTCGCTGTGCAATAGGACAATATAGATACTAGGGGTGGAAAACTTTGTTCGCCTCAACGATCCGATTCTGATTCTGGGAGTCACGATCCGATTCTAGAACGATTCTACTGATCCCCCATATTAATTAATTAATGTACTGACTTGAGAATCTTAAAATCCTTACATTTACATATCCTTACATAAGCAATTAAGTAGGGGAGACCGGGGGCAATTGTAATGTTTTTACATTTTCCTTCATAACTCTCAGGCTACTTGAAATACACTAGTCATCATGATGAAACCGATATAGGTGCATTAATTAATAATGCCAATTATATATTTTCACTAAGGAAACACTATAATATTAAAAGAAATGCAAGAATTCAGTGTTACAATTGCCCTCTTGGTGGGGGCAATAGTTTGGTGGTAGTTGTAACCCTGAAAAATAAGTCATGTCAAACCGCTGTATCTCAAATAAAAAGGAACTTTACTGTAGTATCTAATATTATATGATACATCGTTCAAATTCGCTTAAATGTCAGGCATCATTCAAAAAGCAAAAGTCTATTTATATTTATAGAAGACTGCAACTTTTCTAGAGGTAACTAGATTTTAATTATTTATATATATTTTATTCAAATACATTATTTAACTGATGAGTCAAGAACAGTCTTTAATGAAATGGTACAAGATAAAAATATTAACAGCATGTCATTTTACATTTAAAATTTTTATTTTCTAACAGAAAAGTAAATGCAGAAAAACAAGGTGTTTACATGGTGATAGACTGCTCGCATGCGCGAGCAGTCTATCCACAAACAAAACGAGCGTCAGCATTTGAAATTGAATGTCCTTGTAATTCGCTTCAACCTTTCAGAACTTTATGAAAGATTATTTTACAGAAGGTTTGAGTGGTGTACGTGTGTGAGGAATTGTAAGCAAGCATAATACGGGCGTTTCTAAAGCAAACTCTGCATCATCGCACATCTGGTTAAAAACTAAGCTCAGAATCGATTCTGAAATTCTCAGAATTGTTGGAGAGAGAATCGCAATGCATCGGTACATCATAATAGACACGCGTCCTTTTCCAGGCAGTTTCATAACATTTTGTTGATTTGGAAATGTTTTATTATTGGCCTGATGGTGGAAATGGGAATTTTCACTGCTCTTTTCTTAAAGCCACTTTACTAATTTATGAAGCTCAGTTATCTTTTGCTGCACATCATAAATATATTATTTGGCTTTTCTCATTGTGATGAATGATTATGGGAATTGGGCTTTGTTTTCCCTCCTATTTATATTTCTGTGAAACAGGAAGCCATGGCTTGATAATTTCATGTTCATAATCATCCTGGAGTGCTCAAAATTGTGAATATGAATGGGAATATACTTCAGAGATATTTTACTCCTAATCATTTCTACGGGTGCCAATAATTGTCCGTGTTTTTGAGAAAAACATTTATTTCATAATGATATTTCCCCTCATTTTAAATTCCTATTATCCAGTGAAAGGTTACATAAAAAAAAAAAAAAGTTTTTTATAAAAGATCAAATAGATTTAACAATGCAGATTAATTTTCACAGCCGACTTTGATCATATTTAACAAGGGTGCCAATATTTTTGTCCATGACTGTATGTATGCCATATATCCATTTCAAAAGTACAAATGTACACATTACTGTATGTGGGATATTGATTGTGAGAGACTGGATAGAATTCAGTTACGCTTTTAACTGTGGTCTGACAAAAAAATAAACACATTACAATGTCATTGTGATATAGAAAAGAAAAATAAATATGGGCACAGATGAAAATAAAAAATTAATGTTCATTTTCAGAATCTGTAACTCTTGTGTTGTCCTCTGTCTATAGGCCCTATATGCTTTCCAATTGAAGGTTCATGAGATATATCTTTGAGCTATTTCAGAGAACCTGTCTTTAATTTTATTATCTACATTCTCTTCATTATTGAAAGTCAAGAAAGATTCCCTTGCACAATTCATGGCAAATTTACAAAACGTCTAATAGAAATTTGTAAAGAAATATGCTTGACAGTTTGACAACTAGATCATTCATTTTGTGCAGTGAACTAATGACTAATGTTTTGAGGAGTAAGACTTGATGGGATCTTTCGAGCAACATGACAATAGCCACTGATAATGTAATGGAAACCGCAGACATAATCAGTTGCATGAATGTACCAAAGCCATCGCAGCTTGTTCAAAAGAATGAGAAACTGCTTTTAACAAGTGACTAGATGAAGTGGAGGTTGAACAAGTTGTTTT
Source organism: Gymnocypris eckloni scoliostomus (assembly GCA_027564155.1). NCBI lineage: Eukaryota > Metazoa > Chordata > Actinopteri > Cypriniformes > Cyprinidae > Gymnocypris > Gymnocypris eckloni. The sequence goes on along the minus strand of CM050436.1, from coordinate 8,143,374 downwards.
GAGAATTTATTGTATGATTTGAGAAATGCACCAAAGTGACTGAGAAAAATTGTAAATAATATTTACTATATTATGGCATTTGATTCTTATGGATTCAGACATTTATTCTTGTGGTGTTCCTGTGTGGCTCAGTGGTAGAGCATTGCGTCAGCTGCACAAAAGGTTGTGGGTTCGATTCCCAGGGAACACATGTACTAATGAAAATGTATAACCTGAATGCAATTGTAAGTCGCTTTGGATAAAAGCTTCTGCTAAATGCATAAATGTAAATGTAAATGTTCAAATTCTTACATGTTTTTTTTTTTTACATGGTGGATTTTTTTTATTGTTGTAGATGATCCGGAAAGGCCTGTTTAAAGACCAACATTTTGACCAGAACTTGAACTTCCTGTATATAGAGGTAGACAAAGTGACTGAAAGGGTACGTTCCAGTTCACGTGTTTACACTTTCATGTTATTTTTCTAATTGGCTTTGATGCCCATTTCACACAACTATGATAACAGCACACATCTGTTTCATGCACTTCACCTTCTCTCACACATGCTTTTAAACTTTCAGGAGAAGGTAACTGTGATGAGCACCATTAACCCCACTAAAGACCTGCTCGCGGACATGATCGGAGGTCAGAGATTACCTGAGGATCAGAGAAAGAAGGTCATGCAGCTTAAAGATCTGTTGGACGGTACTCTGATGCTGGACCCAGCTAAACGCATCAGCATCAACCAAGCGCTACAGCACCCTTTCATTCAGGAGAAGATATGATACTTTCATGTCTAACCTGTGACTGTCCATTGTTACAGGACTGAGCCAATAGACTCAAGCTCAGAATGTTTGGAATCATCACAAGACTTTCAATTTTCTATTTTTATTCATGTTTTTCTAGTGATTTTTTGTTTTGCCCAGTAATTTTTTATTCAGATTTCTCAGAATGGTCTTGTTTTTATTGTACACATGAACACATTGTCATACACCTGAACACATTGTCATACACCTGAGAGAGAGTCATGTTTAGCAGTTATCTTTGTCTTATTTAACTTCAGAAGTGACCGAAACGTGCAAAATGCAGCATTTATAGGTAAGTTTAGTGTTCAGATGTTGAAGGCAAGAAATGGTTGGGCAAGCAAATCGGAGATAAATTATTTTTGGGATTCTCTAATTATAATGCAAATGTGTCCTTTTTGGTGACTATTAAGTGCCTTCAATTTAGATTTATTTGATCTAATCAAGGAGTGCGCCACTTTTGCTGTTTAGTAACTTCATACAGTCCCCTTCCTGTTGAAAACAGTACACATTAGTTCATCATGTACAGCTGTTTAAAATATTGGTTTTGCTTTAGTACATTTACCTCGAATGATACTGGAGATCACACTAGACACCTTGTCTCATTTTATTTGTCCCACCTTACAAGCTTGTCCTCTTAAGAGATTGATTTTAGAAATGGTTTAATTTATGTGGGTCCTTAAGGTGTTAAATCTTAGTGAATGATGCAAAATGGTCACTTTTCGACTGCTAAATTGTAAATGTACCTGTATTTCCAAAAACGGTAAAGCTGTTGTTTTAATTTGAAAAATATACCTTTTGGATCATTAGTCTCTATTGGTATATATTAGCCACTTGTTTTTGCTAGTTATCTCTGGAGTTTGACTTGGCACCACATTACGATCCAATTTCATTATACCAGGCCTGTTAGAGTTGATGCTTATTTAAAGTCCCCGATGTTAAGGTTTTGTGATGGGAAGTGCCTCCCTCTATACCTGCATTGAAGCATAATAAAATGTCTCTCAGAGATGCCCTGACAGACGGGTGATCACTTATTTACAGTGTAAATAATTCAGTTATGGCAGTGTAAACTTTTTTTTTTCAATAAACTTGAGAAAGATTTGATTGTGAAGGAAAATGAAAATCTTTTTCATAACATCTTTTAACTGTTATATAACCAGTTTTGTCAACTGCAGTTCTTACATAATCTTTGGCATCTGAGACATGTTGAGACCTCTTCTGTTTTGTCTCCCTGATGTGACATTTAAGCAGTCATTTCGATGTCTAGGTGGAAGCCTCTAAAAATGTCTGCCTCGGACCGTCACATTTCATGAATTAGCTACCTTACCCACATGGTTTCATATAGTCAAGCTAACAAATACAGATTTGTAAAAAAAAAGGTTTTTAATTAATAAAGCTTTAAAAACTTTACTGACTTATGTTTTAGTGCACTTCCTGCAAATATAGAAAAAATAAAGGGTCTCGGTGAAATATGTGCAGTTTCACATGATTGGTGCATATTGTCACATGACCAGCGCGGTTTATTTCCTGTTTGCACCTTGAGACTTGAAGCCATAGACATATATAGGTAGACGCCCCATGGCGTGCTGGAACGTAACCAGCGTCGCCGCCATATGAGTGGGTCTCATCACTCTACGCTAGCACCAGAGTCAATCGGAGTTAACAGAGAGCGAGCAACTATGTCCTTATTTTTGCTGCTTACGGTTGCAATAACCGGCGCAGTATTGATACCAGATCACCTGGGATTACTTTTCACAAGTAAGATTGAACAATAATGTTGGTTATTTTACCATTTATAACATTATGTCATCGTAACTAACGTTACTTACGTGTGACGTTATTACAGCAGGAACTGGTACTCTCTCTCATTGTCTCCTGTTGTTGTTTTTATTCTTCACATGTTGAAGGTGTTCCAGTGATACAGGCTTGAGGAGGCAATGGGAAGTTGCTATAAGACGGGAGGGTTTTGTTGTGTCTGAGTCGTCAAAGCTCTGTAGTGAGCACTTCAAGCCTGATGATTTTGACAGGACGGGTCAGATTTTAGTCTTCAACTTCCCATGTCATCTCCAAGAGTAGGTGTATTTTTACTCTACATGCTAACAGATGTCTATGATTCATATGTAAAACAAAGTTAATATCACTTTGCTAAACATGTTTTTACCATTCTTTCTGCATGTTTAGGAATTAGTGATGTATTGTGTATTGCAATACACCGTGGGATACCAAAACCTTTTCAAGTGTTTTTAATGAAGTTGTTTTTAAGTATTATGTTTCTTATATTTTAGCCTGTTGTGACTAGGAACACAAAAACTTCAAGGAAAACCTGAAGAGAGCCTACCAGTAAACCTTTCTCAGCATTTCCCTGAAAGGGAACCTCAGCCCAATGATGTGAGTATTTGTAGGTTATTTGATATGTCCCATACAGCTGTGAGCATCATGGCTCTGGTCATATCAAAATCTCTCCCTCGCTTTCTGCAACTCTTTTCAGACATACTCACATATAAACTTTTTATATGCTATAAATAAATAAATACACACATGAACACATACACACCCTCTTTCACTGACACTCTCTCACACATACACACCCTTTCTCTCTTTCCCATACATATGGTGCTGGCAGTGATATTATGGGTAAGAAATTAAGAATGTGTGCCTGCACATATGCAGTGCTATGCACCAAAACAACTGTGAGTGGTATGAAATAAACATCACTGAAAATATTTTCATCCTTCTTTCTACTAGGACCACTCATATGCATTGCCCAATTCTCCTACTCGTCTAAAGGCCAGACTCAGTGAAGCTTTGGCTAGAGTGGAGAGTCTAGAGCGGGAGAAGCAAAATGCAAAGGAGACGGAGAGCAAAGAAAACCGTAAAGAGTCTTCTGGAAGATCTGAAGGAAAAGAACCTTGTGTGTGTGTGTGTGTGTGTGTGTGTGAGTGAGTGAGTGAGTGAGTGAGATTCAAATAAACAAAATCAACCATAGCCTACCATACGTCTTTGTCATAACTAAATCTCTGCCGTTTGTAACAAACTAAACCGTGTGAAAATCCGGTAAAAATTCGGGGAGTTATGATTATTGTAGTTGGGGATACACCTTCCTCAGTAGAAATAACGCATTGGAGACCCATCCAAGATGGCGGCCGCGCAGTACGTCAGCTCCAATAGGCAGCGTCAGTCCATGGGGCGTCTACCTATATATGTCTATGCTTGAAGCGACGTTGCGCAGAATGATCAGTGTATGACATCAAAATATCGCGAGAGCAATTCGGAAGCATAAGGATCCGCCTGCTCTTATCGCTCTCGCGGTACTTGATGTCATTCTGCGCAGCCCCGCTTCAAATCGAACACCGGAAGTCTGCATCAACGCTCCAAAACAAAAGGCTTGTCAAGTATGTTAACATAAAGATATGACAAAGATTGTTGGTACACATGATCTTTAGGGTGTCCAGTATTAATATATGCATTTAAGCGTCATTACATTATGCACTATCGCCATTTACACTAAATGATGAAGAATCATTATCGCGTTTTGGTGTTTGTTATTGGTGTTTTAATCAGGCTAGGCTACTTGTCCGGTCGGGCAAGTAAAATTCTCTTTCAGTTGGCCTTTTAAAAATCCACTTGTCCCGGATAAGCGGACAAGCGTTGATGTCGAGCCCTGCGATGTGTTTTTTAGACTGCTTCATTAGGCTAACGTCCAATCTTTACGACTCCCCTGTTGTATTGCGTCGGTGGAGTGGTACGTCAATTCATCCTCGTTTTTTGTCAATGTAATTAATAATTAATGATATTATGCATTGCAATGAGGTTGATCTCATTCGTGCCCCCCTGAAAAAATGAAATGCCCGTCCGTGAATTTGTGTCTGGCACCGGGTCTGAGCTAAACGCGCCAGCCACATGACCAGCCACCACTATAGCATACAGGTGGTGCGACGCTTAGGCACTATAGTATGAAGGTAATTTTACGTCATAAAGATTTGCATGCGTATGGTAAGATTTGTGAAAGTGTACATAAGACTGCAAGCGCAAGAGAAGCTTTGTAAAGGTGTAAATCGCGTTTTAAGCAATGCGGTCAGGCCAGCCTCCACTTTGAAAAACACAGTCATTCTAGCCGCCACGTTATTTTCTGGTGCGCGCGTATACTATGCGTTGCGGTAATAGCGTGTAACAACTCAGATCACAGGAAAAGCGATCTCTGGCATTCATTTATTGAGGCAGTTTCTCTGTCAATAACTAATAAACGAATTAACTAATACATTCCACTACCCCAGGGTGTCACTCAAGCCGTTTCCAGACGATCTAAATTGTATTACATAATAAAAGCTCTCCAAATCTCACACTCGACCTGACATGCCTTTGATTTTTGATAGCTTTAAAAAGGAAACTCCCTGCTTCCACAGAACAATTTCAATTCAGATTGACAGTCCACTACCCCATGATGACACTCAAGTAGTTTCAAGACAATCTGATTTTGAATTACACAATAAAAGCACTCCAAATCTCATATTCCACCTCTTCTGTCTGTGATTTTGAATGGCTCTAAAAATAAAAGTCCCTGCTTCCACAGATCAATTTCAATTCAGATTGACAGTCCACTACCCCAAGATGACACTCAAGCAGTTTCAAGACAATCTGATGTTGAATTACAAAGTAAAAGCACTCCAAATCTCATATTCCACCTCTTCTGTCTGTGATTTTGGATAGCTTTAAAAATAAAACTCCCTGTTTCCACAGAACAATTTTAATTCAGATTGACAGTCCACTACCCCAGGATAACACTCAAGCAGTTTCAAGACAATCTGATGTTGAATTACAAAATAAACGCCCTCCAAATATCATATTCTACCTGTTCTGTCTGTGATTTTGAATGGCTCTAAAAATAAAAGTCCCTGTTTCCACAGAACAATTTTAATTCAGATTGACAGTCCACTACCCCATGATGACACTCACGTAGTTTCAAGACAATCTGATGTTGAATTACAAAATAAAAGCACTCCAAATCTCATATTCCACCTCTTCTGTCTGTGATTTTGAATGGCTCTAAAAATAAAAGTCCCTGCTTCCACAGATCAATTTCAATTCAGATTGACAGTCCACTACCCCAAGATGACACTCAAGCAGTTTCAAGACAATCTGATGTTGAATTACGTTATAAAAGCTCTCCAAATCTCATATTCCACGTCTTCTGTCTGTGATTTTGAATGGCTATAAAAATAAAACTCCCTGCTTCCACAGATCAATTTCAATTCAGATTGACAGTCCACTACCCCAAGATGACACTCAAGCAGTTTCAAGACAATCTGATGTTGAATTACATAATAAAAGCTCTCCAAAGCTCACATTATACCTGACCTGCCTTTGATTTTGAATGGCTCTAAAAATAAAAGTCCCTGCTTCCACAGACCAATTTTAATTCAGATTGACAGTCCACTACCCCATGATGACACTCAAGTAGTTTCAAGACAATCTGATTTTGAATTACAAAATAAAAGCACTCCAAATCTCATATTCCACCTCTTCTGTCTGTGATTTTGGATAGCTTTAAAAATAAAACTCCCTGTTTCCACAGAACAATTTTAATTCAGATTGACAGTTCACTACCCCAGGATAACACTCAAGCAGTTTCAAGACATTCTGATGTTGAATTACAAAATAAACGTCCTCCAAATATCATATTCCACCTGTTCTGTCTGTGATTTTGAATGGCTCTAAAAATAAAAGTCCCTGTTTCCACAGACCAATTTTAATTCAGATTGACAGTCCACTACCCCATGATGACACTCAAGTAGTTTCAAGACAATCTGATGTTGAATTACATAATAAAAGCACTCCAAATCTCATATTCCACCTCTTCTGTCTGTGATTTTGAATGGCTCTAAAAATAAAAGTCCCTGCTTCCACAGATCAATTTCAATTCAGATTGACAGTCCACTACCCCAAGATGACACTCAAGCAGTTTCAAGACAATCTGATGTTGAATTACGTTATAAAAGCTCTCCAAATCTCATATTCCACGTCTTCTGTCTGTGATTTTGAATGGCTATAAAAATAAAACTCCCTGCTTCCACAGATCAATTTCAATTCAGATTGACAGTCCACTACCCCAAGATGACACTCAAGCAGTTTCAAGACAATCTGATGTTGAATTACATAATAAAAGCTCTCCAAAGCTCACATTATACCTGACCTACCTTTGATTTTGAATAGCTCTAAAAATAAAAGTCCCTGCTTCCACAGACCAATTTTAATTCAGATTGATAGAAGACTCCCTGTGAACTTTTAGCCTAGATGTCACTCACCCAAACTCAAGACTATCTGATATTACATTACCAAATTTATGCTGTTTAAAAGCTCATTTACTTCTCGTTTTAAAAGACCCTTTTCATTTCAGATTGATATTAAGGTACACAGTATCACTCAGCCAGTGGTTGACGATGAATTACACAATAAAAATAATTATAAAACATCCATAAAATGTCATATGGGTACATAGTGCTTTCCATTTTTTCTGATTAATAATACAAGTTTTCCTGTTTTTACAGATGATTTTATCCTTTAGAAGGATTTTTTTTAGAACTAAAAGTTGGCTAATAGTTTATTTCCAACAGCAAGACACTCTAAAAAGTGAAGATGACAGAGGATGCACAAAAAAGAAGTCATTCTTATGTTCTGAAGTGCAACACTTAAATCAACTCTGTTGTAAAGACTACTCTGGAATAGACATATTCCTATGGCCTCTTTCTATATGTTCTGCCATTTCATGGAGTTTGGGGGCACAATTTTCTCATCTGTGTTGACATCATTCTTAAATATCTCTGTTGTGCAATACAAATGTAAATTGTCTATGAAACTTGTATGTGTTAAATGCATCTACATCTGTTGTATCACGGATCAATAAAATGTTAGTAAATTCAACTTTAAAAATTATTGGATCTTTGACCATGTTACCTTACAGCATGCCTACCACTGGTTGGTATGACTGCCTTATAAAATGTTGTGGTTGAAACTTTGGATGAAGATAGTCGAGACGAAGGATGTTTTAAGAATAAAAAGTTTTTTATTGAAGAATCGTCTTCAGCCCAAATGATACTGAAAGTTTCACAAGTGTTCTACCGGCAGATCATGTGAAAACAATGCCCTCGCTCTAGCAGCTCTCTGCCTATATAGACCCCTAGCTCCTCCCCCTGCTGGTGTCATCTCGCACCACCCTCGGTTTATCTAACTTGATTTATGGTGTCTGGGAATCTTCCACCACAGACTCATAGGCCTAACTTACAGCTTAACATTTTGTTTTAGAACACTTCTTAATGTGAAACATCCAATGTGAGACATTCATAGAAACAGACAAATAATTATTTTTTAACATATTCAACATAAACATGAGTATTGAATGATTAACAATTATTAGATGATTAACAAAATCATACTGTTTTCTTCCACAATGTATATAACTGTTTATTCCTTATCAACCATCAGTTCTTCTCTTCCTCATTGTTTTTCTTCTCTTTGACTAATCCCAACGATTAGAAGATCTTGTTTTTGTAATTTTTTTTTTGAAGACAGGCAGTTTGTGCCTTATTCACATTAAACTACAATTTCAATATAACAAATTCAAGGTACGACAAATTTGTATACCCATATCGTGCTACCATTTACTTATACTCCACTTCTGACTCAAATTGTTACAGTGCGAGCAAGGCACACCCAGGAGAAACAGGGGTCTGGGTCCAAATGCAGGTAAGTACGGTTTATTGAGAAACAAATAGGCCAACAAGGCAAAAAAACAAAACAAGATACAAAAACGGGACACCACTGATGGCAAAACAGTGCTGGTGTCCTCGAGAGCATAGAACAGTGTTCACTGCAATACACGACACAATAACACATACAATTCTACCAGACAGAGCAGCAGGAGTGTGGTGTATAAATAGTCCATGGTGATGTGGAACAGCTGGGAGTGTGAGGAGTGGCAGGTGTGTGGTATTAGAGCAATTGAGTCCAGGAAGATTGGAGGTGGACACCTCTGGTGGTGAGAGGGATCATCGCCAGACCTGGACTCATGACACAAATATTGTATTTTAAATAAAGGAGCTCCAGGGGCTTTTTTGAACATTGCCAGGCCCAGAAACACATCACCCTGGCGGGATCGAGTGTGCCCCAATGCCCCTTACTCTGGTTGTCGGTCACGATGATAGCTAAGCTCCAGGGGCTTTTTCGAGCGTTGCCAGGCCCAGAAACACATCATCCCGGCGGGGTCGAGTGTGCCCCAACGCCACTTACTCTGGTTGTCGGTCACGATGAGAGCTAAGCTCCAGGGGCTTTTTCGAGCGTTGCCAGGCCCATAAACCATCACCCTGGCGGGGTCGAGTGTGACCCAACGCCCCTTACTCTGGTTGTCGGTCACGATGAGAGCCGAGCTCCGGGAGGGCAGGGAGCGTGGCTCCAGGGTCTCTTCAGCGAGAAGCATGACCGACGAGGACTCGAAAGAGGACCCGACCGTTTTGGCGCCGACCCTGGATGAATTTCGGCCCGAAAAAATGACTAAGTATGTCATATGGGCTTCGGTCATAACAACCACCCTCTTCGAAGTGCCGGGCCGGGTTAGGCCTGGAGGTCGGTCCGATAGAAGAAGCCGTTTCTATGCGCTGTCGCGATTTCGGCGAACCTATGACTTAGGTTTTGAACGCTTTGGCAAAAATACACACGGACCTCCAAAGCAGAGGGGCGATGACAGGATCGCCTGCTGCCCCTCGGCGCGTGCGCCTCGGGGTGCCGGGCAAGTTCGCCCCCCTCTGATCGATTGGAATGCGAAGCGCATCCGAGCTAGGGCCCCGCCCGGTCGATGAAGTGACGGTCATCTATTTTCAAACAGACCTCACCGGCCGCTATAGGTAGACGGGTTTCTAGGGGCAAATTGGCAACTTGTCCGTTATAACGCGCACGAGACGGCCCCCACGGGGGCCCACCCTTCATTGGGAGATGCAGATGGCTGGTCTATCTTCAAAGGTCCGCCACCGGCGGAGGCACAGGGGCCTGCGGTGAGGGTTTTAGGTGTCCGCCCCTGACGCTATGGGCGTAAGCCGCACTCCTGCCATCCCCGTGAAACGCACTTTTCCACCTTACGGTTGCGATCCAGCGGCCACCCCCAACGTCGGTATGTGTCACCCGACGGAGGAGAGGCCGCCGCAACGTCGCCCTATGAGCGGCCACACTGGTTCAGGACCTTTCGGCTAGGGGACTGGCCCCCCGACCCGGACGTTCCGCGTGGAGCGAGACCCGTGTATAGGACTCAAGCGCGCTGCGGTTGTTCCCCTTTCCCCCTCGCCGGAGGGCCCATTACCTGGTTGATCCTGCCAGTTACATATGCTTGTCTCAAAGATTAAGCCATGCAGGTCTAAGTACACACAGCAGGTACAGTGAAACTGCGAATGGTTCATTAAATGAGTTATGATCCCTTTGATCGCTCCACCCAGTACTTGGATAACTGTGGCAATTCCAGACCTAATACATGAAAACGGGCGCCCACCTCCCCCCCGCGGGGCAGGGACGCGTGCGTTTATCAGATCCAAAACCCATCCGAGGTCGGGCTCCTTTGGTGACTCTCGATAACCTCGGGCCGATCGCGCGCTCTCTGCGGCGGCGACGATTCTTTTGAATGTCTGCCCTATCAACTTTCGATGGTACTTTAGGCGCCTACCATGGTGACCACGGGTAACGGGGAATCAGGGTTCGATTCTGGAGAGGGAGCCTGAGAAACGGCTACCACATCCAAGGAAGGCAGCAGGCGCACAAATTACCCATTTCCGACTCGGAGAGGTAGTGACGAAAAATAACAATACAGGTCTCTTTCGAGGCCCTGTAATTGGAATGAGCATATCCTAAACCCATGGGCGAGGACCCATTGCAGGGCAAGTCTGGTGCCAGCAGCCGCGGTAATTCCAGCTCCAATAGCATATATTAAAGTTGCTGCAGTTAAAAAGCTCGTAGTTGGATCTCGGGAATGGGCTGGCGGTCTGCAAGGTGAGCCACCGCCTGTCCCGGACCCTGCCTTCCGGCGCCCCCCGGATGCCCTTAACTGGGTGCCCGGAGCGTTTACTTTGAAAAAATTAGATTGTTCAAAGCAGGCCGCCCGTCGCCGCTGAATACCACAGCTAGGAATAATGGAATAGGACTCCGGTTCTATTTTGTGGGTTTTTGGAACCCGAGGCCATGATTAAGAGGGACGGCCGGGGCATTCAGACGCCGCTAGAGGTGAAATTCTTGGACCGGCGCAATACGGACGAAAGCAAAAGCATTTGCCAAGAATGTTTTCATTTATCAAGAACGAAAGTCAGAGGTTCCAAGACGATCAGATACCGTCGTAGTTCCGACCGTAAACGATGCCGACCCGCAATCCGGCGGCGTTATTACCATGACCACGAGTCTTTGGGTTCCGGGGGGAGTATTTTTTGCAAAGCTGAAACTTAAAGGAATTGACGGAAGGGCACCACCAGGAGTGGAGCCTGCGGCTTAATTTGACTCAACATGGGAAACCTCACCTGGCCCGGACACGGAAAGGATTGACAGATTGATAGCTCTTTCTCGATTCAGTGGGTGGTGGTGCATGGCCGTTCTTAGTTGGTGGAGCGATTTGTCTGGTTCATTCTGATAACGAACAAGACTCCGGCTTGTTAAATAGTTACGCGGCAGGTCTGTGATGCCCTTTGATGTCTGGGGCTGCACGCGCACCACTGCACGCGGACCAAGGAGTCTAATGCAGGCACGAGTCAAAGGGTGTCCACGAGCCCCCACGCCGCAATGAAGGTGAAGGCTAGCGCCTGCCGGCTCAGGTGGGATTCCCCATCCCCGGAGGGGGGCGCACCACCGGAAAGTCTCGCCCGCACCACCGGGCAGGTGGAGCAAGAGTGCGTGGCATGAAATCCTAGGGCGTGGGTGGAGCCGCCGCGGGTGCAGATCTTGGTGGTAGTAGCAAATATTCAAACAAGAGCTTTGAAGGCTGAATATGAGAAGGGTTCCATGTGAACAGCAAGAGTGTTGAGTGCAGATCTTGGTGGTAGTAGCAAATATTCAAACAAGAGCTTTGGGCTGAATATGAGAAGGGTTCCATGAACAGGAGTTGAACATGGGTCAGTCAGGTATAATGGGATGGGCTTTTATGTTCGGAAGGGACGATGTCCTGAAATTGCTTGAGTGTCATTCTGGGGTAGGGACTGTCAGATCTGAATTGAAATTGTTCTATGGAAGAGTTGTATTTTTAAAAGGCTCCCATAAAATCAGCGAACAGAAGAGAAGTTGGCAGGGGAAGATTTGGAGTGCTTTTATTTTTAAGACATCCGGGCACCCTTGAGTGTCATCATGGGGTAGTGGACTGTCAATCTGAATAAAAATTGGTCTGTGGAAGCAGGGACTTTATCTTTAGAGCCATTCAAAATCAAAGGCAGGTCAGGTATAATGTGAGATTTTAGATTTGATTATCTGAAACATGAATGTCATCTGTAGTGGACTGTCAATCTGAATTGAAATTGTTCTGTGGAAACAGGGAGTTTTTTTTAAAGCCATCCAAAATCACAGACAGAAGAGGTGGAATATGAGATTTGGAGTGCTTTTATTTTGTAATTCAACATCAGATTGTCTTGAAACTACTTGAGTGTCATCATGGGGTAGTGGACTGTCAATCTGACTTGAAATTGGTCTGTGGAAGCAGGGAGTTTTATTTTTTAGAGCCATTCAAAATCAAAGACAGATCAGGTATAATGTGAAATTTGGAGAGCTTTTATTATGTAATTCAACATCAGATTGTCTTTAAACTACTTGAGTGTCATCCTGGGGTAGTGGACTGTCAATCTGAATTGAAATTGTTCTGTGGAAACGGAGTTTTATTTTATAGCCATCCAAAATCACAGACAGAAGAGGTGGAATATGAGATTTGGAGTGCTTTTATTTTGTAATTCAACATCAGATTGTCTTGAAACTACTTGAGTGTCATCATGGGGTAGTGGACTGTCAATCTGAATTAAAATTGGTCTGTGGAAACAGGGACTTTTATTTTTAGAGCCATTCAAATTCACAGACAGAACAGGTGGAATATGATATTTGGAGGACGTTTATTTTGTAATTCAACATCAGAATGTCTTGAAACTGCTTGAGTGTTATCCTGGGGTAGTGAACTGTCAATCTGAATTAAAATTGTTCTGTGGAAACGGAGTTTTATTTTTAAAGCTATCCAAAATCACAGATAGAAGAGGTGGAATATGAGATTTGGAGTGCTTTTATTTTGTAATTCAAAATCAGATTGTCTTGAAACTGCTTGAGTGTCATCTTGGGGTAGTGGACTGTCAATCTGAATTGAAATTGATCTGTGGAAGCAGGGACTTTTATTTTTAGAGCCATTCAAAATCACAGACAGAAGAGGTGGAATATGAGATTTGGAGTGCTTTTATTATGTAATTCAAAATCAGATTGTCTTGAAACTACTTGAGTGTCATCATGGGGTAGTGGACTGTCAATCTGAATTAAAATTGTTCTGTGGAAGCAGGGAGTTTTATTTTAAAGCTATCCAAAATCAAAGGCAGGTCAGGTAGAATGTCAGTTTTGGAGAGCTTTTATTATGTAATTCAACATCAGATTGTCTTGAAACTGCTTGAGTGTCATCATGGGGTAGTGGACTGTCAATCTGAATTGAAATTGTTCTGTGGAAGCAGGGAGTTGTATTTTTTAAAGCCATCCAAAATCACAGACAGAAGAGGTGGAATATGAGATTTGGAGTGCTTTTATTTTGTAATTCAACATCAGATTGTCTTGAAACTACTTGAGTGTCATCATGGGGTAGTGGACTGTCAATCTGAATTAAAATTGGTCTGTGGAAGCAGGGACTTTTATTTTTAGAGCCATTCAAATTCACAGACAGAACAGGTGGAATATGATATTTGGAGGACGTTTATTTTGTAATTCAACATCAGAATGTCTTGAAACTGCTTGAGTGTTATCCTGGGGTAGTGAACTGTCAATCTGAATTAAAATTGTTCTGTGGAAACGGAGTTTTATTTTTAAAGCTATCCAAAATCACAGATAGAAGAGGTGGAATATGAGATTTGGAGTGCTTTTATTTTGTAATTCAAAATCAGATTGTCTTGAAACTGCTTGAGTGTCATCTTGGGGTAGTGGACTGTATATCTGAATTGAAATTGATCTGTGGAAGCAGGGACTTTTATTTTTAGAGCCATTCAAAATCACAGACAGAAGAGGTGGAATATGAGATTTGGAGTGCTTTTATTATGTAATTCAAAATCAGATTGTCTTGAAACTACTTGAGTGTCATCATGGGGTAGTGGACTGTCAATCTGAATTAAAATTGTTCTGTGGAAGCAGGGAGTTTTATTTTTAAAGCTATCCAAAATCAAAGGCAGGTCAGGTAGAATGTCAGTTTTGGAGAGCTTTTATTATGTAATTAAACATCAGATTGTCTTGAAACTGCTTGAGTGTTATCCTGGGGTAGTGAACTGTCAATCTGAATTGAAATTGATCTGTGGAAGCAGGGACTTTTATTTTTAGAGCCATTCAAAATCACAGACAGAAGAGGTGGAATATGAGATTTTGAGTGCTTTTATTATGTAATTCAACATCAGATTGTCTTGAAACTACTTTAGTGTCATCATGGGGTAGTGAACTGTCAATCTGAATTAAAATTGGTCTGTGGAAGCAGGGACTTTTATTTTTAGAGCCATTCAAAATCACAGACAGAAGAGGTGGAATGTGAGATTTTGAGTGCTTTTATTATGTAATTCAACATCAGATTGTCTTGAAACTGCTTGAGTGTTATCCTGGGGTAGTGGACTGTCAATCTGAATTAAAATTGTTCTGTGGAAACAGGGAGTTTTATTTTTAAAGCTATCCAAAATCACAGACAGAAGAGGTGGAATATGAGATTTTGAGTGCTTTTATTTAGTAATTCAACATCAGATTTTCTTGAAACTGCTTGAGTGTCATCTTGGGGTAGTGGACTGTCAATCTGAATTGAAATTGATCTGTGGAAGCAGGGACTTTTATTTTTAGAGCCATTCAAAATCACAGACAGAAGAGGTGGAAAATGAGATTTTGAGTGCTTTTATTATGTAATTAAACATCAGATTGTCTTGAAACTGCTTGAGTGTCATCTTGGGGTAGTGGACTGTCAATCTGAATTGAAATTGATCTGTGGAAGCAGGGAGTTTTATTTTGAAAGCCATCCAAAATCACAGACAGAAGACGTGGAATATGAGATTTGGAGAGCTTTTATTATGTAATTCAACATCAGATCGTCTTGAAACTACTTGAGTGTCATCATGGGGTAGTGGACTGTCAATCTGAATTGAAATTGTTCTGTGGAAACAGGGAGTTTTATTTTGAAAGCCATCCAAAATCACAGACAGAAGACGTGGAATATGAGATTTGGAGAGCTTTTATTATGTAATTCAACATCAGATTGTCTTGAAACTACTTGAGTGTCATCATAGGGTAGTGGACTGTCAATCTGAATTAAAATTGTTCTGTGGAAGCAGGGACTTTTATTTTTAGAGCCATTCAAAATCAAAGACAGATCAGGTATAATGTGAGCTTTGGAGAGCGTTTATTATGTAATTCAACATCAGATTGTCTTGAAACTGCTTGAGTGTCATCTTGGGGTAGTGGACTCTCAATCTGAATTAAAATTGTTCTGTGGAAACAGAGTTTTATTTTTAAAGCTATCCAAATTCAGACAGAAGAGGTGGAATATGAGATTTGGAGTGCTTTTATTTTGTAATTAAACATCAGCTTGTCTTGAAACTGCTTGAGCGTCATCTTGGGGTAGTGGACTGTCAATCTGAATTGAAATTGTTCTGTGGAAACAGGGAGTTTTATTTTGAAAGCCATCCAAAATCACAGACAGAAGACGTGGAATATGAGATTTGGAGAGCTTTTATTATGTAATTCAACATCAGATTGTCTTGAAACTACTTGAGTGTCATCATGGGGTAGTGGACTGTCAATCTGAATTAAAATTGTTCTGTGGAAGCAGGGACTTTTATTTTTAGAGCCATTCAAAATCAAAGACAGATCAGGTATAATGTGAGCTTTGGAGAGCGTTTATTATGTAATTCAACATCAGATTGTCTTGAAACTGCTTGAGTGTCATCCTGGCGTAGTGGACTGTCAATCTGAATTGAAATTGTTCTGTGGAAACAGGGAGTTTTATTTTTTAAAGCTATCCAAAATCAAAGGCAGGTCAGGTAGAATTACAGTTTTGGAGAGCTTTTATTATGTAATTAAACATCAGATTGTCTTGAAACTGCTTGAGTGTTATCCTGGGGTAGTGAACTGTCAATCTGAATTGAAATTGATCTGTGGAAGCAGGGAGTTTTATTTTGAAAGCCATCCAAAATCACAGACAGAAGACGTGGAATATGAGATTTGGAGAGCTTTTATTATGTAATTCAACATCAGATCGTCTTGAAACTACTTGAGTGTCATCATGGCAGCCGCGATTTCTTTAAGACTGCAAGGGAAGCTCAGCTTCCCCTATAATTGTCAAAAAATGAATGGTCAAATATATGTACTATTATGTTAACATTTTATTGACTAAAAATGCGTTAAATACGTTCATCTCGAACGAAAACAATTTCGTTCAGAATTAGCTACTTAGGTCGGCTGACTCGATTTCCTTCTCATTCATTCCCGTAGCGTACAGTGCATTACTCTGTTGAAGCCCAGCGTCCATTGACTTCAATGGGGCTGCTTTAAACAGTTTTTTTCAGTGCTTAGAAACAAGACGGTCATTGGATAATGCTGCGATTATGTCCCGCCCACGGACGCTCAGCGTCTCTGGAATGAATGGAGGAGTGGGCTGGCCCGGACTCCGAGCGTCTGCGTGATGATTGGAGGGTCTGTCGAAAGACTGCGTCTCCTTTTGATTGACAGCGATTTTGTACTATAAAAAGTCGCTGACGCTGAAGCTATCCGAGCTTAGTCCCATCGCGGATTTTGCAAGTGTAGTCGAAAGGCAAACTGCTGCAACCTATTTCTTGGTATTTGCTTGGCGAAATTGCTAGCCAATTTTCATCATACATTTCACACAGTTATACACCACATTCCTTGTTTCAGTTGAACCTAATTCCCACATTTCCTCCGTCGAGTTTAATATCTTTTTTTAGATCGTTTGTTCATTCATACAGTAGGCTAGACTAGAGCATTTTCTTGAAAAGGAACATAGAGCAGAATTTACGTATAAATAAATGGACGATTTTTTGATGTTGGCCGAAAATGAGCTTCCCCTCTTTGAAAGCACAGCAGCCGCCACTGCATCATGGGGTAGTGGACTGTCAATCTGAATTGAAAATGATCTGTGGAAGCAGGGAGTTTCCTTTTTAAAGCTATCAAAAATCACAGGCATGTCAGGTAGAGTGTGAGATTTGGAGAGCTTTTATTATGTAATACAACTTTAGATCGTCTGGAAACGGCTTGAGTGACACCCTGGGGTAGTGGAATGTATTAGTTAATTCGTTTATTAGTTATTAACAGAGAAACTGCCTCAATAAATGAATGCCAGAGATCGCTTTTCCTGTGATCTGAGTTGTTACACGCTATTACCGCAACGCATAATATACGCGCGCACCAGAAAATAACGTGGCGGCTAGAATGACTGTGTTTTTCAAAGTGGAGGCTGGCCTGACCGCAGTTTTTAAGCGCAAGAAAAATTATTTGCAGCATTTTGCTGTTACTCGTAAGTGTAATTCATGTATTGTGAAACTGCAACTTCATGCTGACACTAAATAAATATGATCTGCATTCTTATGACTTCCATTTTTCCGCGCTTACACTTTTGGCACGTTTTTTTCGCCAAAATACGGTCAAAAGCACTGCAAGCCTGTCAATAGTGATTTGCAAGCGAAAATAGCAGTTTAAAGAACTGCAAAACGGATTGACCGCATAGAACCAATCTGTATGTGTAAAAAAACAGACTGTCGCATGTCTAAATTACTTGTTGTGTATGTAGGGTAAAAAGTTCCCGAAATAATCCGATTGGTACAGCTCCATCTTTCTTTTATCTGCGCTTGCAGTTTTGGCACGATTCTCTCACTAACTGAGATTTGCAAGCACGAAGGGGAGGCGGGTCCACCTTCTTGTAGCCAATCAAATGAGGCTCTCGCTGACTCTCCATGTACTCTTATCTGATCGGTTCAAATAAACACATCAAACGCCAAGACATTTATCTTCATTTAGTTCGGGGACGTTCTTGCTGCCGGAATGTTACTTTTATCGTACACATGCAGTAAAAAACAAATAAATACCAACTTAATTAAAACATTATATTTTATAAGTCGTGTACCATTAAGCTAGACTCCCATGTGTTCAATGTGTTTATGATGTCTGTTTTTTTATCAACACTATCAAAAACAGTAGCATTTAACACACAGATCTGTAGAACAAGTAGGGTATATAATGATAAGAAATACGCAAACACTATCCATGAAGAAGTCTGTCATTCCGTAGTAGTTAAATTTTCACAAATCATGCTATAAACATTCATAAGAGCAATAGACAAAGTTATCAGCTGTAGCCATGGTTATCAATAAAAACTATAACAGTAATATGGATTTTTGCATAAATAATAAACAACTGATAAAATGATCCACCTTTAACTATAGCAAAGTATTAACAAATTTTGATACAATAAATATTTGATTTTAAAATTATCATCCTTCCAAAACAGAGAAAACAACTTTCACAAATATCTACATTTCTCTCTTTTAAAGTGTTTATAGTGTATGTAATGAGTTGTATTTGTAAAAGAACACTTTAGATTAAAATACATCTTTAATTTATTTTGCTAAAAAATAATATAATGAAATTGCACAATAATAAAACTAGAATTACAACTGTTTTTGTGACTAAAAAAGGTTGGGGGCTTTGCAGTATTGATTCGGAGAGGAGGGGGGCTTTTGAGTAAAACAGGTTAAGTACCACTGATTTAGGATATGGAGTGATATTGTAGCAAATATTCTTTGTCATCCTGATGGTGTTTTGGTGTGCTTATTCATTTTTGTTCAGCAAGGAAGTTTGAGTTTGTCAGTGAAGAAGAGCGTTTAAGCCTTGGAGGAGATCAGGACTACTGTTACTGCAGAACATCTATTACAGCATCCAGTGATCATTTGTCCGAACTACGTCTAACATTTGCTATTCATTTTACAGATGGTGAAACAAGTAATCATTAAAATTTGACATTTTTGTGAATTATCTGCGATGTAATATTTGTAAAATCACTATAATATATATTTTGTAATATGTATAATATCCAAGATCCATTACTTTTCATGTTAATTTCATTATCGCTCTTTGTAGGCAAGTTCTCAATACCATGTTACCGTCCTGATCGACAAAGTGGTAGAAGGAGCCACTGGCATTGTTCAAAGTGCAATAAAGTAATTCAAAGGTCTTTTGATTTCAAATGCCACTTAAGAAAACATGGTATGTGTTTTGTCAATTTTGAAATTTGTTCTTGTTTTTTAAATATTTAATTTTGTAATGATACGTTCTGTTTGTTTCTCTTTGTGGTGTGCCAACAACAGGTCTGATGTTCCCAGAAAAAGCCTCAGGTCAGCACATAATCATAAAGCATCCGACACAGTAAATTAAATAAAGTGGAAAATGTCATAATGTGATGTATCATATTATTTCTTAGACTTAGATGACAGAAAATCCTGCCCAGTTGACCCAGTTCAGAAAGAGAATCTGTTCTGCAAGAAATGTGGGATTCATTTCACCAGCACATCCAACTACCAAAGACATGAAAGACAGCAGCATGGCAGACAGGAACCAATGATATGGAAAAAATGTGCAAAAATAGTTCACCTGTGAAGTGCAGGCATGGACAGAATTCATGAGGATTGCTGCAAACAGTGGAAACCCTGGGAAATAATTTTTTCACTTAGAAAGTCCAGGACAGCAACATCAAAATAAACATCCGAAATGTATTAAAATGTTTGCCACTTTATTTATTGTTATGTTACTATTTCCCAATTCATTACAGGAACACAAACAAGAAAACCTGACAACAGTCCAGAAGTCCTCCGGCTCCAGCAAAGGGGGACAGTCCTACTGTGGATGGCTACCGTTTCTCAGTGACAATGTTTCCAATTAATGAGAAAAATAAGGTAACAAGTGTGCTGGTTAGCACCACACACATATCAGTAGTAATAATATTTACTATTAATAGGAATAAAAATCATTAACACATCTTCTGCATCATTAGGACAAAATCAGACAGCTGTATGCTATTGAGAAGAGAGAGCATGATGTCATTGCTAGAATCTCTCGTTACGCCTTGTTGGATCTACGTGATCTGAAAAGTTTGTGCCCACTCAATCTCTTGAAAGACACCAGTAGCCAACTGATGCCATGACTATATGACAATGTAAGTAATAATTATGGTTACCTAATGATTTTAAAATGTAATTGATTACATTTATTTGATTACGCAACTATCACACACAGACAACTGTATAAGATGTACAAGTAGATATGGAAATAAACAATAAATTTGAATACACTTTCTTACTATGCATCTTCATATTTTGCTTTAAAGACAGTAAATTGTCGGATTGCACAAAAATTGCCTCAGAAAACCAGAATGTAAGTAACTGCTTCAGAATCTATACTTTTTTTCACTAGTTTTAATCAATTTCATAAACATGCAAACAAGCATCATGAGCAGATGAAAGAAGTGCAATTTACATGTTATTTTGTTCTATCTTCAGGTTGCAGCCTTGTTGACTGACATTCATATTGTGTGGCACAGGGACTGGCTGGCTTCAAGAATAATTTCTGATTCACATCTGAAAATTCTTGAGGTACTATTCAATTTCTAAAATAAAATGCAACCCTGTCTCTACATCCTATGAATGTCACAAATTCCTTAGGAACATGTGTTTCCCATTTCAGAATGATGCACAGAAAACGCTTTTACCAAAAATTGTTGGCACAGATAGGACACCAGAGACAGAATGCAACTTCATTCTTTGGGTTAGTACAACTCTAGCGGTGTTCATTACATAAGGAACAAAATGAGATTATACAGTATATAGATGTGATTTGTCTGCAATGTTATTATATATAACATATATACAATTTTATTATAGATATACAAGCCAAAAAAGAACAAAAAAAATGTATTTGTGACTGCTTTCAAATGTCTCTTTATTGAATTTCTTCTACAGACAAATAAGGATTTATGACAACACAGGATATGGACATTCTGAAGTAATACCTTTTATAATTTGTTTTATGTTTTACACAGTTATTTTAAACATTTCATGACTTGGGTACAGTCTGCTTTAAGTCCATTTCTTTCTTCCAGAGATGCCTTTAGAAATGTAGACTCCCTGGATGGGTGGACTGTGTGCAATCCACAGCAATGGCAGAGAAATGATGGAAACAACTGTGGTGTTTTTGTTTGCACAGTGAGTGGATAAGAGTTTTATGAGTTTATGTTTGTAACTTTTTACATTAATATTTATGTAATGCATACTATGGGAAAGTAAACAAATACTGTTTAAAAATTATTACAGCTAATTTTTCAAATTCCCTTTACATTCTCGAAGATGGCAGAGATGGAAGCAAAAGGTGTTAAAATGTCTCCTGAGTCGCTTCAGACTGACCAACTGATTCCTCTTCGACTTTACCATGCCTCCTGTTTGGTTGAAAATCTACAAACGGAGGTAAAGCAGACAGTTAATCTTTAGTGGTGGCTTTCTCTCTAAAACGGTTTTATGTAATATACAATAAACATGATATTTAATATTTTGCTTAAGTGTAAACACTGTTTTTATCATCTTCTGTTCTTAGGACATTCAACCAAAGATTACAGCGCCTAAAGTTAAAAACAGATGTATGGCCCAGGACCTTGATATTTGCATATTTCAAGAAATTTGGATAAAGTAAGTGACCATGCTGCATTTTAATGTACACTGTATTTATTGAGCAGCTATATATAATTATATTTAATCTCTTCTGCAGAACCATGCATCCAGATGTCAAAACACTGCAATGAACAAAAGTGTGACAGTTGTAACAAATGGTTGCACAGTGACTGTGCTGCCATTGATCCAGCAATGGTCACAAAGGACATGCCATTCAACTGTGGATGTGACATTGATCAGTCATATCCTTATGATAAGTATGTACTTTACATTTGAAAACAAACTTCAGTTACTACATTACAAATACATTCAATATTTGTATAACCCTCCTATTTCTTTTTACAGAACACTATCAATATTGAAGCAGGGATTGGTGGTGGACATTGTAATAACAGACCAGGACATTATGGTAAACAAGACGTATATCTAATCTCACCAATAAGTGAATAAATGTGACTTCCCTTTTGTAAAGTGCTAATTTGCATATGCAGTGTCTCATTGACATGTATAAGCATCAGTATGTGTATAAGCATGAGTTGGAGTTTTCTGGAAATTTACAATTTGAAAATATCCACATTTAACGCTTGTTTTAAACAAATACTGTGGTTTTGTTTAAAATAACTTTTTTTTGCACATTGTAGGAACTACACAATACAGTGTTTTTGCATAAACATCAAACATGTTGCCCTAAGCTGAAGAAGAAACTTAATGAAAGGATTTATTTTTTTGATAAACAACAGGTAAAATAATGGTGTGTGTTTGTGTGTGTGAAAATAGAAACTAGTAATTGCAACTATTGCTAAACAAAATTCTAATAATTTGGAAATAAGATAACTTAAGAACTTAAGATATAACTAATATAATAAAGCTAAATGTAAGGCCTTTTACCAACAGACACACGGGATCATTGACAGAGTTACAAGAGTCACACAGATAGACATGACAGAATTAAGTAATGCATCCTACGTTATGGAAGTTCTAACTCCTGAGGTAATTATTACTAATTTAAAATGTTTTAATGCATTGCTAAAACATATAAGACGATTTAATTAAATGCATTTTAAACAGTTATTTTCTCTTTCTGCTCTTGGTCATTCAAAGGTAACCTTCTTAATCCTAAAAACGACGGAGGGCTTCCATAGGTTCAAGGCAGAAATGGCTTTGCAAACAAAGGGACATTTAAAGTAAATGTGTTAAAGTGGCATTTTTAATGACATTTCTCTTGATTTTAATTCTCCCTTTAGGCATGTTCATTCTATGTATTTTATAAACCTAAACATTCTTCTTTCTCTTTTACAGATTATCCTCAGATTCTGATCCAAAGTGGTTTTGATGGCAACACTGTTGTATGCCTCTGTCATATTACATCACATTGCTGACTTTCTTCTGTGTGTGCTCTGTTGTCTTTATCACATTTATTGTATGGTTATATCTAACAAAATAAAAAAATAAAAAATATTTTTTTATATACGCTGCCGTTTTGTGTTTGCTTCAAAGTCAAAATGTGTAGCCTGTATTTTAAAACTCCTTTCCTACCTTCCAATCATATTTTTGCCAGTGGTGTTGTCTGAGCTCTGCATACATACATACAAATAAATAAATAAAGCTGTGGTTTCAATGTTGCTTAGTGACAAACATTTAAATAAAATGTTTTTATACAAAGACTGCACAAATCACTGTATAATCCAATCCTATTATAATTAATAAACTCGCCAGAGTACTAGTTACAAATGTCCTTTAACAATATTTAACAACAAAACATTTGTTTTTAAATATTAAGTGAACTCACCTTAGCTGTAGCATGTTCTGCGACAGCTGCGCCTAGATCTGACTGGTGAAGTGTCATCTGGGGCAGGCAGGGTTGTGGTTGCATTGTGTTTTCTTACGTGCAGCAATCGAAGCAGGCAGGAGGTTTAGGTGCCACGGGATGCGCAACGGAGGAATCAAATATAAGGTACAGTAACAAAAAGGTAAATACATGTACAATTGCACTGTCTGTTTGCTCATGTGCGACAATCGGACTGTAAACAGTCAGAAATCTGCAATAAGAATTTATTACAATTATTAACCTAATTGCCACATAAGATATGTTTTATTACTCCCTTTAACGCCGCGCGCAGCACCGAAGCATGCGCCTGCCACAACATCACTCTCTGTTTACACCCTGATTGTTGCATATAAACCAGTGGTGGACAAAGTACACAGATCAAGTACTTGAGTAAAAGTACAGATACATATAATAAAATATTACTCCAGTAAAAGTAAAAGTACTGCTTTTTCAATTTTACTCGAGTGAAAGTACAAAAGTACTCAATTTTTTATGTACTTAAGTAAAAAAGTACTGATAGACAGATTTATTTTGCAATTTTATATAGACTGCTTTATTTAATTTTATATTAGCACATATTTTATAATCATACTGCCCAAAATACCTGGGTTTTTCCCAAAATAACCATAATATAGAGTCAAGATATATATTTTGTTGATATGGACTACATTGATGAGAGTGATGTAGTAATGTTCACTGTGAAGCTTACACTGCAATGTACCTGAGAGAAAACAGATTTCACCATCTAATTTTCACCAGTAAGAAAAAAGTATTTTAGAACTTGTTGACGCAGAACGTCAGTTATATATGACATGAGAATTAGGCCTGAAATTAGGAAGAACATTTTAAGGAAAATCTAATTATATTTTCATAATGATTTTTTTTCTTCTCAAACCTTGTCTGTGGTGTAAAAACACCCCTGGCCAAATGCCCCCAGAGGGCATCACTTCCCACTCTGATAATTACTGTAGTTACTATGTTCTGAACATCACATCCTTTCTTTTCCCTCAGATGGAATCTATCTAGGTGGCTGAATAAAAATATTTGGATTTTATATCTAAACATTTCCTCAACTTAGCACCAGCAAGCTTGTTAGCTAGACAGTTAGAATCAGCTAACAATATTTACTTATTTTCAGTATGGTTATGAATAAACATTCATATCTGTCTACTCGGCTAGTTGATCTAAACAATATAAAAATGTATACTGTTGATAAACAATATAAAACCAGACAAACAATATAAAAACATTTATAGGTCTAAATGCATAGCATTTTAATAAAACTGCTAACGTTACAGCAGCGGGGAATATGAACGTGCAGGAGTTATTTTATTTAATCGGTGTTATTTTAATGTTTTGTTTTTTGACCTAAAACATAACGTTAGAGACACTGATGTTGATCTGTCTGCATTCAAGCATTTCAGTGGGCTTAAATAGATCACCCTTTACAGCAGATTTAGTTCACAAACAACTGACAGTTTTGACCTAACGTTAAATATTATTTTCAGTTACAATAATTAATCCTAAAATTCGACATTAGTAACTTACTTTTCACAGCATCAGTAGCGCGCGCTCATGAGATCTCCCGATTCTTTACTTGTGAGTTCAGTTCACTGAAGAAGACTCGCTCTAAACGGATCATTTGAATCAGTGAGTCGACTCGAGAACAGCTGCAATCGGATCATTGCAATTCTAAAATGAATCGTTTGTTGCGATTTGCAAACCGATTTAACAGGTTCATTGAAAAGAATCAGTTTGTTCATGAATCAGACACCGCTTCTGCGTCTCGGAGCACGTGATGTTTTATAAGGAGTAACGATATGTTTTATGAAATGTAGTGAAGTAAAAAGTATGATCTTATGCGTTGGAATGTAGTGAAGTAAAAGTTACTCAAAACAAAACTACTCCAGTAAAGTACAGATACTTGAAAAATGTACTTAAGTACAGTAACGAAGTAGTTGTACTTCGTTACTGACCACCACTGATATAAACAAACAAACAGTGCAATTTTCCAATTATTTACCTATTTTCCAGCTGATTCCTCCCTTTAAATCCATAATGGAGAGTACAGCACCTAAGTGTCACACCACCTGTTTGCTATAGTGGTGGCTGGTTCATGTGCCTGTGCGCTGTTTTTAACGCCATATCCGAATAATTAGGAATAAACCTTCTGTAATATCCCGCCAGCCCCAGGAACTGCCTCACCTCCTTTTTGGTCTTGGGTCTCGGGCAGGTCGCAATGGCTGCCATCTTTTTAATTTGGGGACGCACCTGACCATGACCCAAGTGGAAGCCCAGATACCGGACCTCCACCCGCCCAATCGGACACTTCTTTGGGTTGGTGGCTGTTAGCCCCGCCTCTCTCAGCGCTCTCAGTACCTCCCGCAGGTGCACCATATGCCGCTGCCAGTTCTGACTGTAGATGATAATGTCATCCAGATAGGCAGCGGCATATGCGGTGTGCGGTCGGAGGATTTTGTCCATGAGACGCTGAAAAGTGGCTGGCGCCCCGAACAACCCAAACGGAAGTGTAACAAATTGGTGTAATCCAAACGGCGTTGTGAAGGCTGTCTTTTCTTTGGATAAGGGCGATAAGGGGATCTGCCAATATCCTTTGGTTAAGTCCAGTGTCGAATAAATACGAGCGGTACCCAGCCGATCAAGCAATTCGTCAACACGCGGCATTGGATAGGCGTCGAATTTCGACACCGCATTCACCTTGCGATAATCCACACAGAACCGAACCGAGCCGTCTGTTTTAGGTACCAAAACGATCGGGCTCGCCCAGTCACTGTGGGATTCTTCTATTACTCCCATCTCTAACATCGCCTCTAATTCTAAATGAACCACTTTCTTTTTGTGTTCAGGCAACCAATACGGCCGGCTGCGCACTACTACGCCTGGCTCCGTCTCAATATGGTGCTGGATGAGATTGGTTCGACCGGGCAGGGGCGAGAACACGTCTGCAAACTCAGTTTGCAATCTTGCCACATCGGTGAGCTGGGAGGGCGAGAGGTGATCTCCCCCTGGGGCTAGAGTGAGTGACTGGATTTTGGTGTTCACTTCTGGCCCGAGATCGTCCTCGCCACTTATCGCCGTCGCCAGCATCACCGGCTCCACCTCGCTCCACTTTTTCAGGAGGTTGAGATGGTAGATTTGACGTGCCCCGCTCCGGTCCATTCGAATCACCTCATAATTGAGATCTCCTACCCGTCGTGTGACCTCGAAAGGCCCTTGCCACTTGGCGAGTAATTTAGAGCTAGAAGTGGGGAGTAATACAAGTACTTTATCTCCTGGTGCAAGATTGGTATGAGGTCCATACCAATTCTCTCGAAGGGGACCTGCATTAGCGGAAGTGGGCGCTTTTGGGGAGGCCGGGGGATTTACCAACTGGCATTCGCGACAAGCCGCACACCACCGGAGTACATTCTCGTGAATGCCCGGCCATAAAAATCTGGTCATTAAACGGTTCAACGTTGCCGCCTGACCCAGATGCCCTGCCATAGGATTACAATGAGCTGCCTGGAAAAGCATTTCCCGACGGCTTTTTGCTACTAACAACTGGGTTGTATCTTGCTTTGTCTGAGTGCCCTGGGTCGCTCGATACAACCTATCTTTTAAAATAGGAAAACAGGGATAAGAAGGGGGCAGTGTGGACTGGAGAGGCTTACCGTCGATGGAACAGACCTGTTCAAAAGCATTTTTCAGTGATTTGTCCTGAGACTGCTCCAGGGGAAAATCATCACGCTCCGTGAGGATTAGCCTTTCAACCGCGTTCTGTTCCCCCGGTGCCGAATCAGCGGGTCTCGGCTCCGCCTCCCCCATTCGCACGACTGCCTCCCATCCCGGCTTTTCTTTTGAATGAATCCACCAAAGCCCAATAAGTACCCCCTTTAATACTTACAGGTATTTGGTACATGCCAGCCTGACCAGGGGCAGCCTGCGGGGCGTCCGGAACCCGGACCAGTGTCCCCACCTCCATCACTGGACACCGATCAATAAAGTACCCTGGGTCCCCGCAATGCCAACAGACTGGCCCAGAACTAATAGTCATTAATTCTTCTCTCTTTAAACCAAATCAATTAGACTTATAATAAATTTGAATCAAGGATTGGTAAAGATACAAATTAAACAAATTTTTCAGATACAGTAGGTTTACTTAACAAGTATACATTTATTTAACATCTTTTGTTGGTTAACATTGATGACACAGATAGTTAGTAATGCTGTCCCTTTAAGACGATATCAGTGTCTCCACATGTGACCTCCCTTTGGGCAGGATGTGGCCTCTGTAGCGCCCTTCTCCGGAAGGCTCGCTTCCCTGTCATTACTGCCAAGCTGTAATAACAAACAGGAAAGACTTGAAGCTATCTTTCACTGAAGGTCGAAATCCCTTCTGATTTCTGTGGGGAAAGGAACAGCAGCTTGGCCATCTCCAGCAGCAATGTACTCAGTGGTCCCTGCCGGCACCAAGGTTAGCGAATTTGCGCTGGGGCAATGGGAAGGTTGCAAACCTCTGGCATGACATTTGCTCGCATGTCAGCATCTGCATGCCACAAGGTTGTGACGGGGATCAGCTTGTGGCACTTTCCATAGGATCCCTATGTCGTCACGACATAACTCGTGGTGACCGACAGATAGGGAACGTCTAGGTTACGTACGTAAACCCTGTTCCCTGATGGAGGGAACGGAGATGTTATGTCCCCATGCCACAATCTTGAACCATCGCTGGATGCCGGGGACTCGTTCTCGGCTCTTCAGCATAAAACCTAATGAGTGGATGCACCCTTTTATACCCGTATGCACCGGGAGTGGCTCATGTATGCAAATTCCACTAGTCAATATTCGTTGGTGTTTTCTCTTAAAGTCAGAGATGATTGGGGCTTCCAAGTAAATCCCCTATGTCGTCACAACATAACGTCTCCGTTCCCTCCATCAGGGAATGGGGGTTACGTACGTAACCTAGATAGTATGTCATATGGCTTGTTGGGAAAGTACCCTATCCTACAGAAAAGCATTAAAAACTGCTAGATCTGATTACTTTTCGTCTCTTTTAGAAGAAAACAAATATAACCCCAGGTATTTATTCAATACAGTGGCAAAATTAACAAAAAAATAAAACATCAACTGGTGTTGACATTTCCCAACAGCACAGCAGTAATGTAAGGTGGCCGAGAGAGCTCAACGCGCTGCAACTTCAGAAAACACATGCAAATAGAAAAAGCACCAGCAAATCAAGAAAACATTTTCATCATTTTGACAGCAGATTGTACAAATGCTCGCAACACAAACAAATAAAGAAACACGCTGCAAATGCTCACAACACAACCAAATACATGTTATTTCCAGCGTGTTTCTTTTTTGGTTGTGTTGTGAGCATTTGCAGCGTGTGCGTTGTCAAATTGACGAAAGTGTTTTCTTAATTTGCAGGTGTTTTTTTCTATTTGCAGCGCGTTTCTTTTTTTTGTTGTGTTGAGAGCATTTGCAGCATGTGCGTTGTCAAATTGACGAAAGTGTTTTCTTAATTTGCAGGTCTTTTTTTCTATTTGTAACGCGTTTCTTTTTTTGGTTGTGTTGTGAGCATTTGCAGCGTGTGCATTGTCAAATTGACGAAAGGGTTTTCTTTATTTGCAGGTGTTTTTTTCTATTTGCAGCGCGTTTCTTTTTTTGGTTGTGTTGTGAGCATTTGCAGCGTGTTCATTGTCAAATCGACGAAAGTGTTTTCTTAATTTGCAGGTGTTTTCTTCTATTTGCAGCGCATTTCTTTTCACCCTGGGGTAGTGGGCTGTTAATCTGAATTGAAACTGGTCTGTGGAAACAGGGAGTTTCCATTTTAGTGCTATCTAAAGTTAAAGACAGAACAGGTAGAATGTGAGATTTGGAGAGCTTTTATTATGTAATACAACATCAGATCGTCTTGAAACTGCTTGATTGACACCCTGGGGTAGTGGGCTGTTAATCTGAATTGAAACTGGTCTGTGGAAACAGGGAGTTTCCATTTTAGTGCTATCTAAAGTTAAAGACAGAACAGGTAGAATGTGAGATTTGGAGAGCTTTATTATGTAATGCAACATCAGATCGTCTTGAAACTGCTTGAGTGACACCCTGGGGCAGTGGAATGTCAATCTGAATTGAAACTAGTCTGTTGAAACTTCCTTTTTAGAGCTATCCAAAATCACAGGCAGAACAGGGAAGAATATGAGATTTGGAGGGCTTTTATTATGTAATACAACATCAGATCATCTTGAAACAGGCTGAGTTACACACTGGGGCAGTGGACTGTCAATCTGAATTGAAACTGGTCTGTGGAAACAGGGAGTTTCCCTTTTAGAGCTATCTAAAATCAAAGACAGAGCAGGTAGAATGTGAGATTTTGAGAGCTTTTATTATGTAATGCAACATCAGATTGTCTTGAAACTGCTTGAGTGACACCCTGGGGTAGTGGACTGTCATTCAGAATCGAACCTGGTCTGTGGGAACAGGGAGTTTCCTTTTTAGAGCCATTCCAAATCAAAGACAGATCAAGTAGAATGTGAGATTTGGATAGCTTTTAATATGTAATACAACTTTAGATCGTCTGGAAACTGCTTGAGTGACACCCTGGGGTAGTGGAATTTATTAGTTCATTCGTTTATTAGTTATTGACAGAGAAACTGGCTCAATAAATGAATGCCAGAGATCGCATTTCCTTTTATCTGTGTTTTTACACGCTATTACTGCAGCGCGTAGTATAAGCGCGCACCAGGGTCGTAGGTGCCAGATGCAGAATAATTATTTTTTTAATCGTAATAAACATGGGCAGCACAAAGGAGGGGCTAGCAGATGCTTCAGCACCCCCAAGAAAGACCAAAGCACCGCCATTGCACCCAAAAGAAATGAAATAAATTAAAAACATTTTACTTATTATTACGCATTCATAACTCTGCATTGCAATATAACGTGACGTGATTAGCAGGTGCACTTTTCGAATTGACAGCATTTTATTAAAAAAATTGATCGGTTCCTTGTGCCAAGAAGGCCTGTCGCCGACTAAAGATTTCACTAGTCACACATAAATTGATTAATATAATAACTTAGGCTACTAACCATCCTTTAATACATAGGTGTATAGCCTATTCCGCGCCCAAGCGCACGTCTAAAGCTTGCAACGGCAAAAGTAGGCTAATGATTATGAATGTTGGGGGAAAGGCAAAATAAAACATTTTAATTATTCGTTAATAAACTAGTGATTTCTTCTCAGTCAGTGTCGGCTGAAAAAATAAAGTTGCAGAATGCGACGCTGACTTTAATAAAGAAATGCACCTTTTCATTCCGACTACGAGATTTTTATTTTTTGGTTCGTTCGTTCGTTTAATAAAGTAGCCGGTTCATTGCTGTGACGCGCTCCATTTCACGGAGACTGCATGAGACGGCAGAAAGCGCATCTTGTTTCTCTATGTATTGTTTCTCTGTGTAGCCTACATAAATAAAAGCATATATATATATATATATATATATATATGAACTTGCTGTTGAATTTTGTATTTTTGAAAGTTCAAAGTCACCATTGCAGGATGTGCAAAATGTTAATGATTTAAAAAGGAGGGATTATTTAAAAGCATTTTGTTTTTATTTAGTACAGCAGCTACAGCTGTTTTTACATAATATATTTTTACATAGCCTAGTCACTGAAGTCAATGATTATTCTTTGATAAAGTAAATGTGCTTTGCTCACTGTATATTTTGTTCGTTGTTTGAATAACCGTGGAAATGCGGTGTTATAATTTGAAACTTAAAATGTATTTTTATTAAACCTGTGATCATTAGGTTAAATAGGAGTTTAGTCTTATTAAAATATGTGACATAAATTGTACTTGCCTAAAAGGGGTTTATGATGTGTGTAGTTAATGATTAGGCTACAGTGAGCGCGTTTGACTAGAGCGCAGTTAAAGAGCTGTTGTAGGTTATACTGTATGTGATTGTCGGTGACCTTCTTGAGCGAGAAAGCTTTGGAAAATGGAAAAAAAACAACAACAACAAATATATAGCTGCAAGCAGCGATAACCAGGGTTCAAGAATTTTAAGGCCTAAGGTGGTATGCTTTTAGGGTCTAGGCCAACATAGCTGGATGCATAGCTGACAGTGAAACTCATCGAAAATGGACAATAGGCTCACACACACACACACACACACACACACACACACACACACACACACACAAATAGAAATTAAATGGTTAAACTATCATATTAATAATCATTAAGCTTGCTTACACAGATACACACACAGACACACTCATATATGGACATACATGCACACATATTTTGTTGAAGATATATATATTTGAAATAAATGACAGGTGACAATACTCTTTGCAAGTCTTCCCTTTTTAAGAGTTTATATCAGGGATCTCCAACCCTGCTCCTGGAGAGCTACCATCCTGCAGATTTCAGTTCCAACCCTGCTCCAACACACCTGTCTGAAATTAACAAGTAGCCTTGAAGACTGTGATTAGCTGGTTCAGGTGTGTTTGATTGGGGTTGGAGCTGAAATCTGTAGGACGGTAGCTCTCCAGGAGCAGGGTTGGAGACCCCTGGTAGGCCAATGCGAAATGCAGGGCTGACAATAGAACACATTCACAATGGAGAATTCATTAAAACTGTCTCTCTCTCTGTCACATACACAGACACGCACACACACACAGAAATGAAAGGTTTAATAATATTAAATATACAGCACGCATGCTAACACACACACACACACACACACACTCACTTTGTTGCAGATATAAAATAGTGATTTTCAAAGACATCCAAAACGGAGAATAGGTTAACAGACACATGTAGCCTACACAAAAATGAAATGGTTAAACTAACATATTAATACCCAATAAGCATGCTTATATTTTTATTTATTTTTTGCGCATTAATCTGACAATAAATGTGGCACACCCAGTTTTTCTGATGCACATCCAGAGTCTCCTTTCTGGCTATGCTCTTGGCGCGCACCATAAAATAACGTGGCAGCTAGAATGACTATGTTTTTCAAAGTGGAGGCTGGCCTGACCGCAGGGAATAATTAACTGATCAAAGATCACGTCACGTGACAGATAGCGTTTAATCACCTTAGTTAGCTGGTGTTCATTTAGTTAAACGCAGTGAAACGCGCAATCAGATATAATACAGCGAATAATAAGGCGCTAATCTGATTAATCTAAAGACAGAATAGATTTTATAACAAACATTTAGGACTACTCACCCAACGTTTTGTATATGTAAACTGATGCCAAACATCGCGATGTGTGCTGAATGAAACTTCTTGAACGTGATTTCATAGCGATAAACATCTCATGTCTTTTTTTTTTTTAAACGTTTCCGATTGAAAGCAATGCAGGTCCGAGTTTGTCAACATAGCGACGCCTAGATGCACCTCTGTGCGTCTTCACAGTGACGTGCAACACTGCACTTGACGCTAAAGCCCCTTGACCATGCTTCGGTTTTTGATGCCTAGGGAGTGAGAATGGGTTGAAATACATCACTCACTCAGATGTCTATTTCATGTCTATTAGATGTGCTCATATGCAATTCTTTTAGAACATTTTCCTGCCACATATTAAACAGACATTTTGTAATCATCTTTAAGATGTACAGTGCTCAGCATAAATGAGTACACCCCCTTTGAAAAGTACAATTTTAAACAATATCTCAATGAACACAAAAACCATTTCCAAAATGTTGACAAGACTAAGTTTAATATAACATCTGTTTAACTTATAACATGAAAGTAAGGTTAATAATATAACTTAGATTACACATTTTTCAGTTTTACTCAAATTAGGGTGATGCAAAAATGAGTACACCCCACAACAAAAACTACTAAATCTAGTACTTTGTACGGCCTCCATGATTTTTAATGACAGCACCAAGTCTTCTAGGCATGGAATGAACAAGTTGGCGACATTTTGCCAGATCTATTTTTTTCCATTCTTCAATAATGACCTCTTTTAGAGATTGGATGCTGGATGGAGAGTGATGCTCAACTTGTCTCTTCAGAATTCCCCATAGGTGTTCGATTGGGGTCAGATCAGGAGACATACTTGGCCACTGAATCACTTTCACCCTGCTCTTCTTCAGAAATCCAACAGTGGCCTTAGATGTGTGTTTAGGATCATTGTCATGTTGGAAAAGTGCACGACGACCAAGGGCACGGAGTGATGGTAGCATCTTCTCTTTCAGTATAGAGCAGTACATTTGTGAATTCATGATGCCATCAATGAAATGCAGCTCCCCGACACCAGCAGCACTCATGCAGCCCCACATAAGGACACTGCCACCACCATGTTTCACTGTAGGCACCATGCATTTTTCTTTGTATTCCTCGCCTTTGCGACGCCAGACAGTTTTGAAGCCATCAGTTCCAAAAACATTTATCTTGGTCTCATCACTCCAGAGTATAGAGTCCCAGTAGTCTTCATCTTTGTCAGCATGGGCCCTGGCAAACTCTAGGCGGGCTTTTTTGTGCCTGGGCTTTAGGAGAGGCTGCTTTTTGCCTACTATATAGTAGTGAAGTATGCGATTTCAAACGCAGCCGCCGCACCTCTACAAGTGAGCATCGGCAGCTAATGAGGTGCTCAGGCGTGGTGTCACCACCCCTCTTCGACTGATTGGCTGAGGAGCTGTTAATCAAGAACTGGTGGACCAATCATGACGTTTAAACCCGCCCTGATTTACAATAAACTCTAACCGCAACATGTGGAAAAGCAAGCCAGAATGTGTAAAAAAGAGCGAAGAGAAAAACAGCATAAGCATACAAAAAAGACCAAATATGAGCAGAAAATGTCTTTGAACAGAAAAAAATGAAAAATAAACAAGGAAAATTTTATTTTGTGCGCAAGTCCGATCATTTTGCATTAATATTTCAATTTTGTGCAGTATGATTTTAAATGTGTTTAAAGTTTTGATTCATGCTTATTATTTAAAAAAATTCGTTATTCATTTTTTTTTTACGCTTATTATTTTTCTATCCGTGAAAATAGTTTGCTATTCTAAAAATGTTGCTTTCATTTTTAAATCTTGTGCATATATTTTTGCTTGTGTTTTTTATTTTGTTTTCACGCTTGTTATTTTTTCTCTGTGACTGCAATACTTTAGGTGGGAATCTGATCCGATAGTTATGTGGCAGAATAGACATTTGAGATGTAATATTTCTCCATGTGGATGATGTTTTACTTGGTGAAACATCGTGCAAAAACTAGCAAATTATTTCATATTTGAAATCACAACTTTTTTTCAGCTGCTATAGGGATTAGTTGTTTAACTGAAAAATATTTTTTTTATTTAGTCATATAGCAGACACTTTTATCCAAAGCGACTTACAAATGAGGACATTATAGAAGCAATCAAAACCAACAAAAGAGCAACAACATGCAAGTGCTATTACAAGTCCTGGTTAGCAGTACACGTAGGATTTTTTATTTTTTATTTATTTATGAAAACGAGTATATAGAATATAGAGAAAAAGAAACCTAGTGTTAGTTTTACAAGAAAAACTAGCAGTTAGAGAATAAATATGCTATTGATAGAGGGTCAAATGTGTGTGTGTTTTTTTAAATAAAAAGAAGACAGCTTAGATCACATAAAATTAGAATAGAGAGTGCAAGAGATGTGTTTTTAGCCGTTTCTTGAAGATGGGTAAGGATTCAGCTACTCGGATTGAGTTTATTTCTTTATCTTTACTATTTACAGACTATGGATAATACTGTATTACATCAGTATAACAATAAAACAAATGATATTAAAATCTAGACAAATCTTATCTAAAAAAATCTAAAAGCAAACAAATCTAAAAGCATGGCATACAGTTAGGTCCATATATATTTGGACACAGGCACAACTTTTATTATTTTAGCTGCTGACCAAAACATTCAAGTTAGTTATATAATGAATATAAGCTGAGCTCATTTGTGGGTATTCTCATTGAAATTGGAGGAAAGGCTAAGGAATTACAGCTCTTTGATATGTACTTATTAGGTATACTTATTACTGCTTATATGTATTTGATATTCCCTTTTCAAGGAACCATAAGTAATTGGACAATTTACTCAAAAGCTGTTTCATGAACAGGCGTGGGCTATTATTTTGTTATTTCTACATCAATTAAGCAGGTAAAAGGTCTGGAGTTGATTCTAAGTGTGCTGTTTGCACTTGGAAGCTGTTGCTGTGACCCCACATCATTCAGTCTCTCCATACAATTGAAACAGACAATCATGAGGCCAAATCAAGTTGAGTACATTCTGAGAAAAAAATAATGCACTAGTGAGCTCAGCAACATAAAAAGGCCCGGACGTCCATAAAGGACGACAGTGGTGGATGATCGGAGAATCCTCTCCATGGTAAAGAGAAACCCTTTCACAACATCCAGCCAAGTCAAGTCACCTTTATTTATATAGCGCTTTTAACAATACAAATTGTGTAACAAGTACATCATGTTTTATGGGAAGTGTTCCCGGTTCCGGCTGACCTAATTAATGCAGCCTAACAATCCATTAACGGATTAGGTGCAGCAGATTTTATATAGGCCGGATACGCAATGTCATGGATGTGCGTTGCATGGTTATCCAGTGTTAGC
This sequence comes from Gymnocypris eckloni scoliostomus, assembly GCA_027564155.1. Lineage (NCBI taxonomy): Eukaryota > Metazoa > Chordata > Actinopteri > Cypriniformes > Cyprinidae > Gymnocypris > Gymnocypris eckloni. The sequence continues at coordinate 8,107,226 of CM050436.1, read as the reverse complement.
AGATAGATTGTTGTGTTAGTGCAGTGTATGCGTGTAGTCCAGTTGAACTGTGTTAAAGTGCAGTGCATGGCATATCGTAAAGTGGGAGTGTGCTGTAGGGTGTATTAGTTTTTGCTGTTCATTAGCCTGATAGCCTGAGGGAAAAAGCTATCTCTCAGTCGGCTAGTGCGTGATCGGATGCTGCAGAGACGTCTTCCTGAGGGCAGCAGAGAGAGCAGACTGTGGGACGGGTGGCTGGAGTCCTTGATGATCCTCCTGGCTTTCCTTATACACCGCCTGGTGTAGATGTCCTGGAGGGAGGGAAGCTCACCTCCAACAATGTGGCGGGCAGTTCGCACGACCTTTTGCAGAGCTTTGCAGTTGCCAGCGGTGCTGTTTCCAAAACAGGCAATGATGCAGCCGGTCAGGATGCTCTCCACAGTGCAGGTGTAGAAGGATCTGAGGATGCTGGGGCTCGTTCCAAACTTCCTCATCCATCTTAGGAAGAAGAGACGCTGATATGCCTTCTTCAGCACTGCATCTGTGTGAGGAAACCATGTGAGATCCTCGGTGATGTGAACGCCGTGGAACTTAAAGCTGTTTACCCGCTCCACAGGTGTCTTGTCGATGGTGATGGGTGTGTGTTCTCTGCTCTGTCTCCTGTAATCCACCACCAGCTCCTTGGTCTTGTCGATGTTGAGTGAGAGGTGGTTCTCCTGACACCATTTAGTCAGGGTACTCACCTCCTCTCTGTAGGCCGTCTCATCGTTGTCGGTGATCAGGCCTATCACCGTTGTGTCATCAGCAAATTTGACGATGGCATTGGAGCTGTGTGTAGCTGTACAGTCATGTGTGTACAGGGAGTACAGGAGTGGGCTGAGGACGCAGCCCTGTGGTGCACCAGTGTTGAGGGTCAGGGGAGATGATGTGTTGTTGCCCATTCTGACCACCTGACTTCTGCCTGTCAGGAAGTCCAGGATCCAGCTGCACAGAGATCTGTTCAGTCCTAGAGTCTGGAGCTTCGCAACCAGTGTGGCAGGCACTATGGTGTTAAATGCCGAACTATAATCCACGAACAGCATCCTCACATAGCTGTTCTTATTTTCCAGGTGGGTGAGAGCAGTGTGCAGGGTGAAGGCAATAGCATCGTCTGTGGAACGGTTACTGCGGTATGCAAATTGTAGTGGGTCCAGTGAAGCAGGCAGCACAGAGCAGATGTAGTCTCTGACAAGCTTCTCAAAACACTTGCTGAAGATGGGTGTCAGAGCAACGGGCCTCCAGTCATTCAAGCATGTGATTTTATTTTTCTTTGGTATGGGCACAATGATTGATTTTTTGAAGCATGAGGGAACCACAGACAGAGAGAGGGACAGATTGAAAATATCTGTAAAAACCCCGGCTAGCTGGAAAGCGCATGCTTTGAGCACACGGCCTGGTATACCATCTGGGCCTATGGCTTTACGGATGTTCACCCGTTTGAAGGATCGGGTTACATCCGCGACAGAAAGCGTGAGTGGACTGACCTCTTCTGCAGCAGCCGCAGGAGAGCTCTTTGTATGGGCGGTGTTATCAGCCTCGAACCGAGCATAAAAGGTGCTGAGCTCGTCCGGTAGAGAGGCGGCAATGTTCACAGTAGCTGGTTTATTCCCTTTAAAGCCTGTGATGTTGTTAATGCCCTGCCACATGCTTCTTGGATTATTGTTGTTGAAGTGTTCTTCAACTTTGTTTTTATATGTTCGTTTGGCTGCTTTGATGGATCTCCTGAGATCGTAACTGGCTTGTTTCCGATCGTCAGTGTTTCCGGATTTATAGGCAGATGTCCGCGCTGACAAGGCTGATCGAACATCGCTGTTAATCCACGGTTTTTGGTTGGGGTAGATACGGATTGTTTTGGTCGGAACTACATCATCTATACACTTCCTGATGAAACACGTGACCGTATCTGAATACGCCTCTATGTCGCCATCAGACGCTGCCCGGAACATGTCCCAGTCCACGTGATCAAAACAGTCCTGTAGTATAGCGTCCGATTGGTCCGACCAGCGTTGGACTGTCCTGAGGGCGGGTGCTTCGCGTTTCAGTTTCTGCCTATAAGCAGGCAGGAGCAAACGGAAGAGTGATCCGATTTGCCGAAAGGTGGGCGGGGAGGGACTTGTATGCGTCCGGAAGGGGGTAACAGTGGTCAGTGTACGATCTCCACGCAGCGTGTTGATGGTGATGTGTTGAAAGTATTTTGGAGCTATTGTTCTGAAGTTGGCTTTATTAAAGTCCCCGTGATAATAAAAGCTGCATCTGCGCGCGGTTTCCTGCTCACTTATATTCCTGTACAGTTCCCTGAGTGCCTGGTCTGTGTTGGCTTGAGGAGGAATGTAAACAGCCGTGATTATGATCGCTGTAAATTCTCTTGGTAGCCAGAATGGTCGACACAGAAGCGTATGAAATTCCAGATCAGGGGAGCAGAAGGATTTAATAGAGTGTATGTTCCTTTCATTACACCATGAGTTGTTGATATAGAAACAAACACCTCCACCTCTGCTTTTCCCTGTGAGCTCCTTTGTTCTATCCGAGCGGTGCACGGAGAAGCCCGTGAGCTCGATGGCTGAGTCTGGAACAATAGCAGACATCCAGGTTTCTGTGAGGCAAATAACACAGCAGTCCCTTGTTTCTCGTTGGTATGAGATGCGCGCCCGCAGTTCGCAGAGTTTGTTATCCAGTGACTGAACGTTGGCCAGTAAAATGGTTGGAAGAGGAGGTCGGAAAGCACGGCGTCTCAGTCTGACGAGAACACCAGCTCTTTTTCCTCTTTTTCGGCGTCGGCGGCGTCTCCTCGATTTCCTTTTTTTATTAATGATTATTAATCAATGTATGGGAATAGTTATTTCATTTTCCTCTGTCTTTTTTTATGTCCCACTCTTCTGTTGCCTCTAAGGGACCTTTCTCTATCTCATTCTTGTATGAAAGATATTAGGAGTATGAGCACATCTCCCTCTGGAAATCATCAGTACATACTGATGATGATATACTGAAATATCAGTATATATTCCCTTCAATTGCACGTTTCCAAGGTGAACATCTGTCTCCCATTTCTATCTGTTCATTCTGAAGTAGCTCATTAGTAAAGTGGGGCATGTGTTTCCTTGAAGTATTATCACACATTTTAGTGTCTCAGAGAGGCCTAGGAACAAAACACAAGCACAATGGATTGTTGCACTCAACTATTTAGATGATAATTCAACTTTTAATTATTTCTATTTTTTTATAATTTATACATAAATACAAGTAAAACTGTAGCAAATCAATCAGACATTAATAAAACTGTGCTTCTCTTTTGTTCGTAGACTAAATTACTGTAGTTTATTTAAACTTCAGACAGTCTGATAATTATCAGTTTCACTCATAAATTTAGTAACAGCTTTTTATCCTGTGTGTATCATCATATCACCATATATGACTAATTATGGCTAATGATTTGGGAACAATAAACCACATTCACAAAAATTGAGTGTTTGTGAATACATGTGCATCTCAATAAATTAGAATGTCATGAAAAAGTTTTTTTTTTTTTTTGTAATTCAACTCAAATTGTGAAACTCGTGTATTAAATAAATTCAATGAACACAGACTGAAGTAGTTTAAGACTTTGGTTATTTTAATTGTGATGAGTTTGGCTCACATTTAACAAAAACCCACCAATTCACTATCTCAACAAATTAGAATATGGTGACATGCCAATCAACTCAAAATACCTGCAAAGGTTTCCTGAGCCTTCAAAATGGTATCTCAGTTTGGTTCACTAGGCTACACAATCATGGGGAAGACTGCTGATCTGACAGTTGTCCAGGAGACAATCATTGACACCCTTCACAAGGAGGGTAAGCCACAAACATTCATTGCTAAAAAAAAGCTGGCTGTTCACAGAGTGCTGTATCCAAGCATGTTAACAGAAGGTTGAGTGGAAGGAAAAAGTGTGGACGAAAAAGATGCACAACCAACCGAGAGAACCACAGCCTTATGAGGATTGTCAAGCAAAATCGATTCAAGAATTTGGGTGAACTTCACAAGGAATTGACTGAGGCTGGGGTCAAGGCATCAAGAGCCACCACACACAGACGTGTCAAGGAATTTGGCTGCAGTTGTCGTCAGAGGCACCTTACCTGGGTTAAGGACAAGAAGAACTGGACTGTTCCACAGTGGTCCAAAATCCTCTTTTCAGATGAGAGCAAGTGTTGTATTTCATTTGGAAACCAAGGTTCTAGAGTCTAGAGGAAGGGTGGAGAAGCTCATAGCCCAAGTTGCTTGATGTCCAGTGTTAAGTTTCCACAGTCTGTGATGATTTGGGGTGCAATGTCATCTGCTGGTGTTGGTCCATTGTGTTTTTTTGAAAACCAACATCACTGCACCCGTTTACCAAGACATTTTGGAGCACTTCATGCTTCCTTCTGCTGACCAGCTTTTTAAAGATGCTGATTTAATTTTCCAGCAGGATTTGGCACCTGCCCACACTGCCAAAAGCACCAAAAGTTGGTTAAATTACCATGGTGTTGGTGTGCTTCACTGGCCAGCAAACTCACCAGACCTGAACCTCATAGAGAATCTTGTCAAGTATTGTCAAGAGGAAAATGAGAAACAAGAGACCAAAAAATGCAGATGAGCTGAAGGCCACTATCAAAGAAACCTGGGCTACCATACCACCTCAGCAGCCACACAAACTGATAACCTCCATGCCACGCCGAATTTAGGCAGTAATTAAAGCAAAAGGAGCCCTTACCAAGTATTGAGTACATATACAGTAAATTAACATACTTTCCAGAAGGCCAACAATTCACAATTTTTATTTTTTTATTGGTCTTATGAAGTATTCTAATTAGTTGAGATAGATAATTGGTGGGTTTTTGTTAAATGTGGGCCAAAATGATCACAACTAAAAGAACCAAAGACTTAAACTACTTCAGTCTGTGTGCATTTAATTTATTTAAAACACGAGTTTCACAATTTGAGTTGAATTACTGAAATAAATTAAATTTTCCAATTTATTGAGATGCACCTGTATATGCTTATGACTGTTCTTGCCATATTATTGATGATAACATTTTGACAGTTTTGTCAGCATTTATAAATTTGCCTTTTTAGGGGTGCCCATGATTGTCTCTGCAGCAGGAGTTTGAAACATGAACTCATCAGGGATGAGATGGTGAGTGAAAGAGCATCATCACAGATATGAGAGAAGACATATTTACTGATATGAGAAAAATATTTATATATTAATAAATACATTTAGTATTACATTATGTTCTTATTACATTATATGTTTCTCTAAGACAATGAATATTCCTTAAAGAGATAGTTCACCCAAAAATGAAACCCATTTACTCACCCTCAAGTAGTTCCAAACCTGTATGAATGTCTTTGTTCTGCTGAAGACACGGGAAGATTTTTTGTGGTAAACAGAGCAGTTCTGAGTCACCATTGACTTCCATAGTATTTTTTTTCCTACTATAGAAATCAATGGTGCCCCAAAACAGCTTGGTTACAAACTTACTTCAAAATATCTTCCTCTTGTGTTTGGCAGAACAAAATAAATTCATACAGGTTTGGACCTACCTGAGGGTGGGTAAATGATGACAGAATTTAAATTTTTGGGTGAACTATCCCTTTAACTGTAGTTTATATTGAATGTTTTTCAGAAACAGAAAAGTGAAAAAGAAGGAAAATGGGAGGACATTTCCATATTTGTGAATTAGGCTAAAATGTTTTTACAAACTTCTAACACTTTTTTAAAAGTTAAGTATTTATGAAATACCAGTCATTCGCATGACAATAACAACATGAACACTTACAACATGATGACCAAATTGTATTACTACATTTATCCATTCTTTTTACATAGTTATAAAATAAATACATATTCAAAAGAATAACCTACACTGTTAGACATTTCTGTAATTTCAACAGTTATTTACTGTATATCACCCAGTACAATACTGCAAATTCCGTTTACTGTAAATAACTGTAATACCATTTGCATCATGGGAATTTTCTGTGACATCAGACCCCACATACAGAGACTTACTGTATTTTTAAAAAATAGCTGTATCCCACTGTATTTTCTTTAACAGTCTCTTTGGCGCCATTCAAGGTTCAAGGTTTTTTTATTCGTCACATACTTAATTATACAGAATATAATCAGTAGTGAAATGTAACTTCTATTGAGGTTGTTTTATTTTCCTAATTTCTTGCATTTGGATTGACACGATTTGCCTTACATCGTGTCTACAGCTCCCCAACAGCTTGGGACTGACTACACTTGATGTGTTACATCGCTTTAATGATTGGAAAATCCGTTTGTCCTTCCTGTCAGAAACAGCGCGAGCACTTGGAGTACATCTGTATGTCAGAAATATACCGGGGCATCACTTTACTGTCCATATAGATAGTGTAGATAATAATAATAATGGGTTCTATATTGTTGTCTGTTGTCGAGTCGTGCTGCTCCTCTCGCATCCGAGGAAGACACGGAAGCAGCGGGGCAGCGCCACGGGGTTTGCTCTGGGATATGAACCCGTGAGAGTGTAAGAGCTCCCGAGAACACCTGTGCTGTGTGTCGATGCACTTTACGAGAGAATAAGACCAGCAAGCAAGGTACAAATTATACGTCAGTTTATCTGTGTGTGTTTGTGTCAGATTTTTGCACACCAGTTTAACCCATATTAACATTTGCCTGTCAACATGGTGGTTACAGAACTTTACCAAGGTAAACTGCACTGTCATTTCAAACGAATTTTGTCAGCTTATTTAATTGTTACCGAATTAAAATTAATTGTACTGAGTAATGCTCATCTTAAATTAACATTAGGTAACTAATGTGAAATTTAGTTAATGTGATAGTAGTTAATGTTGGCCAGTAGCCTATTGAGAAAATAAAATCATATGTTAGTTAGGTTAAACTAGTTTTATGGCTAGTTGCCTTTCTTTGAATTAGTTTGTTATAGTTTGTAATGGAATTTAAGATGTATTGCCTTTTTTGTATTTGGGTTTTAAAGGCAACTGCAATGAAGCATCAATAAAGACATGATCATGCCAGCCACCCAATAATTCATGGTAAGAGAACATTTATGGTTTTGAGAGATTTGTATATTGTATATGAGGTTTGCATTTTAAAAGTGTGGTATTTCTTCTTTTTGTCTTTCAAAAACATTTCTGTCCCTAACAAAGTGGATGGTGAGCAAAGGGGGTGGCCACGTTTTGGAGCAGCATCTGGGTTTTGCAGATGACTATGTATTCTTTGGCTACTTGTCTTTTTTCCCCATTGTGTTTCTGTTGCTTAAAGATTCTTTGTGTGGATAAATCCAGAGGACACAAAATATTGCACTGCAAAACATCCTAAGACAGGAGAAATGGCAAAGATGCACTGTTCCAGCATTGGAAGTCTGTACTTTTAAGTGTTATACATGCAATGTTTTAAATAAATAATTTTATATTTTGTAATTATTGTGTATATTTTAGTTGAATGCCAGTAGTACCTATGTAGAGTAAACATAAAATGAATTATATATAAAAATGATCAAATCTAATGAAATCTATATTAAAACAATGAATTACAGTAGTATACTGGTTAATTGTATTTTATTTACAGTAGTTTACTGTAAAACAGTACAGTTTGCAACTGTAAATCAAATAAAGTTTGCCACTGTATATCTTAATTACAGTAACTTGTGTTACAACCAGTGTTGCCAGTGTAAGTTACTGTAAAAACCCTTTGAAATGTCTAACAGTGTACTACGAAATGGTGTGATTTGAACACAGCCAATCAGTTACTAAGTTATTTAGTTTGTATCAATGTTTTGAATTAACTGGTTTAAGGAATGATTCAGTAACTCAACCTTAAAGCGCTTCACTTGTTTAATTTCTGAATGAATCAATGTTTTTAAATTTGTTTATAACTCAGTTTGACTCAATCACAGTAATACAGAACTCATAGCATACTACCCTTATTACTCTGCCGTCTTTAAAGATATGCTAGAATAAATAGTAAGAGTAGCATCCTATGCAGTTCTGAATGCAACCAATGACTTACTCATAAAGACAGTCACTTGTCTCTCTCCTCAACCACCACAAGTGTGCAGCATCCACTTGGATGATGCGACGGCTGCCACAGGACAACGGCGCCAGTGAGCTCACCACACACAAGCTACAGGTGGAGAGGAGAGAGAGTCATTGAGCCAATCAAGTGGATGGGGATTATTAGGAGGCCATGATTGATAAGGGCCAGTGGTGGGAATTTGGCCAGGACACTGGGGTTACACCCCTACTCTTTTCAAGAAGTGCCATGGGGTTTTTAATGACCACAGAGAGTCAGGACCTCGGTTTAACATCTCTTCCGAAAGACGGAATTGCATTGCAATACTTTCACATTCAAGAGTATATTTTTTATATTTGTATAATGGCATCTTTTTTATGACTGAAGGCCAGTTTCACTGATGCCAATACTGAAGTCGCTATGAAATTGTTTCCCCCCTAATATTTAACCATTGGCAAGCCATTCAACATTCCAAGAGCTATATTTTTTTTACATTTATTAGACTACTTAAAATAACTTAACACAGAACTTAAAACAATCTGTACATAAACCCACTATAATAAATGCCATACTTAGTTGCCTGTGACCTTCAGCAAGTAGGAAATATACAGAAATTGAATAAAGTTATCAAACACTAAATTCTATATTAAATATAGATAACTCCTTAATGCTACTGCAATGATAACATATAATATATATATTGTTATAAGGGAAACAGGTCAATTTAGCTCAAAGGGAATCATTAATGATTTTATAGGGAATTTGAACAGACTCACTGTTTCACGGCGATTCACTGAACAAGCCGTATAACAAACTCTGCACTGGATATTAAAATCCCAAAATATAGTGAAAACACTATTAAATAGCACAGTAACAAAATCGACAGATTAAGGCATTAACTTATGAGCACAAAACACAAGATATTTCTCTTTTCAATATAAACAAGACTTTATTTATATAATGCTAAGACATGTAAACTAATCTACACATGAACACAAGCATTCACACATTCACGCGTTGCAGAAAGAGAGAAAGTGAGGAAAGGATTAGATTAAGAGAATGAGAATTTGATATCCCACGTTTACAGCAATATGTGCAATTGCATAAACCTGAACAACCATCAATCACATATTTAACACTCGCATTGACTTTTCAATGAGGCTAAAATCTATATTAAAATGACACCAGCACAGCAAGAATCTTGGGGTTTTACTTGCGTTGCTTTTGTGTTTAAAGGATTCCCTTTTGTCGTCCTTTGCAGAAAAGGGTTTCTCCGAAGTCGCTGATTGGCTTAGAGTTCAGGAGTCGTTGAAGTGGGCGTTGGCTGGTTTTGCAGAGTCTTGGGCTTGTCGTCTTTGGCAAACGCAACTTAGCACACGCACTCACGGAAAGAAAATAAACTAAAGTAAAAGAATAAAAGGATGTCAAGAGACTAGGTGGCTTTTCTTCTCATCATGGTAGCAACTGGCTGGGTGTGGTCCAGAGCACATGGCTGAAGAGAGAGTTCATTTTTCCAGAGAGTTCATTTTTCAGAGAGAAGGTGAATTCAAGAGAGAGGAATTCTTAAAAGAGCAGTTAGAGAGGATTCAAGAGCGCGGAGAATTTTAGAGAGCGAGGAGAAGTGTGTCCTGGGTATTTAAACTCGGCTCTTAGAGGGACCTCCCAATGGTTGTCTTGACCAATTAGGTCCTATGCTGGCTCTGGGTGTCGCTTTGTTGCTCCACCCAACCAATAAATCAATGTCATGGTCAGTCACATTGCCCGAATTTTACATTCTCTTGCAAAGTATCCTTTTGAATGTGATTTCTATAACCAGAATATGATACATTTGACAGAGAATCAATTTGAAGAAATGTTCAAAGCTGGAATTATCACGCTCATACATACTAAACATGACATTAACCCTTAAGGCGTACGCTATTCAATACTAATTAAAAGCACGAAAACAATGATTAAAACAAGGATATTCAAATTTGTGGGTCACATACATAATATTCAGTTATGCATAAAAATGATTAGTTTCATTAACCATGAGAATGAAAGTATTTTAAGATGATTCTCAGGTCTTTTCAGCCGGATTCTTTGTCCTGTTGCAGGCTGTATTCAGACGGGCTGGGGGTCTGATTTATGTCAGACTGCTGTTGTCTTGTGGAATTCGGCTCCTCATGTTTCAACCATGCTTCGATCGAATCTTGATTTGTCTGATTCGGTCCTTGATATGCTACACACCCCCCTTCGTTCGGCGAGGTGTTTAGCAGAAGACATCGTCGAGCGCTGGAAAAACAAAGGCAGAAGAAGCAGACAAAACACAGCAAACAACAAGACAACACCTCCATGACAGTTACTGTACTGGTGCCGGGCATTAGGTTATTCGGGTTATTCAATTTTGGAAATGATTGTTCTAATTCTTCGATCAAATTTTGCGACTAGATTTGTGTGTTTCTTCTAAGTTGTCTTAACTTAAGAATGTTCACATTTATTTTCTAGTAAATCGATTTGTGGTAAAATGAATCGACCTATCGTGCATGGAGCTCTCTGGCTTTCCTTCAGTCTAGAGTGGCTTGCGGATATTAGGTGTAGCGAGTCAATCCTAATATCAGACCTTTGACCCTTGCAGGGTGTCTAGGTGTTTCAGCTACTAAAGAAAAAGGGGAAGGAAAAGGATAGGTAAAAGAAGAACAAAACAAAACAAAGCTGCTGTGGGTTTTCCTAGCATGATTTGCAACTACTGTTGAGCTAGGATGTCATGTGCAGCTAGGGGGCCATGTACCTTAACTTCGTGTCAGGTGTTCTAACTCTTGTGAGGATAGCTATATATTTCTTCATGGTGGTGTATGTAACTGTGTTGTGCTAAAGTTGGACATTCTACCGGTGGGAAGAATATGTTTGTTGAATGTGTTATCAGTAGATGTGGTTACCTCTGGGTGTAGGTAATGTCGTGTGTGTTAATGGTGTAGTGTATGTGTGGTCAGATCTGTTCCAGTCTGTGTCGTCTCCCCCCTTTTCAGGTATGTTGATGAAGACTGGCTCTCTTCATCCTTCGCTTGGATGTGGGCATGTCCATGATCTAATGGGGGTCAGTCCAGAAAGGCAGGAAGTTCTTTAGCAGAAAGTCGGAGGTAGTTTGGCATGGCTGTGTGAAGCTGGGATGCAAACTTTGTCTCCTTTGTTGCATTCCTCTTGTGCTACCTTCTGGATGTGGCAGACTTTCTGACCTTCTGTGCTTTGGTGGTTGCTGTTGCACAGACAGGAATGTGGTTCTAGGAGTTGGAGTTAATTTAGCAGTTTGCTAGGGAGTGATGGGTGAGTGAGGTGATGTTCTCTGGTACCTCAGTTTTCATCAACGGTTGGCCGTGAGAGACTTGCTCGTCCTGTGTGGTTGTTGAACAGGTGCTTGTCATCTCGGATATGGTGGTGTACCATGCGATCGTCGGCCTTCCGTTCTGTCGCTGGTCACAGCGAGCATGACTCAATTTCGTAGTCATCCGTGTTCAGCTTATCTTGAAGGAACTCGTTCAGTTGGCTCATGACTTGTTCCATGTCTTCTGACGGTAAGCTGTATGGTTCTGGAGCATACTCAGCACTGTGCATGTCTGAGTAATGCTGAGGTGGGTTTCGTTGTCGCTAACCCTACGAGATGCTCTTGGATGAGTCAGGCGATTACCTTTGGATGTCTGGTTAGGTTTCCAGTTGTTGCTATCTTTATGCTTTCTTGAGAAGCGTGGCTGGTCCCATGGATTTTTCCAGAAGTTGGGCTGATAGCTTTCGTGGACATGGGGATCACGTTCTCTGTGCTCTTGATGGAGGACTCTGGTATTGTGATGCATCTGGGTGTCGTCCAGTGCAAGGCTTGAGTCTGTATTGACAGAGTTCAAGAGTGTGGATGTTTTGTTACCTTTCTTTGAGGCCATCTTCTGCTTGCTGTAGGCCTTCTGTGTTAGGTCACGCAACTGTTGGATGGTCATGGAGCGTGGACAGGCCATGACGCCTAGGTGGTGGCTGACTCCAGGGTGCAGATTTCTTAGGAAGAGGCTTTTGAAGTTCACATCCTCTTCAAGGTCAGGTTCGTTGTGTGCACCAAAGTAGGCTTGTCGGATTCGGTTGTAGTAAGCTTGTGGAGCCTCTTGTCGACCTTGTTTGGTTTCCAAGGCAGTTAACAGTCCATGTTCGGAGTCAGGGTCGGTAAACTCTTTAATCAGGACCTCACGAGTAGCTGGTAGTCTGACTTCGCTTCGACTGGGCTGTCGATCTAGGAAGTTTCGTACCTCGGAACTGGACGTGGCTCTAAGGAGGTATAACCTGTCTCTGTCAGTCACATGAGGTCTCATTTCTAGATAGAAGTCGATATCTTGAAGGTGGGCCTGGATGGTGTGGCCTCCTGTGGAGTTCGGGTTGAACTTGCTGACGTTTTTAGACAGCTTGTCGAGGTCTTTGATGGTCATCCCAGGTGCAGCTCCAAGGTCTGCTTGGATGGGAGGTTTTCTTTCGTTGACAGGAAAGAGTTCTGTGGCGAAGGCAGGTGAGATTTTGGGTTGTGGCCCTTCGCTTCTTTCGCTGTATACGAGTTCTTGGACATGGGACTCTGCTCTGCTCAGCAGTGGTGAGGCTGGGTGTTGTTTCTCTCGCTTTGGCTCTTGCTTCTGCTCATAAGCATGTTTGAGTCCTCTTCTGACCATGAAGAGCTGATCGTTGGTATCGTCTAGTTGTTGGGTCAGACTGTCCATTTTAATTCTGTACCTTTCAAGGTGGTCTTTCAGGGCACTTATTTCAGCATTCTTGTTGCTGATGTCATGCTTGGCTTTCTCTAGTAGCTGGTTGGCATACTGAAGTCTGTTTTCCAGGTCTTTCTGGGCAGCCTTTGCATGTTGTTGATCAAGTTGAGCTGCTGTCAGGGGTGCTTGGAGCTCCTTAACTTGTTCCGTTGTTTCCTGCTCGCTCTGGGTGCTTTGAGTTGATCTTGAACTTTCACTTCCAGCTTGTCTATGCGACGCTTGAGCACATGTCAGTTCCTCTTGAAGGTGGGTGATGTGCTTGTCGCTCAGTTTCAACTGGGTCGTGAAGGTATAGCTCAGGAGCTGGTGATTTTGACTAGCTCTTCATGGTTGTTATTCTGGCTTGAATCTTGTGTCAGGAATCTTCTCAGGACTAGGATTATTATTAAAATAATAACAGTTCAAACGTCTTGGGGTGAGGCTGTCTGTCGTGCCTCTCAGCCAAGTGTTCACATCTTCCTCTTGGGCAAGGGGTCTGCAGTCTGCGGCATGTTGGCACGCTGGGGAGAAGAGGCTGACACAGATCTGTGTGGTGGAAGCTATGTGTGGTGCGACAACTAAGTGTTATGTCAGTGATTTTGAACCACTAGTGTAGTGTGGTGATCACTGTGTTGGTCTCAGAGTATCTACGTAGACTAGCGATGTGAAGACTTCGTCACTCTAATGAGGAAGAGGGAAAAGAGACAAAAAAGGTGAAAAACAAATTTAATTAAAATAAACAATTCCTTTTCTATTTTTTTTTTTCAAATGAAGAAATTTTTTTTTTTTTATTAAATGTTGTTATCAAGGAGGCAAACAATATTATTAAATCTTTGTCTTAGACAAACGAATATAATAATAATTCTGATATCTCTTTTCTTAGTCTGACAGAATTGACAACGCACACCTTACAGTTGGATCGCTCACCAGGGAGGCTGCGAAGGCGACAGTTGCTCAACACTTATCTCTATTAAAATTGATCTCAGCGTTGCATGAGTTGTTAAAATGTGGATTGCGTTTTAAATATAGGGAGGTTAGGAAGAACAAAAGAAGGTTTGATTGCAATCAAATTCGTAAGGATGATTCACCTTTTGACAGGATTGTGTATCTCATACACTTAGAATTGATTGATGGTTCTTACAGGTCCCTACAAATGTGAAAAGTGAAGAGGAAAGAAAGGAGGATAGAACAGGAGGGAAGAGAAAGAGACAGTAAGTTGAGTGGATCGGTCCACTAGCAAGCAGTTATGCCCGACTACGCGTATAGTGTTGTTTTCAGTTGCTACACAACTATCAACAAAAATAAATTTTGGGTAAAAGAGATTTGTCTCTCTACTTTATTTGAAAGCGTAGTGAGGGATAACAATGTGTCCTATTATGGCTCAGGTGGGTCGTTCCCAAGCTAGGATACACAGAGGAAAGAAAATGGTAAGACAAAGTAAAATTGTAAAGTAATAAACAGGCAAAATAAGCAAATATGAAATTAAATAAATGAGGAAATAAGTAAATAAAATAGTGGTTATGTGTATAACCAAAACAGGAAGAATTAGGGGTAAAACGCAATAAAGTAATGAGTGAGTATAAGTCTGAATAGAATCTACTTAAATGGGTAATAAATCAATTAGGTAGAATAAGTTTACTTAAACTTTCAAAGTTCAATACTTATTTGTACCTAAAATGATTATGCCCAAAAGGAATACTAGAAGGAAGGATCATATTAAACAATATGAGGGGAAAATTAGAATGATTCCAAATAAATTTAATGTTTTAATTAAATTTGAATTTGGCACAATTAATAATTGTGAACTAGTATTTTCCTTTCTAGTAGAACTACAAATAAGTGGTAAAAGGGAGAAATAAGGAAGGAAAGACCAACAAGTATATTAGTTTAAATGTTTAAAGGGTTAAACCACTTTAGCTTTTCAAAACACACACTTTATTCAACCATTGGATGTTTAATGCTAACTTCTAACCTTTGAGGCTAATGGCTTTAGCATAGACTTCAATGTAAACACAACCGTGCCATAAGCAACAGCATGGAGTTTGTTTACAAAGCATCGATGTACTCTGCGCAGTTCAAAGTTGCTCGAAGTATGTTAAGACTTTCGTGTCACAATCGTATCTGTGGCAACCAAAACAAACTAGTGGCTAGCACATTAATTGTTGCATTACAAATACAGTTAAGCATGTTACATTAAATGTTGGTGCATCTCAACACTGTACAAATAGTCTCTTCTCTTCTGGCTCTCAACGGAGGCGGTCGCTTTCTCTCCCCGTCCTCACCCTTATCTTCCCTGCTTTGCTCCCTTGTCTCGTGAGAGACTCTCTCTGCACTGCTCTCCAAACTAAAATATTATGGATTAACTGGTCTCTTAATGCAATTGACACTATCGAAACTTGGGTTTCGGGGAACCTGACTGCCCCGACGGAACGTTCGCAGCCGGCTTTACGATGGCGCGTGGGAGAGGTGGCGAATCGTGTGTCTTGCGGCTCTTTCCGTGGAGGACATTGATATCTACCTATTCGGAACCATGATAACAGGTATTTTGCTGATTGGATTAGGCTCTGCCCTGGGTTATCGAAGAATTCAGAAAACGGGGACAGCTGTCCAAAGCCCCACAAGGCTGCCCGTATGATTGAAGCTGTGGGAAGAGCGGTCAGCATTGAGACTGAACTATAATCGCAATATGGATTCTACCAAGGAGAAGTTCACGGCTTTACAAAGGGAAATTGATTAAAATGAGACCAAAATGGACAAAAACGGACAGAGAGTAGCCTGCAAAAATTGGAATGTTTACTCGCCCCAAAGACAAAACAATCTTATCTTTTTCTGGCTCCCCTACAGTGGCCTTGGCAAGGCTGTTGCTGGTATAAACTCCGGGAGTGCAATTCAGTGAGACACTCGTTCCTCCCCACCCTACAGACATTACAGACATTGCCCCGACCATTCGCCTCTGTTCGCCGATCCGCTGGCCTGGTCAAGCGGGTCTGACCAGCGCCGGATCAGTGGCTGCGGATCAGATGGCTGCTTGCTGGGCCGGATTCACTTCCCCTGTGGCTATGTCGTGTGTGTGCTTTTGTGTTGCTGAGGTGTTTTTCCTGTTCTCACACTGTACTCCCCAAGGAGCATAGTCTGGGGATTATTTTTTTCTCCTCCCTTTCCTCATGTAAATGCTGTATTTTTCTTCAATTCTACTTGCATTTCACTACTGATTATACTTGTATGATTGTGTATGTGACGAATAATAAAGAACCATTAGAATAACAACACCGCTTGTTCTGCGATGTGGCGCTTAAACTTTCAGTTCGTTCAGAGTTAAACTTAAACCTTATTCAAATAACAGCTTCGTGCTGCGGTTGAGGAAACAGTGATCAGTGTATCACAAGCCCGTGTCCGTTTATATGGACATAAACACAACAGGGTTTCTTCGCTGTTGGTTCAAAGGTAAACTTTACTTGATAAAGCTTTTAAAACTCCCATTCAAATCACTCTCGGACACACGCAGTGTTTCGCGAGATTTAATTCATTTTGTGAGCAGTGTACACAAACAGGCAAGCATTATTCTCTAATGTTTAACCCGGGGAGTCATAGCATATCTGATCTGACAATGGAACACGCACTGACGATCAAACTATGAATAATAAGGCTTTGATAAATAGAATTGAGGAACACGCTCAAAACTATTCTTTATCCACTGATTTATTTCCCTTTTAATTACTGCAGTTTAGCTTCGTGCGGCTACTGAGATTCTGGAGTAACGTTATAGCTATTAGATGACCTGGAACACGCAGGACATTAATTCAGCTATAAAACAAGGCATTACAGGAAGAGAGGAAAACGCTCACATCCGACCTTATTGTACGATCTCAACTGTTAACTTTGAGTTCCCTTACTGCAGTTAAACAACGGAGAGGCGGACTCGAGTTACAACCTTCTCTGTGCTCATTCATTCAAGGAGACGCGCGCTGCTGACGTCACTCACACATACGCACACACACCAGTCTCGATCTCAGATCTCATCCGTAAGAATATAAAAGATTAAATAACTTGGTTTATGCTCATAATTTAGATTAATCTGCCCGCATCATTCTCCACCAATATGTAATGATAACATATAATATATATATTGTTATAAGGGAAACAGGTCAATTTAGCTCAAAGGGAATCATTAATGATTTTATAGGGAATTTGAACAGACTCACTGTTTCACGGCGATTCACTGAACAAGCCGTATAACAAACTCTGCACTGGATATTAAAATCCCAAAATATAGTGAAAACACTATTAAATAGCACAGTAACAAAATCGACAGATTAAGGCATTAACTTATGAGCACAAAACACAAGATATTTCTCTTTTCAATATAAACAAGACTTTATTTATATAATGCTAAGACATGTAAACTAATCTACACATGAACACAAGCATTCACACATTCACGTTGCAGAAAGAGAGAAAGTGAGGAAAGGATTAGATTAAGAGAATGAGAATTTGATATCCCACGTTTACAGCAATATGTGCAATTGCATAAACCTGAACAACCATCAATCACATATTTAACACTCGCATTGACTTTTCAATGAGGCCAAAATCTATATTAAAATGACACCAGCACAGCAAGAATCTTGGGGTTTTACTTGCGTTGCTTTTGTGTTTAAAGGATTCCCTTTTGTCGTCCTTTGCAGAAAAGGGTTTCTCCGAAGTCGCTGATTGGCTTAGAGTTCAGGAGTCGTTGAAGTGGGCGTTGGCTGGTTTTGCAGAGTCTTGGGCTTGTCGTCTTTGGCAAACGCAACTTAGCACACGAACTCACGGAAAGAAAATAAACTAAAGTAAAAGAATAAAAGGATGTCAAGAGACTAGGTGGCTTTTCTTCTCATCATGGTAGCAACTGGCTGGATTGGTCCAGAGCACATGGCTGAAGAGAGAGTTCATTTTCCAGAGAGAGAGAGAAGGTGAATTCAAGAGAGAGGAATTCTTAAAAGAGCAGTTAGAGAGCGATTTCAAGGGGGTGTCCTAGTATTTAAACTCGGCTTTTGACACCTCCCAATGGTTGTCTTGACCAATTAGGTCCTATGCTGGAGCGGCTGCTGCTTTGTTGCTCCACCCAATCAATAAATTAACATGTCATGGCCAGTCACATTGCCCGAATTTTACATTCTCTTGCAAAGTATCCTTTTGAATGTGATTTCTATAACCAGAATATGATGCATTTGACAGGAAATCAATCAAAAGAAATGATTAAAGCTATACTTATGACACTCATACATACCAAACATGACATTAACCCTTAAGGCTTACGCTATTCAATACTAATTAAAAGCACGACAAACACAATGATTAAAACAAGGATATTCAAATTTGTGGGTCACATACATAATATGCAGTTATGCATAGAAATTATTAGTTTCATTAACCATGAGAATGAAAGTATTTTAAGATGATTCTCAGGTCTTTTCAGCCAGATTCTTTGTCCTGTTGCAGGCTGTATTCAGACGGGCTGGGGGTCTGATTTATGACTTCCTGCTGTTGTCTTGTGGAATTCGGCTCCTCATGTTTCAACCATGCTTCGATCGAATCTTGATTTGTCTGATTCGGTCCTTGATATGCTACACTACAAAAGTTATTGATTTCCTTTTTTCTTTTGATCTTTGATTAACAGACATCACGGCAACTAGTTATTAGTTTTTTTGGATGCCAACCCTTGATCAGGTCCTTGATGCTAGATCCTGGTCGCCTCAACAAACTGCATAACTTGCAGCTGCGCACATTTCTGCGGTCCTCGATGTGCATGAACTGACAGAGAGGCTTGATTATGAAATCATCTGTGAAGCCCCCTTGTTTCAGACACTGAGGTAATGCTTTACAACAAACTTCCTTTTGTTAACATTACTTAATGCATTATCTAAGATTAGCAATACATTTTTTACCATGTTTATTCATCTTTGTTAACCTTAGCTCAGGGTAATATTAACAGATAGGCCTACAACTCTTAATTTTAATAATAAGAGGTCGACCGATTGATCGACCGGCAGGTTAATCGGCAGATTTTTGGCATTTTTTTTATTAATCGGCATCGGCCGATTGTACTGAAAATTAGTCCGATTAATAGACAGGCGCGTCTTCAAGCAACACATGAAGCTGCCTTGTGCGGCAAGCAGATTGCCATTCCACTGGCACAATGGATAACCCTGTGATGTCCCCCTCTACCTGCTAACTTGAAGAGAGAACTCCCTCCGCTGTGCCGCGTGACGCTTCATTCAATAGGTTGTTTGCACATGACGTCATTGCTGTGGAACTCCGGCTCCTGTCGACCGCAGACTCAGGTTTACAAGCCACTTTTTCCTGTGTTTTTCAGTCAATTTCTTGACTTTTCCCCTTATGAACAACACATTTTCGTACACGATGAAAGCTCCTTGTGTATTCTCGGTTTGGCCGATTTGAGCATTCATAAACAGCGCAAAACACAGGCATCTTGAGTTTCTGCTACTGATTCCTATGGAGAAAAAAATCACTTCCTGCCCTCCAGCTGCATTTCGCGCATCATCAGAATCACGTGTTTGCAAACAACCTATATTCCGCTCTATCATTCTGCTCAGTTTACCGCTCATGCTCACCGGAAAAGCTAAATCCACTCAAATAACACGCCGACAAGAAATGTCTATGTAACGTTAGTATACTTGTTGCTGTTTGCAGTAGCGCTGCTGTGCTCTGACATGCTGTGGTACAGCTGATCTGGGCAACGCTTGTCAAAATATCCTTCACTGATCTGCACCCCTCTGTGCTCTGCTCACATTCGCTTCATTTCCCACTGATTTATGCGATCCGATGGGCATTAACCCATAGTGCGCGATCATATTTATGTATGATTGGATGACAGAGACACGCGTTTTCCTTTAGCACACACACACACTGAAGTGTGCATGACATCTCAATGAGGACATAAACACACGAACAATATCTCCAGAACTGCTCTGAGAGTCACTTTATGAGTGTTTCACCATTTCATTTGAGTAAAACTATCCTCATATCATATACACACAGAAATGTAAAGGTATTCTTGGCAACCCGTCAAAATAAAAGTCTGGTTTTTTTGAAGACAGTGCAGCAGAAATATTTGTTCAGCAGAATGTACATAACACTACTACCAAATTATGAAAACTTTATTTTTTTAAGGAATGATCACACAACATTTCTAACATGTTTTAATTTTAATAGTAAATTCCCTTTGTTTGCCAAAAAAAGTTAAATTTTCAATAATTTAAAGATAAATGAAATTAATAAATGTTTAATTTAAGCAATTTTATGTATCTCTTTACTTATTATTACTTGACTTAATTTTATGAGATGAAGAAAAAAAATCGGTCAAACATATCGGGCCAAAAAAATCGGCATCATATACCGTCCATCAGCTGCCCTGATTTCTAAATATCGGCATCGGCCAGAAAAAAAAACCATATCGGTCGACCTCTATTAATAATGTCCTATTAGTAAATTTTGAAATGAACATTAACATAACAAATTACTAATGTTAATGCTTGCTTTAGAAGTACTGTGTAATGAACCTTGGTGCTGTATTTTTTTGTTGGCAATTTGACATGAAGTTATGCTACACACTTGGCCCACCCAGTTTTATGTTTGCCCACCGACTTAAACATTTCTGCTACGCTAGTGGTTCCCAGTGTCTTTCATGCAAATCACCCTCTGTCCCAAAAGGTGATAACTCTACTTGAGCAATGCAAATTCCAATTGTTAGTTCCTGTCTCCATCTCGGGGGACGTTGGTCTTGGTATGATGTACAAAAGGATCGGGGCCTTCTGTAGCCAGAATGAGTACATAGGATGAATGTGTGTCCACACACTTCGTATATATTTCCCTAAAAGTCAGGTATACATCTTACTCTAGATTCATCTTTGGGAATTTGATGTCTTGTATTGATTTGACTATGTAATTGGAATAATACATATTTACCTGACTGATAATACATTGTTACACTTGATTTTATTCTGACATACTCTGAAATTATTTTCTCAAGTAGATTAAGTGAAAGTGTATGTTACCGCAAATCTGCATCCAGGGTTAGTACATACTAAATCACAGGTTAGATGGAGCATGGGGCACATTAGGTGAGATTTTAGATTTCTGAGTTAAGTTGTTATGCAGTTGCATTAAAGGTGTAGTAGAAGATCTTGGAAAATGCTAACTTTAGCCTGATATCACTGAAAGCGAATGTCCCACGCTCCCTGCAATCGCCATCCAAAGCCACAGCCCCTGAACGCATATACATCAAAGAAAAGAATACCAGAGACCACATTAAATAACTACAATAGGCTACATCAATGGTTCCCAATTACAGTCTTCGCGCCCTCCCCGCTCTGCACATTTCATATGCATCTCTTATCACATCCGACGTTAGATCTATTCAACCATAAGTCATAAGGCGCCCTGCGAAGTGGACATCACCTGACATTCCGCCATGATTCCAGTTCAAAGCGTATGTTCTATACAAAGGGCATTAAAGTGTGCGAGACATGAATTTAAGTTGTATTTATTTAGAGGAATATTATGTCACACTTCACAAGTAAGTTTCCTCTGTGTGTGCTGTGCAGCGCAAATCCATGAATGAATATCCTGAAGTGAAATAAACTTCAGCGGATTTCCCCTGCTCAGGGAATAGGGAGCAAAGAACACTGTGTAGGGAGCATGCAAATCGGAACACAGTTCATACACGTAGCTCTCTTCTAATGAGCTGGTTATCTGATTCAGGTGTGTTAACTAAGCGAGACATGCTAAATGTGCAGAGCAGGGAGGCGCGAGAACCGGAATTTTGAACCACTGGGCTAGATCATGTGTCATTCACCGGTGAGAGAACTTTATAATACAGTTAGTAAAATTACTACAATACCAGAAAGGAAGATTGGGTTGTTGATGTTTGACTGCCATTCTCGATCTGTCTGCACAGCGTACGTGAACGCGCTGAAGACGTATCGTGTCTGCGTGAACCGGGTGCGCAGAGGCAGTTAGGAAAGACAATTAAACACCTTCCACAGAATATATAAATACAGAAAAATACATTTAGACCACTTACTTTATTGACTGCTATCGGGATGTGAAGAGACTTTCAACCGCATAACAAAAATGTTTCTGAAGACAATCACCTATGGCACCTTTAACTATGGGGGGGATTAGAAAAAATACTATTGAAATACTAGCATGGTTCGGGCATACTTCATAGTATTGGCCATGACCTCTGGTTATTGTCTTAGCTTTAATCGGGGACTAGGTATATGGTACTAGCGTAACCTCTGATTATTGTTTGAGCTTCATTCAAGTTGTATGTAATCTTTTCTAACTATCGGGGGCTAGATAAAAAATACTATTGAAATACTAACATATTTCACAGTAGAAGAAGAAAACAATAATTGTTTATTTGTCACATACACAATAATACAGAGAATAACCAGCAGTGAAATTCGTGCTCTGCATTTAACCCATCCAAGTGCACACACACACCTGGAGCAGTGGGCAGCCAACACTGCGGCACCCAGGGAGCAGCTGGGGGTTCAGTGTTTTGCTCAAGGGTCTCACCTCAGTCATGGACAATTCCTGCCGGAGCCGAGATTCGAGCCCACAACATCGGGTTACAAGTCCAACGCTCTATCCATTAGGCCATGATGCTCTATCCATTAGGCCACGACAGTACTAGCATAACCTCTGATTATTGCCTCAGCTTTAGTTAAGTTGTACATAGTTATATAACTATCAGGAGCTAAATAAATAGTACTAGCATAACCTCTGATTATTGTTTGAGCTTTAACTAAGTTGTTACATGGGAGACTGTAGGGGGCTAAACAGAACCACTATTTAAATAATGGTAAGCATGGGCGACCTATTAAATAGTTTGTCAAAACCTCTGAATAATGAATAATGAGACACCCCGAGCAACTAATGAACGAGTAAATATAAGTAAAGAGTTAACTAGAATAATCGACGGTCATAAGAATATTAATAAGAACCAGACAAACAACCAATTTGCATTTCAACCTCAATTTAAGGTCATTATAAAATGGATAGATCAGTGAATAGATCAGTGGCGGCTGGTGCTAATTTTTTTTGGGGGGGGCGCAAACAAACTGAAAGTACAGACAATTTGGATTATTAAACCATGCCCGTTTTGGATTATTCGCTTACCTTGCCCGGTATATTCAGGGCAAGGTAAGCGAATAATCCAAAACGGGCATGGTCGGTCGACGGATAACAATATCCAGTGGGCTTGACAAAAGGGGTAATCCGTAAACTAGAGCAATAGTCCGGGATGGGGCAAGCAGCATCCAAAACAGGGCCAGGCACACGGGTAATCCAAGAACCATGGCAGTAGAAAGAGGAAGTCCAAGGCTAATAAAGTGTATATCATTGGTTACAGCTGTGTGCGTGTAATCTGTGCAATGGATTGTGGTACTCATGAATATTGAGTAGCGAGTATTGAGCTGTGGATTCTACCCCGTCATAATAAACGCTGTACACAGCTATTTTTTTATAAAAAAAACATTGTACATTCTGTAATTCACATTGTCTTGTTTGTCATAAAGAATGAAGAATAACTATCATCCAGCTATTTTATTTTTGACCGTGAACTCTTTTAATACATCAAAACACTGAGACAGCATGCTGTTGTTGCACAAATATTAATGTTAATGTTTAAAACTGTACAAATACAAACACCATTAGAAATTCATAGCTCACTATCACACACCATGATATGGGTTAAAATGAGAGCCCATTTATCTCCAAAACGGTACCAGTTTTAGCGTTTTTCAATAAAGAATAAGATAACTAAACTTGGATAATGTATGTTACAATTTTAACATATATGCACACTGCTCTATAAGGATGACATATTGCCACACCTTTTACACATTTACTCGAATTGTAATGCTGATAAAACAAATTGTAAGGAAAAATGCATTACATAGTATTTCTGGGGAAACTTCTTCAAAAGAAAGCAAACACACAATACTTTTCTGAGCCGCGGCGGTCTCTGTGAATTAGCAGCATCCAAAACTGAATGGAACAAAAAGGGTTGAACTTGATATTGTTTATGCTAGTGCACTTGCTAAATGAAGGCGGATTGTATAAAATGGATCAAACTATTTTTTTTATTAACGAGCTTTATTACATCACGCACTGACACAGATGTAGTAGCCTATAGGAAGCCGGACAGTGTCTAAGCTTATTCCGGAGGTGTGTGAAGCCATATGTTTATGCAGTTTTTCTTGGGCTACCTTGTGAATCAATACCCCCACGGCAGCGTTTCCACCTTGCAGATAAAGTAATTACTGCAAGAGAGTTTAATGCGCATGTGCGATCTCAGATCAGATTCCAGTCTCACAGCAGCAATGATGGTCGTGATGGACGGCAAAGACAGGAGAAGGTGGGCATGGTGGTCAGCTGCAGAATTGGCACAGATGTGTTGAGATGGCAGTAGGATGTGGGTTCACCGCTTGTAAAAACATTATTGTCAGAACAATAAGTTTGAATAAAGCTTTGTTTTGTGTGTTGTTGACTTGTATGTGTTTATTGTGATTGTTACTTTTATTCATTCTTTTACTCATTTATCCATGTTTCCTGTTGTTGTCAGTAAATAAAATATAATTATTTAATCAACGTTTGCATTAATTAATTGCTTGAATGAAAATTGAGATGTATTCACTTTGGCTGCATTTGTCTTGAGTGTGTGTGTGTGTTTGAGTGAAGCTTAAATAGTCCTCCTGAAAGGAAACAAGGGTGTATGCAATCAGTTTCTATGCATTGGGGTGTTATGGGAAATGGAGTACCAGAAACAGTGGCGAAGCTCTGGGATGAAATGCCCTCTAGAGCTCATGGGCACTCCAGCTAGAAATCGTCACAATAGTAGATTTATTTATTTTATTTTTATATAGAATTTTATAAAATTTGTATTGTATAGTATTGTATTTGTATTTTTATTGTAATCCCTGTTCAACGTTTCCTTGTTTGTGTTATGTGTGAGCACATGGCTTTTTCTTTGACCTCGAGTGTGGAGTGGCTGCACAACATGTTCCAGTCTGCCCATCTTCTAGTCTTTCCCTGCCTATTGTTTGGACTGTGTTCATGCCCTCCTCACCTTCTCTCGTCTTGTCTGCAAGTTTGTCAAATAAATCTGTTAACACTCACTCTGCATTTGAGTCCTCCCTCCAGATCCCTGACAGAATGAACTGACAAGCAATGAACTGACAAGCACCGGACTCAGCAGAATGAGTATTAGGATCCCACCATCTGCTAATGCCCTGGAGAGGCTGGCTTGCCATCGAGGTCTGGTTAAGCTTCGCTAACAGGGCTGGGATATACAGTAGGTGCCTTTACCCAGTTTTTCTGGATGATGTCAAGGGGGCTTGATTATGATGACGCTACCCTCAAGGACATCTTTAATGGCTGCTTGGATGATCCCCTGCCTAAGTGGGAGATGGATAACCTCAAGATTTTACATTTCTGGGACTTCTTCAGGTGTCTTGGTCATTTCATCCAGTGGGGAATGCCCCCTCCTCCTCCTAGGCCAGCATGCAGCAACCACTCGGCCCCACTTCCCTTGTCAAGTCAAGACCTAGACCCCTTTCTGACTACTCAGAAGTGGAGGGCACGAAAGAAGAAGGCTCTTCAATCTGCAGCATCCGTTTATGACTTTGACACCTTCCCAGTCACCCCTGAGTCTACTGAGATCGCTCATGTTTTCCCTGAGCCAGTCAAGCCCACTCCAGTCATTCTTGACCCAGTTAAGCCTGCTCCAGTCACTCCCGTCAGTCAGTCAGTCAGCCAGTCAGACCCGTTCCAGTCACTCTAGAACCAGTCAAGCCCGTTCCAGTTACTCTAGAGTCAGTCAAGCCCACTCCAGTCATTCTTGACCCAGTTAAGCCCGCTCCAGTCACTCCAGAGCCAGTTAAGCCCACTCCAGTTACTCCAGAGTCAGTCAAGCCTGTTCCAAACACTCATGAGTCAGTCGGACCCGTTCCAGTCACTCCAGAACCAGGCAAGCCTGATCCAGTACTTCTTGACCCAGTTAAGCCTGCTCCAGTCACCCCAGAGTCAGTCAGACCCGTTCCAGACATTCCAGAGCCTGTCAATCCTGCTCCTGTCATTTAAAAGATGGCCAAGCTGGCAGCTATCCAGTCAGTTCCCAGTCAATTCTAAGCTAGAGTCAACTTCTTTCATCCCTGAATCAGTCACCTTCACTACCGTTATCCAGGAGCAATTTGTGTTGACTACTGTCATCACTCAGTCTATGAAGTTTGCACTGGGCATTTCTGAGTCTGCTGAGTCAACCTCTTTCTTCCCAAAATCTACTAAGTGCACTCTCATTACTCAAGAATCAGTCCAGTCAAATGTTGTCCCTCAGTCTATCAGGTCTTTCCCCGACTTGTCACAATCTGCTTGGCTTATTCCGGTCTCCGCTGAGACGACCAGGATCACTGCCTCTCCGCCTGTGTTGGCCAAGTTAGCTACAGATACTACAGAGGTGGTCAAGCATGCAGTTTCTATACATCAGAAGAGGAGGATGGCCCATGCTGTGCAGTCTAATGCCCTTCCTGTTATGTCCACTATAGCCAGGCTAATGCGTCTTGTCTTGTCTAAAGAATGTATTCCTGCCTGTCATGTCATGTCCACAGAGGCTCTTCCTATACTGGCTGCTTCTCCTGTCATGGCCACGGAGGCTGAGGCAGAAGTTTTTGTCTTGCCTGTTCTGGCCACAGAGGCCAATTCCAAGTCACCTGCTTTCCCAGTTACATCCACGGATGCCATTCCAGTCAGTCATGCCAAGTCTAAGAAATATTCCTGTCAGTCAAGTCCACAGAGGTCATTCCAAAACAACCCACCCTCACTCTGTTGGCAACAAAGGATACTCCTGAGGCTCTCATTCAGCCCGTTATGGTCACGGAGGCCATCTCTGAGTTACCTGCTGTTCCTGATAATCAAATTATGCCCACAGAGGCCATTCCTGCTCTTAACATTTTGGCCATGGAGGCCATTCCAGTGATTATAAGTAGGGTGATTGCAGGAAAAGTGGACCATTAGGTAAAGTGGGCCGTTTAAGTTTGATTGTACTGTGCTCAATGGGTTTGCATTTTCAGAGCATAACAATGGTTCTTAATTAAATCGTTTTTTGGTTGATGCAATATGACACTGGTGGGTGTGGCCACGAGGAATGTGTCATGGTGAAAGGTAGAAAACCCTTTGACATAAGATTTTCATTTCTAAATGATAAGGTCACTCACTAAATGGAAACAAATATTATTGGGACAGTTTGTGCTCTTTTTGTTTCCACAGTTAACAGTGAATAAAAATGTGTTAGTTTTCTTGTAAGGTGTTTAAATATTTCTGACCCACTTTGGCTGAATGTGTTAGATATTCAGGTAAAGTGGGCTGATCTTTTACCTTCAGTTATTATATATAAATGAATTAAATAAATTGACATTCACTGGTTATTTTATAGTTGACATGTATAATTTACTTTTTTAGAAAACAGAAATGAGTCCGCAGTCAGGAAATTCAAGTCAGCGATGGAAGAAAGGAAAGAGAATAGAAAGGATGTCGAGGCATTCAGATCAATCAGTGGAATGAAGAAGAAAGGATGAGAAAAGCAAAATGTAAATGCAGAAGATAAAACTTTTAAATGTGTACAAAATTATAGTTAATTTAAAGTGTTTAGAGGAAATAGAAAAATATTTTTACATTTTGTTACCATTTTAAATGTTCTTCGTATTAATTTTGTACTATTTGTTGTTGCTTGTGCTATAGTTTACATATTAAGAGTTAATTTGTTCAATATTCTAATTTCTGAAAATTCTGATATTCAGTTATTTAGATTCTGATATTTAGATTTCAGTTGTTTGGAATTTCACACATGAATTGAGATGAGGATTTACACATGATTTATTTTATTCATAACCTGTAGGTTATATATCTTTGGATTTGTTAAATATGTCTGTCTGATAATATGTGTTAATAAATCATGTGTTTTTAATTAAGATGCAGAATATTTTTGGATAAATAAGGTATGGACCAGTTTATCTGACAATATTTTTTCTGGAGTGCATGATCTAAAAATATTTATTCATATATACCATGCAAATAACACTTTAGTCAAGTCAAGTCAAGTCAAGTCAAGTTGAGCTTTATTGTCATTCCGCTACATGTGTGGACATATAGCGGGACGAGATGTCGTGTCTCACAGGACCACAGTGCTACATAAATACAGATATACAACACGAAGTAAAAACAGTATAAACCTATACACAACTGACCTACTGTCAGCTTTGACTATACATATGCTATATGTAAAAGTGGTTACCTATACATAAACTAAAAAAGTAAAATAAAATACAAACTGTACAACTGTGCAGATGACTTCAAATACTGTACATGTGCAAAAAGAGAGACATTCAAGCAGCTGGCTGGGGAACAGTGTAAGGTGATTTGTGGTGCATGAGCCAGTAAACATACATACATTACAGTCGTATATTACAATCAGTCTTTTGTGGGATTATGGACACACAATGGTGTGTGAAAGTGTCTAGTGCATGTAGAGGAGAGTGTGTTGCTACAGGTGGCTTGTGCAGGCCCGCTCACCTGAATTGCACAGAAATAAAAGTTTAACAGTTTTTTCCTGAGATGTGGTAAGGTGTGGGGGGGGGGGGGGTTGTTTGGGGTTTCAGAGAGGGGCGGTGTGATTTGAGTTCAGGGCTCTCACAGCCTGGGGGAAAAAGCTGTTGAGCAGTCTGGCGGAGCGGGCTCTGATACTCAGGTACCGTCTACCTGAGGGTAGGAGCTGGAAGAGACTGTGGGAGGGGTGGGTGGGGTCCTCCACGATACTTTTTGCTTTGCTGGAGCATCGTGTAAGGAAAATATCCAGGATGGAGGGGAGAGGGGCACCAATGATTTTTGCAGCGGTGTTCACTGTTCGCTGGAGGGTCTTGCGGTCTGCTGCACAACAGTTCCCGTACCAGACAGTGATGCAGCTGGTCAGCACGCTCTCAATGGTACCCCTGTAGAAGGTGGTGAGGATGGGTGGAGGAGACTTGCTCTTTTCAGCCGGCGGAGAAAGTGTAGGCGCTGTTGTGCCTTCTTTGAGATAGACTTGGTGTTGGTAGTCCAGGTGAGGTCCTCTGTGATGTGCACCCCAGGAATTTAGTGCTGCTGACTCTCTCCACAGTCGAGGTGTCGATGGTCAGTGGGGGTGGTCAACGGGTTTCTCCTGAAGTCCATCACAACCTCCTTTGTCTTCCACATTGAGGGACAGGTTGTTAGCACCACACCATTCAGCCAGCTGTGCCACTTCTCTCTGTAGTGCGTTTCATCGTTGTTGCTGATGAGACCTACCACTGATGTGTCATCGGCAAACTTGATGATGTGGTTGGAGCTGAACTTGGCAGTGCAGTCGTGGGTCAGCAGCGTGAAGAGCAGCGGGCTGAGCACACAGCCCTGTGGGGCACCTGTGCTCAGTGTGGTAGTGCTCGAGGTGTTGTGGCCGACCCGAACTGACTGAGGTCTTCCGGTTAAAAAGTCCAGGATCCAATTGCAAAGGGAATTATTGAGGCCCAGCAGGCTTAATTTATTGATGAGCTGTTGTGGGATTATTGTGTTGAATGCTGAGCTGAAGTCGATGAACAGCATTCTAACATATGAGTCTTTATTTTCTAGGTGGGTAAGAGCCAGGTGGAGGGTGGAGGAAATTGCATCATCCGTAGAGCGGTTTGGGCGGTATGCAAACTGGAGCGGATCGAGTGTGTTGGGGATGCTGGTTTTGATGTTGTGCATGACTAGCCTCTCAAAGCACTTCATTATGATTGGAGTCAGTGCTATGGGACGGTAGTCATTTAGACAGGACACAGGTGATTTTTTGGGTACCGGTATGATCGTTGTGGATTTGAGACATGTGGGGATGACTGCCTGGCTCAGCGAGGTGTTGAAGATATCTGTTAGGATGTTTATATGAACCATATTAAAATTTAAATATTATAGCTGGACATTAAAGTTAAAAGTATAAAGAAAAGAAAAAACATGTATCTAAATTACACATTTTACTAAAAGTGGCCCACTTTACCTGCAATCCCCCTACATACATAATAAATAATTATTAATAAAAATAATAATAACATGACTGACTCATATTTATTTTTTATTATTATTATTAGCCTGCTATTTATTTTTTATTTTCAAATTAAACAGAAACACCGCACAGCAGTTAAACACTGTGGAAAAAATTGCATTACATTACATTGTAATATTGCACATAATATTAACATTGTGTGCTTAGTGTTGCCCTTCTGTGCCTCGGCTGCACGAATGTACCGCTGTGATATAATATG
Source organism: Gymnocypris eckloni scoliostomus (assembly GCA_027564155.1). Taxonomy (NCBI): domain Eukaryota; kingdom Metazoa; phylum Chordata; class Actinopteri; order Cypriniformes; family Cyprinidae; genus Gymnocypris; species Gymnocypris eckloni. The sequence goes on along the minus strand of CM050436.1, from coordinate 8,077,044 downwards.
CTGAGATATGATGTTTCCCCACCATGTCCGATATTAACATCAGTGCGACACACTTTGCAAAAGGTGTGGGCGTTGTTTACATGGCTTCGAGACAAAACATTCTATTCTTCCGTCCAGCTTTTATTAAATTTACACAAAAAATAGTTTTTCTTTACCGGAGCACCACTTGATAGCCTGGTAATACCAAACTCTGCTACTTCGCTTTGCTTTGTAGACAGAGTCTGGAAGGGCATTATTGAAATGCGTTTACTTTATCGCGGGGGAGGGGGGAGGGGTTTGGGTGCTTGCCTGAAGTTTAAAATAATTGGTGTACCCGTTAGCCAATCATATAACGTTTGGTTATGATGTATGTTATTCGCCGGCTCAGCCACCTTGAACATCCGCTGTAAACACAGGTATGCGGCGAAAACAAAACATCGAGCAAAATACCGAAGTGAAGATGGCTGGGAACGACTTTCGCAGATTATGTAAATCTACGCATCCACAGTACAATTAGTGCATCTAAACTACTATTTGACAGTAACATTAGAGACAAACAAGAAAATATTTGCAGCCAACTGTCAAAATTAGTATTAGTTCTGTTAAACACAGCTCTTCGTTCATTTCGAGTCTGTCAGAAATGCTGCAACTTAATTGCAAGATTACAGCATGACATGGCAATGTTCAAGGACTGGAAAAGAAATGAGACACTGTCCTGTTTCTAGCAGACGATCGGTAACGGTTGATAAATTTAACTTTTCCCAAAACCTGTCGGGAGTAGGGCCACAACATCACCTCCATTCAAAATGTGAACCAAACACTCTTCTTGTTCGGGCTTCAGTTGGCAAATGCCGGGAATATTCTCCACAACAGAGCAAATAGCATCCCGTGTCTCCATGTTTGCTGTCATTGAGACACGCTGTCGAACGGAAATTGAGCGGAAGTACGAAGTCTGACGTAGTCAGGCTACCACCTGACTCTTCTCCTTCCATTTCTACCACTGATGCTAGATCCAACTTCCCAGCGCGTCTACTACCTGCGAAGAAGTCAACAGCGCGCGTTGCAGGTTGAGGTCAGAAATGTTTGAAATGTATGTATTATGTCGATTGTGTGAGGTGATGCGTTGATATAATATTGATGCAAGTATTCATATAACTAGTTTTGGGCCATACAAATTACGGGAGTTTCCCGGGAGAAATAACAAAACGGGAGGGGGGGGAGGGAGATGGGTGTGAAATACGAGAGACTCCCAGGAAAACGGAAGTGTTGACAGGTACCTGCTCCTCTCGTTCTCTCCTTGTTTGAGTGTTCTCACCTGTTCCTCATGTTCTCTGCCCCTTTATATTGTGCTCCCTTTCTCTCTTGTCAGGTCAAGTCAAGTCACCTTTATTTATATAGCGCTTTTAACAATACAAATTGTGTCAAAGCAACTGAACAATATCAAAATAGGAAAATAGTGTATTACTAATGTAAAGTGACAAGATTAAACGCCCATTTTTCAGTTAAAGGCATTTTATTATTGAATTCAGTGATGTCATCATCCAGCTCAGTTCAGTTTAAATAGTATCTGTGCTATCAAGTCGGTGATATTGCTGGAAATGAAGTGTCCCCAACTAATCAAGCCAGAGGCGACAGCGGCAAGGAACCAAAACTCCATCAGTGACAGAACAGAGAAAAAACCTTGGAAGAAACCAGGCTCAGTCAGGGGGGCAGTTTCCCTCTGGCCAGACAAACCAGTAGTTTGTTCCAACTGCGGCAAAGTCAGATTGTAAGGGCTCCACTGGTACCAGTAGAGTGGCTGTGGCTGTCTAGGTGACGAGGTCCTCAATGGGGATCTGTCTCTGGGGCTCATCTAGGTGTCCTGGCCTCTAGGTGCTGATCCACCATCTGATCTGGATACGAACTGGATCTTGTGACTGCAGAGATCATCTGGGCTGGATAAGGACCGGATCGGGTGGCTACGTTGACCTCAGAATAAGAAAGTGTTGTGAACTTGGTTCTTCTAAAGTGTAGAAAACTCAGAAGAGAAGACCAGGAGACTTCGGATTGGATCGTCAGCAGGATTCTTTTATTGAGAACACAAGCTGTTGGTATCTGTAGTCATCAAAATCTCAATCTTAAGTAACTTTACAAGGTTATTTTATAGGCATTTTTGGAGGAGGGATTCTTGGAGGTGGAGCACATGAGGGAGGCGTTAGTTTTTGTTGCTAAACTTCCCGTGGTTCTAATCTCATCAACATAATCAAATGCATAGACACTAATCCAGTCAAACTAACGATTCCCCGTCTGGGCCAGAAAGCCAGGAAGTCTGGGCCAGAAAGTCATTTGCAGAACAAAGCTTGAGAGTCTCAGTAGTCTGACTCATTGAACTTACCATTATCATAGAGACAAAGGCACAGCTGTCTCAAGCTCAATGGTCAGGAAGCGATCTCAAGCACCTGAATTGACTGACAATTTCTTAGTCAGGAAGTGAATCTAAATTAAACATTTAAATACAATTTGTAATCCCACAATTCACCCTTTGAGAGTTCTAATAACTCTCACAAAATACAAATGTAGACACTTAAAAGTTAATTCTTGTAACTTGTAATCGTTACAGGCACATTGTACATGTTCTGTGTTGCTTATATGTAATTGCGTGCTGACACAGAAACAAAAACATGCAATTAGGGTCCGTGAAGTTCTTACGGGTAATAATCTTTTCTGGTTGGAACTGTCATTTCCTCGTGAGAGGAAACCCGGTGCAGCATTCAGGACCGATAATGGTACAGGCTCCCCCTTGTGTTGCAAGAATGTAATCCAAGGCCACTCTGTTCTGTAAGATCATCAGCTTGTGCGAGGCAAGAGTGTCCTTGATGTTGCCCAGGGCCAAAACCGTATCATTGGCCAATTTCTGTACAGAATCCGACAGGCTTCTGACTTGATCGAGAGCCTGCATGACACCATACGATGGGATTAATGCTCCCAGAGTTCTTGACCACCACGTTTGTACACAAGTGAGTCCCGGAATGCAGCCATCTTTGTTGGTAGAAGCTGAATTTTGTAGATGTGGAGAACTTGAGGTGGAGTGTGTATTTTCTCTGATGGCTGGTAGGACATAAACCAGGGTGCACCTGCCATTGAATTGGCTGGGTAGGATGCTGTAGACAGAAGTCCCACATAACCACAAAGTGCCAGTTGGTGGAGGAATCATACACCACTGATTTATGGCAAAAAGTTTCGGTAGGGATGGGTTCCCGTAGAGACACTCTTTTAATTCATTCTCCTCTTTCTTATCTGATGTAGTAACGTACACATTGAATTCGGTTCTTCTTTCAATCACAAAGCTGCAACGTTCACGAGGAATTTCACCCAGTGTAGTCGATGCTGGAGCATAATTTTCCATGCACCAATAGAACATCCTTGGCATGAGTAGATCTGTCATGATGGGAGTAGCTGAAGTTAGGTTGCAGGATGGTAGTCCCGGAATGCAACACGAAGAAGCTGGAGGAATTGTTACGTTGTGACATGTATCCTTGTTGTATAATCCACTGGTATGATGATCGAATAAGGTACACGTATCACATTTGGAGATAGGGTGTGCCACCCATGGGATTCCTGCTCCTACTGAAGGTGCGTGCGGCATGCAAACGTTCTTTCCAGCAAACAAGGCATTTCTTGACATATTCATCAGCTCTAAGAATATGTTGTTTCTGGGGTCTACAATTTGCGTGATGTCCATGATGGTTAATAGTACGAAAATCTTGATCATGTTGATGGATGACTGAAGTTCCCGTATGTGAGTCTCTGCGTTGTGTATTTTTTTTTTCTTCTTTCTTGTGTGATAGTTGGCTCGGCAATGGGTCTAGTTGTTTTCTAGAGGTTGTGGCTTCATCCGCAGGTGAGAAGGGTGGTGCATATGGATCTCAGGACAGCCATCAAATGGTATCTGCACAGAGGAAGAAAGAAACCAAAACAAAAGAGAACAACGGCACATAGCAGTATTTGTTGTAGAGTCTGCAAACATTAGGGTTGTATCCTCTGTTCAAATATAGTCTGCTCTTGTTGTTCCTTCTTTCCCTATTTCTCAATTCCTGCGACACCTAAAGAACAGTGAGGAAAGGATGGACTATTGGATGGGGAAAGGCCTATGAGGAAATCTTCACCGCAGGGTTGGCCCCCGAAGCCTGTTGCTTTCGGTTCTTCCCTGGGCTCCTCACTGGTTCTTGTGTCTGTCCTATCCTATCCCTGCAGGGGGAGGAACAACTTTACAGTGTGACACATGAGTCCAAGTTTTCCTTCCCTGACACAATACTGCAGCAGCTGTAATCAACATCACTTGATGTGGTCCGTACCACTTAGGCTCTAATGGCTTGTTTCTGAACGACTTTATCATGACCCATTGACCTGGGATGATTGTGTGTCCCCTTCTGGTGGAGTCTGCCAACACGACTCAACTCTCTCTTTGGCACTCTGCACTGCCTTTGTGAGGTTTTCACAGTAGCGATCAGGGCATCTGAAGCAATGTGCACATCAGCATTTCTAAGATCAATCACACCTGGCATCTGCATTGGGCGTCCAGTAATAATCTCATGAGGGCTCAGTCCTACTGATCTATTAGGTGATGCTCTCATACTACACAGTACTGCGGGCAGTGCTTCAACCCATGGTACTCCTTCCTGATGCATTTTGCTTAGCCTGGTTTTGATTGTTCTGTTTGATCGTTCAACCTGTCCTGATGCTTGTGGCCTATAGGGACAGTGAAGGTTCCACTTAATCTTCAACATTCTAGACACTTCCTTGACTACCTGTCCTGTGAAGTGGGTACCTTGATCTGAGTCAATGCAATCTGGTAATCCCCATCTGGGAATGAAATCAGTGACAAGACATTTAGCAGTATGTGCAGCTGTAGCACGCCCTGTTGGATAAGCTTCTACCCATCTTGAGAACTTGTCTATTACTACCAAAACGTCAGTTTTTCCTTTACAAGGGGGCAACGATATGTAATCAACTTGCAGGTGACGAAATGGCCCTGGTGGAGCTGGGGTATGTGCTGCTGGTGTAGTGGCTGCTGGTACATCATTATTTTTCTGACATGTAACACATCTCTTGACTGTTTCAGTGGCTGCGTTTCTGAATTTTGGATTCCACCATTGATTTTAGAACCTGTGATTCATCGTTGCTGGACCACTATGACCCAAACTGTGTATTTGTTGAGCCAAATATGGCAACAGTGATTCGGGAGCAACATACTTTCCCCCTTTGGTCCAGCAGCCGGATGAATCCACAGTGGCTCCTTTGTCTAACCATGTCCATGCTTCATATAGAGGAACGTCTTTATACAGATCAACGATTGATTCAGGAGGTAGTATTGTCTTCTGTGCTGTACTACCTGAACACACTTGTACAGTTGCATAGAAACAAGCCTGTTTAGCTGCTACATCCGCAAGAGCATTACCTTTAGCTTCCGTAGTATTAGTTGTGAGATGTGCTTTCACTTTGATCACCGCTAATTTCTTTGGGAGTTTCATGGCAAACATTAAATCTTTCACTAATCCAGCATGCTTAATGGGGGATCCAGCAGAAGTTAGAAATTTTCTGGTTTGCCAAATGACACCAAAATCATGAATTACCCCAAAAGCATACCTGGAATCTGTGTAGATATTTGCAACCGATCCTGAAGCTAGCGTGCATGCTCTAGTTAAGGCTACTAGTTCTGCAGCTTGAGCTGAAAAATGATCTGGAAGACGACCTGAAGCAACTACTTCAGTAGTGGAAGTTACTGCATATCCTGCTCGTCTGTTACCTTCAATAACTTGAGCTGAACCATCAACAAACAACTCCAATTCTTCTCTATGGGAGTTTCTGCTATTTCACTTGTCGCTGCATATGTAAGCGTAACACAATCATGAGTCATTTCGCCTTCATCCTCTAACACAAATTCAGTCATTGCAGACATCATACATGAGGATGGGTTCGTGACTGGTGCACGCTGTATAACAATATTCGGGGCTGTGAGAGTTGCTAACCAATTTCCCCAACGGGAGGAGGTGAGAAGTGACTTTTGCTTGATTCATTAGTGCGGACACTGCGTGAGGGCATTTTACGTTTACAGTCTGACCTAACACCATTCCTGATGAAGCCTGAAGCGCTAGATGAACTGCCTGTACTGCTCTGAGGCATGGGCCCATACCTTGATCGACTATGCCAAGTTTACCGGAATAGTAATGAATTGGGCGTAAGCTGCCCCCATGATCTTGCATTAGACATGCAGTCATAAAGCCTAAGTGTTCATGGACATAAAGCACAAAGGGTCTATCAGATTGGGCAATTCCTAATGCTGGTGCTTGACATAGTGCTCTCTTCAAATCATTAAAAGCTTTGAGATGAAGTTCTTCCATACAAACAGTATCTGAATCTTTACCATGGCCTTTCAACAAATCATAGAGAGGCTGAGCAATCGAGGCATAGTCTTCAATCCAAGGTCTACAATAACCGGTTGTTCCTAAAAATGAGCGGAGTGTTTTAATGGTAGTAGGCGGAGGTATGGCTTTGACTAAAGCCGCTCGATCCTGTGTAATGGATCTATTTCCTGCACCAATTGTTTGACCCAGAAATGTGACTTGCTTTTTAGCGATTTGAGCTGCATTTGTGTCCTTTTTTGCAAATAGTCCAACAATGATGCCAATTCAGTTTGATGTACCTCATGATCTGTTGAGGCAATCAAAATATCATCGACATATTGGATCATAGTGGACTGTTTTACCGGACATTCTGGGTCACACAAATCACGTCTGACAGCCTGATGATATATGGTTGGGGAGTTTTGAAATCCCTGTGGCAATCGTGTCCACTGGTATTGTTCATAGTCAACTGTGAAAGCTAACCATGGCTGGCTGTCAGAGTGCAACGGTACAGAAAAGAATCCATTAGACATATCAATTACTGAAAAAATCTTACAATCTAATGGTAAGCCATTACAAATTGTAGATGGATCTGCCACTAGGGGTGATTTTATCAATATGTTTATTGGCTACTCTGTAGTCTATTGTAAGTCTCCATGTCCCATTAGATTTCTTGATGGGCCATATGGGTGAATTACATGGACTGTTGGTTTTAACTAGCACTCCTTGCGTCAGCAAATTTTCTACAATAAGTTTGATTCCCTGTATAGCTTCCTTATTAATCGGATATTGTTTGGTGACCGGAGGTGGTTCCTGTCAATTTAACTGGTTCTACACCTGTCAACAACCCACAATCATCCTTGTCTTTAGCCCAAATTGGATGATTCTGTAAGAAAGCATACTCGGGAGGGTTGCATTATTGGTAGAAATCTGTGCTGAGGAAATTTTTATGCTAGATTCTGAGGACATGTCTAAAGTTAGATTTATTTGTCTCAGAAGATCCATGCCTAAAATTGCACCTGTATTTAATGGGCGCATAGCAATTTTGTAGTCAGAGTTTTTGGGCCAAATTGTACCTCTATGGGCGGAGTTTCATACAAAACAGAATCTTCACCTATTACACCAGTTAAACAAAGTTTGGTTTTCTTGTATGGGATGTTTAAACCTTGTGCCAATTTTGTAGGAATTACTGTAATTTCTGCACCTGTATCAAGCAAAAAATCAATCTCTTTCTCTTTTATGCTACCTTTCACAAAAATTCTTTGGTCATTGTGTTTGGATTACAAAAGGTAGCTACTCACAGCCCCAACAATCAGTTTTTTTCCTGGTCTTGTTGTGCTCTTAGAAGAGCCTGAACTAGCTGTCCTACAGTTTCAGTGGTCACTGGCGGAACTACTTCAGGGTTGTGTGCAGGCTGAAAAGGAGCAGAATTATGCATAGCATTCCTTTACTATCTTGCAACTTCTTCCTACACTCTTTCTCCCAATGTCCTAATTTTCCACAGTATTTGCATTTGCTTTCTCTTTTACACCCATCTATTGTCTTGTTTCGTTGTTGCTACTCTTACTTTTGCCTTGACATCAGCATCTCTTTCCCATGTAGCTAACCTGTCTAGGTTACTTCTGAGAGTTCTGTTAGACCAAGTTAGATCTAAGAATGGTAAAGCTTTTCTGTATTCGCCTACAAGGCCATCTGACCAGATACGAACCAGGGGTCCCTTGTCATCTAGCACACTTTCAGGGTCATCAACAATTCCACTGTAAATTACAGCTGACTGACAAAATCTCTCAGTATATTCACTCACAGTTTCTTCTTTCCTTTGCACACAGGTAGTAATTCTAGACCAATCTATTTTGGGTCCTAAGATATTCTTTAGGATTTTCAAAATACCTTCTCTTAAATCACTCTTACTGGCATTTCGCAGTTCAGAAGTAACAGCAGATTCAAAACTGTTGAATTCAGATTCAGTTAAAATTTGTGACATCAGCTGCGTGACTTCTGCCAATGACATGTCATAAAGACGCATTTTACTGATCAATGTTCTTCTAAATTCAGAAAAATGTGTGCGTGCTGACGGTAAACTCTGAGATAGTCTCTCTATATCTTTAGGACATAAAGCTTTGGCAACAGTTTGTATTTGCACAACAGAAGAATTGAGAGGAACACTATCAGTTTCCTCAATTACCTGAGATCTTCTCTCCTACCACACATTGACTGAATTTACAGGCACATCAGTTACTGATTGGAGAGCTACATCTGTTTCAAAGAACGCTTGTAACTCAGGGTAAATGTTATCAGGCTGACTAACTTCCACATCAGTTTTTGCTGCAGCTTTCTTGAGGTTCAATTTCTTAGTCAAAGTGGATACTCTAGCACAGAGTTCATTGTTCTGTTTCTCTAGCTCTGAGTTACGCTGAGACTGTTGTGTAGCTAGTGTTACACTGAATTCTCTGTGACAACAGATAATGCCTTTCACATTGTTCTTACGAATACTTGCTCCTAGTACCTTTTTACACTCATCTACCGACCAAGTCTTGTCTGGATGAATCTCATATTTCTGCGTTAGTTCTTGTCTAACTTTTTCAGTGACTATTAGGTCCATTTGTTCCCCTAACAGCGTTTTGAATTCACTATCTGACCACAAAGGAGTCGCAAGACCACTCTTTTCTGTGGTTGGAATCAGCCTAGCATTCCTTCTAACCATTTTGTAAGTTTCTTCTGTACCCCACAAACAAACACAAAAAAAAAATAAAAAATACAATAAAAAATTATCTGATCAACTTGTAAAAAAAAAAAAAAAGCTTAACTATTGTTAACTTTCCAAATTACCAACACTTCACACTTAACTTCCCTGCCTGAAACAGAGGATAACCTATTTTTAGCACGTAATGCCAAAATCGTCCCTGCCTGAAACAGAGGATAACCAATTATTAGCACGTAATGCCAAATCTTCCCTGCCTGAAACAGAGGATAACTTATTATTCCACGTAAAGCTAACCTTCCCTGCCTGAAACAGAGGATAACCAATTATTAGCACGTAATGCCAAATCTTCCCTGCCTGAAACAGAGGATAAACCAAACTTATTAGCACGAAATGCCAACCTTCCCTGCCTGAAACAGAGGATAACCACTTTTTAGCACGTAATGCCAAAATCTTCCCTGCCTGAAACAGAGGATAACTTTCATCTCTAAAGAAAAACTTTAGAGGATAACTTAGTTAAACAAACCCTACAGATGTATGTTAACTCTTCTCTGACGGCACAGAGGATACAATATTTGTACTGGTCTTAGGTTCTTTTGGATTAGAGACAGCACTCACCACCACCCTTGGTTGAGAGAAAAATTCAGTCTGGGAATCTTTGTTCAGCTGGAAGTTTCGCTGGATTCCAAAAGATGCAGATCTTTGTTTGAGCTTGAAGTTTTCAGGTGAGGAAGCTGGAACTCTATCCGGGTCACGGCACCATCTGTTGTGAACTTGGTTCTTCTAAAGTGTAGAAAACTCAGAAGAGAAGACCAGGAGACTTCGGATTGGATCGTCAGCAGGATTCTTTTATTGAGAACACAAGCTGTTGGTATCTGTAGTCATCGAAATCTCAATCTTAAGTAACTTTACAAGGTTATTTTATAGGCATTTAAAATAGAGGAGGGATTCTTGGAGGTGGAGCACATGAGGGAGGCGTTAGTTTTTGTTGCTAAACTTCCCGTGGTTCTAATCTCATCAACATAATCAAATGCATAGACACTAATCCAGTCAAACTAACGATTCCCCGTCTGGGCCAGAAAGCCAGGAAGTCTGGGCCAGAAAGTCATTTGCAGAACAAAGCTTGAGAGTCTCAGTAGTCTGACTCATTGAACTTACCATTATCATAGAGACAAAGGCACAGCTGTCTCAAGCTCAATGGTCAGGAAGCGATCTCAAGCACCCGAATTGACTGACAATTTCTTAGTCAGGAAGTGAATCTAAATTAAACATTTAAATACAATTTGTAATCCCACAAAAGAAACAGGCTAATATTAGCGTAGATGTCAATTTTCTTATGATGTAACAAGTACATTGTGTTTTATGGCAAGTATTCCTGGTTCTGGTTGACCTATTTAATGCAGCCTAACAATCCTTTAACGGATTTGAATATTAGAAGCGTATTAGTATGTTAAGTGTACACCAGGTTAAAGAGGTGGGTCTTTAATCTAGATTTAAAATGACAGAGTGTGTCTGTCTCCTGAACAGTGTTAGGTAGATTGTTCCAGAGTTTGGGCGCTAAATAGAAAAAGGAACTGCCGCCAGCAGTTGATTTTGATATTCTAGGTACTATCAAATGGCCAGAGTTTTGAGATCGTAGCGGACGTGGAGGTCTATAATGCAAAAAGAGCTCACTCAAGTACTGAGGAGCTAAGCCATTCAGGGCTTTATAAGTAATTAACAAGATTTTAAAATCTATACAATGTTTAATAGGGAGCCAGTAGTTTTTAATGCTTTTCTGTAGAATAGGGTACTTTCCTGCCAAGCAATACGAAATAACTCTAGTTTTGTTTTCCTCCAGCTGCTCTCCATTTTCCGGGCTGCTCTCTTTGGGGCGCGAGTGTGCTTATTATACCATGGTGTTGAACTCTTTTCCTTAATCTTCCTTAAGTGTAAAAAAGGAGCAACCATATCTAAAGTGATAGAAAAGAGAGAATCCATAGTTTCTGTTACATCATTTTTTTCTACGCTGTTGGATGTGCTGAGCAATTGAGATATATTAGGAAGATTGCTTACAAAGCAGTCTTTTGGGGTAGAAGTGATGGTTCTACCATATCTGTACGAAGGAGTTGAATTTACAGGTTTAGCTATATGGAGTTTGTAGCGACACCTCACCCTTTGCCTTTTGGACGCGGCTCATTTTTGTAACAGTAATCTTGGGACTCATTTAAAATAATGTATTCATCTGGTTTTAGCCAGGTTTCTGTCAAACAGAGCACATATAGTTTATGATCAGTGATCATATCATTTACAAAAAGTGCTTTCGTAGAAAGGGACCTGATATTCAATTATTATTATTATAATTTGTTTATCTGTGTTATATACATTTTTCATTTGTTGAACATCAGTTAAGTTGTTATTCATAAACTGGTTTGGATATTTTTTGGTATTTTCTAGTTCGGGGAACAGACACAGTCTCTATAGAATGATATCTAGTTGAAAGGGTCTCTATGTGCTGAGAATTAACTGACTTCTGTGACGTGAGGCGGCTAGCAGACGGTCGGTTTAGCCAGTCTGTCTGCTTTCTGACCTGGGCCCCAGTTAGTCAAGTACGAACTCTAAGACTATGTGCCATATTTCTAGAGAGAAGGGCGGCACCACCCCAGGAAGGATGAAGACCATCTCTTTTCAACAGGTCAGGTCTGCCCCAAAAACTAGTCCAGTTGTCTATAAAACCTGTTATTCTGCGGGCACCACTTAGACATCCAGCCATTGAGTGACAACAGTCTGCTATGAATCTCATTGCCCGGGAAAGCAGGGAGCGGGCCAGAGTATATTACAGTGTCTGACATCGTATTTGCAAGTTCACACACACATCTTTAACATTATTTTTAGTGATAAAAATCGATAACAATCTTACTGAATTTACGTTTAGCATTAGCCAGCACTTTTAAATTTGCCAAGATGTCAGGCCCTCTGGCTCCTGGTAAACAATGGACTATGGTGGCTGGTGTCTCTATTTTCATGTAACGTACAATAGAATTGACAATATCTAGAGCACTTTCATCAGGTTTCTTAGTGGGGAGAACCTGTTTAATGTTTTAATCGGAACGGAAGAGCGGTGTTTACTTGTGTTAGTTCATTATTCTAACCTGTTATGCGTACGTCAGTATTTGCTAACTCTGTCTACCATTCCTGTGATTTGGCATATTACCAGCCAAGTTGTTTGTTGTTTTAGTTTCACGTCCATCCCTAGTCTCGTCTTGTCTTATATTGCCCTGTCCTGTACTGTCCTGCAGGCTGAGATTTTGGTCGGCTCCCTTTTCCTGCCACGCTGCTAGACCTGTGCAGTACCTGCGAGATCTCAGGTGTGGAGTGGCTGCGCCAGTGTTCCAGTCTGGCCACCACTGCAAACCAACAGCTTGAGCTGCGCAGCCTTCTCTGCTCTCTGGTGAACTACCATCCTGGACTGGACTCTGGCCGTCCTCACAGTCTGTCGGTCTACTAATCTTTCCCTGCCTATTGTTTGGACTGTGTTCACGCCCCTCCCAGCTAACAGGGAACGTTCTCGTAACTTTGGCTAACGTTCTATAAAGGTTCTCTCAAAGTTATCAAAAATGTTCTTGCGGTAACGTTAGTAGAACATTTTCTTAACGTTATCTGCCATTTATAAACGTTCTAAAAATGTTAGCATAAATACATTATCTTTGTGTTGTTAATGGAATGTTCTAAAAATGTTAACATTACAAACGTTATAATTGCATTGTTAGAGGAACGTTCTAAAAACGTAATCATGAAAAACGTTATAATTTTGTTGTTAGTGGAACGTTCTACAAACGTTATCATTAAAAACGTTATCATTATGTTGTTAATTTAATGTTCTAAAAATGTTAGCATTAAAAACATTATAATTGCATTGTTAGTGGAACGTTCTAAAAACGTTATCATGAAAAACGTTATAATTGTGTTGTTAGTGGAACGTTCTAAAAACGTTATCATTAAAAACTTTATCCTTATGTTGTTAATTTAATGTTCTAAAAATGTTAGCATTAAAACGTTATAATTGCATTGTTAGTGGAATGTTCTAAAAACGTTATCATGAAAGACGTTATAATTGTGTTGTTAGTGGAACGTTCTAAAAACGTTAGCATTAAAAGCGTTATAATTGCATTGTTAGTGGAACGTTCTAAAAAGGTTATCATGAAAAACGTTATAATTGTGTTGTTAGTGGAACGTTCTAAAAACGTTATCATTAAAAACTTTATCCTTATGTTGTTAATTTAATGTTCTAAAAATTTTAGCATTAAAACGTTATAATTGCATTGTTAGTGGAACGTTCTAAAAACGTTATCATGAAAAACGTTATAATTGTGTTGCTAGTGGAACGTTCTAAAAACGTTATCATTAAAAACTTTATCCTTATGTTGTTAATTTAATGTTCTAAAAATGTTAGCATTAAAACGTTATAATTGCATTGTTAGTGGAATGTTCTAAAAACGTTATCATGAAAGACGTTATAATTGTGTTGTTAGTGGAACGTTCTAAAAACGTTAGCATTAAAAGCGTTATAATTGCATTGTTAGTGGAACGTTCTAAATATCATGAAAAACGTTATAATTGTGTTGTTAGTGGAACGTTCTAAAAACGTTATCATTAAAAACGTTATCCTTATGTTGTTAATTTAATGTTCTAAAAATGTTAGCATTAAAACGTTATAATTGCATTGTTAGTGGAACGTTCTAAAAACGTTATCATGGAAAACATTATAATTGTGTTGTTAGTGGAACGTTCTAAAAACTTTAGTATTAAAAACGTTATAATTGCATAGTTAGTGGAACGTTCTAAAAATTGTATCATTTAGAAAACACAAATACACAATATAATTACCTCAAGAATCACAAAATGTACACAAATAGCAAACTTTTATCCGTCTTTGAACATTCAGCAAAACTGATGACACGGCAGTCAGAATCTCAGAATGAAATGAACAAGAACACATGTGGTTATGTGTTTTGGAAAATGAATCCTGGTAATGGGAGACAAAGAGGAATAGGATAAGAAAATTAAAATTAAGGGGATGAGGTCAAAGGTCATTTGTTCCTGATTAAATATAAAGCATAGTTGAGCACGTTCTTGTGCATGGAATGTGCATAAGGAAAGCTACCTGCAGGCTCATCTACTTACACATTACACTTGCAGTACACAGTAGCAGTACTTCAGATGAGAGAACTTTCACTATTCTTTTTTACTGTAAATACTGTACCACACACCCTCAAACTCGTAACTGTTGAATTGATTTGTAGACAAGTACTTTTTACATGTATTTGTGCAGAACTGAGAGTCGACTGTCTAGGGGAGGCAGATAAAGTATTTTCTCAGAAGACTATGAAATTGTTATATAGTATAACAAATAAGGATATTACCAATACTGTAATGCAACTTGGCAGAGGATGTTATATTTATTTATTTATTGCTATACAGAAACTAACAGGATATTCCAGTGTGTGTTTTTACTGTATATTCAGTTGTTTGTATTTTGTACTTTTCTCTTCTAGTGATTTTCATCTACTGTAGGATCACTTTACAGTTGTGTAATGACAGTAATGTTTGCTTAAAATGTATTGGTGAATTTTACTGTATCTGCACAACTATATTTATGCTGCATACTGCAACAGACATTAACTTGCAAGATGTCTCCTGTTTCCCAAAAGGAGGTTTTTGTAACAGTGTTTGGAATTGATCTCACTAGTGTTCTCTAGAAAGGAAAAAAGTGTGTGTATTTTACAGGTTTGTGTGTCATCTGAGGCCAAAGATTAGGTACTGACAAAAGATAATATGTTTTTGACTAAAATGTTTGACTTTGACCTGAAGTTTGAAATTTGCACAAACTGGTGTGAAGTTTTGAGAAAATGGTGAATTGTTTCATGAATTGTGTGTTAGCAATCGAGAAAAACTGTAACTGAGTCTTGGTATACACTATAGAAAACAAAGCATATTAATAAAATATCTTAAATACAGTAAAAAATAAACTTAATAAATAAACTTTTCACAAAACGTTTTTCCTAGTTCCCAGGAGGAATTCTTGCAATCATTATTTGATCATCCTTACCCTATTCAAATTTATTTACGTTTATAACGTGATGGGATGGGCGTGGTTTTGGAGAGTACGTGAGTGCAGTGTTGCCAACTTAGCGACTTTGTCGCTAGATTTAGCGACTTTTCAGACCCCTTTAGCGACTTTTTTTTTTAAAGCGCCTAGCGACAAATCTAGCGACTTTTGGAAAAACCTTAGCAACTTTCCAAATGTCGCCAGTACTGTCCTGCGAGCGCGAGATCTTGAGTTACACCTCCCCAAGTGTTTGCTCTGATCAGTGAGCGCATGGCAGCTGACATAGATGCAGTGTTGCCAACTATTTTCAATGGAAAGTAGCTAAAGTCTGCTCGAAAAGTCGCTAAATGTCGCTAGATAACGTCATGTGCAAATTTGCATATTAATGACGTAATCACATCCTATTTTGCATTCTGCCTAAAATGACGGTGTATAACTGTTTTCCCTAATCCGTGCTCACATAATGTACTTTAATATACAAGCCGAGTGTCCAGAATAAAACTGTTATCATTTAACGTTACATATTTTCTGTCAGACAATGGAACTGAACTTGCAAAACCAGCAGTTACATCATCTGCAATGATAAAATTCTGGATTTTGCTTTTTATATGAGTTTAATAAGTTTAATTAAGTTTATTGTTGTATATGAGTAAGTAAAAACACGTACACTCTCTCAGACATAGCCCAGTAAGTGATCTTAAAGGAGTTCAGAAACTGGAATGAACCAAAGCTCTGTGACAGTGAATAATATAAGTGCATGAGATAAAAAAAAGGTAGAATAAAAAACTGTCAAATTAAATAGTTTTATTTCAAACAAAGGAGAAGCAGGCAAGTGATTGGTCTGTGGCAACACCGTGTGCACATGCGCAGCTCATTCACATATTTGTCAGCTGCCGTGCGGTCACTGGAACGTGCTGCTCTTCTCAGCCGGAGCCAGCGCTGACTGATCAGAGCAGACACAGGGAGAGGTGTAACTCAAGATCTCGCGCTCGCAGGACAGTACTGGCGACATTTTGAAAGTTGCTAAGGTTTTTCCAAAAGTCGCTAGATTTGTCGCATAGATGTGAATGAGTTGCGCATGTGCACACGGTGTTGCCACGGACCAATCACTTGCCTGCTTCTCCTTTGTTTGAAATAAAACTATTCGTTACTGGAGCTACGTATGAGACTGTGCGTGATTGTACTTAATATAAAAAGCATATATACATATAACTTTAAATACCACTTTATTAAACATATACACAAATATAAAATACAAATAATAAAATATAAATACATAATACAAATATAAAAAACCTATACATAATACAAATATATATACAAATACACAAAGCTAGAATATTACACACGTTTAAAATAGCTAAAATGTCACACTCTAAAATATATAATAGAACGTGATTACGTCATGGATATGCAAATGTACGCATGACGTCATCTAGCGATTTTCGAGCAGACTTTAGCTACTTTCCATTGAAAATAGTTGGCAAAACTGCGTGCGTGCGTGTGTAAAAATCAAATACAGAGGGACTAACAGACGTGAGTGCGACGGCGGTGTAAGCCTGGTGCCAGTATGTCTGCCCCCTCGAGAGGACAAAAGGCCCTCCTGAGAATCAAAAAAAACTATCTCTTGCATATGTAACAGCAGCATTCGAGACGCAACACACAGTGTAGTTCACACCCTGTACTTACGGTCTCATCATCTTCCCTTGCTCCCCCTTTTCTTCCCCCCTCTCCTCCTCACCTAGAACTCACTGAAAACCCATGCAATGTAATGTATGTACAAAAAAGTAACTATACATGTTTGATATCATTTGAAATGTCTCAGTGCGCCTGGTAAAATGGTCTCATTCTCCCAATCATAATGAAAAGCTAAAAGAAGTTCTAAAGTATGAGAAGTGTAGTGTACAACTTAAAGGTGTGCCCTCCCACACAATCGCTGTGTGTAATTTTCATTGCCAGGTAGTAATTTCTACAAATTCTTCAATTCCTGAATTATTGTTATGTTATGGTTAACTGATGATTCTATTCTTGTAACATTGGAGTTTTGAATTATTGCTTCGATTACCTGGTCAATAAATTGTAACGTTTGATTCTATTCTGACTGCCTCTAAGATTGCTTTCTCCCTAATAGATTAGTGGATTCGTATATTTCCGCAAGCCTGCGTCAAGTTTTAGCGAAGCTAATAATCCGCATCATTTCCAGTCTACTTGGATGCAGAGGCGGGTAAATAATTCCGTTTAGGGACGGCGAATGCCGTCTGGTCAGACTAAACTCGGCACGCCTATACCTCTGACTTTTGATTTAATGTTACTTTAAACAAGTACTTGACCAATCCAAAGCTATTACAAGTGTGGTACATTGATCTGCTAACATATCTAATAGTGGCCAAGAAACCTTTACTGAAGTAAACGATTGAACTAAAGTTCTGAGGGGGCTCCAAGGGGGTTATTCGATGTCTCTGATTGTGTACGTGTGAATTAACGGCAAATCTTAGATACATAACCATAATTTACCTCTGATTGATGACCGGGCCTGACGAGATTGTGTCCGTGAGACCTGTGAAAAACAGGGCCTCTAAGCAATATAGTTTCCCTACATCTGAGCGGATAAAGTGTTAAAAAGAGCTGAAAAGAATAATCAATCATTCGTTCATATTTTAATGATGCACAGATATCATTAAAACCTTTTCATTTATGGAGTCAGATGAAATAACGAGATAAAATATATAAGAAAAAGTGTTCCATTTAATCTTGTTGTGTCGTGAAAAAGGAAAGACAGTAATACGCAAAAGGCCTTCACCCGCTGAACGACTGCCTTACAGTGGTGACCCCGACGTGATCTCGCACAGACGAGCGTCATTCCAGCCGACATTCAACTTGAACTCTCCTTGGGACATGAGGTTTGATCTCCTTCTCATCAATATCCAGCTGCTGTGGTAAGTGTATTTTTTTGCCTTTTAGAAGTTGAGGGAAATATTGTTTACACTATATAGACACATTTGTAGTACGGGTCGGAATACCCACTTTTGAGACCGGAACCGAAAACCAGGTGGTGATAAGAATTAGACGAGAAACAACATGCCTTTTCAGGAAAGCACAGCAGCAGAGTAGATGAGGAGATAATGGAGATTTTAGGACTGCAATTACAAAACTCCTTGTTCGGTTAAGCGACAAGGGATTCAATTTGAAGTGGAACAACAACGAAATAATATCCTGGTATTCTGCCGAGGGTGCGAAACTAAAATCAAAATCAAAATACAAGAAAATTCCGCTGCAATTGTTTATTTGCTTCCGCAAGCGACCTCGCGACCATAACCGAGACGAAAAACAATAACAAATATCAAAGAAATCGAAGAGTGCGATCTGACGAATTACAAAAGTTAAGAAAACAAGTCGAAGTGTTTGCATACGAGCAACAGGGTGGGCTAGACAACGCGAAGAAATGGCCACAAAAGTTGATCACGTTCAAGGAAACTAATTACATATAGTAATTACATCAAGATTGTTGCGATAAAACAGGTTTTCCAGTTGCCGCAGTTAAACAAGCAGCACTGGATGAAACCGAGTTAGAGACTCAAACTGAAAGCGAAGATGATGATACTGCGTTAGCGTGTAACATTAGGCCACACAGAGAAACTCGTAACCGAGCTCTTGTGAGCCTGTGGCCAGAAAAGCCGAGCCTGCGAAGCCCGATAAAGACTCGAACAAAATCAAACGACTCGCCAAAGAAAGCAGTTAAAATCGCAGTGTTAAAAACCATGACAAATGCGGATGATAAAATCACAACAATCAGCCGCCCGTTAACATGCGAAGAATGCTCTAGACACAAACAAGTCGTAGGAATTATGCCGAGAAAAGGGCCATTTTAACCCTACTGGGAAGCATTGATGCTACAGGCTAAAGTTTACAAACTAGAGATTAGAGACGTATGGCAAATAGCTCTTCTCACTATCCCTGAGGAGCTCAAACCGAAACTAAACACAGAAATGAAATTCGGCAACATAATGAACAGAGTAAATGACGAAACCTACGAAGGGATTTACGAACGTCTAAAACAGGCATTATTAGACATGAGGGGACTGTCACATGCAGATTGGAGCAAAATATTAGAAATCAAACAAGCAGGTAATGAGTCATTTGAAACGTACGCTGAACGGTTATGGGTAACATACAGAGAACACTCAGGGCTTGAAAATGCAGACCGCAACCATGACGCGTTACTGCAGCTTGTTAAAAACAATGCCGGCATCCCCGTTCAAAAGGCGTTATCAAATGGCGTCGACCTGGCCGAAAACACGTTCAGAGCAATAGTAGACTGGGGTTCAAGAATAGAAAACAGATGGCGATTAAAACCCCGCAGCGTTGCGTCCGCACAATGGTTAACAGAAGGGAACAGCACAGATAAATTTAGCCAAAGATCTCCAAATAAAATGATATGCCAAATTAGCAGCACAAAAGGGAGATGAATGGAAGCCTGTCAGACTGGTTGTTCCTGCCGTGAGTGCGATTCAAACTATTCCTATTGACTTGAAACAGTACCAACAAGAACTGTGGAGTTCTGATGGAGAGCTGACACCGCACCTGCAGCAGGACCAACTAGTCAAGGTCACTGAAGGCATGATTTTAAGAGACGATAAATACATTGTTCCAGAAGCCCTCCAGAAACCAGTGATAAAGTTGTACCATGATTATGCACACCTATCAGCTCCCAAAACACAACAGCTGATCCAAAAGAACTTCTGGTGGCCACAAATGGCATCAGACATTCAAAGATGGTGTGACACATGCATCGTATGTGCCACCATTAACCAAGGCAAGCCTGGCCGTACAAAACTGTGTAGACCAGAGCCACCCAAGGGACCTTGGGAGTTACTCCAATTGGATTTCATAGGCCCACTACCTAGTGCCAAAGGGGGGTATCGTTATTGCCTTGTGATAATTGACAAATTTTCCAAATGGGTCGAAGCGATTCCCACCCGCAATAACAGTGCAAACACAGTGGCACGAGTAGTAGCGAACCAAATCCTCCCACTCTGGGGAGCACCAATCCAAATTGAATCTGACCAGGGCACACACTTCACAGGTCAGGTGATGAAACAAATATGCCAGATGCTGAACATCAAACAAAGGTTTCACATACCGTATCGACCGCAAAGCTCAGGCATGGTGGAACGTGCCAACCGCACAATAAAAGAAAGCATATCGAAACAGGTAGCACAACACAAAACCAATGGATTGATGCCCTACCCACAGTCCTAACAATACTGGGCAACTCCTTCAAAAGCCACAGGTATCAGTCCATTCGAACTCATGACTGGAAGAGTCATGAAGCTGCCCATAGACCAGAAATTGCCCCAGCAGACCTGGGGCCCCTCGTGGTTGCAACTCAACAGTCTGTGCTCAAGCAATTACGAGAGAGGCTGAAAGTGCTACATGCACGCGCTGCTCTGAAACAACAGCAATCAGACTTAACGAATGATACACAATTCAACCCAACCTCTGAGGTGAAATTCTCAGAAGGAGACATGGTAATGGTACGCGTTTTTGTGAAGCAAGGTGCATTCACACCCCGATGGCATGGCCCATATGAAGTTAAAGCTATATGCAACAGCTGTGTGGCCACAACTGTGAAAGGGAAGCTGCGATGGTACCACGTCTCAGTGCAAATCATTCAAAAGTACTCAGAATAAATAAATAACTGTCACTGTCTTCTCCTCTTGCCTTCCAGGTCGACTGCAGCGATCTCATGGAGACCAGATGAAAGGAAAGTGTCTGGGCCCACGTGCATCAGACTGGGCCAAAGGATTTCACTCACACACAACCTGAAATGTGGGAGGTGGGTGTGGAAATACTCCAAGGGGCCATCCACACAAAAAATCACAGTCGCACCAAAAGAGACAGTTACATGGCCTCCCGGATTAGTACCGGATCCAAATTGCACACCACAAATTTGTTGTAGTTCAGGTAACACCCACCCACCTACAAGAAACATTTCAGGACACACTCAAGCACCAAAATTCATGCACAACCTCACTGCCTGGTATCAACTTAAAATAGATCCAGGTGACACAATAGGTAACATGTACACACTACACGAAAACAAAAACAATGGCATAGACCCAAAATTGTGCTACTATGTTAAAAATTTGGAACCTGCAACATATAGGTGCACACATACAGAAACACATAATGACACACATATAAGATTCACTGAGCTAATGTACGATCTCACGTCAGACACACCTAACGAGCCAAAACCAAAAACTTTTGTCTGGACCAACCGAAAGGAAGGAATGTATTGTGTCGGGAATGTTCGCATAGCATAGACAATTTCACCAATCCACACAACTGTTCATGGACTGTTAAGTACTGTTTTAATTTGACCACCTGTGGATACACTAAACCCAAAAAGTGTCCAGAATTGCACTCAATTCCTCCTGGTGGACTGATTAGAGGAAACATCAACAAGACTTTATTACATGATGTAAATTTGGTAATGACACATGTAACTTATAACATTTCCAATATACTCTCTGCCTATACAAAACATTGTAATACTAATGATGAGTCGTATGCATGGCTACAGTCACGAATCGATGATTTAATTTCTGATTGCAAAGACAGACTTGCCGTCCAAATTCCACCTGCTCGCTCAAAACGAGACCTGCTCAGCAGTATAGCCGGCCTGTTCGGATCAAAGCGGTTCGTTCCGAGGCGCAGGCGCTTCTAACGATCAGCCACACATTGTTCAATCAGACCCGTACCATCGAACGTGACTTAGCCTGCAGATCATATGCACAAGATTTATTCACTGCAACAAGACAGGAAATTTTAGATCTTCGTCTTCACAAGACCCCGAGACATGTTTTGAACGATTTAATTGAGGTTTGAGATTTACATAGATGGTTCTCTTCGGAAAAAATGAAAAATGTAAAGTATTCAGAATTATTATCCACAATTATGATGTATACTGGAAACGAATGTATTGGTTGCATTGGATTTTTTGCCACTTTTCCTTTAATCCACCCAGATCAAGTTTATCCAAATTCCACTAATATTTGATCCATTGGCATGGTAGTTAAAGATCAGGTAATTAAATGGGATCACCTCACTGGATATATGACGTTGAAGGGTACTGAGACCTTATTTACCAGTCGCACTTGTTGTCATGAAACTCACAATTATGTTGTCTGTACATGTAACACATTACAACCTTTCTCTCCCAATGATAGCAAACTCATAAATGTTGAATCTTTGCATGGCCATTCAAATGCTTTTCAGGTGTCTCATACACAGTGGTGTGTCATCAGTGAGATGAATTCGTTCACATATGGAGGACTGACCTGTCCTGCTGATCACTCATTTTGCTTGGAAGTGACAGAGGACTTTTCTATGGGCCAGATCGACATCCTCGGAAGGATGCCAAAGGACGCAGAGGTCTCCCCATGGTGGGACGACACCTTTTATGAACACGGAACACAAGCCTTGATCGACACGATGGACCTGGTACAGAACGTCATCCTCCAAACAGAGTAGCACCTTTCTCAAACGCAAGTGGAGACAAACTTGGCGCGAAAGACTGCACAGATTCTGTCTAGCTCATCTACCCGATCGGCACAGACTGCATATACCTGGTGGGACTGGGTACTTCGAGGTTGCGCAGTTGGAAGCGCACTCATCTTCTCCTTCACGCTATTCCAATGTTGCTATTTCCGACACCTCATCAGATCAGTAAAAGCATCCACCAACACTATCCTAACCCTCAGCCCCTTAAAACTGCCCACCTTGCAACGACTGAAGTGACACTGCAGGAAACCCTGTGAGTGGCCCAAAACAGTGCCAAAGGGAGGAACTGTAAGCCTGGTGCCAGTATGTCTGGCCCCCCCTCGAGAGGACAAAAGGCCCTCCTGAGAATCAACAAAAACTATCTCTTGCATATGTAACAGCAGCATCCGAGACGCAACACACAGTGTAGTTCACACCCTGTACTTACGGTCTCATCATCTTCCCTTGCTCCCCCTTTTCTTCCCGCCTCTCCTCCTCACCTAGAACTCACTGAAAACCCATGCAATGTAATGTATGTACAAAAAAGTAACTATACATGTTTGATATCATTTGAAATGTCTCAGTGCGCCTGGTAAAATGGTCTCATTC
Organism: Gymnocypris eckloni scoliostomus; assembly: GCA_027564155.1. Taxonomy (NCBI): domain Eukaryota; kingdom Metazoa; phylum Chordata; class Actinopteri; order Cypriniformes; family Cyprinidae; genus Gymnocypris; species Gymnocypris eckloni. The sequence goes on along the minus strand of CM050436.1, from coordinate 8,053,739 downwards.
TCCCAATCATAATGAAAAGCTAAAAGAAGTTCTAAAGTATGAGAAGTGTAGTGTACAACTTAAAGGTGTGCCCTCCCCCTGATCTTCTATTCAAACCACCTCCTGTATGTAAATAAGTATTCTCTGCCACAGGATACCAAGAAGCCATTTGGTTGCAAATTCTAAAGTCTAATTATAATAACAAGATACCACCATTTGGTGGGCTTATTGAATTATCTGGGTTTATAAGGAAACGTGACACAAAGTTCTAGGCGTCTGTAGGTTGACTGCCCACACAATCGCTGTGTGTAATTTTCATTGCCAGGTAGTAATTTCTACAAATTCTTCAATTCCTGAATTATTGTTATGTTATGGTTAACTGATGATTCTATTCTTGTAACATTGGAGTTTTAAATTATTGCTTCGATTACCTGGTCAATAAATTGTAACGTTTGATTCTATTCTGACTGCCTCTAAGATTGCTTTCTCCCTAATAGATTAGTGGATTCGTATATTTCCGCAAGCCTGCGTCAGTTTTAGCGACGGCTAATATCCGGCATCATTTCAAGTCTACTTGGATGCAGAGGCGGGTAAATAATTCCGTTTAGGGACGGCGAATGCCGTCTGGTCAGACTAAACTCGGGTACGCCTATACCTCTGACTTTTGATTTAATGTTACTTTAAACAAGTACTTGACCAATCCAAAGCTATTACAAGTGTGGTACATTGATCTGCTAACATATCTAATAGTGGCCAAGAAACCTTTACTGAAGTAAACGATTGAACTAAAGTTCTGAGGGGGCTCCAAGGGGGTTATTCGATGTCTCTGATTGTGTACGTGTGAATTAACGGCAAATCTTAGATATATAACCATAATTTACCTCTGATTGATGACCGGGCCTGACGAGATTGTGTCCGTGAGACCTGTGAAAAACAGGGCCTCTAAGCGATATAGTTTCCCTACATCTGAGCGGATAAAGTATTAAAAAGAGCTGAAAAGAATAATCAATCATTCGTTCATATTTTAATGATGCACAGATATCATTAAAACCTTTTCATTTATGTAGTCAGATGAAATAACGAGATAAAATATATAAGAAAAAGTGTTCCATTTAATCTTGTTGTGTCGTGAAAAAGGAAAGACAGTAATACGCAAAAGGCCTTCACCCGCTGAACGACTGCCGTCATTGGTCGATCGAGCCGGGCCTTACAGCGGCTTTCAGGTGAGCTTAGTGAATTTTGTTGATTGTATGAAAAATACTTAAATCACAATGTTGATTAGCTTAGTTTTGCAGCAGTTACTATTGTTTTAATTAGGTTATGAGTAGTATAACAGTGTGATTGAATTTTCTCGAAAACTATAACTGTAATGTTACCGCCATTTACAGAGCTGTTAGCAGGATTTAGTAACTGTAATAACAGGAATACAGTCGAAATTACGTTGATAGAAATTTTAATTAAGACGGGATTTTTTTACGTACCATTTAGTTAACTCTTTCCATATATCAAAAATGTTTTTCGTTAGAGCACGTTATTGATAGTCACCAAATCGTCTAAGGTTAACGTTAGCTGACGGAGGGATTGAAAGCCCGCGCATTTTTTCCTACAGCGGTAACTTACATTTAGTTTGACGTTTGATATTCATTCGACCAGTGGTTCTCAAAGTGTGGTATGCGTACCACTAGTGGTACGTGAGATTCCTCTAGTGGTACGCAGAGGAATCTCAGAATTAAATATAAATCAGGCCGCGTGTCCACCAAAGCGATTTTTTTTTAAATTGTTTTAAATGGGAGCGTCTTTTTCATGCTGAGCACTCGGGCGTTTTTTTCTTGGCACCGAGAATTTAAGAATGTTAGCACTCATCCCTGTCACTTTTTAGTCAGCTAGCCAATCACAGTGGAGGAGGGGCGGGACTAATACCGTCACACCCTGCTTGTACTACGACTGAAAAGCAATGGAGAAGTTAATATTGCTTGTCTCTGAGTATTTATGTCTTTACCAGATGGAATTGCCGCAGTACAATAATATTGTTATGAAAAATAATGCTTGGAGAAACATTTCATTCGCGATGCGTCTGCCATATTACTTCAGCGGATATTCCATATCATAGCAACCGCAGCATCTCGAAAATACGCTGCGCTCTCAAGCGCTCACACCTGGGTGTTTTTAGCTGGCTTTGGTGGACACGTGGCCTGATTGTTGTTACTTGCAGCTACATATACAGCCTGTGTTTTTTTTATCAAGTACTTTTTTATTTAAAAGTGAAATAAAAACTGTACTGTGCTTAAAGATGAAATGAAAATGTATTGTAGCTGCTTAAAGTTAAATAAAAAGGAAGTTACTGTACTTAAATGTTAAGTAAGTGTAACAGATGTGTATGCCAGTAAGGGCGGTGTGTAAACCTCACTCTCCTGACCTCAAAAAGAGGCACTCTAAAGTCATTATAGCCTTTAGTGTTCCTTGTTAGAGCGCCCGCCTCCCGCGCGGGAATCCTGAGTTCGAGACCCGCTCGGTGTGATGGTGTAGATCTGGGGGGGGTTACATAAGTATGATACATTTTCATTTCAACTTTATTTAAGTACAGTACAGTTTTTATTTCACTTTTAGGTACAATATATTTTAATTTAATTATTAAGTTTTTTATTTACGTGGAAGTAAGCACGGTGCAGTGTTCATGTTCAAACTGTGTATTTACTATAGTTTAAGAGGCTGACAATAATAAATATCCTTATAAGGAGTAAAACTGACTCGTTTTTTTTTTTTTTTTACTGTGTATGGTGCTACTGAAAGTGACGTGACATACTCGGAATTTGTGCTCTGCATTTAACCCATCCAAAGTACACACACACACACACAGTGAACACACACACGGAGCAGTGGGCAGCCATTTATAATGCATTTTAATGTTGGTCATAATGGTGGTACTTGGAAAGCCAAATATTTTCTAAGGTGGTACTTGGTGTAAAAAGTTTGAGAACCACTGCATTAGACAATCTCGGTTTCACCATACTCTCATGTTTTTATTAGGACTGAAACTCGAACCCAAAAAATCATCGAGGCAAATTATGTGCCTCGAAGAATCGTTTTGTCCATTTACTAGGGATGCACTGAATTTTCGGCAGGTGAAAATATATGCCGTACCGCACCACACCAACCAGCTATGTTCAGGTTAACTTACTCTCCCTCAGCCGTCATCACTGCGCCGTGTGACGCTCAGCTCTATCATTCAGTTACCACCCATGCTCACCGGAAAAGTTTGAAGTTGTGCTGATGTCCTGAGTGTTTTAATGGGCCTCCAGCTAACGTTAATGCTTCAAGTGACATGCAGTACAGCTGATCTGGGCAATGCTGGTAAAATCTTTCTTCACTGATCTGCTCACATTCGCTGATAACACGTTTACTTGATGTTTCTTAACACAGAATCATAATTTCTATTCATTTCCCACTGATTTGCGCGTTGTGATGAGCATTAACTATTAATTATATTACGCGGTCATATCTCTGTATGAATGGAAGACAGAGACGCGCGTTTTCCTTTAGCACACACACGCGCGCAAGTGACGTCTCAATGAGGATATAAACACATGAACAACATCTCCAGAACTGCCCTGAGAGTCACTTCATGAGCGCTTCACCGTTTCATTTGAGTAAAAGCGTTTCATATCCTCATATCACAGAAATGTAAAGGTATTCACGGCAACCCGTCAAAATAAAAGTCAGTTTTTTTAAGACAGTGCAGCAGAAATAATTGTTCAGTAGAATGTACATACTACTACTACTACAATTATGAAAACTATTATTTTTAAGTTATGATCACACGACATTTCCAACATGTTTTAATTTTAATAGTAAATTCCATTTGTTAGCCAAAAAAAGTTTAATTTTCAAAAATGTGAAGATGTTGTATGCCTTAATTTGATAACTAGATACACAACACAGAATTTCTGAGGAAAAATAAAACATTTAATTTAGCTATTTAAAAAACTAATATCAATAAAACATTAGGTGAGAGAAAATAAAACATTACATTATAATTGTCATTTTCTTCAATCATATAATTATGATAACACCTCAAATACATTGCATGTAAAAAATGTTGAAGGGTACATTGTGTGCACATGATCAGGATGGTACCACCTCAGAAAAAAACCCTGTTTGCAGGACTATACATTATTTGGATAATTAGTCAAAACCAACAACCACAACAGTTATGTCTGATTCTGTTGCATAGAACTGAATAAAAATAATACATTGATATTTAATATTAATATATTTTCTGTCATATTTTCTTTCAATACAATTTTGGTTATTTTATTGGCTTGTGTTTTTTTAATTCTGTGTCATTAAAATTGAGTTAAATTAAAAGTCTTTCAAAATTACTTTTTTAATAAAATAAATAATTATTACAAAGCATTTTCGGTTTTCGACCAAGCACATCCAGAATTCTGTTTCGGCACAGAATTTACATTTTGGTGCATCTCTACCATTTACTGTAACTACATCCAGAGGACTGTTTGCAACCACATGCTCCTTTAAACTATCACACTCACTCACTCACTCACTCACTCACTCACTCACTCACTCACTCACTCACTCACTCACTCACTCACTCACTCACTCACTCACTCACACACACTCACACACACACACACACACACACACACACACACACACACACACACACACACACACACACACACACACACACACCAGTATGCAGAGAGACATTTAAGAGGGTTTATTCTCCAAATAACTTTAAAGTAATGTTGCTGAGAAATGTGTTAATGTTATGTGTATGGGCTCTTGTTTTTGTTCCACATTAGCTTCCTGTTCACTAATCTTTGCCTCTCACAAAAGCCACAATTCTTCTAAGAAGACAGTAAAGGCTTGTGTCATGCTTGAGCTTTAGTTAGGATCAAAGGTGGAAGTTAATTTGCACAATGTTTAGGTTTTATTATTATTTTTGAATACTATTATTTAGATCTATGTCTTAGTTTTAGGTTGTACTATATTTACCTTATTTGTATTCACATTTTGTATGTAACATGGCAATTAAATACACTAAATGGGTTTAGTTTTCAGTTATTAATATATTTCAGCTATTTCAGCAATACAATTTTTTTTTTTTAAAGGAAACAAATTACTTGTTCATTTTAAGAGACTTGTCTTATTTTCTCTTGTATATTTAGGATTGCTCTTTAAAAAGAAAAAGTAGTTCTTATCCAATTACTCGATTAATCTATGGAATTTTCGGTAGAATATTCGATAGCTACAGCCCTAAATGTAATGTTTCCAAACGTTTGGCAGGTACTTAAATAATACAATTTATATTAATAATTATACTATTCTTTATATTAATAATTGTTATTATCATAAATATTAAATGTTGCTTTTTATTTTATAGGACAATATTATTACAATCAAGAAATCCACATGTTTTTCAAAAGGCGATTTTGCACCAGAGGAAACTTTTCATAGTTCATAGAACTGTTGCCGGAAGTTCCCACTTTTTGGATTGTTCTCACCGCAGGGGGAAATTGGTTCTCCAGGAATGACCCTGCTGGCTAGTTCCTAGAACTTCACGGTGCATTTTTGCATTTACTGTCCTTTGTGCAGTGCACTTTAAAATCATTTTAATTTCCTAATTATTTTGATTCAGTAATACGTAATTAGTGTTACTAATTAAATACAAATATTAACTAAAAAATAAAAAATAAAACACCTATGCATAACTCAGACTAATCATTAATTGATCATGCATAAGCATAAAAAAATACACAACTTTGGCTATACAATATTTTTATAAGATTTTATGCATGAGCAAGTACAGCATTCCAGTGCTTTTATATAAAATCTCACTACACTTAAATATAACACTGTTGTCTTTTTGTTCTTCCAGTATCTCCCGACTTCCTCTGAAGTCATCTCCATCTCCATGTCAGCTTCAGTCATTGGTACATCAGAGTGGACTGAAGCTGACATGGAGATGTCACAGTGACATCATTAAAAAACAGTTGTCATTTATAATATATTTCTAAATCTTTCTTCTTAATTTTTTGTTTATGTTTTAGATTTTAGTGTTTAAGCTGCTTTCATATGTACATTTTGCCATGTGTACGTTTCATGAATGTTCTTTCTAGTTCTAAATATTTTGTATAAATTCAGTCTGAAAGTTCTTAATTGTTTCTGATTGTTTTGTTTTTCAGGTTATTGATCTGAATTGAAAATATTTATGAACTGCTAGTGAATTATAATATGAACTGAATATAACTACAATAGAATATAAAGTATACATTTAATTGATTCTTTGTACATGTCATTGATTTTGTTCACAATGATGTGGTATCCATACTTGTTGCACATTTATGACCCTGGACCACAAAACCAGTCATAATGGTCTTTTCTTTTTCTTTTTTTGAGATTTATGCATAATCTGAAAGCTTAATAAATAAGCTTTATATTGATCAATATTTGGCCGAGATACAACTGTTTGAAGATCCAGAATCTGAGGCTGCAAAAATATCCTAATATTGAGAAAATTGCCTATAAAGTTGTCTAAGTGATATCCTTAAAAATGCATATTACTCATCAAATATTAAGTTTTGATATTTACAGTAGGACATTTACAAAATATCTTAATGGAACATGATCTTTACTTAATATTCTAATGATTTTGACCCATACAATTTATTGGCCATTGCTACAAATATACCTGTGCTACTTATGATTGGTTTTGTGATCCAGGGTCACATTTTATTTTTATTTAATTGATAGTTTCAATGTTCCAGTCTTGACTCAACTTTTCTAGTCTAGCTTTTAGGAACGTTGTTTTAAAAAAAAATATATAATCTTAGAAAAACATTGAGGGTGTTTATATAATGAGTTAATTGAATGTTCTAATAATGTTCAAGGTTCAAGGTTTCTTTATTTGTCACATAATAGTTATACAGGGTATAATTAGAAGTGAAATGTAATAAATATTACAGTAGTAATATTTGAATAGTTTTGAAGTTTGAAGTTTGAAGTTTTGAAGTTTGAGTTTTGTATGTTTTGAATAGTGTTCTTATAACCAAAAAAAAACGTTCATACGTCTAAAATAAGAACCTTCAACAATGTTTTATAATTTAATGGGAAAGTTAGGGAAATGTTCTTACAACATTAATATAATAGGGATGGAACGTTCTAATAATGTTTTAAATAACGTTCTTGTAACCAAACAAGAACGTTAATAGAATGTCTAAACTCTGGACTTCTTAAATATTCTAAGAACATTCAAACAATGTTTTTTATAACTTAATGGGAACATTGGGAAAACGTTCTTAGAACATGAATATAACGGGGAATATAACGTTTTAAATAACGTTCTTATAACATTAATATAACAAAAAAACGAAACGTTCTAAAAACGTTTTAAAAAAACGTTCTTATAACATTAATATAACAAAAAACTGAAACGTTCTAAAAACGTTTTAAATAACGTTCTTATAACATTAATATAACAAAAAACTGAAACGTTCTTAAAACGTTTTAAATAACGTTCTTATAACAGTAATATAACAAAAAACTGAAACGTTTTAAATAACGTTCTTATAACATTAATATAACAAAAACTGAAACGTTCTAAAAACGTTTTAAATAACGTTCTTATAACATTAATATAACAAAAAACTGAAACGTTCTAAAAACGTTTTAAATAACGTTCTTATAACATTAATATAACAAAAAACTGAAACGTTCTAAAAACATTCTAAATAACGTTCTTATAACATTAATATAAAAAAACTGAAACGTTCTAAAAACGTTTTAAATTACGTTCTTATAACAGTAATATAACAAAAAACTGAAACGTTCTAAAAACGTTTTGAATAACGTTATTATAACCAAACAAGAGCGTTAATACAACGTCTAAAAAACTGGATGTTTTGAACGTTCTAAGAACATTCACACATAACGTTTTTTATAACTTAATGGGAACGTTACGGGAACGTTTTTATAACGTAAAATTGTTAGCTGGGCTCCTTCTCTGGTCTTGTCTGCATGTTTGTCAAATAAATCTGTCTCACTCTGCATTAGAGTCATTCCCTGATACTCTCAAAATATTATAACTTGATTTGCTACGATTTAATTTTCGTAATTTTGACTTTATTCTCAAAACATTTCAACTTTATTCTCAAAATATTTAGATTTTATTCTTCCAATTTCGGTTTATCAAAACATAGTTCGACGTTACTCACGTAATTTTGACTTTATTCTCAAAACATTACTTTATTCTCGTAATTTTTTTTTTTTATCGTGGTACTAAAACACCGTCGTAGTACCGACCACACATGTAAAATAACTACATTTCTCAAATATAGAGCACATGCTCATAGAATGACGTTCATTTGGATCTCTCTCTCTTTATCTCTCTGTCTCTGTCACTCTCTCACACACACGCACGCGCGCGCGCGCGATCGTAAGATGAGAGGGAAGGAGGGGTGAAGACTAAACTTCTGTCAACAGAAGGAAACGCTGTCTTTTTATGTCAGTAACAAAACTCTCGGCCTGTTCTCGGCGTCTATTATTCACTCTGATAAGCTGATCGACTGGACTTTATCTGTCATTAACAATATCTATTGGGATTAAAGAGGCTCAAGTTATCGATGCGTACAAGAGAAATGTCGCAGTCCGTTATATCAAAGTGTGTCAGACATTTAAGAGAACGCCTAAACTAACTTTTTGACGGATGAGTCGTAAGTTTAGATAAAACGCCCGACGTTTTGAGATCCGCACACCCAGCTGAAGAAAAACGAATGGAGGATAGAAATCCTTAGGATAATATTTTAACTAGCTAACGTTACTTGTTATTTGTGGAGTTGTTTTTAGAGATGTGCTATTCTTGTATATCCGTTTGCCACGTTTAAAGACGCAAACGAATCGAAACCGTTTCCTTTAAACAAGGCCAGCTCATATATTATATTTTACATGTGTGGACTTTCCCTCAAACTCGAACATCAGTCAGTTTGACTGACTTAAACGCTTTTAAAGTTGAGCAGAAGGATAAATCCACCCATTACAGAATGCTGGAGTGAGGATAGGCTACTGAAGATGGCATCGGCGATTTTTGATGGCACATCCCTGGTGAACATGTTCGTGAAGGATTGTTGGGTTAATGGGTTCCGCAGGCTCATCATTAGAGGAGAGGAAGAGAAGTTATTTGAAATAAGGACTGAATGGTCGGACAGAAATATTCTCTACCTGCACAGAAGCTCCTCGGATTTGGGAAGACTTTTAAAAAGACTCCTGGAGTGTTTCCCCGAAGACAGGCAAGATTTATTAAAGTCCCCCCTGATAGAAGGTAGGCCTATTATACTCGAATCATATATTCTATTCTATTCTGTTCTATTCTATTCTACAAATCATTACTACTTAAGTAAAAATTTTCGTTTACTCGATTTATGTAATATTTTTGTTTACTTTTACTTGCTACATTTTAAAGAGAAAAATGGTTTTGCATATCACAACATTTCTGCAAAACTATTCACCTCATCTCCAACTGAAAGGCGTAATAAACTCTTTACACACCACTCTTCCCTACACTTGGAAATCTGCAGATATTATCTCAAGGAACTATTTAATCCAGATGAAAATGACTTTTATTTTTGTAACGTAGTAAGGTTTATTCAGTTAAAAACATATTTCATCTTAAACCAGTTCATTTAGTATAGGCCTACAAGGTTACCTGACAAGGAATATGCCTACTGTACTGTATTTCAAAATCCATATGTTTTTCACTGAAAATATACCCACCGGAAGCAAATGTGTTTTTTGGTTTAGGGATAAGGGTTCAAGTATTCTGCTTAATTCACACTGGACTAGATACAGTGGCACATGGGCAGGGAATGGGGGGCCTGGCCCGCCCTGTGAGTCACTAGTGCCCGCCCTGGACGAGCCTGCTGAGTAAAGAAAACGCTGTACTATTCAAACATCAGTTATTATTTATTTACGCTGGCACTGCGAAAAAGCGGAGATCTGTCTTCTCCAGGCTGTGCGCAGCGCGTCAATCTGAAAGGAGGCGGGGTGAAGTTACGAGCTTTCGCTGAGAGCTTGAGGATCCAATGGCGTTACGAAGTTTTACTGACAAGCATTGGTTAAAACTTTTTTAAACCATCTGATTTAAAATAATAATGACGAATTATAATAGAGATATGAAGTATGGATAATTTTTCACGGCACACCTGACTGGACTAGGGTATGGCAACTGCATACTCTGCCATACGGAAACGCCGCCCCTGCTCCCTTCACCTCCAAGACACGTCCCACCAACCACCAGTCCTTGCTTGTTTGCACACTTATTATTTGTTTTGTCATTAGGCTACTGTTATCAAAAGTTATCGTTTTGTATATATGTAACCCCCCGGGTCCACACTGCCACAACTCGTCGGAGCGGGTCTCGAACCCGGGATTCCGGTGCGGGAGGCGGGCGCTCTAACAAGGAACGCCAAAGGCTACAGCCTCTAGCGTCAGTCGCTAGAGCGCCTCTTTTTGAGGTCAGGAGAGTGAGGTTTTACACACAGCCCTTACTGGCATAGCTACATCCGTTACATATATATAACACTCCTGAGTAAAAATAAAAATGTGTTGGTCTGATTTAAAAAAAAAAAAATTATCGTATTTGATTGGTTTGTCGAAAGTGAATGCGGAAATATTTGGTTGTTTGCTAAGCATAGCGCCGCTACCGCTTAACGTTAGTTGTGATTTTTTATCTGTGAGATGAGGCGAGGTGAGGTTATGGTTCTGCTGTGATCTTTGAACTATTTTCGCTGCTGAAACAACAAAAACAGTCAATATTGCATCTAAAATGTAAGTGACTTAATATTAATTACTTGTTTAGTGAACTGTCATATGAAATCAGTGTCACATTTTTAATCGTGATGTATTCAGCACACTTGGTCGTGTGATGTTGCTTAACTGTATCATGTTATAAAACTCCACATTTCTACATTTACCGCAGTATGTTAACTGAGTTTAACTCACTTTAACACATTGTTAACTCACTTTGTGTTTGCTGCGCTCATTTGTTTCTATTTCTCCTCGAGAGAGGCAGCGCAGCCTTGTTAGCGTCATTACATTATGCACTATCGATCGCCATTTAAACTAAATGATGAAGAATCATTATCGCGTTTTGGTGATTGTTATTGGTGTTTTAATCAGGCTAGGCTACTTGTCCGGTCGGGCAAGTAATCTCTTTCAGTTAGCATTTTAAAAAATCCACTTGCCCATAATATCATTAATTATGAATTAAATGGACAAAAAACGAGGTAGAATTGACGTACCACTCCACTGACGCAATACAACAGACAGAGGAGTCGTAAAGATTGGACCTAGCCTAATGAAGCAGTCTAAACGCACATCGCTGGGCTCGACATCCATTGACATGTCACAGGTTTATGTCACAGGTTTTTGGCATGTGCCACTGAAAACCGGAAGTGTCACGGAGCATAGTGGCATGTACCAATGGCGTCTGTGCGTCAGCTGTCATGTCATGTAATGTTAAAACTGCTTCTGCGGATAAGCGTACAAGCGTTGATGTCGAGCCCAGCGATGTGCGTTTAGACTGCTTCATTAGGCTAGGTCCAATCTTTACGACTCCTCTGTTGTATTGCGTCAGTGGAGTGGTACGTCAATTCTTCCTCGTTTTTTGTCCATTTAATTCATAATTAATGTTATTATGCATTGCAATGAAGTTGATCTCATTCGTGCCCCCCTGAAAAAATGAAATGCCCGTTTGCGAATTTGTGTCTGGCGCCGGGTCTGGTGACACACAAACCAGACCTATCATGTGGCTACTTGCCTTTTGAAACAGTTGAGTCAATGATTAGAGCTTTCTGAATATAGAGCAGCCTTTTTTTAGATTTCACATGCCATGGACAGGCTATCAAAGTACCTACAACAAAGTACATGGCATACAGTATTCAGATTGGAATGCTCGAAAATAGGACAGAAATGACGATACTCGTCTTTATTGCAGCAGTACACGCCGCGGTTCAGCTGCGCGTGACTAACGCTGCCAGTATTAAAGCACAATGGGCACGCGCTGCTCCTGCTCTGCATACGCACCGCTTCTGCGCCGCTCACGCTTGCGGTGTGAAACGGGCGTAGACTTACCACGGGAAATAAGAGGTGTTTTCCATACTAACATTTTACAATTGATTTAAGTCAGAAAAGTACTTTTTTATGGATTTACCCATGACACTTATCCAAATTTTAATATTTATCCATTCCCAATATAATTTTCTGACAAATTTACTAAATGTCTCCTCCTTTTGGACTGTAGCATAACTGTAGTGCTAAAAAGTCAAATTGGCCCAAACTTTTAGGATGAGGCACATATAAATAAGTCCAGCAGCTATAGCTTGATCAACTAAGATTCATTTATTCAGTCTGCTGTCCTCTTTGTGATCAGTTTTGTCAAATATCCTAACTGTGCAAGATGACTGTTAGGTTTGTTTAATTGAAACAGTCGAAAGGGTGTTTAAAAAAAAATAATAATAATAATAAAGATACCATTAGTTTACAGTGTTAAGCTACTTAATATATGGATGGATGACTTGAGGTCAACATCACAGAACTCTTTTAACCAGACCTTCAGGCTAGCGCTATTGCGTAACATGGCATTTACATACATGGCACACTACTCTGAGGATTTGTGGCTGTCACGCCATTTGAGGTTGGCGTGATGCCTAGAACGTGCCATCGCCACAAAATTGTGTTGCATTGGTGCTTTTTTTCTTTGTCTGTAGACATCAAGGCAGAGTCCGTTTCAGAAAACATGTGCCAAAGGACTTTTCTATAGTGGCTGCATTTCCTTACTTGCTGCGGTCCAGATGTTATTGGATCTAGAGTTCGAACCTGACAGTGCTACTCAAGTTTTAATGTTTGTATCAGTGTTGAACAAAAGTCTGTTTATTGCACCTTCTCTTCATTGCCCAATCCTATGCTTTTCAAAAGGTTAAATGTGCATAAATTTAGTTACATTTATGCAGAAATTGCCTTGAAAGGATACCCATTTGGCCTCTTTGGCTCTTTCCCCCTGCTTGTTTTTTTAGTTAAAATGCATCACCTTAGCAATAAGTGAGACATAATGCTTCTCTGACTTATGTCACATTGCTGAGGCTGAGTGTGTGTTGTAAGCAAGGGTGTAGTTTTGGTTTGAACATTGAGGGGGTTGATGTGTATCCTGGGTCATGCTCCAATTGTATTTATTTGTTTGTTTTCTTAAATTTTAATTTTTGTAAAATGGTCTTTTGTGCTATCCACCACACATGCAAAGTTGATTGATGGCGTAACTGCTGTAAAGTAATAGGCTAGTTAACAATTACTTGTTTACATAGGATATATTATGTATTTTACATTATTTATACACTTAGGCTAGTTCGACAGAATATTCTAATTCAACACGCCATGGGAAGTCAATCTAACTTAAAATGTTCTTATATTGTTATTGTTTATTTCTTACTCCTTAACAGTTCATCAGGCTCTTAATGGTTTAATCTATGCCATCATTGGAATATCTGAAGGCCTGGTTTTTCCATCACTCATCATTAGAACCCATTGGCTCTCGATTCTGACTTTTACTTGCTCTTATGAAAAAGTACCATAGCTCTTAACTCTAGCATTTGTTATAATAAGGCTAGACTATTAATCATTACCAGGCCAAAAATGTACTTTTTATTAATCTATATGGCATTTGTTATGAGAAACAACAGCCTTTAGAAACAATAGCTACAACATGCCACAGCTGTAATATTGTCAGGGTTCTGTCACTTCGGTCTAGTTTATTCATGGTTTTGTGACAGAGCCCTGACACTCCTTTCTTGTTTTGTTTTCTGGCAAAAACACAGCTTCGAGTGTGCTCGAGCAACGTGCTCTCTTGCCTACGTGTTCTGTTTTATGTTGGAGCATGGTGTACGAATCCCGGCACTCTTGTCTTGTTTCAGGCTCAGTTCTGGTTTCGTGTATCGAGTTTGCTCGGGCCGTGCGCTACTCTGTCCGTGTGCATTCGTTGCCTTCATTTTACTTTCTCTTGTTTTGTCTTGTTCTGCGTGGCACGTAACTTGTGTTTTTCACTGGCTGTGTGCTTTCATGTTTGTCATGTTTTGTGTGAACACGCGGCTTGTGAGTCTCCTTATTAGCTGCGTGTTCGTGTCCCGTTTCGCACATGGCTAGTGATTCTGTTTTGCTGGCCATGTGCTTGTATTTTTGTTTTGTGTGTGCGCTTGGATTTTGTCATAGTTTCTGTGTGCCATGTGCTCTCATGTCAATTGTCTTGACCCCACCCTTCTTATTTCCTGGTTATTGTAATTTGCCTCACCTGTGTCAGCTCGGTACCCTCCTCGTTTACTCCGTATTTAATCTCCCTGTGTTTGCAGTCCCGTGCTAGTTTGTCGTCGAATGTTGTGTGTACCTGGTGCCCAGCCTTGGCCAGCCTTGCCCGTCTGTTTTCCCCTACGGGATAGTTTTTGTTTGTTTATTTTAAATTTGTGCTAATAAAGCCCTTTTTTCCTCCAGCAATTGAGTCGTCACTCTCATCCCTTCCACAACCCTGACAAATATAAATCTTTAGGGAAAAATATGTTCACTTAACAGATTATCTATTAAATACTACGCACACAGGAAATGTTGTGCATTTGTACTTTCTCAAAAAAAAAAAAACTTTCTAATTTTTACTTTCTCATTCTGTATGATTTATAAGCTTTTGTACCCATGGGGGCCTCAATGTAGTCCCCATGTGTCTGTGTGTATTCAGGTTTAAGTCCACACCAGGATATATAAACAGTGGTGGACAAAGTACACAGATCAAGTACTTGAGTAAAAGTACAGATACATATAATAAAATATTACTCCAGTAAAAGTAAAAGTACTGCTTTTTCAATTTTACTCGAGTGAAAGTACAAAAGTACTCATTTTTTTATGTACTTAAGTAAAAAAGTACTGATAGACAGATTTATTTTGCAATTTTATATAGACTACTTTATTTAATTTTATATTAGCACATATTTTATAATCATACTGCCCAAAATATCTGGGTTTTTCCCAAAATAACCACTATATAGAGTCAAGATATATATTTTGTTGATATGGACTACGTTGATGAGAGTGATGTAGTAATGTTCACTGTGAAGCTTACACTGCCATGTACCTGAGAGAAAACAGATTTCAACATCTAATTTTCACCAGTAAGAAAAAAGTGTTTTAGAACTTGTTGACGCAGAACGTCAGTTATATATGACATGAGAATTAGGCCTGAAATTAGGAAGAACATTTTAAGGAAAATCTAATTATATTTTCATAATGATTTTTTTTCTTCTCAAACCTTGTCTGTGGTGTAAAACACCCTGGCCAAATGCCAGAGGGCATCACTTCCCACTCTGATAATTACTGTAGTTACTATGTTCTGAACATCACATCCTTTCTTTTCCCTCAGATGGAATCTATCTAGGTGGCTGAATAAAAATATTTGGATTTTATATCTAAAAATTTCCTCAACTTAGCACCAGCAAGCTTGTTAGCTAGACAGTTAGAATCAGCTAACAATATTTACTTATTTTCAGTATGGTTATGAATAAACATTCATATCTGTCTACTCGGCTAGTTGATCTAAACAATATAAAATGTATACTGTTGATAAACAATATAAAACAGGCGTCACATAGGTCTAAATGCATAGCATTTTAATAAAACTGCTAACGTTACAGCAGCGGGAATATGAGCGTGCAGTTATTTTATTTAATCTGTGTTATTTTAATGTTTTGTTTTTGACCTAAAGCATAACGTTAGAGACACTGATGTTGATCTGTCTGCATTCAAGCATTTCAGTGGGCTTAAATAGATCACCCTTTACAGCAGATTTAGTTCACAAACAACTGACAGTTTTGACCTAACGTTAAATATTATTTTCAGTTACAATAATTAATCCTAAAATTCGACATTAGTAACTTATTTTTCACAGCATCAGTAGCGCGCGCTCACGAGATCTCCCGATTCTTTACTTGTGAGTTCAGTTCACTGAAGAAGACTCGCTCTAAACGGATTATTTGAATCAGTGAGTCGACTCGAGAACAGCTGCAATCGGATCATTGCAATTCTAAAATGAATCGTTTGTTGCGATTTGCGAACCGATTTAACAGGTTCATTGAAAAGAATTAGTTTGTTCATGAATCAGACACCGCTTCTGCGTCTCGGAGCACGTGATGTTTTATAAGGAGTAACGATATGTTTTATGAAATGTAGTGAAGTAAAAAGTACGATCTTATGCGTTGGAATGTAGTGAAGTAAAAGTAAAAGTTACTCAAAATAAAACTACTCCAGTAAAGTACAGATACTTGAAAAATGTACTTAAGTACAGTAACGAAGTAGTTGTACTTCGTTACTGACCACCCATAAACCTGTAGACACATATACACACACACACACGCGTCCCACAAGGTCAACATGTACTTGTATTACTATACTTGTGGAGGTATTTGGTCCTCATAATGTAAGGAATAACAAATACAAATGTACACACACACTTGTATTTGTGAATTACAGGGACATTGCATGACATTTATGTAGATCCAAGGCTGCATAACTCACTGCAACAGTGCCAGTGTGTTCAAAATGTTAATGTTTTACAGTTAAATAAACAGACATGACTAGAGATTTTAGTTTTTTTCAACATCAGACAGGTTTCTTGTGAAATGGTTTTGTTCTTATAATTTTAGTACATCTGCTTGTGTTAATATGCCACATCATGCTTGTTTTCAACATTACTGTATACAGGTGCATCTCAATAAATTAGAATGTCGAGGAAAAGTTCATTTATTTCAGTAATTCAACTCAAATTGTGAAACTCGTGCATTAAATAAATTAAATGCACACAGACTGAAGTAGTTTAAATCTTTGGTTCTTTTAATAGTGATGATTTTGCCTCACTTTTAATAAAAACCCACCAATTCACTATCTCAATAAATTAGAATACTTCATAAGACCAATTAAAAAAAAACATTTTTAATGAATTGTTGGTCTTCTGGGAAGTATGTTCATTTACTGTATATGTACTAGAGTTGAGCCGGATACTCGGCTGAAACGAGTATCCGGTACGGATAAAGCACTTTTGCCGAGTACGAGTATCATACGAGTAATCCGAGTCAATATATGTGCTCGGATTGAATACAAATTCTCATTGGGTAGCTGACTGTGTCTGCGTTCTGTGATAGGCTAGTCACAGCGCCCCTCTCCTACACACATACAGGTTTAGGGGCCGCTCACATATCGCGTCTTTTGCGCGCTCAAGTTCGTTATTTCAAATGTAGAAGCGCGGTATGCGCGCTCATAATGGAAGCGACGCGGTCGCGGTGCGACGCGCTCTTTTTTTTTTTTCAGGTGCGTCCGCGCCGCATCGAGATAAAAACATCTCAACTTTTCAGAATGCCGCAAGCGCACCGCACCTTCTTGTAACGGAGAGCGCAGCTGATGGTTGCTTAGCAGCGACAAACGCCTCGGAGCGCAACCGCCCGAGCGCTTTGGAAAAAAGGAGAAAGCAGCGCCTAGCATTTTCCATGCGTTTTTAGGCGCGATATGTGAACGACCCCTATTGTGTTGCTGTGTCCCGCTCTGCTCACTCACACACAGAACACTGAGAAGAGAAGAGAACAGCGCGCTCTCTCTCTGTCTCTCCCTCAGTCACTCAGGTTCGCAGGTTTTTTCCGTTAACGTTTAGGGTTTCTTCAGCTTCAGGTTTGTTTTTTACTTTGGTTTGTAGTACTTACTTATTAACCAGTAGAGTTTTGGTAAACGTGGGGTTTGTTCAGACGTGGTGCTTGGTAGAATGCGACTCGCGTCTCTGCCTGTCGGAGATTTTTTTTTCTTTTTTAAACCTTTTAAACCAAGAGAGTGTCTGACACTTTCTTGCTGTATTTCATAAAAAAAAAGGAAGTAGTGGTATAAAACTATATAACAAATTAATTAGCTACACACACACACACACATACCTGGTGTAAAAAAAAAAAGAACCAAAAAAAAAATTCACACTGATCATAAAAATTACAAGTTAAAAAGAAAGTTATGTTGAGATGAAAACTCTTGTTCATTACATTTTACTTCATAATTGCAACCGCATGTGTTGTATTCATTGTTGCAAAACTTGTTCTGTATATAGTTCGTTTGTTATCGTGATCAAAACCATTGATCTGAAGCTTAATGCTGATGCTGTCATGTAAATAGTTTTCTAATCAGCAATAAATATAACAATTTCTGATCAACCCATATCAATTGCATGCTTAAAATAATATACCGGTTAAAGCCCCGCCCATTTCAAGACAACCCGACCCACTTCCAGGTTAAATCCCGCCCACTTCCGGGTTAGGCCCCGCCCAGTCCGAGTACAGATACAGATACAGATAATTCATATGGTTAACAGATACAGATACAGATACAGATAATGCTGTACTCGCTCATCCCTAATATGTACTCAATACTTGGTAGGGGCTCCTTTTGCTTTAATTACTGCCTCAATTCGGCATGGCATGGAGGTGATCAGTTTTGGCACTGCTGAGGTGGTATGGAAGCCCAGGTTTCTTTGACAGTGGCCTTCAGCTCATCTGCATTTTTGGTCTCTTGTTTCTCATTTTCCTCTTGACAATACCCCATAGATTCTCTATGGGGTTCAGGTCTGGTGAGTTTGCTGGTCAGTCAAGCACACCAACACCATGGTCATTTAACCAACTTTTTGTGCTTTTGGCATTGTGGGCAGGTGCCAAATCCTGCTGGAAAATTAAATCAGCATCTTTAAAAAGCTGGTCAGCAGAAGGAAGCATGAAGTGCTCCAAAATGTCTTTGTAAACGGATGCAGTGACGTTGGATTTCAAAAAAACACAATGGACCAACACCAGCAGATGACATTGCACCCCAAATCATCACAGACTGTGTAAACTTAACACTGGATTTTAAGCAACTTGTGCTATGAGCTTCTCCACCCTTCCTCCAGACTCTAGGACCTTGGTTTCCAAATGAAATACAAAACTTGCTCTCATCTGAAAAGAGGATTTTGGACCACCGAGCCACAGTCCAGTTCTTCTTCTAATTTAGCCCAGGTAAGACGCTTCTGACAACAACTGTAGTGAAATTCCTTGACACGTCTGTGTGTGGTGGCCCTGGATGCCTTGACCCCAGCCTCAGTCCAATGAAGTTCACCCAAATGCTTGAATCAATTTTGCTTGATAATCCTCATAAGGCTGCGGTTCTCTCAGTTGGTTGTGCATCTTTTTCTTCCACACTTTTTCCTTCCACTCAACTTTCTGTTAACATACTTGGATGCAGCACTCAGTGAACAGCCAGCTTCTTTGGCAATGAATGTTTGTGGCTTACCCTCCTTGTTTTTCCTTTTTTCTTTATATATGCGTCCACTTGGTTCCATTTTTAGAAAGTATGGGCTGTCGTTCCATTGTTATGCCGACGATACTCAAGTTTATCTGCCTATAAAACGAAACTCGGATGGATTATGGCTCTTTTCCACTGCATGGTACGGTACGGTTCGGCACGGCTCGGTACGGTACGGTACGGCTCAGTTCGGGTCGGTTTGCATTTCCACCGCAGTTTAGTACCGCTATAGAGTGGGCGGGATTATTCACGCGTCGTTATAATTGCGCCGCCTCTACTGCCGTGACATCATCGTAAACGCGCCACAAACAAACTCACAACAAAGAAAGGAGACGGAATAGTGTTCTTCACTCTCGGCATGTGGATGTGTTTAACAGCAATGGAGAGGTCTAGGAGAATGCTTGTGATTTACCCCCAGCAGCAGAGACTGTGGTGACAGTGACACGGGCTGTAACGTTAGATGAGGAGAGCAGAGATGTTCGTGCAGGTGTGCTGCGTTACTTGATTAGTTAACTATTCATGCAGCGTGTTCTGTAAAGTGAATTATCAATAAACTTTTGAATATTTCAAAATGTACAATGTATCCCTTGTTTTTTATTTATGTGATGGTTTTTATAATCGGCATTAATCATTTGTCTTTTTCAAGAGGTTCGTTACGTGCTCATACAATGATACACATTTAATATAGTCTGGAGGTACACTTATTCGATCAGATTGTTTTTAATTGAAGCAAAACACAGATACAGAGGTAAAAATATAAACAGAAAACATACTCTGAAAATATAGCAAGTTCAAAAGTAACGTTATACATAAGGCTTTTCCTTCGGCGTCGCGCCATCAAGCTCTCGCTGGATCCGCTCCTCGGCTATCAACGAGAAGAACATCTGTACTTCCTCAACAGACAACGTCACTGCTATTTTGTGGTTGATGCAAAAATGTGCGTTTGTTTAAACAGAAGTTGCGTCCGATCCTTCGCTGGCTGTGCTGATTTAAATCTAGCGGGTAGAGCGGTAGAGGAGGGTCTCGTGTCGCAAGTTCAGTGACGCAGTAATGACGATTTTCTCCGGCCATTCAGTGATCAGCAGAGTTTACGTCACGTTTTGGTAGCAGTGCGGCTCGATGGAACCTCGACCGAAGTGGTACTAAAAAAGTATCAGGTACCAGGTACAGTACCCAGTGGAAAACCCCCCAAAAGTGAACCGTACCGTACCGTACCGTGCCGTACCATGCAGTGGAAAAGCGCCATTAGATACTCTCTGGGCATGTTTGGCAGATGTAAAGGCATGGTTGTCACTAAACTTTCAGAATTTTAACGAGGAAAAAACAGAAATTATTGTTTTTAAACCCTCAGATTCCATGACTGCTGCCGAACCAAATCTTGGTGGGTTATCCTCATGTGTTAAGCATTATGTGAAAAACTTGGGTGTGGTATTTGATGAACATTTGAAGTTTGATCATCTTTTCATCTTTCAAATCATCTTTTTTTCAGTTGCGGCTCCTGTCTAAAGCTAAGTCTTTTCTTTCTTTTAAAAATCTTGAGAAAGTGATTCATGCTTTTATTACTTCTAAATTAGATTACTGTAACTCACTCTATACTGGGATTAGTCAAACAGCTTTATCCCGATTACAACTGGTTCAAAATGCGGCAGCTAGACTTTTGACCAGGAGTCATAAACGGGATCATATTACTCCGGTTCTACAGTCTTTTCATTGGCTGCCTGTGCGGTACAGAGTAGATTTTAAAATTTGACTTATTGTCTACAAGTCACTAAATGGTATGGCTCCTTCATATATCTCTGACTTATTGATTGAGCATAATGTAACCAGATCTCTTCGGTCCTCTAACTAGAGACTCTTGTTTATTCCCAAGACGAGGCGGAAGTGCAGGGGTGATCGCGCTTTTGCTACAACTGCGCCAAGACTCTGGAATGATTTGCCCTTGTTTATTAGAATGGCTTCATCTGTGGCTATTTTTAAGTCTAAATTAAAAACCTATCTGTTCGATAAGGCTTTTTATCCTGGTTGAAGCACTATGTCTTTTGTTGCATGTTATGATGATTTTGTTGCATGTTAAAATGTATTTCTGTTTATTTTTCTTTGTGTTACTGCTGTTTTTAGTTATTCTATTGTAAAGCACATTGGTCAACTCTGGTTGTAGTAAATAGTGCTATATAAATAAAATTGCCATTGCCATTGTGAGGGGGGTCAATGATTGTCTTCTGGACAACTGTCAGATCAGCAGTCTTCCCCGTGATTGTGTAGCCTTGTAAACCAAACTGAGATACCATTTTGAAGGCTCAGGAAACCTTTGCAGTTGTTTTGAGTTGATTGACATGTCACCATATTCTAATTGGTTGAGATAGTGAATTGGTGTTTTTTTGTTAAATGTGAGACAAAATCATCACAATTAAAAGAACCGAAGACTTGAACTACTTCAGTCTGTGTGCATTGGATTTATTTAATACACGAGTTTCACAATTTGAGTTGAATTACTGATTGTAATGAAGTTAGTAGGTACGGGAAGAAGGAGGCGGGAACCGGCGAACATTCAACACATTTTAATCAAATAAACAAACACAAATGAAAAGCGGCAGCCCCTCACGGACGACTGCCGCACACAAAACACAAACTAAAAATCCAGGCCTGGTCCTCTCGTCTTCCACTGTTGTCACTCCTCATTTAACCCTTCCAAGCTCCTCCGTGGGACTCGAGACCGGTGAGTGGTGCAGGTGTCGCTCATTACCAATTACTCCACCGCCCGCCTGCTCCCACGGCTCGGCTCCCCCCCCACTGTCACATACCCCCATCGCCTCGCAGGCCGGGGTACTCCCGAGACTGCGCTCTACTCCCCTCCCTCTCCCGGGGAGCCCGTCAAGGCGGCCGCGGCGTACCTGGGGGTAAGGACAGGACGAGGCGAGAGAAAGGAGACGGAAGGATGAGGAGTGACAGAGACGAGAGAGGAGAGAGGAAAAAATAAAATCTCGGTCCGTTCCCGGACACTGCCGCCGGTCCTCAACCAGCTGAGCGGCTCACTCTGTGCCATGCGATGGTACTGGACATCTTTGGTGGGCCCGATGCTCATCCGCCTCCTGGCGGACGGCGGTGGCTCCTCCGGTCGAGGGCAGCCGGCAGCGAGTCCCCCGTTCCCTGCTCCTCCCCAAACATGGCGGATGGCAGCAGGCTTCGGCCTCCAGGCGAACGGGGCGACTCCTCCGCTCCCTCTCGGACGCCAGCCACCCCTCCTCGACTCAGGAGCACGGCAGCGAGTCTTCCGTCCCACCTGTTCTTCTTTTGCTCCAGCACCACCGCTTCGGGCAGCCACTGGCGGTGTCCGCCACTTCCTGCTGCCCGATCTCCTCAGCACCGCGATCCCCCTCAGCAGCGAGGGCTCTCTGACAGCGTGTCCCTCCTTCATCCCGGGCTTCGGCACCAATGTAATGAAGTTAGTAGGTACAGGAAGAAGGAGGCGGGAACCGGCGAACATTCAACACATTTTAATCAAATAAACAAACACAAATGAAAAGCGGCAGCCCCTCACGGACGACTGCCGCACACAAAACACAAACTAAAAATCCAGGCCTGGTCCTCTCTCGTCTTCCACTGTTGTCACTCCTCATTTAACCCTTCCGAAGCTCCTCCGTGGGACTCGAGACCGGTGAGTGGTGCAGGTGTCGTTCATTACCAATTACTCCACCGGCCTCGCTCCGTTCCCACGGCTCTCGGCCCCGCCCCACTCGTCACACTGATATAAATTAACTTTTCCACAACATTTTAATTTATTGAGATGCACCTGTACTGAGTAGCTAATGTTAATCTGAATGTGTTATATTGTGTCTGAGGGACTGTTTGAAAAATGTGAATGCTGATTAGGGGAGACAATCAATAAACTCGGTGAAAGACCAGGTATCAAAATGGTTTCCCCCAATTTCCCCCATCTGTGTGGTGTCTGCTAACACTGGCTACTCTTTTATTATACATATAGAAACTGTTCAAAATGTTAGCTGAATTTTAACTTTTTGGAGGTAGACAACTTGAAAGTGTCTTTTTAAACACAAAATACCCTAGTTTTTACCCCACATAGGCTTAAATCTTTAGCCTACAGGAAACAGAAACTTCCACAGCAAATCCTGACAGGAAGAGCATAGATATCTGTTAGGATAAAGAGCATAGTTGGATTATGTCACATTTAGCTTGTATATTGTTTGGGAAAGAGTGGTATCGTGCTTAAAGGCACACTATAGGATTTTCACAAAAAAATAAACTATAAACATACAATAATAATCCCTCTCAACCATTACTTTAGTGTGTGGTGGTGTTTTTGTCTACATAGACATTGTCCTTTGCCTGTATTTTCTTATTTGAATCCTCTATTGCTGTGCTCATTTCTGGGCTGCAACTTTTGTCCAGTGGGTGTGTTGTCTGTTTCTGAAGCTTGGGAAAATCCACTGATTTGTAATGTCACTAACACAATTCACTAATGTTACTATTGCCTTACTAACTTCTATCAGTAACTTTGCAGATCGCTAGGCATTGTAATTACATTTTTATGATGACACAATTATTGTTTATTGACTAGCCTGAAGACAGCTCGCTCGCAAATTACAGCCAGTCATATAATTATTAGTGTAAATATTCATGCACATATACAAAAAATAAAATGCATGCATAATGAATGCAATATTTGAAACACCTCACCAAAACACCTCATTGTGTATCTTCCCACAAATAGTCCGCTTTTGACTTGCTGCAGGTTGGGCTGTGTGTGTTCTGGCAACTGATATCATGTCAGGGGCTGGAGTATTCGGGTCTGAATGTGTTTAGCCTGTTCAAAAAGAGGGACAAGGTTTGAGGTTTGAATATTGTTTACAAACAGTAACTGAAAATCCTACATAGTTCCCCATTAATTATCTATGTATTTCCTTAATGTAGATTATTTGCTGCAGTGTCAATGTACATTTGCATCTGTCTGACTCATGCTAATAGAGTGTTATTTAAAACACTTCTACAAATCTTTGTATTTTTTATCTTTTTTATGTTGCACTTTAAAAAAATCTAATGTTTATGTTTTAAAGGGAATATTTCCTTAATGTGGAACTGTGATATGTATGTATTGGATTAATTATTTTACATATGTTATATCTGTCAGCATTTCAAATCCTCTGTTTTGTTGTGTAAAATATTTTCTTTTGAATGTATGATAATGATAGAAAAGAGTTTTGAAAGACAGCATAACTTAGCTGTGGCTGCTAGAGTCAAAATGGTCCTAAGATTATTTAATGAACTAAAACTATACTGCCCTGAGGGGTGATGTCATCAGCATGAGACAATAATAATGAATAGTCATTACATCAGTGGTCTATTCTTTCACAGTCTGAATAAGGAGAGGCTGTTGTGTACAGTCTTTTTGTTTGTGACTAGAAATTGTGGTCGTTGTTTTTATCGTCACTGTCATCATAATCATAGCTCTGTGTTTGGTCTGAATGATTATATATGTTGACCAAAAACACCTCACATTTACCATTGTTTTTCTTTGAAATACTCAACATTGTTTCAATCATTTAAAATTTGCTCTCCAACTAGTGTTTTCAGTTGATTGTTGTCATGAACTGTTCAAATTCATGAAAAAAAAGTGTTTCACGAGTTCCCCTGTCCATTCAGTCCTTCCAGATTATGGTAAACGAACCTGGCTTGCTGTCCATGAAGGAGGCTCAAACCCGAGGCTCGACTCTTGCTCAGAGTAAGAACCATTCTATAATGGTACAGTGTGGAGGAAAAGAGAAGGATTTTTTAGAGGAGAAGAAGGGAAGGTAGAAGGATGCCAGAAGAATTGTCGCCGGAAAGGAGCAATAACTGCTGCTTATATACGGTCGTAGCGATGATTGACAGGACTGGATGATTAGACTCCTCCTCAACCTGCATTGTGAACTTCATTTCACGAGTTCGCCTGCCCATTCAGTCCTGCCAGATAATGGTAAATTAACTTGGCTTGCTTTGCGTGAAGGAGGTTTGAACCCGAGGCTTGGCTTGATCTCAGAGTAAGAACTCCCCAAAACAGGCTTATAAAGAACAGCAAGCTATTCAGCAAGCTATATATAAGTTATTCTGAGGTAGAGAAATTGAAAGAATTTAATCATTCCCCCCAAAAAACAAGGAGAGATTTGAAGAAAACATCTGGATGTATTCCAGAACAGGAATTTACTGTGGCTTCTTATCACTTAAACGTAATTCAACCAGAATAGGCGAAGGACCTCTGTATCTGGACATGGTCCCGGATGACCATTTAACGCATAATTCTATAATGAAAGACTGTTTTATGGTGAGACGCTGAGTTTGAAGCTCCACAGGAAATTACTTTCTAACCCCCAGGATGTCATTCCCTCTACATTCCAAAGGACACTCGCTCTCTCTGCTGCGCTTCCCAAATCACCCTTGTGTGTTTCTTACAGACAAAGAAATTCAAACCTGCATAGAGGATTTCTAAAAGACAACAAGTAACTACTACTGTTTTTAAAACAATATACTCAAGAGACAATATGTATATTAATGTTGTAATTTATGTCTTTTATCAGCTTGCTGTGTTATTGGAACCTAAGATATTTTCATATTTGCCATATAACTGTTCCCTGTTAAGCCGATCACTAGTGTTTAGTTTCATATGAATGGTCACGATAATTAAAAATCAGTGGTGCAACTGACATGGTGATATTATAAACGGTAAGCATGTGACAACACTTTACATAAGTCTTAATCGAACTTCCAGAGGTGTTTCTCCACATGATGATTTGAGTATTAGGCTAATAATGTATGCATGAAAAGGATCCGAGCAGGTCGGGGATCCGCCCTACAGAGACAATTTGATTGGATTAAACAGTGAATGGGATGGACTGAAATCAGCCTGATGAAAACAGAATCCAGCCTGTTAAAACTCAGAGAAACAAAGGCTTCGGCGCGCTGGCTTGCTCTAAAACCTTTGTGTCGTCACTGCGATAACCACCTTACCATCAGGCTGACGAACCTAAAGATCTAAACACTCCAGACTCCAAGAAGAACTTCAAGGGAATGAGTCACTCTAACGTCACCAGGAACAGCAACCACAATCGCAGGAGGACTTTCCTAGAAACACGTCACGCAAAGCTAACCAACAGCAGCCGGAGGTTTCCATCGACCACACGGAAACACCAGATCAGCTATCAAACTTAACTTGAATGCGCAAGTGACACAAATCTCTATTGTTGCTGGAAAGTGGTGAATTGTTCTGTATGCAGTCAAGATAGTGATGTCTCTGCTTGTGATCTACTCCAGTTAAAGTTACGAGATAGCAAAAGTGTGCTAGCCTTAAACTTGTCAAACGGAGTGCTAAGATCCAGTAGCATTGATAGAGAGATACAACCACGATCAGATGATAAGAGCAGGTCATTTGCAACTCTAATGAGAGCAGTCTCAGTACTATAATACGGTCTAAATCCTTACTGGAAATCCTCACAGATACCATTTTTCTCTAAGAAGGAATATAATTGAGAGGATACTACCTTTTATAGTATCTTTGACAGAAAAGGGAGATTCAAGATTGGTCTGCAATTAACTAGACTAATGCGGTCAAGTTGTAATTTTTTTTTAATGAGAGGCTTAATAACAGCCAGTTTGAAAGATTTAGGTGACATATCCTAACGATAATGATGAATTAATAATAGTCAGAAGAGGATCTTTGGAAGCAACTCTGTACTTAGACACCTCCCTAAATGGTCTTTATGTGCTTTGGAAAGGTCTACAATATTATGGAGTGCTGACATAAGGACTGAACTCAATGGAACACATTTAGACGATATTTAGAGGAGTTGATCTCGATTCACACAAGCTTATGCACAATATAAAGTGATACGTAGATCTTGGGATAATGTTTACGGAGTGCCATGACATGCTGTTAGTCTAAAGCTATAACTTCCGGTATCCGATCATGTCGCACTCGTACAGTGTTGAAAATAAAATTTTAAAAATGTTGGTAATCCGACCAATGGGAACTTGATCTAGGATATGCTGGGTGGGGATGACATGTAGACTAATCGGCCACTCTTTTACAGTTGGAGCATCTTTGGATTGAATTGTTCGCTTAGATTGACATGTCTATCATTTATACACTTTAGAGTAGGAGTGCACATTGCTGAGACAGATCATCACATGCTCACAAAGATTTTGTTACTTATTCAATAAAATTATACATTTAGTAATACTGCTTCAGGTCTTCAGAAAACTGCATCAGATCATTAGAAATACTTTCAGGATGTAATGGGACATTGATCTGAACAGCAACGTCCTGGCGGAAATAAGGCAAGGAGCTGAATTTCTGTTTGCTTTCGTAGGAAATGGATGTTTGGGCCAGCAAATGTGCCTCAATCAGCTGACTGTCTATTTTCATATCTTTAGAATGGTAGATTTTTGGGATGAAAGTGGATTACCTGGAATTTTGAGTAGCAGTTGAAATGGCTGGGGTGTGCGGACGCCTACCTGAAAGGGGAACCAGATTACCAGAACCAGATTTTTCATTGGAGGTGAAGTGCTGGAGTGTGTCGGGTTGGGGCACTGTTCATGGCACAATACAAGGACAAACGCTGGAAGAATTGTTGCTGGGATGGCACCATGAGTGCTGATTGATGATTGACATAACTAAATGCTCCTCCTGACCCTACACTATATTGCCAAAAGTATTGGGTCACCCCCTTCTAATGAAATCTTTGACTATTTTAGTAATTTCCATGTGTACAAATCTTAATGTTTAACCATATAATGCTATTCTAGGGAATTGTGTGCTTCTAATTTGATAGCAACAGTTTTGACAGGACCCTTTTCTATTTTAACATGACATTGCCTCTGTGTATAAGGCAAATATTAAATATGATTCAGTCAGTGTGGAAGAACTTGACTGGTCTGCAGAAAGTCCTAATCCCAGCTGAACACCTCTGGTTTGACTTTAAATGCAGACCTTGAGCCAAAAACTCATCACCAAACACCAATGACTTGTACATTCATTATATGGACTGTGTACTAGGACACCCCCTTCTTTAGAAGAGAAAAAGGCACTTCCAAACTGTGGCAACAAAGATGGAAACATAACTCATGTACTTAAAACAATTGTATTTCCACCTCTGTTGCAACAGTTTTGAAGTGTATGAAATGACTGTACTCGTGATCGACCGATATTGATTTTTTATAACTGATACCGATAATTTATACGTTTATGTACCGATAACCGATATTCAGAACCGATATTTATTTACTGTTATAAAGTAAATAAATAACAGAGTGAAGTAGGCTTGCCGCGATAGACATGACGACGGTTATACTGGTGTTAAGCCGCAACACTGTTACATCACTTGCTCACCGTGGCACTGTCCCCCACGTCTTTTAGATTGTTTTTATAGTAATAAAAATAAATTCGTTCAGATAGAGGACACTAAAATTAAAACTGAACGCGGCTGCTAAATGCAGCGCACTGAACGAACGAGAGTCTTGCATCACAGCAGTCTAGGTCTGCATTGCCGCAGCTGTCCCGACCAGATTTCTTACTCCGCTGTCCTTGAAGGACGTGCAATTCTCTTTCCTTTTTTTTTTGTATTATGCTTATCCTGTCATTTTAAATGACAGACTGTGTCGAATTTATTTATTTTTTCTCTGCTGCACTTTTCACTGTGTTAATAGCAAGATGTTAAATGAATTTAGTGTTTTGACAAGACTAATAAAATAGCTATTAGGCTAAACCTACATTTTTTTCCTATTGTGTTGTAGGCTGAATGTTAGCATAAACGAATTATATCCTGACAAAACAAATTATAATAGGGATTACAATTTTTGTATAACTTTTTTCCTCTCTGTGAAACTTTATTCCGTGTTGGCAGCAAAATGTTATTGACATTTATCAGTCAATAAATTCAAGAATCTTGACAAGACAAAAATAAAATAAATACACTTTTGTGCAGACTAAACTTTTATTTGTTAGCCTAGCTCTCTTTCTTTCAGCAGAAATGTGAACAAACAGAATATATCGGGAGCGGGTGCGCATGAATACAACCTAAAATAGTCCCGCGCAGACCTCTACATCACAGATCAGATTTCATTTATCACGTGAAGAGAGATGACTGACAAGAAGAGTGAGGAGACACAGACAAGAAGAGTGAGGAGACACAGACAAGAAGAGTGAGGTGACACAGACAAGAAGAGTGAGGTGACACAGACAAGACGATGTGGAAGAGTTTCAAAACGAAATGTAAAAGCGCCCGTTTTGACTTCTGAGTCTGACATTAATCTTAGTCTGGGAGAAAACTCACCGAGATCTACCAAATGAAAAGTAAATAAATGATAAAATACACATTAAATAAATTATTAAAAAGGCTTGTTGTGATGTATCTTTATGTTGCATTAATTTAATAATGATAAATAAAATAGTATTTTATTATTATTCACTATTCACGTCGCTGTATTCAACTATATACTGAGCTGTATTCAAGCAGAAATATGATGTTATTGTGATCGAGAGCGCACATACACGGTTCGTTTGCGCATCATTTATAACGGACATAACGCGCGTCTAATGCACGATCATGTCACTGTAATAAGCTTTACCTTGATTACAAAACTTGCCCATCCAAACTTGTGTGTACTAGTGTGACACTGGCTTCTTTTATCCAGCGAGAGCTGTAGTTTGTGTATCATGTTCTCATACAGCGGCTTTGAGCCGCCGTTCAGTCTGTATTCACAGCGCCATGAGAACCGTATTTCTCCTCCTAAACACAGAATACGTAGAGAGGTGAATACGATCTATTACCCCTGATCTAAGTGATAATGTTAAAAAAACAAACATTCGTTTCTCATTTATTTGGTTCCACAGTATTTGCTGTTTTTTATTTTAAACACTGCTTGACGCCGAATTTGCATTAAAGTCAAAGTAAAACGTGCACGGCGCTTACAGGCTATTTAAAACCTAAGGAAAGCAAGGAAAACTCAAACAAAATATCAACTTCATTTTAAACTACAGTTTTAGGTTTATAAGCTGTTTAATAGGCTAAAGAGTGAATAATAATAATAATTCACTGGATAATGTTAATTCACTGAATAATATTCTCTGGAATATTGAAATAAGCTATAACAAACAAAACATTGTATTTTATTGCATTTCTCAACTGGCATGTTTTATCAGAATTATTCAAATGTTTTTGTCATTCTAGATTATGAAATAACTGCTGACAGTGCGGTTTATCTATGCATTTACACAGAACTATACTCAAACTGCGATTGCTTGTGGAGAAAATAAATAATTAATTTTGATAGAGATGTATTTATTTAGATGTTTATTGGCGAAATAATGGTTCTATAGTAAATGTTAATATAATTCAGCGTGTTTCAAACAAGTTAATCTTGTATAAAGTTACATGTGGGGTCGTGCTGGAGCATTTCCTGAGTGAACACTGCTCCAGGTGTGTGTGTACTTGGATGGGTCAAATGCAGTGAACAAAATTTCACTGCTGGTTATACTCTGTCTAATTATGTATGTAAAAAAAAAAAAAAAAACACAGTCAAAACCGATATTTTTTTTTACAAAACCGATAACCGATTATGGTAAAATGCTTAAATATCGGGAAAAATATCGGTAAACCGATATATCGGTCGATCTCTAGACTGTACCCATATGTACCCATATGTCATTGGTGTTTGGGGATGAATTATTGGCTCATGGTCTGCATTTAAAGTCACACCAGAGGTGTTCAGCTGGGATTAAAACTAGATTTTCTGCAGACCAGTCAAGTTCTTCCACACTGACTGAATCATCATTGCTCTTTGAACCTTGGCTTATACACAGAGGCACTGTCATGTTAGAATAGAAAAGTCAAGTTAAGTCACCTTTATTTATATAGCGCTTTTAATAATACAAATTGTAACAAAGCAACTGCACAATATCAAAATAGGAAAATAGTGTGTCAATAATGTTAAATTACAAGATTTAACACTCAATTTCCAGTTCAATTTTCATTATTGAATTTTGTGATGGCACCATCCATCTCAGTTCAGTTTAAATAGTTTCTGTGTGCAATCAAGTCGATGATATCGCTGGAAATGAATTGTACCCAACTAAGCAAGCCAGAGGCGACAGCGGCAAGTAACCAAAACTCCATCGCTGACAGAATGGAGAAAAAACCTTGGGAGAAACCAGACTCAGTCAGGGGGCCAGTTCCCATCTGGCCAGACGAACCAGCAGTTTGTTCCAACTGCAGCAACGTCAGAATGTAAGGGCTCAACTGGTTCCAGTGGTCTTTTCCCGATGGCTGTCTAGGTGACGGGGTCCTCACTGGGGATCTGTCTCTGGGGCTCATCTAGGTATCCTGGTCTCCGCTGACATTCAGGGCTGTAGGGTCTGTAGAGGTTGTCTCTAGGTGCTAATCCATCATCTGGGCTGGATAAGGACCGGATTGGGTGGCTACAGTGACCTTGGAATAGGAAAGAAACAGACTAATATTAGTGTAGATGTCAATTTTCTTACAATGTTATAAGTACATCATGCTTTATGGGAAGTGTTCCCGGTCCCGATTGACCTAATTAATGCAGCCTAACAATCCTTTAACGGATTTGAATATTAGAAGTGTATTAGTGTTCTATGTGTACACCAGGTTGAAGAGATGGGTCTTTAATCTAGATTTAAACTGACAGAGTGTGTCTGCCTCCCGAACAGTGTTGGGTAGATTGTTCCAGAATTTGGGCACTAAATAGAAAAAGTATCTGCTGCCCGCAGTTGATTTTAAAATTCTAGGTATTATCAAGTGGCCAGAGTTTTGAGAACGCAGTGGACGTGGAGGTCTATAATGCGATAAGAGCTCACTCAAGTACCGAGGAGCTAAGCCATTCAGGGCTTTATAAGTAATTAACAAGATTTTAAAATCTATACGATGTCTAATAGGGAGCCTGTGCAGTGTTGACAGAACCTGGCTAATGTGGTCATACTTCCTGGTTCTGGTAAGGACTCTAGTTGCTGCATTTTCAACCATCTGTAGTTTGTTTATTAAGCAGGCAGAACATCCACCCAATAAAGCATTACAATAATCTAACCTTGAGGTCATAAACGCATGAATTAACATTCCTGCATTTGACATTGAGAGCATAGGTCTCAGTTTAGATATATATTTTTAAGATTAATAAAATGCAGTTTTACAAATGCTAGAAACATGGCTGTCAAAGGAGAGATTGCTATCAAATAGCACACCTAGGTTCCTGACTGATGACGAAGAATCAACTGAGCAGCCATCAAGTGTTAGACAGTGTTCTAGGTTATTACTTGTGGGGCTTTTAGGTCTGATAATTAACACCTCTGTTTTTGTTTTCAGAATTTAGCAGCAAAAATTACTTGTCGTCCTCTTTTTCATATCAACTCTGCATTCCATAAGTTTCTCAATTTGGTGTGTTTCACCGGGCCGTGAAAACATATAGAGCTGAGTATCATCAGCATAACAGTGAAAGCTAACATGTAAGAAAGAGAAAGAAGTATGCTTTGTGTCAAGATATGATTTATTGCCCCCTCATAAAAGACCACCCATAACTGGACACCTGTTTGTACAGCCCCCACCCTTCCGTCTAGTCTCCCCACGTGGGGATCTTAGACGGCTAACCCACTTGGGGATCTTAGACGGCTAACCCACGTGGGTTATCTGATGCGGGGGAGGGTGGGATGTGGTGTGGAATGTTTTTTGAAAACGTTGTGTTTTGTGAGTTTAAACAATAAAATGTGAAACTGTGTAAAATAGGGAGAAAGTGTAGTTTTTATTCAAGTTTTTTCATACACATGCATGTGAAGAAAATGCACCGTATATACACGTAAAATGAACAATATCTATTTTTTTTTCCAGAAAGCGTTGTTTAAAAATAGATAAAATGCAGTGTAAGAAAACAAATAAAAATCTAGGTTTAGTCTTATCTTACAAATGAGAAAATAAATAAAAATGCATCAGACGCGTTTGTTAAAACCTAGTAATATTGTAATTCAAAAAGTAGTTAGTTCGACAGAGTTAAAGACAATACAAAATCAAAGTAAATAGACAGAAGTGTGTTACAAGGAAAGCGGGTAAAACGAAGGTAAAAAGTTTAATACATTTACCAAGAATCTAAAAGAAGACAATCTCAGAGGCGTTTGTTAAAACACCGCAGTCAAAAGATAGTCTCGGGGCTCGCTGTACGGAAAGTTAAACGAGAGAATAAGTCCTTATCGCATTTGCGGTGTCCGTAGAGAGCTCCGTGCACGACACCAGCCAAGCTCGAAATGAGCTCCCAAACACAGCGGGGGTAGACCACGCCTACGTCCCACCCCCTAGATCCGCAGGAGGAGGAGGCACCAAAACGGAGATTTAAAGATTTAAAGTAAAACATTAAAATTATTTTTTAAGTCTTTTACATGTCTTAATTAATTAACCCATTCAACATCATACACCTACAACATGTATAGCTTGAATGCGCTGTAAGTCGCTTTGGATAAAAGTCTCTGCTAAATGCATAAATGCAAATCTTTTCACTTTAAAAATAGTTTAGCCTAATTGTTCTTTTAAACAAACAAACAACCCCCATAGATTGCAGAAAATGTTTTATTCAACCTACGGTATTGTCACAGGTAAGACTTATAGTGTTATATAACGTGTTATATAGCGTGTGTGCGTGTATGGAGACATTGAAAGGTGAAACCGTGTTAATGGGGGAACAAAGTTTTTTATTAAAGTTGTTTTTTTTTCATACAACGTCACGGAAAAACTTCAAAACAAGAAAGTCCGAGTATAGATTACAATTAAAAATAATAATTAAACAATTTAAAACTAGTTAGTTTGACAATGAAAATAAAAAAATCTAACTTTTAAGAAGACAGAAGTTTTGTCACATGAAAAGGTGGGAAACAAGGAAAAATAACAAACGCACATTTAGCCGTTGTCCAAAAAGAAGGTAATCTCAGAGGCGTTTGTTAAAACATATCTACTGAAATGAAATCTAGCTTGTAGTTTATCAATCGGTTCGCTGAACGGAAAATTTAAACAAAAGAAAAAAGTCCCAAACGGTGTCGGTCGACATGTCCACGCGTGTCCGTTTCAAAACTCCGAAAGGCGAGACATATGGTTCCAGGCAAATCAAGCCTACATCTCGCCTCTAACACCGGAGGTTAAAGTAAGGTAAAACTTCAAAACAAGAAAGTCCGAGTATAGGAAGAGCGAACAATGACGCGTAAAACTAGATCGACAGATCGAGTGTACACTCCTAAAACAAGCCTGGAACCATTTCGAACCGTTCTAACTCTGTGCGACCGCGGCAGAGAATGTGTTATAGCAGAGCAGTAACACTCTGGACGTGAACTGAGCTGGTTTTGATGTTTTTGGTCTGAACGACCAAATAACTACAAGTCCTACTTAAAATCTACGATGAAACTAGAAAATATACGTGTGACCTAACAGTGTTTAAAAATACTGGACATGTACAGTTAGATGAAGACACGCAGAGGTGGCTAACACAACGAAACATGTCGTGAAGCAAACATATAACATGACAAGCGTTCTCCAGGACTGACTGACTTTTTTTTTCTTAAGATTTGATTTCAAGAACACACACATACACACACACACACACAACACACACACACAACCAAACCGTTATGCTATTTCACGAAATGACGCAACAATGGGATGGTCAATTTCGACATATACACGTCAAGTCTGTTTACCATAAGCATGTTCTTCTTATACATTTTTAACAATTATTTTAACAAATATTCTCGTTTTCACAAAGATACAAACGCTGTCGTACAAATGTTGCAGGCCTTTCAGGTCAGCGAACTACAATACCCAGCGTATACCTCAGACTGCAAACATGGTTGCCACGGATCCATATCCAAAAACGGTCTATACGCGACAGATCTCTAAATCGTCAGACTTCTGGTTATACGTATGTTCGGATACCCTATATAGAAAGACTCGTATTACCAACGATTTTTACGAAGTATACGCTTCTTTCGCCTTGCGATGTTACAAACCCCCATTTTTGCGAGATCTACACGTCTGAAGTATAAGTCTTTAGAAAGAATTAACAGGTCTTATAAAATCGTTGATTTGACTTAACAACTTTAAAACACAATCCGCACGAACGATAAATCAGACGCTCTTAAAATCGATAGTGCACAAAACGTGTGTAAAAGGACGGATGATCGCAGGAAATCACAGGAAAACAAACTTATTGTGGGATACTGTGTGCACATAATCCCACAAAAGACTGATTGTAATATACGACTGATATATGTATGTTTACAGGTCCGTGCACCGCAAATCACCCTACACTGTTCCCCAGCCAGCTGCTTGAATGTCTCTCTTTTTGCACATGTACAGTATTTGAGTCATCTGCACAGTTTGTATTTTTAGTTTATTTATTTATAGGTAACCATTTTTATATATATATATATATATATATATATATATATATATATATATATATATATAGCATCTGTATAGTCAAAGCTGACAGTAGGTTATTTGTGTATAGGTTTATACTGTTTTACTTTGCGTTGTATATCTGTATTCATGTAGCACCGTGGCCCAGTGTGGCACGACATCTCGTCCCGCTGTATGTCCACAGATGTAGCGGGATGACAATAAAGATAGGGCGTATGTCAGTGTATGTCAAGATAGTGACATACACTTGACTTGACGACATATTAACATGATATTTCGGGTCGTGTCTTACACAATTGTGTGTTACTTAACGTTTTTATTCAGTTTTAATATAAAAGATAATAGTCTGTTACCGATTTTAGAGGTGTTTATTATGAAATCACACAAAGAACCACTGAAGAACGTACTGTTTGCTAACACAGAATTAATTAAAATAATACTCTGTGCTCATTTGACCGGTATATTTACAGTATGTTGAACGTAATACAGTTAAACAGGACCATTCAAACATTAAAAACCTATTAAACAGCCGTTTCAATACAAACATAATTTATCAAATACTATTAAACTATTGAATTTTGCACACCTTAACAAAAACTACCTGCCGCTTGTTTTCATAAAAAGAAGAACAAAATATTAAGAAGTCTGTTTTCTGGGTCAGGCCTAAAAGACAGTCGGTGCCAGAGCATTGGTGTGGACGGAATAAAAATACATGAATCCGTCCCACCTTTTCCCCTAAAAATTACGTAACAACCGCAAGTCATTTACCTAACCGTTGTTTAGAGACATACGCAAAAGAAAATGCGTATCTATGTACGCGTTGTTGTGAAATGGGTCGCTTTAAGTTTAATAGTTATAAAAGTCTGAAGCGTAGGCCTACTAGTTGTAAAGGCAACAGAAAAAACACAAACACCCGCTTTTCACACGTGGTTTGTCTTCTGAACGCATGTATCGTAGGCAGACCGGAAAGACGTCCCAAAATAAATGTCATTTGTTTAGTCTTAACCGGTGTCATGTAGAGGAGCCATCATTTAATTGATCGATAAAAACAGTTATTTTGCCGTATTTCTTTTGAGAGTTCCCCCAATTATAGAATAATGATATATCGGAAAATTATCAGACAAGTCTGTATATAAAACATCAAATTTAATGTATTTACTTAGAGAATTTGTAAGCTGTTGAATTTTATTTAACTCTTGTGGGTTTATGAATAAGAGGAAAACAATAACTAGGATAAAGAATATTGAGAAAATCTACAGTAAGGTTATCAAATTTATCGGAACGGGTATGTTATTGTGACGAAGAATAATTATTTTGTCTTTTGCATAAACTTCGTCTGTCTCAGCTATCGTTGAAGATTTGTCCGTCTGTCTTTTGGGACAGGTTTTTGATTGAATAAAGTGTTTTAAGGTGTGCAAAATTCAATAGTTTAATAGTATTTGATAAATTATGTTTGTATTGAAACGGCTGTTTAATAGGTTTTTAATGTTTGAATGGTCCTGTTTAACTGTATTACGTTCAACATACTGTAAATATACCGGTCAAATGAGCACAGAGTATTATTTTAATTAATTCCGTGTTAGCAAACAGTACGTTCTTCAGTGGTTCTTTGTGTGATTTCATAATAAACACCTCTAAAATCGGTAACAGACTATTATATTTTATATTAAAACTGAATAAAAACGTTAAGTAACACACAATTGTGTAAGACACGACCCGAAATATCACGTTAATGTGTCGTCAAGTCAAGTGTATGTCACTATCTTGACATACACTGACATACGCCCTATCTTTATTGTCATCCCGCTACATCTGTGGACATACAGCGGGACGAGATGTCATGCCACACTGGACCACGGTGCTATATGAATACAGATATACAACGCAAAGTAAAACAGTATAAACCTATACACAAATAACCTACTGTCAGCTTTGACTATACAGATGCTATATATATATATATATATATATATATATATATATAAAATGGTTACCTATAAATAAATAAACTAAAAATACAAACTGTGCAGATGACTCAAATACTGTACATGTGCAAAAAGAG
Organism: Gymnocypris eckloni scoliostomus; assembly: GCA_027564155.1. NCBI lineage: Eukaryota > Metazoa > Chordata > Actinopteri > Cypriniformes > Cyprinidae > Gymnocypris > Gymnocypris eckloni. The sequence goes on along the minus strand of CM050436.1, from coordinate 8,015,846 downwards.
AGACATTCAAGCAGCTGGCTGGGGGACAGTGTAGGGTGATTTGCGGTGCACGGACCTGTAAACATACATATATCAGTCGTATATTACAATCAGTCTTTTGTGGGATTATGTGCACACAGTATCCCACAATAAGTTTGTTTTCCTGTGATTTCCTGCGATCATCCGTCCTTTTACACACGTTTTGTGCACTATCGATTTTAAGAGCGTCTGATTTATCGTCGTATGCGGATTGTGTTTTAAAGTTGTTAAGTCAAATCAACGATTTTATAAGACCTGTTAATTCTTTCTAAAGACTTATACTTCAGACGTGTAGATCTCGCAAAAATGGGGTTTGTAACATCGCAAGGCGAAGAAGCGTATACTGTAAAAATCGTATAGGGTATCCGAACATACGTATAACCAGAAGTCTGACGATTTAGAGATCTGTCGCGTATAGACCGTTTTTGGATATGGATCCGTGGCAACCATGTTTGCAATCTGAGGTATACGCTGGGTATTGTAGTTCGCTGACCTGAAAGGCCTGCAACATTTGTACGACAGCGTTTGTATCTTTGTGAAAACGAGAATATTTGTTAAAATAATTGTTAAAAATGTATAAGAAGAACATGCTTATGGTAAACAGACTTGACGTGTATATGTCGAAATTGACCATCCCATTGTTGCGTCATTTCGTGAAATAGCATAACGATTTGGTTGTGTGTGTGTGTGTGTGTGTTTTTGTGTGTGTGTTCTTGAAATCAAATCTTAAGAAAAAAAAAGTCAGTCAGTCAGTCCTGGAGAACGCTTGTCGTGTTATACGTTTGCTTCACGACATTTTTCGTTGTGTTAGCCAACTCTGCTTGTCTTCATCTAACTGTACATGTCCAGTATTTTTAAACACTGTTAGGTCACACGTATATTTTCTAGTTTCATCGTAGATTTTAAGTAGGACTTGTAGTTATTTGGTCGTTCAGACCAAAAACATCAAAACCAGCTCAGTTCACGTCCAGAGTTTTACTGCTGTGCTATAACACATTTTCTGCCGCAGTCGCACTTAGAGTTAGAATGGTTCGAAATGGTTCCAGGCTTGTTTTAGGAGCGTACACTCGGTCTGTCGATCTAGTTTTACGCGTCATTGTTTACATTTTCTACAGTTAAACAGCTCAATGAGCTCTTCCAGTATCTATAGCTGCATTGATGCATAAATTGAACGCGTTATAGAGTTTCAGCTACAGCTGAATGATAAAACCAAGTTAAGGATGTTGTTGGCAGTTGTGCGCCGTGTGCGCGCAAGAGAGAGTTTGAATGAAAAATGTTTTAGGTTAAAGATGTGATTAACGTGCAAACATCCCGAACTAAAAACATAACCCTATATGTAACATTCGCTACATTCAACAGAATTAAAAAGCCATAAGAAAGTTTTAACGTTTTTAAAAAGTGTTATTGTGTTTTGAAGAGAAATCAAATCTGACTTTAAATAAAATGTATTTAAAATCAATGATTAATTTGATAGAATCACTGAATTATGCGGTTATGTATTATACAGATTCGTGTACTCACTGGTTACTGTATACATACATATTCAAGAGAGAAAATGCACACGCTCGATTGTTTTAATAAATCTGAAGCTTTTAGTCTGTCGCTCTTCCTGTCATCAGTCTTTCACACATTTTATTTTCATTTGTCTCAGGACTCAAAACCGTTGAGTGCGGACATGGTTCCTATGTGAAAGCTAAAAAGATGACTTTTTAGACTATTTTTTACAGATGTTAAACATCTTAACATATCTGTATCGGCGAGATATGTACAACAACACAAACCACCAGACACATCAGTTTGATAAACCTTGTCGAATATTTGCATGTTTCTTACATCAGTTATTTTATCAAACTTCAGTCGAATAAACCTATATAGATCAGTTGTTGTTTTTATTTTAATGCAATAAAACATGCTGCATTTAACCCCCTTAAGGTTAATAACTCAGTTTACAAGTGAGAAAGAAAGTCTAATCTGTTGTAAAGATTAGTTAGGTTAGAGTTTCATGGTTTTAGGTTTTACATTTTGTTAGAATGATATTTTTTAAACAATAGTTATATCATTGTTTAATCATACTTCTTCTCGTCATCTTGTAGATATATTCAGTGTGATTCTAAGAAAGTTATTTATTTGTAAGTTTTGTATGAGACATCATAAAAGTCTAAATATTTAACCGTGTAGAGGGTGTTTATGTCTTTGTTTGTGTTGAGTGTTTGTTTATTTGTGTGTGTGTCTGTGTGTGTCTGTGTGTGTGTGTGTGTGTGTGTGTGTGTGTGTGTGTGTGTGTGTGTGTGTGTGTGTGTGTGTGTGTGTGTGTGTGTGTGCGTAAATGTTTGCGACGAGAGGGGTAAAATTATATATATGAGTGAAAAAATAAATAACTAAATTAAGTAAAATTTAACATAAATTTCCTACATCAGAGCCTTTTATTAAAATAAACATCTCTCTCTCTCTATTTATTTAAGTTTGTGTATCATCTCATTATTTATCTGACTCATCTCATCCTAAATTTCAACTTGAAGTCACATTCACCAGTTCTGTAAACATGACTCCGTTAGTAAATGTATTTTATTTTCTAAAACGTAACCTAATTTTTTAATTCAGCAGATGTTTGTCATAAACAAGGTTCAATCGGGCATGCATCCTATGACCAGACGGTGAACTGTTCCAGTGCGCGTGTGCGTATGTGTGTGTGTTTGCTTTTATGTTTGGGTTTTATTACACTATTGTAACAATAATATTGAACTTTACACGTTTTACACATATTTAATATCTTAATCTTTATCAGTAAGATATTTGTCACAAACCGTCAGACACATCAGGCCGTGGTTGATAAGTTGGACTTGTCGAATATTTATGTTTCTTATACCAGTTATTTAATCAAACCTTAGTAAAAATAAACCTATATAGATCAGTTGTTTTTATTTTAATAAAATTAAACATTATGCTGTGAAAAATAAACATACTTTTAAACACCTCGGCTAATAATACAATTTTAAAGTGAGAAAGAAAGTCTAATATTTCTTATACCAGTTATTTAATCAAACCTTAGTAAAAATAAACCTATATAGATCAGTTGTTTTTATTTTAATAAAATTAAACATTATGCTGTGAAAAATAAACATACTTTTAAACACCTCGGCTAATAATACAATTTTAAAGTGAGAAAGAAAGTCTAATATGTTTGTTGTAAAGATTATGTGACACATTTGTGCCACATTGTTTAGGAATCACTTTTGTTGCAAGCAATCTTATGACAATTCATTTTCAGTCTTATTTAGCTCTAATTCATAAAGAAAACCTCTGTAACCACCTTGTATTCATCAGAGGATCGATTGACTGCTTTTAATCTTTGTTTTAGAGATACCGGTGTGATTCCAAGAAGTGTTTCTATTTGTAAAATGTTTGTATGAGACATCATAAAATTCTAAATGTTTAACTCTATAGAGGTTGTGTGTGTGTGTGTGTGTGTGTGTGTGTGTGTGTGTGTGTGTGTGTGTTTCATAAGATTGACAAAAAGCAACGAGTAAATAAATGAAAATAAAACATACTTTCCCCGGGGGTTAGCATCTGTTTGTTTGTTTAAAAGTTAACTATAGTCGTACTAAACTATTTTTAAAGTGAAATGGTTTACATTTAAATGTATGCATTTACCAGACGCTTTTATCCAAAGCGACTTACAGAGCATTCAAGCTATACATGTTTTAGATTGATTGTCGAATAGATTATACATAGATTTAGGTTGAATGTTTTACTTTACCTTACTTTAACCTCCGGTGTTAGAGGCGAGATGTAGGCGTGATCTACCTGGAACCGGATGTCTCGCCATTCTGCGTTTGAAACGGACACGCGCGGACTTCTCGCCGGACGCCGTTTGGGGACTTTTTCTTTTGTTGAACTTTTCCGTTCAGCTAAGTTATGATAGACTATCTTTTGACGGCGGTGTTTTAACAAACGCCTCTGAGATTACTTTCTTTTTGGACAACGGCTAAATGTGCGTTTTGTTATTTTTCCTTGTTTCCCACCTTTTCTTGTGACAAAACTTCTGTCTTCTTAAAAGTTAGATTTTTTTATTTTCATTGTCAAACTAACTAGTTTTAAATTGTAATATTACAAACTTCTAACAAACGTATCTTTTTAACGGCTTGATATTTATTTTATACCGCAGTAAGTAAGGTTACTCTATATTATTTAATGTTAATATTGTCTTAGTTGTTTAAATAACCTGTCTTCATTTTTATTTGTTTTCTTACACTGTATTTTACCTAATTTTAAACAACGCCTTCTGGAAAATAAAAACATTGCTTATTTTTACGTGTATATACGTCGCATTTTCTTTATATTAAAACTTGTTTAATATAAACCAAGTTAACCTTTGTTAGCTTATCCACATTCGAATCCTAGTTTTCTTTGTCTTTGGCTTATTGTTTTCTATTACGCGGTTTGACTCTTATTTGGTTTACGTCGTCTATTTTTGCACTCTTTTATAAATGCTATACTCTGACTTTCTTGTTTTGAAGTTTTACCTTGCTTTAACCTCCGGTGTTAGAGGCGAGATGTAGGCTCGATTTGCCTGGAACCATATGTCTCGCCATTCGGAGTTTTGAAACGGACACGCATGGACATGTCGACCGACACCGTTTGGGACTTTTTTCTTTTGTTTAAATTTTCCGTTCAGCGAACCGATTGATAAACTACAAGCTAGATTTCATTTCAGTAGATATGTTTTAACAAACGCCTCTGAGATTACCTTCTTTTTGGACAACGGCTAAATGTGCGTTTGTTATTTTTCCTTGTTTCCCACCTTTTCATGTGACAAAACTTCTGTCTTCTTAAAAGTTAGATTTTTTTATTTTCATTGTCAAACTAACTAGTTTTAAATTGTTTAATTATTATTTTTAATTGTAATCTATACTCGGACTTTCTTGTTTTGAAGTTTTTCCGTGACATTGTTGTATGGAAAATATAAATAAATTAATATTACTTTAATAAATAACTTTGTTCCCCCATTTAACACGGTTTCACCTTTCAATGTCTCCATACACGCACACACGCTATATAATACGTTATATAACACTATAAGTCTTACCTGTGACAATACCGTAGGTTGAATAAAACATTTTCTGCAATCTATGGGGGTTGTTTGTTTGTTTAAAAGAACAATTAGGCTAAAATATTTTTAAAGTGAAAAGATTTGCATTTATGCATTTAGCAGACACTTTTATCCAAAGCGACTTACAGCGCATTCAAGCTATACATGTTTTAGGTGTATGATGTTGAATGGGTTAATTAATTAAGACATGTAAAAGACTTAAAAAATAACTTTAATGTTTTACTTTAAATCTTTAAATCTCCGTTTTGGTGCCTCCTCCTCCTGCGGATCTAGGGGTGGGACGTGGCGTGGTCTACCCCGCTGTGTTTGGGAGCTCATTTCGAGCTTGGCTGGTGTCGTGCACGGAGCTCTCTACGGACACCGCAAATGCGATAAGGACTTATTCTCTCGTTTAACTTTCCGTACAGCGAGCCCCGAGACTATCTTTTGACTGCAGTGTTTTAACAAACGCCTCTGAGATTGTCTTCTTTTAGATTCTTGGTAAATGTATTAAACTTTTTACCTTCGTTTTACCCGCTTTCCTTGTAACACACTTCTATTTATTTTGATTTTGTATTGTCTTTAACTCTGTCGAACTAACTACTTTTTGAATTACAATATTACTAGGTTTTAACAAACGCGTCTGATGCATTTTTATTTATTTTCTCATTTGTAAGATAAGACTAAACCTAGATTTTTATTTGTTTTCTTACACTGCATTTTACCTATTTTTAAACAACACTTTCTGGAAAAAATAGATATTGTGCATTTTCTTCACATGCATGTGTATGAAAAAACTTGAATAAAAACTACCCTTTCTCCCTATTTTACACAGTTTCACATTTTATTGTTTAAACTCACAAAACACAACGTTTTCAAAGAACATTCCACACCACATCCCACCCTCCCCCGCATCAGATAACCCACGTGGGTTAGCCGTCTAAGATCCCCACGTGGGGAGACTAGACGGAAGGGTGGGGGCTGTACAAACAGGTGTCCAGTTATGGGTGGTCTTTTATGAGGGGGCAATAAATCATATCTTGACACAAAGCATACTTCTTTCTCTCTCCTGTATTTCCTGATGATATATCCCAAGGGTAACATGTAAAGCGTGAAAAGTAATGTCCCTAGTAATGAGCCTTGAGGTACTCCATACCACACTTGTGATCGATATGATACCTCTTTATTCACTGCTACGAATTGATGGCGGTCATATTAGTAAGATTTGAACCATGCTAGTGCACTTCCACCAATGGCAACAAATTTTTCTAGTCTATTCAAAAGAATGTTGTGATTGATAGTGTCAAACGCAGCGTTAAGATCCAGTAGCACTAATAGAGAGATACAACCACGATCGGATAATAAGAGCAGGTCATTTGTCACAATGAGAGCAGTCTCAGTACTATGAGATGGTCAAAATCCTGACTAGAAGTCCACACAGATATCATTTTTTTTATAAGAAGGAATATAATTGTAAGGATACTACCTTTTCTAGTATCTTTGACAGAAAAGGGAGATTCGAGATCGTTCTGTAATTAACTAGATCTTTGGGGTCAGGTTGTGGCTTTTTAATGAGAGGCTTAATAACAGTCAATTTAAAGGTTTTGGGGACATATCCTAGTGGCAATGACGAATTAATAATAACCAAAAGAGGATCTATGACTTTTGGAAGCAACTATTTTAGTAGTTTAGATGGAATAGGGTTTAACATACAGTTGGTTAAGCTGATTTAACAAGTTTATACAATTCTTCTTTTCCTATAGTAGAGAATGAGTGGAATTGTTCCTCAGGGGATCTATACTGCACTATTTCATGTGATACTCTAGCTGACAGCTGCATGGTTACAATTGGATCTCTAATGGTATCAATTTTGGAAGTAAAATAGTTCATAAAGTCATTACTGCTGTTGGGAAATGTCAACACCTGTTGATGACTTATTTTTTGTTAATTTTGCCACTGTGTTGAATAAATACCTGGGGTTATGTGGTTTTCTTCTAAAAGAGACGAAAAGTAATCAGATGGCAGTTTTTAATGCTTTTCTGTAAGATAGGGTACTTTCCCGCCAAGCCATACGAAATACCTCTAGTTTTGTTTTCCTCCAGATGCGCTCCATTTTCCGGGCTGCTCTCTTTAGGGCACGAGTGTGCTTATTATACCACTGTGTTGAACTCTTTTCCTTAATCTTTCTTAAGTGTAACGGTACAACCGTATCTAAAGTGCTAGAAAAGAGAGAGTCCATAGTTTCTGTTACATCATCAAGAGTTAGTCATCTGATTGGGACGTGATTGGGAACGCTGGCGCGTTTTGGCTGCCGCTCCTCTCACCGTTTGTTTTGTGTTTTTACGTTAACGCAGTTATTTAAATCTGCGGTTTTTCACTATGTTGCGGGTCTACACCATATTCCTTGGATTATTGTTTTTATCTGCCTGCGTTCTCTGGAGGACTTTGGAGCCTAATCGGAGGAGTTTTCTCTGTGGCCTTATTGGGAATTTCCGCAGCATTGTGTCTGTTGAAGTCCTGGATTCACGGAGCATGGCTTTAAGGTACACTGCACAACAGTTGCTCAACTTAAAACAGAACTACCGTTTACAAAAAGACGCTTATGAACTCTGTCGTAATGCTGGCTTGTTGATACAAAGACGTTATCTACATCGGAGTGTAGGACGCAGTCATTGCCTTTCCACCTCTAACAATATCTGCGTGCCTACGAGTCGACGACAGACTAAACGAGGATCTTATACTGGTGCGGTCCTTGGCAACTTATCTTCGCTTGTTCGATCGGAGTTGCTTTCTGTGGTTCGCCAGAGCCCTGTAAATGTCGCGCTGTTCAATGCACGCTCAGTAAACAACAAAGCTCTGCTTCTGTCGGACATTATAACAGATCGAAAACTGGACCTACTGTTTTTAACTGAATCATGGCATAAGCAAAATGATGGACTCCTCTTCAACCAGATTACTCCTGAGGGGTATGGACTGTTTGATCTCCTGCGCCTTACTGGTAGAGGTGGGGGAATTATTGTGGTTTACAATCTGCAATTCAACATCAGCGTTGTGCGCGTACCACAGTTTACATCATTTGAATGCCTAGTTCTGAGCATCTCTGCCCCTAAAGCAATCACCATCGCTACTGTCTATCGACCACCAAAGCCAAATGAAGCTTTTATGTCTGAGTTTGCTGATTTGTTGTCTATGTTGTGTTTTAAATTCAAGAACATCCTTATCTTGGGGGATTTTAACATACATATTGACCAAAATGACTGTATGTTGACAAAGGACTTTCTATTTTTGTTGGACTGTTTTAATCTTAAACAGCTTATTAGCGGCCCGACACATAACAAAGGTCATACATTAGACCTTGTGATTGCAAATGATGCAATTGTTTCACAGCTGTCTTCTGTTGACATTGGTCTCTCTGATCACTTTGCAATTTTTTTAACCTGGAAATATCTCTCTCTTGTACTACTTCATCACATACTGTTAATTTCCGTAAATGGAAATCAATCGACTTATCCAATTTTGCAGACACTGTCGTTTCCTCTCTTAGCAGTCTTCTATTAGCTTCTCTTGAAGATAAGATCTTGCAGTTGAATACTGTTCTTGCCTCTAATTTGGATTATTTTGCTCCCCTGAAGTCTCGCTGTGTTTCTTTTGCTCGTTCTGCCCCTTGGTATAATGACGAATTGCGCTCTAAGAAAGTAGCTTGTCGTAAATTGGAGCGCAAGTGGCGTGACTCGGGTCTGAATGTGTTTTATCAAGCGTGGAAAGACCACTTGGGGGAATATAGAACTGAAATTGAGTCTGCCAGATCTGTTTACTATTCGCAGATTATAGATAATGATCAAAGTAATCCCAGGCATCTTTTCCATACTATTAACATACTTCTTAAAGTTAATGATGGTATTTCTCTACCTGTTTCGAACAAGTTGTGTAATGATTTTCTTAATAATTTCAGTTCCAAAATTGACAACGTTTACAAACTTATTCAAGCTGCACCCATTGTATCTTCTACAGTTTGCCCATCTTGTTTCCATGGCACATTGTTTACAACTTTTTCCCAAATTGACTCTGAGCTGCTTACTAGGGAGGTATCACGTATGAAAGCAACCACTTGCGTGCTTGATCCCCTCCCTACAAGCTTATTTAAGTCTTGTTTTGACTCTTTCTGCCCAGCTGTTCTCAGCATTGTTAATGATTCTCTTGGTACTGGTGTTGTACCAGCAGCATTGAAAACTGCTGCTTTGACACCTGTTCCAAAGAAGCATAATGCTGACTTGGATAACAAATAATTATCGTCCTATATCAAATCTTCCTTTCCTTGCAAAAATTTTAGAACGTGTTGTGGCTTTGCAGCTACATAATCATCTCATAGTAAATGATCTTTTTGAACCCCTTCAGTCTGGCTTCCGAAAATTTCATAGTACTGAGACAGCTTTGGTCAAGGTCACCAATGATCTGCTAATGGCCTCAGATTCTGGCTCTTTCTCTATTCTTATTCTTCTTGATCTTAGTGCCGCTTTCGATACTGTTAATCACATCCGTTTACTCAATCGTCTGGAAAATGTCTTTGGCATTTCTGAGACTGTTTTAACTTGGTTTAGATCTTACCTCACTGATCGTCAACAGTTTGTTTATATGAATGGTTCACGGTCGGAAAAGGGCCCTGTCCACACGGGTGTTCCTCAAGGTTCGATTCTAGGCCCCTTACTTTTTAACATTTACATATTTCCACTTGGTCTGCTTTTAAGATCACTTGGGCTTAATTATCATTTTTATGCAGATGACACTCAGATTTATTTGCATTCTAGGCCTGGTCAAAACTTGGATGTTCCTTTCTTAACACATTGTATTTCTGAGATAAAAATATGGATGTCCGAAAATTTTCTGTGTCTTAATAATGATAAGACTGAGGTCTTGCTCATTGGCTCCTCCAATCAGCTTCGTAAAGCTGGCTCAAAAATTGTAAACCTTGATGGTTCTGTTTTGGAGTCACAGTCAAAATCAAAACTAAAAAATTTAGGAGTAATATTTGACTCGAGTCTGTCTTTTGACCATCATGTGCAGTATACTGTCAAAAACTCCTTTTTTCATCTGAGAAATATTGCTAGACTTCGTTCTATGCTATCCCTCCCTGTGACTGAAAGGCTTATTAACACTCTCGTTTTTTCTCGCATTGACTACTGCAATGCACTTCTTGTTGGGGTTCCGAAAACCACACTTAATAAACTGCAATGTGTGCAAAACTCAGCTGCTAGGATCCTGACCGGTGCCAGAAAAAATGAGCATATTACACCAATTTTAAAGTCCTTGCATTGGCTTCCGGTTAGGTTCAGAGTTGATTTTAAAATTCTTATGCTAACATATAAGGCACTGCATGGTCTGGCCCCTCAATATTTGTCTGCTCTTTTAACTTTATATACACCCAAGCGTCTTTTACGATCCTCACAAGCTGGTCTATTGGTAGTTCCTCAGACACGGTTGCGCTCTGTAGGGGACAGGGCTTTCTCTTCGTATGCTCCAAGGCTTTGGAATGCACTCCCTCTTCAAATTAGAGAGGCACATAATTTAAGCATTTTTAAGTCTTACTTAAAAACTCATTTTTTTGGGTTAGCTTTCTCTTGACTGTTTGATTTTAAGTTTTATCTTTGTTTTAATTAGTTGTCTTGTGTGTGTTGGGTTTTCACTTGTTTGTTTTATTATGTAAAGCGCTTTGAGAAATGAAACGTTTTAAAGGCGCTATATAAAAATAAAGTTATTATTATTATTATTTTCTGCGCTGTTGGACATGGTGAGGAATTGAGATAAATCAGGAAGATTACTTACAAAGCAGTTTTTTGTGGTAGAAGTGATGGTTCTGCGATACTTGTAACAATGAGTTGAATTTACAGCTTTAGCTATATGAAGTTTACACAAGACTAGATAATGATCTGATATATCATTGCTTTGCTGCAGAATATCAACACCATTAACATCAGTTCCATGTGACAGTATTAAATCTAAAATATGATTTAAAGTCTGTATGGTGCCCTGGTGGCCTGTATACTGTAGCCAGTACAAACATCATGGGGGATTTATCATTAATACTTTTTTCTCTAGATAATGTTATATGAAGCTCCATTAGTTCAAAGGAGTTATACTTAAAGCCTGTCTTCTGTAAAATACCGGACATTTTGCTATCAATTGTAGCAAAACCTCCCCCTTTTTCTTTTGGACGCGGCTCATTTTTATAACAGTAACATTGTGAAGTAGACTCGTTTAAAATAATGTATTCATCTGGTTTTAGCCAGGTTTCTGTCAAAGAAAGCACATCTAGTTTATGATCAGTGATCATATAATTTACAAAAAGCGCTTTCGTAGAATGGGACCTGATATTCAATAAGCCAAGCTTTATCGTTTGTTTTTCTGTGTTATGTACATATTTCATTTGCTGATCATCAATTAAGTTGTTACTCATGAACTGGTGTGGACATGTTTTTTTTGTTGTTTTTTAGTTCGGGGAACAGAAACAGTCTGTGTGATATCTAGGTGAAAGGGTATCTATGTGCTGAGAATTAACTGACTTCTGTGACATCTGTGATGTGAGGTGGCTAGCAGATGGTCGGATTAGCCAGTGTGTCTGCTTCCTGACCTGGCCCCAGTTACACAAGTACGAACTCTAAGACTATGTGCCATATTTCTAGATAGAAGAGCGGCACCACCCCAGGAGGGATTAAAACCATCTCTTTTCAACAGGTGAGGTCTGCCCCCAAAACTCGTCCAATTTTCTATAAAACTTATGTAATTCTGCGGGCACCACTTAGACATCCAGCCATTGAGTGACAACAGTCTGCTATGAATCTCATCGCTCCGGTAAACAGGGAGCGGGCCAGAGTATATTACATTGTCTTACAAGTTCACACACACCACTTTAACATTATTTTTAGTGATCTCTGACTGGCGAAGTTGAACATCATTTGTGCCGATGCGGGTAACAATCTTACTGAATTTACATTTAGCATTAGCCAGCACTTTTAAATTTGCCAAGATGTCAGGCGCTCTGGCTCCTGGTAAACAATGGACTATGGTGGCTAGTGTCTCTATTTTTACGTTCCGTACAATAGAATCACCAATAGCTAGAGCACTTTAATCAGGTTTCTCAGTGGGTGCCTCACTGAGTGGGGAGAGCCTGTTTGATGTTCTGATCGGAATGAAAAAGCGGTGTTTTGACCTGCGACTAGACCGCTTCACAGTCACCCAATTGCCCTGCTGCATGGCCTCTAATGCCGGAACCGAACAATGTACAGGACTCCCTGAGCTAGTCGCATCCAACGCCGTATCTACAGCCCTCACATTCTTACTATCCTCAACTAAAGTTTTGATGCATGTATCTAGTTCTAAAATCTTCTATGTCAGCCTAACTATTTCCCTGCATTTATCACATGTGAATCCCTCGCTGCTGACCGAGACAGATAAACTCTACATGTGGCAGACTGTGCAAACAACAATAACAGGAGAAGGAACCATTACTCACCGTGATTGATACCGACTTAACTTACCACTGTTGTTTGATGTGGAAAAACAGAGTGAATAAGTGAATACAAAAAAGGGTCCTGTCCAAACTGTTGCTATAAAATTAGAGACAAACAATTCCCTAGAATATCATTAAATGCATAAACATTAAGATTTTTACTCATGGAAATTACTAAAGTTGTCAAACCCTTTCATTAGAAGGGGGTCACCCAATACTTTTATTAATATAGTGTATGTTTGGAGCTTCACATTGTTGTCAGAGTGTGTGTAAACAAAAAAGCATAAGCAGCTGTGTGAACATATTAGCAGCCTTTGTTTTCGCTTAAAACAATGCCTGGCCATAATTTGGCACATCCTCTTTTGTATGCCACTCTTGTGAATTATGTCATCTAGAAGAAATGTCTTAATTTTTGTAAATACTGCTTTGAATGGATAGATAATGGGTTGAGTATTAACACAAATGTCAGGACTTTTATCAGACTTGCTCACATTTAAGCCAACGTTTTACTAAACTAGGCAAGATTTTTCTATGGTCCATTACATGTTATATGGGGTCAAATAAAGTTGTTTTAGGCGTTGCCTGAAAGTGATATTGCTGCACCCTTGTCTAGACTGCACAATGATTGCTAAGCTCATAAAAGAAGTGGTAAAATAGTTATTTGTCTACTACCCAATTAGTAAATGAGCTACATCTCAATAGAACGGTACATGCAGTCTTGAGGTGAGAGGCAGAATGCTGATCTGATGATACAGGCTGATATGTATGTGCTCTCACACAGGGCTTGTCAAGATTAAAGAAGCAAGAGACATTGAGACAAAGCTAAATGAAGTGGAGCGACTGTTAAAGAATGCCATTAACATGCCCTGGAAGGTGAGAGATCTAACTGATGATACCAGCAAGAAAAGGGCTTGTGTATTTGAGTCCAACAAACAAGAAACATCTCTTGGCATTTTTTATTATCTTTTTCCAGCGAACAAGTTAATTCAATTAATTAATTTGATAAATGTAATCTTCCTGAATGGTTTATTAGAAGTGTTATCTTAAATTGCATACTAAAAGGATGTTTTCTCAGTTTTCTAGGTCAGAAGTTGTCTTAACATTCTTTGAACGCTCGCAGCTTGACCAGGTCCTGAAGAACGACAGTGTCCACAAAATTCACCCTTGCTTTCAAAGTCCACTTAAGAGTTCAGGTATAGTATTTTAATGTTAAAATGCTTGTTAATATTTATGAATATTATAATATTTTAATATGGTGTAATATTGTTAAAATTTAAGTAATACAAATAATAGTGTAATTATTGTAATACTGTTAAAAATTTAAGGGAACATTTAATCGTATAACACCCTGTCAGTTAAACCTCAAGGATATCAATCTGTCCAGTTAGGAAGCTTTCTCCTGCTTTGGTGCAAATTTACAATGAACGTTGGCACAAAAAAACTAACGTTTTTTTTTGTTTTAATTTAGATGATTAGAGCTTACAGCTCATGAAAGTAAAAAAATCTAGTATCTCAAAATATTTGAATATTTCCTAAGATCAATCAAAAAGAAATATTTGCAAAACAGAGAAGTTCAAGTTCTTCATATGCTCATTTATGCACTCAATACTTGGTCAGGGCTCCGTTAGCACAAATTCCAGCATCAGAGGTGTGGCATGGAAGCGATCAGCCTGTGGCACTGCTGAGGCGCTTCTGCTCGTCTGTATTGTTGGATCAACTGTTTCTCATCTTTCTCTTTAAAATATCCCATAGATTGCATATGGGGTTCAGGTATGTTGGCTGGCCAATCAAGCACAGTAATATCATGGTCAGCAAACCACTTGGAAGTGGTTTTTGCACTGTGGGCAGGTGCTAAAGTCCTGTTGGAAAAGGAAATCAGCATCTCCAGAAACAGTGGCGGATCTAGGGGTGGGGCCAGAGGGGCATTGGCCCCAGCTGAAATCTGATTGGCCCCTGAAGTGCCCCTGTCCTGTCACTCATCGGTGATTTATGTTAGCGTTAAGTCGTTTGAAATTCAACCTGTGCAGCGCAAGCTTTACATGTAAATATGAAGGTACATGTGTATAGCCCTGACTGATTTAAAATTGTAATTTTGGGCACCCCTGAAATAGGTCGCGTCATTGACATTAACAGACGTTACAAAACTGTACCGCTCATTCAAGGACGTGCATTTATTGGCGGCGCAAGAGCATAACGTACAAAACGAATGTGCACAGTTCAATTGAATAATACAATTTGCGCTAAATAACAATGCTGTTGAACCTACTTTACAAAGCAAACTTTTTGCTAAAATAAAAGCGTGCGGTTTCTCGGGTGGAAGTTGCATTCGTTACTATAGCAACATTAGGTTCCAAGCGCATTTTCTTTCAGAATCATCACTGACATGTAGAAAAACTGTAGCATTTTGTTTAAAATGAAAGTGAGATAAAGATCCTCACGTCACATAGAAATGTTTGGCAAACTGTTTGGCTGAAAATAGTGGAATACTTCAGGAAAGATAATCGACTTAAGACCATAAGAATGTTTTATTTATTTATTTTGTATGTTTGTTTTTAAAGGAAGACAATTGATAACAATTTTAGAGATGAAAGAAGTTTGACCAAAAAAATGTGGGATCAAACAGTGTAAGCAGAAAGTTTTCAATAAACAATGGGCAATAAATAAAAGACATTAGCATCATGATTAAAGACATCTAAAAGCCTCCTATCCGGGAGAAGTGTGAATGTGCGCATGGAGACAAAGCAGTTTGGGCAGCACAAGACAATAAACTGCATGGATGCTTAGATAATGTGAGTAACTATTAGTTAGCATTGTAGAGTCAACTCTAAACAAAATCACATGGCATGCTCTAAAAAATATTTCATGAAACTTAAGAGTTATAGAGTTATGAGTCATGGTCAGATTTGTGGCTTTACCTGCATTGTGTTTCTAGACAGCAAAAAGGCTAATTTATATATTTTTTTGTCAAAGGTATTTAATGTAAACAATATTTCTAATAACTGTAAATTCAAGCCCTTATGGCTATTTTTCTGACTTAAGGACAACAAGCTGCCAAGTGTCTTCTTTAAATCGACACTACAGTTATACTTTTTAGACATTTCCAGTATTTTAACAATACTGATAACCGTGATCAATTTGGTCACTATAATCGTAATATAAAATTGTCATACTGTTTAATTTCTACACTGCAATAAGGTTGAACAATAGTTAACAACACAGAACAATACAGAACAAAGCATTTTATTTTAATTTACTATGTAAATGTTTATATATACTTATTTATTTGTAGTATTAAAATAAAAGTATGTAGCATCATTAATAACTAACATGATCTAATACTGAACAAAAGTACAGTATATTTATCATTTAAATTAAGATGAAAGAGATTTATTTATATATAATGTAATACATGTTACATGTCCAAATAATAATGTATATAGCCTTGTATAGCATGTCAGTAAGTAATTGCCGAATAAGTAGATGGATTCAACCTCCTGAGCAAAGACCGCTGAATTTTCAGCAGCGGTCACAAAAAAAAAGTAGTTTTCTTTTTTGTTTGTTTGTTTTACAAAAAGACGCGTACAGTTTCTTACAATGTTCAAGAACAACATTTCGCTGTACATATTGTATATTATCATATGCTCATGAATATTCTTGTTGTTGGAACCCAAAATTCAACAAAGTGTGAAAACTAACTCCAAATTGGCAGGGAAGCCCATTTTTTCCTCAAATATTGTATTATATTTTATTATGTATGTTATTCTTAATGAATTCATTCGCGCACACACACGGAAATATTTAAGCCGTTATTGTTAAAGTTTCCAAAGACTTGAACGGTAAACTTGGCCCCTCTCTGTAAATGGTGGCCCCATTGTGGCCCCTGCTTCTAAACAATCCTAGATCCGCCTCTGTCCAGAAAGCTTGTCAGCAAATCTCCTGGTAGACATCTGCATTGAATTTGGACTTGATAAAACACAATGGACCAACACCAGCAGACGTCACGGCCAAATCATTACTGACTTCGGAAACTTCACACTGAATTTCAAGCAGCTTGGATTCTGTGCCTCTCCCGTCTTCCTCCAGACCTTGATTTCCAAATGAAATGCAAAATTAACTTTTATCTGAAAAGAGGACTTTGGACCACTGAGCAACAGTCTAGTTCTTTTTCTCCTTAACCCAGGTAAGATGCTTCTCATGTTGTTTCTGTTTCACATGTGGCTTTGTAGCCCTTTTCCCGAAGACATTTGAGCGTAGTGACTTTTGATGCACTGACTCTAGTTTCAATCCACTACTTGTGAAGCTCTCCCAAGTGTTTGAATCGGTGTTGCTTGACAGTTTTCTCAAGCTTGCAGTCATCCTTGTTGCTTGTGCGCCTTTTCCTACCCGATTTCATCCTTCCAGTCAACTTTGCATTTAATATGCTTTGATACAGCACTCTCTGAACAGCCGCCCATTTCAGTAATGACTTTCTGTGACTTACCCTCTTTGCGGAGGGTGTCAATGGTTGTCTTTTGGACCATTCCCAAGACAGCAGTCTACCCATTATTGTGGTTTCAAAGAACAAGAGATACCCAGAATTTAGACTGGAGGGATGTTAATTTAAATTTAACTCAAAAGTAAATTTGTATTTATTTATTTTGTCATTTAACAGACGCTTTTATCCAAAGCGACTTACAAATGAGGACATTATAGAGGCAATCAAAACCAACAAAAGAGCAACAACATGCAAGTGCTATTACAAGTCCTGGTTAGCCTAACACAGTACACGTAGGAAGGTTTTTTTATTTAATTTTTTATAAGAAAACGAGTATATAGAATATAGAAAAAAGAAACTAGTGTTAGTTTTACAATAAAAGCTAGCAGTTAGAGAATAAATATGCAATTGATAGAGGGTCAAATGTTTGTGTGTTTAAAAAAAATTAGATAAAATAAAATTAGAATAGAGAGTGCTAGAGTTAGAGGGTCAAATAAAGATGGAAGAGATGAGTTTTTAGCCGTTTCTTGAAGATAGGTAATGATTCAGCTGCTCGGATTGAGTTCAAGGTTCTTTTATTTGTCACATACTCAATTATACAGAATATAATCCTTAGTGAAAATATAAATCAGGTCAGGTCCGCTCAATGGACAGTGCAAAATACGCAAAAAACACAAGAGATTTTTTTTTATAGGTAAAAAAAAAATGAAAGTAAAATGTGCAATAAAATAAAATGTGCAATACAGTATACTGTGGACTTAATAAATAATAATATAAACAGGGATGTGCAAACAGGTTGTACCAGGTATATACACATAGCAGCAATGCGGTTGATGGAGGATAGTGAATGTTTTACAGTTTATTAAATTGAGTCTGTAAATGTTATTAGACCGAGTTTGAGTTTAGGAGCCTGATGGCCTGAGGGAAGAAGCTCCTCCTAAGTCTCTCAGTTTTTACCATCATGCTCCAAAAGCGCTTGCCAGATGGCAGTAGAATGAAAAGACGGTTACCGGGGTGATTTAAGAACACCTATGTGAGGATGCTGTTTGTGGATTATAGTTCGGCATTTAACACCATAGTGCCTGCCACACTGGTTGCGAAGCTCCAGACTCTGGGACTGAACAGATCTCTGTGCAGCTGGATCCTGGACTTCCTGACAGGCAGAAGTCAGGTGGTCAGAATGGGCAACAACACCTCATCTCCCCTGACCCTCAACACTGGTGCTCCGCAGGGCTGCGTCCTCAGCCCACTCCTGTACTCCCTGTACAGACATGACTGTACAGCAACACACAGCTCCAACGTCATCGTCAAATTTGCCGATGACACAACGGTGATAGGCCTGATCACCGACAACGATGAGACAGCCTACAGAGAGGAGGTGAGTACCCTGACTAAATGGTATCAGGAGAACCACCTCTCACTCAACATCGACAAGACCAAGGAGCTGGTGGTGGATTACAGGAGACAGAGCAGAGAACACACACCCATCACCATCGACAAGACACCTGTGGAACGGGTTAACAGCTTTAAGTTCCTCGGCGTTCACAACACCGAGGATATCACATGGTCTGCTCACACAGCTAAAGTGCTGAAGAAGGCACATCAGCGTCTCTTCTTCCTGAGACGGCTGAGGAAGTTTGGAACGAGCCCCAGAATCCTCAGATCCTTCTACACCTGCACTGTGGAGAGCATCCTGACCGGCTGCATCACCGCCTGGTTTGGAAACAGCACCGCTGGCAACCGCAGGGCTCTGAAAAGGGTCGTGCGAACTGCCCGCCACATTGTTGGAGGTGAGCTTCCCTCCCTCCAGGACATCTACACCAGGCGGTGTACAAGGAAAGCCCGGAGGATTATCAAAGACAAAGAGGAGCACGCTCGTAAGAATTTCACTCACCAAGGCACTTGTGCTGTGGTGATGTGACAATAAAAGTGATTTGATTTGGATTTGATTGAGTCCTTAATTATTTTAGCAGCTCTGCTTTTGCAGCGTTTGAGGTAGATGACCTGCAGAGAGGGGAGAGCAGACCCGAAGTTGCGGTCAGCCAAGCGCACAACTCTTTGCAGAGCTTTGCAGTCCTCATTCGAGGCGTTACTATACCACACTGAGATGCACTGAGTCAGTACACTTTCTATGGCCCCTGAATAGAACTTTTTCAGGATTGTTGGTGAGACCCTGAATTTCCTCAGCTGTCGCAGATGGTACAGTCTTTGCCTGGCTTTCTTAACCTGTATTTGAATGTGTGCTGTCCAAATCAGGCCTTTGGAGATGTTTACACCGAGGTACTTGAAGCTGCTCACCCTCTCCACCGGGGTCCGACTGACCATAAGAGGAGTGTTTAACAGCTAGTTTGATGGGGACTAATGTTAGGCAGGTAATTCCACCAGATGGGAACAGTTAATGAAAAAGTCAGTTAAAGTGATTTTGTGCCTCTTTGGGATGGTACAGTAATGCGTCGTTCACTTGCTTCTAGAGGGCATATAAGTCTAAAGTAATGAATTTAGGTAAAGGGGTGCAGAGCCAGAGGTGGTTCTGTAGGCAAACATTAATGCCTTGAATTTAATGCGAGCACGTATTGGTGGCCAGTGCAAATTGATGAACAGAGGTGTGACGTGCGTTCTTTTCGGCTCATTAAAGATTAATCTTGCAGCAGCATTTTGGATTAATTGTAGAGGTTTGATGGAACTGACTGAAAGACCTGCCAAGAGAGCATTGCAATAGTCAAGTCTGGACAGAACGAGGGCCTGAACAAGTGTAATGAATGTCATCTGAAGGCGAGCGTAGTGATGAACCCAAGTGCAGTTTATTTACAAAGTGACATCCAAACATGATCCAAACAGACTTGACTTAGACTCAACATGAAACAGACTTGATGTGGCATGAAACAAACTAGACTCACTGACAGCAGGTAACAACATTAATACACCACCAGGAACAAGACAATAACATGGCTACTTATAACCAACAATGAGGGTCACATGACAAGAACAAACAAACCATGACATGAGCAGACTCTGGCGCGGACGGCGTGACGTGAGCAGACTCTGGCGCGGACGGCGTGACGTGAGCAGACTCTGGTGCGGACGGCGTGATGATAGCAGGCCCTGGAGCAGCCGGCGTGACGATAGCAGGCCTTGGAGCGGCAGATGTGACATGAGCAGGCTGTGGCTTGGCAGGCACAAAAGTCCATGATGTGAACAACAACAGACATGACGTCTGGGATGTGGAAATGCTCTGGTGTGGTGCGTATTGTAGGATAGCGGGGTTCTTCATCTGCAATCCCCACAGTAAATGATGAACCAGCTAGAAAAAGAGTGTGGTCAATATATTGCTCTAGTGACCAATGAATGTCTCCCCCAGTCAACTGAGAACGAATGGGTCCATTTAAACCCACTCGAAAAATGTCCTTAAGGGCCACATCATTAAAAGCCACCAAATAGCACAGTCCACAAAAGTCCTGAACATATTCCTCAATGTCCCTGTTATCTTGACGAAGGCAGAGGAGGGGCGAAAGGAAGCGTGGGTTCATGATGATGGTCGTGTATTCTGTCCACTGAAGGCGAGCGTAGTGATGAACCCAAGTGCAGTTTATTTACAAAGTTATATCCAAACATGTTCCAAACAGACTTGACTTGACTTGACCAGACTCAACATGAAACAGACTTGACGTGGCATGAAACAAACTAGACTCACCGACAGCAGGTAACAACATTAATACACCACCAGGAACAAGACAATGACATGGCTACTTATAACCAACAATGAGGGTCACATGACAAGAACAAACCAATGGGAAACAAGACACATGACTAAGACAACCAATGAACACATGACACATTGAACAAGGGAACCAATAGCAAAGACGACATGAGGGCAAGGGAAGCATGACACAAACAGGAACCATAACCAAACTTCAAAATAAAAGACATGAAAACAAGAACATGGAACAGAACCCAAAACAGACCTTACAACAAGGAGTTGTGTTGCATGTTCCGAGAGAAAGGGCCTGATCTTCTTAATATTATATAATGCAAATCTACAGGACCTAACAATTTTAGTAATGTGGTCTGTGAATTTATATTGTATTTTTGGCTTTCATGAGCTGTAAGCTCTAATCATCAAAATTGAAATAAAATAAAAACGTTTGAAATGTAATGAACATGCAATTTACATATAATGAATCTTGAATAAATGAAAGTTTAACTTTTTGAAATAAGTTACACAAAAGATAACTTTTTCATTATATTCTTGACCGTCGATGAGATTTAGGAAATATGACAAGGCAGATGATGGCAATTACAACAAAGGATTTTGCAGACTGTTTTGAATAGTGGAAGAGATGCTGGGATAAATATGAGGTCCCAAGGTGCCTACTTTGAAGGGGACTAATGTCTCTATTTGTCATGGATATGTATTACGTTATTACATTTATTACGGATATATAATAAATATTATATATAATAATATACATTTTCTTTGAGAGTTTTATTTCATAGTTGACTTTTTGATTTCTGACTGTTCACTTGACATTTCTACAGAGATCATGAGGTCTAATGGGTTTTGCCTGGCAAACACAGAGACCATTGTGTTTGAGGATAGCATTCCACTGGACAAAGAGAGACCCTCCTCCACTGACTCAGCCCAGCACTCGTAAGTGTCCAACATTGCCTCTGTCATCCCAGTCCAAGTCTCAGAGTACATAACAATTGTTAAAGCTTTGTTGTCATAGAGCCCCGATTACATTAATGTTTACATAAGCCATTGGCAACTTTCATATAGTAATGTTTTCCTTGAGTGCATAGTAGTCTGTCTCACACAGGAAGGGGTACTTCCTTCCCTGGGCGTGAGAAGGAAGCTCTGGAATGAAATTCAAGATCCTCCCTATTAGATGTTTGATGAAATTACTCCCACACTAATACACGATTTACACAGTTCCTCCTTCCATCCCAAACACTGTTGACTAATAACATCATGTGAAGTCATCATCATAAAGATTTTTATTTAGGTCCTCATACACAATTTCAAAATAATTAAATAATATTTTTACAATTTTATAAAAAAGGTTTAGACTGAAGTGGTTTTAAAGCTTGTAGTTTGAAGGTGTTAAGCTGAAGTTTGATTAAAGAATAGTAGATATGTACTGTAGATAGATAGATAGATACTTGCACATGGCTCTGTAATCCGATCCATGAGCGTAAATACAAAATGTGTATGATCTGTAGTTTTAACAAAAAAAAAAGGTTTACTCTTGGGGCATGTAACATGGAAAAATAAAACACATTGTTGTTTTAGTGAAAATGTAACAATAAAGGCTGGTTGAAAATCGTTTAATCTTCCCATTAAGAAAATTTCTTAAGAACTTTATATCAAATAAATAAAGTAAATAAATAAAAATAAATAAATGTACCCTACGGTTCCCTAAGTTTATTGACTCTTTCTAATTTCAGACAGCCTCCGAATAGATTTTGGAAGTAAATTGTTATGCTTACATTATCTATGACATTTTGAAATAAATCAGATCATCACATTTTAAAGCATTAATTAGACAAACTGTTGTTTAGTTAATTTACAATCCTTCTCTCTTCCTTAGCGTATACATTTTAATTTTTTTGTTAATATTGTGTGTTTCCCTATATGGTACCTCCACACAGATGGATGAATGTATGGTACTGTGAAGTCCTGTTACAGCTGAAAAAGCAAACATGCTTCCTTTATGATAGAAGTATGCTTATGATGCCTTAATATACTGTCCCAGCAGGCAGCTTATATTGAAGTTATATTGTTTCTTAAGATTTTTTTCATATATAATTTAATATATTAAAATGGTTGCATTATTTTTAAATGCAGGTATGATGAGGATGGGAGAGAATATTTGGATCCTGTAGATCAAGACCTGAGTGACGATGATCCTGAAGCTTACGTCACTAATCTGTCCTACTACCACCTGGTTCCCTTTGAAACTGACATCTTGGAGTAGCGCAAACAATTCTGCATGGGTGGACATATACAAGGGGCATTGAATCCCACCTAAACAGTGCAGATCCAGCATGTAATTTCTGCCAAGTGATGGATGTGCCAGCGCTTAGATTTTCGGATTGGTAATGTTTATGATGGCAGAACGAATTTGAATGCAGAGATCACTGCTAGCTTCCTGCGTTGACTTTGTCCATCAGATTCGTTGGCCTGAGCCCAAAATTTCACAATTTTCACCCACGTACCTCATTATTCAAACTAGACTCATGCTGTAGCTGTACTAATAGGAACTGACATAAGGAAGAACCTGGTGTACAGGTTGATGGTGGCCAGAAATATTTGTTTAATTTATTTTGTATGCAAAGTCCATGCTGTACTGTTTTTGAGATTGTGATTCATTTTTTTTCAAGGCCCAATGCCCAGAAAATCTGCCTTGAAAATGTATTCTTCAGAAAGACTCTACACTAGGAACAATCCTTTGGCATTAGTGGATGATCTGCAGGTCATGCTCCTGGAGAAGAAGATCAATATAAGGATTTATCAAGATAGAATATTGCTATTGTAACTTCAAATGCTGATTCAAATAGCCAAAAACAGAAAAAGGGGCATATGTAAAATTGCACACTCATTTTATTAACTAAAACCTTTGATTTTGTTATGAAATCACTGCTTTATTAATCTCAGTGTTAAGGGCACTGGGGTTAGCCAAATTATGTTCCTGTGGCTCAGTGGTTAGAGCATTGCGTTAGCAGCGCAAAGGTTGTGGGTTTGATTCCCAGGGAACACATGTACTGACAAAAAAATGTATAACCTGAATGCACTGTAAGTCGCTTTGGATAAAAGCGTCTGCTAAATGCATAAATGTAAATGTAAGCTTGCGGATTTATGGAGGTGTCTTTCTTCTCAGAGAATTTAAATCGCTCTCAGAAGATAATTGTATTAGCTTATGGTCTCTTTTCTACTGAATGACTGGACAGTAGCTGCACTTTGTTCTTTTCTCTTGAATACAATGGGCTTGCACACTCTCTTGGCACATGGCTCCTAGTCCACACATATACAAACACACACACACACACACACACACACACACACACACACACACACACACACACACACACACACACACACACACACACACACCTACTTTATAATAGAGTCATGTTTCCCTTGTTTACCTGTGAGAAAGTTCTGCTCTTTTTTTAGTTAAAAAATTTGGTAGCTTTAATAATCCGCTCCCACTTTTAAAGCATACAAATAGGAAGAATAAAATGATCTGAACTGTGGAAGACTGGGTCAAGTAATAGTATTTAAAGTATATTTACATACTTTTGCAACATTCAAGTGATCTGATGCTTAGTTAATTTTTTTTATTTTACAAGATGCGCATAATATATCTTAGCATGTCCTCCGACATGTCATATCCATCATGCCTAGCCAGCCATGAAATACTCCCTGTCTCACATCTAAACCTGGATGCATGTGAGCAAAGATATCACTAATGTCTTGTTAGACACAAACACAAAAAATACGCCTTCTTTATTACAAGGAGGATATACTGTGCTTAAAGTACATGGACATGACCAAATGCAGAGCGCATTGCATACCAGGCATGATACATATCCAAGAAAAGATCCTAAAGTTATTTTTGATCGTTGGTATTTTGAGGTGATGATTATTTTATAAGCATTGAAAACAACTATTTCACATTGTCTGTTCTATTATGATGTACATACTTTTATATGCAGCATTACGTGAAGCATTTTTGACTGCTGGGCACCTAGATTATAATAACAAACCTGATCCTTTAAAGCAACTTTATTCACATAAATATATTCAAAATAGCTGATGCACATGCAGCTCTCAAAATATGATTCCAGATCGCATCTATCTATGTGTTTATATATATATATATTTATTTATTTTTTGTATTTTCTTTTCTGAAAAATTGACTTGGATTGATTTGTAATTTCTTCTTTTTGATGAGCTCCACTTTATGACAGCCACTATTAATTATTTAGAGTGTGTTGACTCCTGCCGTTCAACAAGGATGTCCTAAATTGATTAAAAGTGACAGTTATTTGGCACGCAAGTACTGTAAAGAAAAACATTAGATTTTTTTATTTCTGGAAATGTATAGATTTTCTTTCTTTAAATCAGGGTCAAGGGAGACCAAGGACTGGAGAATGTACAGATAGCCAGGTTCATGATTTCTTCAGAAGGCACTGACCAGCATAGTTTCATATCTGGTAAAAGTGTCCATAATCAAAGATAAAGTACAGTTGTCTGAAATTTCCTTTAGTCCTAAATTTAGTAATCTGTAGGTAGCTTTTCAATGTGACTTTTAAGTAACAAAATATCTTACAATTATTAATAAATAACTGATCTGTTTTTAAACTTATATTTATTTTAATTTTGACTGTGTTTCTGATAGGATTGAATGCATTTGGTGTGATGTCAGAATCATGGTAACCAACAAGTATTCAGAAATGCTGCACTTGCTGGAGGCAGAAGGATTGCTTGAATTATCAGTGGTTGAGGAACTTTTCAGTGTGCACTACACTTTACATGAACCTGGCAATCTGTACATCCTCCAGTCCTTGATCTTCCTTGACCCTGAAAAAAAAAAAAAAAAAAAAATACATAAAAAAAAAAAAAAAAAATTCAAATGTTTTACAGTACTTGCCCTGACAGTGTGCCAAATTTCTGTATTGCTTCTGATTAGAATTGGTATGATGTCAAGGCCCGGTTGTTATTTGCTGCATTCAAGTACACGACCTGCAAATACAAAGGAAAAAATAATAATGCAACGAAAATAAAATAAGTAAATACATTGGAATTGAATGTGTTACAAACAACACTATGATGTATATGAATACATTTTCATATACATCATAGTGAAAGGACCGATCTTGATAGCAGATGACTAGTAACACTGTCAATCAATTGCAAACATGGTCAAACCTGTATCTTATAGGAACACAGAATAAACAAACCTTCATATATTACGATATTGTATCTATTTACAAGATGAAAGATAAAACATTACATTAGATAAAAAAAAAACTTTACTGTCATTCCTTTAGCTTTATATATATATATATATATATATGTGTGTGTGTATGTGTGTATCATTACAGTCTGTGAAAAGTGTTCAAATGTCGATCTCTTATCATCACAAGACTGCAATCACCGCATGGTCCTCAATCTCAACAGGTGTGTTGGATGTTAAATTAAGTAACATTATTGCACTTTTCACTGTACACGAAGCAGACGGAGCAGTTTTAGCTGGGTGATGTTGATAAAAAATATCCACTGTTTTGTATAAGGTATATTTATATGTAGCCTATATTCTTTATTTTAGGATCGTGGATATGCAAAAAGTTAGGATATGATGATAATTCACTGTAGTTCAGTAAGAAATTTGTATTTTAGGTTTTATTTTAAAGAAAAACTGCGGTGATGAATAAGACAATAATACCAACTAGTCCATCAGCGTGAACTGAAGTTGTATGTGTGGATAATGGGAATAAAAAAACTTTCTGAAACAATATATCCATTTTGGATTTCATGAGAGCTACACATTCTAAAAAAGTTGGGACAGGTAGCAATAAGAGGCCGGAAAAGTTAAATGTATATATAAGGAACAGCTGGAGGACCAATTTGCAACTTATTAGGTCAATTGGCAATATGATTGGGTATAAAAAGAGCCTCTCAGAGTGGCAGTGTCTCTCAGAAGTCAAGATGGGAAGAGGATCACCAATTCCCCCAATGCTGCGGCGAAAAATAGTGGAGCAATATCAGAAAGGAGTTTCTCAGAGAAAAATTGCAAAGAGTTTGAAGTTATCATCATCTCCAGTGCATAATATCATCCAAAGATTCAGAGAATCTGGAACAATCTCTGTGCGTAAGGGTCAAGGCCGGAAAACCATACTGGATGCCCGTGATCTTCGGGTCCTTAGACGGCACTGCATCACATACAGGAATGCTACTGTAATGGAAATCACAACATGGGCTCAGGAATACTTTCAGAAAACATTGTCGGTGAACACAATCCATCGTGCCATTCGCCGTTGCCATCTAAAACTCTATAGGTCAAAAAAGAAGCCATATCTAAACATGATCCAGAAGCGCAGGCGTTTTCTCTGGGCCAAGGCTCATTTAAAATGGACTGTGGCAAAGTGGAAAACTGTTCTGTGGTCAGATGAATCAAAATTTGAAGTTCTTTTTGGAAAACTGGGACGCCATGTCATCCGGACTAAAGAGGACAAGGACAACCCAAGTTGTTATCAGCGCTCAGTTCAGAAGCCTGCATCTCTGATGGTATGGGGTTGCATGAGTGCGTGTGGCATGGGCAGCTTACACATCTGGAAAGGCACCATCAATGCTGAAAGGTATATCCAAGTTCTATAACAACATATGCTCCCATCCAGACGTCGTCTCTTTCAGGGAAGACCTTGCATTTTCCAACATGACAATGCCAGACCACATACTGCATCAATTACAACATCATGGCTGCGTAGAAGAAGGATCCGGGTACTGAAATGGCCAGCCTGCAGTCCAGATCTTTCACCCATAGAAAACATTTGGCGCATCATAAAGAGGAAGATGCGACAAAGAGGACCTAAGAGCGTTGAGCAACTAGAAGCCTGTATTAGACAAGAATGGGACAACATTCCTATTCCTAAACTTGAGCAACTTGTCTCCTCAGTCCCCAGACGTTTGCAGACTGTTATAAAAAGAAGAGGGGATGCCACACAGTGGTAAACATGGCCTTGTCCCAACTTTTTTAAGATGTGTTGATGCCATGAAATTTAAAATCAACTTATTTTTCCCTTAAAATTATATATTTTCTCAGTTTAAACATTTGATATGTCATCTATGTTGTATTCTGATTAAAATATTGAAATTTGAAACTTCCACATCATTGCATTCTGTTTTTATTCACAATTTGTACAGTGTCCCAACTTTTTTGGAATCGGGTTTGTACTTTCAGGATGAAAATATGATGATGTTTTGGGTCATATTTATACAGAAATATAGAAAATTCTAAAGGGTTCACAAACTTCCAAGCAGCACTGTATACAGGGGCTTTATGCACTCATCATTTTTGAGGGGGCACGATTGGTAGGTGGGGAGGGGGTCGTCATGTGACACACAGCAGCCACAATAGCACTTATATTATGTTTTATTTTATTCCTTTTTTTTCAAAACATTCCCAAACACATTAACTATATTTACATTTACATTTATGCATTTAGCAGATGCTTTTATCCAAAGCGACTTGCAGTGCATTCAGGCTATACATGTTTTTTTTTTTTATCAGTACATGTGTTCCCTGGGAATCGAACCCACAACCTTTGCGTTGCTAACGCAATGCTCTACCACTGAGCCACAGGATATATCATGAAATATCTCGATTCTCACCTTTATAGATTATGTTAGTTGATCTATAGGGGGCGATGGTCAAAGTAGCCTAATAATGTAATCTATTAACTATGCATAACAACCTGTCTGTTTACTTAATTAACAGATATGGGTGTCATGCCATAACATAGTTTAATGCGACTGACTTTATATTTAATGTGAATTAACATTGAAAGTTAAAATGAATAAAAACATTGTAAGTTAGGCTACTTATCAAAATACTTTCATTGTACACATAGAGCAAAGAAAATTTACATTATAAAAGAAAGTCTATTTTAAGCACTCTCAAAAACTACCATTAAAATAACTTAAGCTGTACACACATCTGCAATTTATTGTTTCTGATGAGAGATGACTCATCTGAATGCCTCTGATTGGTCATTGCATTCATAAGCTCAACAGCATCGCGTGTGATTGGTTATAATGCGCAGTGCTGTATAAACGGGTCTGTCTCTGGCAGGGGCGGAGCCAGGGGTGACCGTGGCCAACACTGATCTAATAGAGTGGTGGAACTATGATGTCACTTTGTATGTGAAAACCCAGAAGTTATCATTTTAGCACTTCCGGTTCCATCGTCCCAGAGTCAATGGGTTTTTTGAATGGGACTTTGGTTAAATCCCTTAACTAAGGTCCGTGGTTCACACAAGCTTATAATGCGCAAGCTTATAAAGCTTATAAAGCTTATAAATTATATCTGTGAGGATTTCCAGTCAGGATTTAGACAATCTCATAGTACTGAGACTGCTCTCATTTGAGTGACAAATGACCTGCTCTTATCATCTGATCGTGGTTGTGTCTCTCTATTAGTGCTCCTGGATCTTAGCACTGCGTTCGACACTATTGATCACAACATTCTTTTGAATAGACTTGAAAACTCTGTTGGCATTAGTGGAAGTGCATTAGCATGGTTCAAATCGTACTTATCTGACCGCCATAAATTCTTAGCAGTGAATGAAGAGATATCATATCGATCACAAGTGCAGTATGGAGTACCTCAAGTACTCAGTACTAGGGCTGTTACTTTTCACACTTTACATGTTACCCATGGGAAATATCATCAGGAAACATGGGGTTAGTTTTCACTGTTATGCTGATGATACTCAGCTCTATATTTCTTCCCGGCCCGGTGAAACACACCAAATTGAGAAACTTATGGAATGCATAGTCAATATAAAAAACTGTTAATTATCGTACCTAAAAACAATAAAAGTAATAACCTAGAACACTGTTTAACACTTGATGGTTGCTCGATTCTTCATCATCAGTCAGGAACCTAGGTGTGCTATTTGACAGCAATCTCTCCTTTGACAGCCACGTTTCTAGCATTTGTAAAACTGCATTTTTTCATCTTAAAGGTATATCTAAACTGAGACCTATGTTCTCAGTGTCAAATGCAGAAATGTTAATTCATGCGTTTATGACCTCAAGGTTAGATTATTGTAATGCTTCATTAGGCGGTTGTTCTGCATGCTTAATAAACAAACTACAGATGGTCCAAAATGCCGCAGCTAGAGTTCTTACTAGAACCAGGAATTAGGTCAACCGGAATGGGAACACTTCCCATAAAACACGATGTACTAGTTACATCGTAAGAAGATTGACATCTACGCTAATATTAGTCTTTTTCTTTCTTATTTTGAGGTCACCGTAGCCACCCGATCCGGTCCTTATCCAGCTCAGATGATCACTGCAGTCAACAGATCCAGTCCGTATCCAGATTAGATGGTGGATCAGCACCTAGAGATGACCTCTACAGCTCTGAACGTCAGCGGAGACCAGGACACCTAGATGAGCCCCAGAGACAGATCCCCAGTGAGGACCTCGTCACCTAGACAGCTATCGGGAAAAGACCACTGGAACCAGTGGAGCCTTTACATTCTGACTTTGTTGCAGTTGGAACAAACTACTGGTTCGTCTGTCCAGAGGGGAACTGCTCCCCCCCCCCAACTGAGCCTGGTTTCTCACAAGGTTTTTTTCTCCGTTCTGTCACTGATGGAGTTTTGGTTCCTTGCCGTTGTCGCCTTTGGCTTGCTTAGTTGCGGAAACTTCATTTCCAGCGATATCACCGACTTGATTGCACAGATACTATTTAAACTGAACTGAGCAGGACGATAACATCACTGAATTCAATAATGAAATTCCTTTAACTGAAAAATGGGCGTTTAATCTTGTCATTTTACATTAGTGATACACTATTTTCCTATTTTGATATTGTGCAGTTGCTTTGACACAATTTATATTGTTAAAAGCGCTATATAAATAAAGGTGACTTGACTAAGGCAGACAGCCTGATTTCTCAATGTTTATGCTGATGCACCCATGGCTCATATGGGTAATGCTTTGGCTATTCTCCTGGCAGCCTTATAGAAAACAGTGTGTGTGGAAGATCAAGATTCCAAATGTTAATTGATTTAGCTTTGGTAGCGCATTCACAACAAACACGTGATGTAAGTGAGGATATGTCAATATGGCTGCAATGGCCTGCCAGATATTGGCATGATGTGGTGGCCCTGCTGGGGTCCAAGAACATAGCTTTCATGTCAGTAGTAAGATTCTCACCTCACTTCCCTGAAGGGTTGTCCACGGCAACTCATGGGTACCAACTGCAGTTTCACCTCCCTTTTCAGGGGTCCAAATTACTTTTGCCAAGGATAACATTTTTGGAGCCAGTAATGGATGAGGAATTTCAAAGTGTGTTGAAAAAAAGGAGCCATTTCAGAGGTGCCTCCCAGTGCACATCAAAATGGGGTTACTCCACAATTGGGAACAAATTGGGTAGTTATTGGCCCATTCCCAGCCTCATGAGACTCAACCAATACTTAAAGTTACTCTCATTCAAAATGATTCACCAGGAGTATTACTCGAATGGTCTCAGGCCTTAGCCCCCCCTTCAGATACAGGGTATCAAAATTATACCATATCAAGACGATTGGTTGATCTGCATCCCCACTCTAAATCAAGGAGTAATGGACAGCTTTATTGTCACGGTGCACACACAAGGAGGATACAGGAACACGCAGACGAGGAGTAAACTCAAATAATAGTCTTTAATGTAGACAAACAAGGCTGGGAAGGACAAGGCAAGGCTGACACAGGCAGGAACACCGGGGAGTAACAAATAGACCAGACCACACGAAACTGAACGGGCAGGAACTAATATACACAGGTTAATGAGACAAACACGGCTGGAACAGACTTAACTAATAAATCACACTAAACAAGGACAGGAAAAATAACCAAATAAGGACACGAGGCGTGAACACATGATACACACGACAGAGGACTGACATAACTCCTCCCCTCTCGGAACTAACAGTTCCACCGGGGAGGGGGGTGGGTGCTCTGGAGTCCCCTCAGGACAGATATGGACAGGATTCACAGGACGGGGACCTCCAGAGCGGAACACGGAAAGGAGGCCATGGTGGTGCCAGGAGTTCAAGAGGCCATGGCAGGTGGTCTTCGTGGCCGTGGCCTCATCCCGGCCACTCCAGCCGGAACCCTTCTACCCCCCATCCAAAATTTCCCAGGGGCATCTAGGGGGTATCAGGAGCCCACCGGGGCTAGACACAGAAACAGGAACAGGACACACACAAACAAGACAGTCTACAGAACAAGACAGACTGGACAGGACAACCCACAGGAACAGGAAGCCCTCCTTGGGTGAGCTCGGAAGCTGAGGTCCATACTGGCCATGACGTGGAGTCAGGGACCCTCACAAGGTTGCCTCAGGATCCGCTTCCACCTCTACGAAAGGAGGTGCAGGTGGCTAGGAATGGCCTCCGTGGCCATGACTGCCCTCGATGAGTCTCCGTGGACAAGACAAGACTGGGATTAAAACTGCTCCTGTGGACACAACAAGATTAAAAATGGCACTCCTGGCTATGACGTGCGGATCGGATCCACTGGGAGGAGTCAGCGGTGGGCCGGCAGGCTTGAGTCAGCGGCAGACGGTGGCGGGCTCAAGGCAGGCTTGCCACATTCGCACCAGTCTGGCTGGGTGAGCCACGGACGGCGGCATCGTTCTACCGCGAACGGCGGGCCTGGGTAAGTCGCGGACGGCAGCGGCGATCCCCCCACGAATGGCGAGCCTGGGTGAGCTGCGGACGGCGGCGTGATTTGAGGGAGCCGCGGACGGCGGGTTCGTTTTCCCCGTAGACCGCGGACTGGAGGGGCTTGCAGCCAGCGGATTCGCGGCACTCACGGCGATGCAGCCCAACTCCCTCGCTGATTTGCAGTGGGCTAGGGCGGGATGACAAGCGGAAAATTCCTTGCCGCGGGACAAACTGACAGAAAGAAAACAAAAGACTTTTGAAAAAACGGAAAACAAAAAAGGTGAGTGAGCGCCGCTTACTGTTGGGTCTGGTGCACACACAAGGAGGATACAGGAACACGCAGATGAGGAGTAAACTCAAATAATAGTCTTGACTCTTTAGTGTAGACAAACAAGGCTGGGCAGGACAAGGCAAGGCTGACACAGACAGGAACACTGGGGTGTAACAAGTAGACCAGACCACACGAAACTGAATGGGCAGGAACTAATATACACAGGTTAATGAGACAAACACGGCTGGAACAGACTTAATTAATAATCACACTAAACAAGGACAGGAAACTAACAAAATAAGGACACAAGAGGCGGGAATACATGACACACATGACAGAGGATTGACATTTATAAGTGAAAATTAGTATCTTGTAGTTTATACGCAAGGAAACCGGGAGCTAATGAAGATGATAGAGGATAGGGGTAACGTGATCGTTCTTTCTTGTGTGAGTAATCAAGCAAGCTACAGAGTTTTGAACATATTGTAGTTGTTTGATATTATTAGCTGAGAGGCCATAAAGTAGTGAGTTACAGTAATCTAATTGTAACAAATGCATGTATAATAGTTTCAAGATCCTGCTGACTGAGAGAGGATCGAATGAGAGATATTACGTAGATGGAAAAAAGCTGTCTTTACCACTTTACCAATGTGTTCGTTGAATGAAAGAGTGGAATCAATGAGAACACCGAGATTGTGAACTTTAGTGGAGGGCATAATCAGATCACCATCCAGGTCAATCAGTTGACTAGAATCTTAGATACAACAGCTTTAGAGCCAATCAGAATTACCTCCGTTTTATCATAGTTAAATCTAAGGTAATTTGCCTCAAGCCAAAGCTTGAGTTCCTTGATGCAATTTGTGAATGTAGGCAGAGGAAACACTGAAGTGGAATGTGTGCTAAAACAAATCTGAATGTCATCTGCGTAGCAGTGGAAGTTAAACCCATGGTGCTTGATTATTTGTCCAATTGGCAGCATATAAATGGTGAAGAGGAGAGGGCCCAAAACAGAACCCTTAGGTACACCAGAGCTGATGGGTTTGGTAGATGATCTGTGATTCTGGTATATAACAAATTGTTGCCTCCCAGTCAAATAGGAGGAAAACCATTCAAGGGCTGTGCCAGTAATTCCAATAGCTGAAAGCCGTGAGATGAGTATCTCATGACAAACAGTATCAAAAGCTGAGCTGAGGTCTAACAGAAGGAGAGTGCTATGTGCACCAGAATCAGAAGCTAAGAGAAGATCATTAAGAACCTTAACCAGGGCTGTTTCCGTACTGTGTAATGGGCGAAAGCCAGACTGGAAGGGCTTGTAGAGGTTGTGTGCAGTTAAGGAGACCGATAACTGGGAGGCAACAACTATTTCTAATGTCTTGGAGAGAAAAGGTAAGTTCGAAATAGGCCTATAGCTACTTAATGAAGATGGTTCGAGACCATGCTTTTTAAGAACTGGAGTGACAGCAGCAATCTTAAGCTTAGATGGTACAGTTCCGGATGACAATGACGTATTAATAAAATGAGTGATGGTAGTGACAGAGCAGGCAAGCAATTCTTCAGTAAAGAAGTAGGCGCAGGATCAAGAAGACTGGTAGAGGAATTAGACAGCCTGATTAACTCATCAACCACTGTGGGGGCAATAGAGTTAAAACTAGGAAAATATGAGCATGGCATAAAGAGAGAAGTTCAGTAGTGGGAGCAGAGGTTGGGTGTAGACAGGTATAAGATGTTTTACTCTGAAAAAAGTTCAGGAAAGCATCACACATTTGATCAGAGCCCTCTAGAGATTGTGCAGGAGGCTGAATTCACTTTTTAATTGAAGAAAATAATGTTCTAGGTCTGTTTTTGGATTGATTAATAAAAGTAGAGAAATACGATGAACGAGCTGCATTAAGAGCATTCCTGTACTGCTTAATGTGTTCAATATATTACAAGGAGTGAACAATAAGGCCAGTTTTCTTATAAAGCCTTTCTAGCCGGCGGCCCTTGATTTGTATTGCCCTAAGCTCAGTGTTCAACCAAGGGGAACTGCGCGAGGATGAGACCTATCTAGATTTTAAAGGAGCAAAGTGATTCAAAACAGTAGAAATACTTTCATCATAGACATTGAGAATGTCTGCAGTACTGGAAAGACTGCAGCAGTCAAAAAGGGGGGAATCACTGAGTGCAGCAGAGAATGACAGAGGATCAACCAACTTCCATGCACGATAAACAATCAAAGATTTAGCAACAAGTTTTGGAATATAAAAATCACAAGAAAATTAAATCAGTTTATGATCAGAGATACCTATGCCAGATCCTTTAGAAGCAATACTATCAATACCTATGGAGCAAACCAAGTCCAGTGTATGGCCATGTACATGAGTTGGAAAATCAATATGTTGCTGCAGATTAAAACATTCAAGGACAGACATGAATTCTAGAGCATGAACAGTATCAGTATCAACATGAATATTGAAATCCCCTAGCAATAGCATAGCTGTAGATTGAGCAGAAGCAATTGTTAGCAATTCACATAAATCTGATAGAAATTGCATGTTCGTTATAGGAGGACGATACACCAGTGTTATGAGCAGTGAAGAGTCACTAGTGATTTTAAATGCCAAATATACAAATGATGTCACCCCGTGGAAAGGAGATAGATCAATATGAAGACTCTGGCGATAGACCACCATCAGGCCCCCACCCCAGTAAGGTAGAGAGACTTACATCATGGTGCCAGGACAACTGTCTCTCTCTGAACGTGAGCAAAACTAAAGAGCTGATCGTGGACTTAAGGAAGAGACAGCAGCGGCCCTACACCCCTCTTATGATCAGTGGGACCCCTGTGGAGAGGGTGAGCAGCTTCAAGTACCTCGGTGTAAACATCTCCGAGGACCTGACTTGGCCTGCACACAGTCAAACACAGGTCAAGAAAGCCAGCAACAGCTGAGGAAATTCAAGGTCTCACCAGCTATCCTGAAAACTTTCTATTAAGGGGCCATAGAACGTGTACTGACACACATCTCAGTGTGCTATGGAAACGCCACCAATCAGGACCGCAAAGCTCTGCAGAGAGTTGTGCGCTTAGCTGAGCGCATCTCAGGGTCTGCTCTCCCCTCTCTGCAGGACATCTAACTCAAGTATTGCAAAAGCAGAGCTGCTAAAATCATCAAAGACTCAAATCACCCTGGATAACCCTGCGCTTCCGGAGAATGATGGCAAAAACTGAGAGACTTAGGAGGAGCTTCTTCCCTCAGGCCATCAGGTTCCTAAACTCAAACTCGGTCTAATAACATCAACATGACTCAATTTAATAAACAGTAAGATATTCATTATATATTTGCCCTGTACAACCTGTTTGCCCATTCCTCTTGCACATCCCTGCTTGTATTATTATTTATTAAGTCCATAGTATACTATCCTGCACATTTTATTTTATTGCACATCTTATTCTTCTTTATTTTTTCTTATTATCTAATTTTATTTATTTTTTTACCTATATTTATGTATATTCTCGTGTGTTGTGTTACAATATTTTGCACTGTTCATTGAGCGGACCTG
This sequence comes from Gymnocypris eckloni scoliostomus, assembly GCA_027564155.1. Taxonomy (NCBI): domain Eukaryota; kingdom Metazoa; phylum Chordata; class Actinopteri; order Cypriniformes; family Cyprinidae; genus Gymnocypris; species Gymnocypris eckloni. The sequence continues at coordinate 7,979,503 of CM050436.1, read as the reverse complement.
ACCTGACTTTCATTTCACTACTGATTATATTCTGTATAATTGAGTATATGACGAATAAAACTTTGAATCCTTAAAAAAAAACAAAAAAAACAATGGCATATTTCTTGGTTATATGTTTGTTTCCATGTACCCATGGACTTTTTCAATCAGTCATTGTTTTAAGTTGTTATATTTAATTATAACTGCTTTTTTATTTTATATAGTGGCACAAATTTGAGAGAGAGAGAGAGAGAGAGAGAGAGAGAGAGAGAGAGAGAGAGAGAGAGAGAGAGAGAGAGAGAGAGAGAGAGAGAGAGAGAGAATGCTGTTCTGGGCACTATGTTTGTCTTGGAAAAGTTTGACATATCAATAAACATTGGGAAATTCTTAATGTGTGTTTTTTTCCCTTTTTACATATTCATATAGTTAAACTGGCAGAGCTAAGAATGGCAAGTTTGTAGGGTCCATTTCCAGGAAACATAAAAGTGATTAATTGTATACCTTTAATACACTATAAATACACTGTAAATGTTACTGAAGCAAAATGTTAAATACTGTGTTTAAATAAATATCAGGTGTTTTTTTTAAGCAAATGAAACATTTTGACATTTATTATTAATTTATTTCATACAGTAGATGCACACTTTTGAGTTTAAATATTGTACATTGATATAAGTGTAAACGGTGTATGCAGTGGGAACCATTACACCCTTGTTTGAAAAGAAAAGAAGAAAAAACACTCTAATCAACAAATCTATTGCAGCATCAGGTTAACCACACAATGAAATATGTTGTTGCACTTTTATATTGAGTGGTGACAATTGTAAATCGTACAGTACCATTCTGTACTGACCCATACCGCTCAGTGGAAACAAGCCATCAATTTTATCTGTCTATTCACCAAAAGAACCTGGAAGATCCTGTCATATATGACCATACATGGACAGGTAAGTGTGACGCTTCTGCTCAAATGGGTTGCCATTGGCTTTGAATTTATTTTAAGCCAAATTAAAAAAAATGCTTAATGTTGCAAAGTACATTATGCTGTTATTATTACATAAATAATACCTTCAGTTAACAATGCAGTGTTGTTATGTCGTGAGATATCACCACTTTACCGAGATCGTAACCCTAACTGTGAGAATAACTTTGTTAAACTACAAATACCAGCGCCATGTCATGCTTTTCGTGTTTGAATGGTAGAGGCTTATGGGTAATATAGCTTCAAATGTTTAATAATAAATGGGGAAAATACCACCTTTTTTAACAAAGATAAATCTGAACATGTTAATTGTGCAAACATTTATGACATATTTAAGAGGTAGGCTGAAATTTGGTATTTTTCTAAGAACATTTTAAACACCTTTATACCACCTTTCCATATATATTTGAAAACTCTGTCCAACATTATTTAAGTAACATAGCATAAGTAGTTGTCATAACTAATTTCTCCTTAAAACTATAATCAGACTTTGATTTACAGCCATTTGAAATATATATTGTTTTGCTCTTCCAGGGGAATCTACTGGGCCCCTGGGGATAAAAGGGCAGTAAAACATACACAGATCTCTTCTCAATATCAACAAATTTTGCTGAGTCACATTTTTTTAGCCTGTAAAATTAGCCTAAAACGCCTAAAAAAGGCATACCCAAAGTAAATGACATGCTGTTCTTGGACCATTTGGATAATATGCATGGTTTTGGTCTCTTTTGAAAGGTGACACTCTGAGGTTTGTTGCAACCATCAGAATCACTGTAAGTCTTATTGATATTGAGTAATAGCACTTTTAACACACACAAAAAAACTTTTTTTTGTAAATAGAAGCCTGCAGATGACTTTAGCTATGAGCTGGAAAATACAATGAGATCACAGAATGATCAAGCCTAAATTTCCTACTTGATAAAAAATATATTAGGAAATGTGTGTTTTACACACGTTTATCTAAGTTTATGTCTAGGCGCTTCCCAAAAAAGACAATTGAAGACTCCAAATGACCCTTTGCAACCACCGAAACATAACATGCTGTCATTATTGAATGCTTTAATGTACAGTTTACTTTTGGGCTATAATGAAAGGTTAAACTTAGAGCTATTAAATTTCTCACCCAGATTCACTGTCAATAATTGCTGACACATAGTAACTGAAGCATAAACACATTATAGTGACATTTATGCAAAGAATCCAAAATGTGTACACTTGTAAATAAGATATCTATTTATAATTTATAATCTAATGACATTTTTTTCCTATATTTCTATTTCCGTACATAGTATATTATTTAATTTCAGTTTTTTTTTCTTATATTGTGTTATATTCCATTCTTTCTATGTTATTCCTATGTATGTCTGCACTATGTCTGTACTTTCTTCTGCACTGGAAGCTCCTATCATCAGGACAAATTCATTGTGTGTGTAAACATACTTGTAATAAAGCTCTTCTGATTCTGATTATAATGTTTTTGACAATTTTTTTCTGTCAGTGTCCCTCAGTATATGACTTTTTGCTGACTGGCTCCTAGACTTCATTCGATTCAATGTCAGATCATTGTCTGTGATATAAAAAAGTTAGAAGTTAGCAGGACTCACACACACACACACACACACACACACAGTCTCACACAAAGTCTCACACACACACACACACACACACACACACACACAAAATGGCATTATGAGGGCACAATCGCAGACCGAATCACGATTCACGATTTTAACAAGATTCTTTGTCATGCTGGTCTTTCTATTTTGCAAGCTGTTTGAGCATTACAGACAAACTAATTTCCATATTATAAAGACAAAGCCTTTCAAGGTAACGCAATATTAAAAAGTATGGCGGATATTTAGGCCAAAGTGGGTGAAGATAAATATAGTTGTCATTATTTTATCTTTGTTATTAAAAAATTTGAGCAAAGATTTGACACCTTACAACTACACATAATATAAAAATAAAATAAACCGTGTTTTATATTCAGGTACAATATGTGTATTTAGCAGAAGCATTAAATAAACTGAATGAACAAATATAAAAATAAAACACTATGTAGATTGATTCCTATTAAATAAACTGTATTCAAGTTGTTCAGTCAAGACTACGAGTAGTGAGTGATTTTTCTCTTTGTGTTTGGTGTTTATTAACATTAAAGTCATAATTCACCCAATAATTAAAATAGGCTAGTGTTTTATATTTATAATTTCATTTACTCAAAAGTTGTTTTAACGCTGAGTTTCCGTCTTCTGCTAAACATACACGCTGTTTTGAAGAAGGTGGAAAACCAAACAGTTACTGGTCCACAGTGTTCCCTATGCTGCCAAAGTCAAAGTGGACCAGCAACTGCTTGGTTACCCACATTCTTCAAAATATCTTCTTACTGATGTGAATGTTTGTGGTGCTGTAAAGTATATTGATACGGCGGCAGCAGAACTGCAGCTGATAGAATGTGTGCTGTAGCACGATACAAAGATATTTCTTCAAAAGCAGATCGTGGAGACATCTTTATCAGGGCCAATGGCCAAATATGCCCTAAGCAGGATTTTATTGTTGTGCCCCCTCCCTCAAATATTATGGAATTAAAAAATAAAACACCTAATATAGGGGTCAAAATAGAACTTAAGTAAAATATAAAAGTAAATAAATAAATAATTTGTAATTAAATTGTATTATTTACAACATTGTAGCTCTAGACAGACCTATGGCAGTAATAAAGCTGTCTGATTGATTTTATGGTCTCAAGCATTCAGAAACCACACAAAAGAAAACTGTGCAGTTTTACTACGAAAACCATGGTTCGTTTTTGTAAGGGTTGTGATGTCTACATGTTTTTTGTTGAAGAAATTATAGAGGCTGTATTATTTATAGCAACAAAAAAAAGAGTGGATATTTGAATTAAATGTTTGGTGAATAGCATATTAAACAAGGATATGATCGTACTTTAAGCGTAACAGCAGAAATGACCAGGCCTTTGGCTCCCTTTACAGGCATTTATAACATGCCTGAATTTATAATGTGAAAAATACAATACACACCATCACAAAATTAGTAATGGTATTACTGGTTTTAATGGGACTTGTATTGGTTTGAATGGAAACTGTAATGGACCCTGTTGATCTCTACTGGTAATTGGTCACCTTCTATTGGTGGCTTGTTAAAACCAATACATCCTAATGGAATATGTCCCAAAACACACTACAGAAAACCATTTTTGTATGTTTTTTTAATGGTTAAAAGTTGACGGTTTGTAATGGCATTTGTAATTTATTTGTGATGGTGTTAGAATTTTCTGTGATGGTTCTATCGTTTTTTTTCAGCAGAGTTGCCTTTCTTTTTATATAATGCATTTTAAGTTATTTTAAAGGCTGTTGTTGGCTTAGGTCTGTGTTTATATCCACAAAAACACACACACACACACACACACACACATATATATATATATATATATATATATATGTAGTGTCTTAATACTTATTTGATTATGAATATATATATTTTTTTTTTGGCGCCGGATTGTTGATGTCTTTTCACGGGCATAGTTGTCCAGCAATTATGATCATCTGCGTTCAGCCGCAAACATGATGTGTGAGCGCCGGTGTTCTGACAATCTGTCCTACCCGCTCAGGATGTGCTACCAGTAGTTCAAGCTGTTGTGTCAATCTAACGACATGAGCTTCTTTCTCAGAATGAACTACCATCTTAATAAATGATTCAGAAACAGAGGTAGCACATATTGTCAGCTATTTAATACCTATCAGAATGAACTACCATCTTAATAAATGATGGAGAATCAGAGGTAGCACATATTGTCAGCTATTAAATACCTATCAGAATGAACTACCACCTTAATAAATGATGGAGAAACAGAGGTAGCACATATTGTCAGCTATTAAATACCTATCAGAATGAACTACCATCTTAATAAATGATGGAGAAACAGAGGTAGCACATATTGTCAGCTATTAAATACCTATCAGAATGAACTACCATCTTAATAAATGATTCAGAAACAGAGGTAGCACATATTGTCAGCTATTAAACACCTATCAGAATGAACTACCATCTTAATAAATGATGGAGAAACAGAGGTAGCACATATTGTCAGCTATTAAATACCTATCAGAATGAACTACCATCTTAATAAATGATGGAGAAACAGAGGTAGCACATATTGTCAGCTATTAAACACCTATCAGAATGAACTACCACCTTAATAAATGATGGAGAAACAGAGGTAGCACATATTGTCAGCTATTTAATACCTATCAGAATGAACTACCACCTTAATAAATGATGGAGAAACAGAGGTAGCACATATTGTCAGCTATTAAATACCTATCAGAATGAACTACCATCTTAATAAATGATGGAGAAACAGAGGTAGCACATATTGTCAGCTATTAAATACCTATCAGAATGAACTACCACCTTAATAAATGATGGAGAAACAGAGGTAGCACATATTGTCAGCTATTAAATACCTATCAGAATGAACTACCACCTTAATAAATGATGGAGAAACAGAGGTAGCACATATTGTCAGCTATTAAACACCTATCAGAATGAACTACCATCTTAATAAATGATGGAGAAACAGAGGTAGCACATATTGTCAGCTATTAAACACCTATCAGAATGAACTACCACCTTAATAAATGATGGAGAAACAGAGGTAGCACATATTGTCAGCTATTAAATACCTATCAGAATGAACTACCACCTTAATGGTACCTTAAGGTAGAATAATGAGAACATTTTGTCAGACAAAGATAACATTTTATTGTCATTTTAATTCAGAATGAATTCATTTTAACTGAGCATTGAATGCTTGAAAAGTGTAAGCAAAGTATATTACGGGAATTTATAATTATTATATGTAATTCAAATCTGTACACAATAATATACACAGCATATGTACTGTGTTTTAGTTTTTTTTTTTTTACAGCTGATTTAGAACAAGATAGACTTACCCCAAAATGTTTATTATACGATGGCCATTCCTATCTTTTGCTAAAGTGTCCCAGTGTAATTATAATTATTACAATAATTGGAAAAAATATTGTTGGGAAATGTAAACTAATATTTTATACTGGCACACTAAAGCAAAAGATAAAAATAGCCATCTTGAAAATAATTAAACAACACTAGACTATGATTTGCAATGGTTGCAATTGTATTTAGTTGAAAGATTCTCTGTAGTCACGACACCAGGGATGCAAGTTAGGTGTTCCCAAATGAACACAAATTGCACTGCACCTAAAAAGAGTCAAGTGACTTAATTAAATCAATAATGCATTAAGTATGTTAAAGTTTATCCTGTGAACATAGTATGAATCTACATGTTATTTACCATGGTAAAGCTGTCAGAGATATTGTCTGGGTTTGTCTTGTTGCAAGCTGTGCAGATGGAAGAAACATCACCTTTTGGGATAAAGAGATAGGCCTTTACCAAAAGTACTTTAAAACCTTATCATTAAATTGTGTTTCGGTATGGAAGCCTGCTAATAAAGGGTATTAGCAATGCAGAGTGTATGCTGTTGAAACACAAAATAACCTCCAGCTATGACTTTATAATGCAAAAGTACATTAAATAATAAAAAATAAATTTACCACCATATTCAATTATTACAAGCTATACATAATCTGGCCCTTTCCACAGCTTGTGTATCTGTGTGGATGTTCAGAGCTCCGCCTGTGCTTAAGTAATCCTCTGCAAACTAACAAATCAAGTTATGAAAGAACAGTATTATTCATAAACAAAATCTTCACTGAAGATAAATACTTTTGTAGCCCTACTTTTAAAATCAAGACTCCACAACTGCTCCCATCTTTCTGCAGCTCATGATGTAAACTATGTGGAGCCCAACTTGAATGCATCCCATTGTGGCACTCACACAGACAGTTATTGTTTTTATTGGTTATGTCACAACCGTTAAAAATTATACAATAAATTATGAAAGAATACTATAGTAATTTATAGTAAATACTACAGTGTTTTTTAACCATACTATAGTAAAGTTTTTTTATTAATTTGTTGTGGCAATTCTATAGATGCTGTGGTAATATAACAACTATAGTAATATAAACAAATTACTTTACCCAATACTGTACTAAGTTTTCTACAACTATAGGGAAGATTATACAACAATACACAATTGTAAAACTAAAGTATACTACAGTATTTATTACAGTTTATCAGTTCGCTATAGTTAATAGTACAGTATGCTGTAGCATTCATTAATAAAATGTTGTAAATACTATAATAAGCAGTATAATACACTTTACAATAGTGGTTAAAAACAATAGTGTTTACTATAAATTACAATAGTATTTTTTTCGTGTGGGTGCTAACAAAAAATATATATATATATGAATGAAGAGTTAATATGCAAAAATGACAGCTGACTAACACAATAAAACAATAAAAACATGATAATATTTATATATTTCATATTGACAGAGTAAGACCATGTCAAAGCTTAAAATCATAGTGAAATGAATGACTGAAAAACGTATTACATATTTAGACTGAATATCACAGGCTCACAAATAATCTGTTTTGAAGAGTAGCCCACTTAAAACGTCAACAACTACCTTGTGTAAAAATTACAAGTATTACACAAAACTTTAATATAGTAGCCTAAGAGTGTTGAACTATAAAGCCCAAGACAACACTGCACAATTTTCGGCTGTCACAGACGAAAGACAGGCATCTTGAAACAATCTAGGCGAATCAGAAATCACCGCAATTGTTTCACGGTTTGGGACAGCCGAAATTCGTGCACTGTCTCGGGCTTATGACAAAAACATTTTTGATAACGTTATGCTCATCGAAATCACAGACAATGATGAAATTATCACCCATTTACTGGGAGCCATTCGATTTTGAATATAGTATTTTAATTTAGCAAGATCAATTTAAATCACTGGCTCCTCAAGACTGCTTGCGTTTTAGGGAGAATAAACCCTTGTGATAAAATTAAGCGTTGGAATGAGAGACAATGGATAAATATCACATATTTAATGTAAAAGATTCGACGTACAGTGAAAATGTATTATATTTAGTATGACAAAGACACATTTTATTTAGTAAATCGGGGACTCGTCAAAACCACATGCTTTTTTGAAGAAGCACCCTCTTGGTAAGAAAACTCGTTTTTGTTGTTATAAATTATTAGACACTGAAGAAATTATTACATATTTAATGGGAGCGATTCATTTTAACAAAAAAAACAACTAATTAAGCTAAATAGATTTTACTTACGCACTCGTTCACAACTCAGACAGGGTAGCTCAAATTTATGGGCGGGTCTTCAGATAGAGGGTTTCCAAGAGTAGTAGGGAACTGCGCATGCGCATTGTGTATGGGTAGCTCATTCTGAGAGGTAGCACAGAGTGTCGGAACACCGGACAACTTTCTAATTTACACTCATTAGCTACGACCAACATGAAGCTGGATATTTTTGTTTTAATGTCAATTTCTGGAATAATCAAGCTGCAAACTAATTCATACTCCTCCAAGAAGAAACAAGTAGTTCACACCAAACTTTGTCAGACACTGAAGATGCTAAATTGCGAAAGGCTTGTGGATAGCTTGAACAGTGTTGAAATAGTGGTTTATTAAAGTGAGCATAAAAAAAAGATAGCAGAAATATCTTATATCCTTGAAGTGCAGTTTCCAAACTCTTCAAAACGTTTTATTTACAGAGAAAGAGTCATTCTGAGGAAACATGCTTAGTTAAAAAAAAAAAAAATATCATGCTCAGAGACAACAAAAAAATAAAACTATCATTGTTAATATGTCAAACGTGAATACTGTAATTCCAAGGATGACCACAAGATGGAAGCATAACCTTAATCCTGAAGAACTACATGATCTGTTTCTCTGTGCATTAGAATTAAAAACAATGCATTTAATCAGCTGAAATGTTCTGCACTGTCAATGTACTTTTACATAATTATAGTAGAGATTTATTGTAGAGCAAATAGATAATTAAAAACGTTTTATTTTAAGCTATATTTCTTCTTCTCCAAACTTAATCGCATTTTAGAGGGCCTAAACATGCTCGAAAAGTCACGAAACTTTGCACACGCATCAGAACTGGTGAAAATTTACGTCTGATATGGGTTTCAGAAGTAGGTGTGGCAAAATGGCTCGACAGCGCCACCTATACACATTCAGCAGAGTGCACCTCGAGCTACGTTTCACATACATGTACGAAAATCGGTACACTCATGTAACATAACAATACCTACAAAAAATTATCCTGGTATGAAATCGTAAACTCAACAGGAAGTCGATTATTTTGAATTTTCTCGTCATATTTGGTGTCATTTTTGCCACTTTCAGGTGTCTTTAACTAACTCCTCCCAGAGCTTATGTCAGATGAACACCAAAATTGGTCATTGTAATCTAAAGCCCTTTGTGACGTTAAATTGCGAAGATCTAGAGTTTTCTTGGGAGGGCGTGTCCGTGACGTCCTGTCAGATTTCGATGATTTGCCATGAAACAGGAAGTTGTTATAACTCATGCCTATAATGTCCGATCTGCACCAACCTTCACATGTTTGATAAGACTCCTGACCTGATATTCTATTATAATCAGAGCGCCACCTGTTGACAACAGGATATGCCAGGCTTTACACTAACTCAAACATACCATGTTCAATCTGTACCAAACTTCATATGTTTGATAAAAGTGCTAGCTTTTATCTAGCACTTTTGTCTTCACATGTAGAAGACATCTACATGTTAATGTTCAGTTATGGACATAGCGCCACCATCTGGCAGCAGGTTTGGCACATATAAATGACTATGACACATTCTTCTATATTTACATTTTTAAATGCATATTACTCACCATTCCCTGTCTTTCTGAAGCCACCGGTTGGCGGTGCTGGGTGCGAGGTCTCTTCCATCGCTGCTTGCAGCTTTAATACAGATTATAATCAGTAGTGAAATGTAAATCAGGTTAGGTCAGCTCATTGGACAGTGCAAAATATGCAACACAACACAAGAGAATATACATAAATATAGGTAAAAAAAATTAAAGAATAAGGAACAATAAGATGTGCAATAAAATACAATGTGCAGAACAGTATACTGTGGACTTAATAAATAATAATATAAGCAGGGATGTGCAAGAGATATACATAGCAGCAATGATGGAGAATAGTGGGTATCTTAGGGTTTATTAAATTGTGTCATGTTGAAGTTATTTGACCGAGTTTGAGTTTAGGAGCCTGATGGGCTGAGGGAAGAGTTCCTCCTCAGTCTCAGTTTTTGCCATCATGCTCCTGAAGCGCTTGCCAGATGGCAGTAAAAAGAAAAGATGGTTACCAGGGTGGTTTGAGTCCTTGATGATTTTGACAGCTCTTCTTTTGCAGCGTTTAAGATAGATGTCCTGCAGAGATGGGAGAGCAGACCCTGAGATGTGCTCAGCTAAGCGCACAACTCTCTGCAAAGCTTTGCAGTCCTGATTTGAGGCGTTTCCATACAACACTGAGATGCACTGAGACATTACACTTTCTATGGCCCCTGAATAGAAAGTTTTCAGGATTTCTCGTGAGACCCTGAATTTCCTCAGCTGTCGCAGATGGTACAGTCTTTGCCTGGCTTTCTTAACCTGGGTTTGGATGTGTGCAGTCCAAGTCAGGTCCTCGGAGATGTTTAAACCGAGGTACTTAAAGCTGCTCACCCTCTCCACAGGGGTCCCACTGATAATAAGAGGAGTGTAGGGCCGCTGCTGTCTCTTCCTGAAGTCTACGATCAGCTCTTTAGTTTTACTCACATTCAGAGAGATGCAGTTGTCCTAGCACCATGATGTAAGTCTCTCTACCTCATCCCAGTATGCGGTCTCATCATTGTTGGAAATGAGGCCCAGAACCACAGTATCATCAGCAAATTTGACAATCAAAGTGGAGCTGTGAAAAGACAAAAAGTCGTGTGTGTAGAGAGAGAAGAGCAGGGTACCCAGGACACAACCCTGTGGGGCTCCTACGTTCAGGGTGATGGAGTTGGAGGCGAACTGGCCTACTTTCACCACTTGAGGTCTGCCGGTGAGCAAGTCTTGAATCCAGTCGCAGAGTGAAGAATTTAGGCCGAGGTTTGTGAGTTTATCAGCTAGCTTGATGGGGAATATTGTATTGAAATCTGAGCTAAGGTCAATGAATAGCAGCCTTACATAGTTGCCATTTTTGCGGTCAATGTGTCTGAGGGAAGAGTGCAGGATCTGAGAGATGGCATCATCAGTAGATCTATTTGGGCGATAGGCAAACTGAAGAGGGTCCAAAGTAACAGGGATGGAGGAGTAAATGTGGTTCTTTAAAAGTCTCTCAAAAACCTTCATGACTATTGATGTGAGGGAAACTGGATGATAGTCGTTCAGGCAAGAGGGTTTACTGTTCGTAGGCACAGGGATTATGATAGATTTTTTTAAAGGAGATGGGAACCACAGACGTAGCAAGGGACTCATAAAATATTGAAGTAAACAAACCAGGAAGCTGATCAGCGCAGGACCTCAAAACACGCCAGTAATCCCATCAGGTCCGGGTGCTTTCCTGACGTTCACTCTCTTTAGTTCCCTCCGAACCTCGTCCTCTGACACGGTGATTACATGATCATCACTGCTCTGTCTGCTGCTTCCTGATGCGCTGATCGGCAGAGTCGCACTGCCGCCATTGCATTCAAAGCAACCGTAGAAGGTGTTTAGCTCTTCGGCCAGCAACAGATGTGCTCTCACCTCTGCAGAGGATTTATTTCCAAAGGAACAGATGGTCCTCAGTCCCTGCCACATGCGTCAAGAGTCATTGAGCTGAAAATGAGACTCAATTCTCTCCCTGTATCGGAGTTGAGACCATAGCTCACCATGCAATGCACTTGTGATGTTGTTGCATGCCTGGGACAGGTGTTAGTGCTTGACTGGCTTCTTGTTCATTGTGGCAGACTCCTCATTTTTCTAGCCAAGGAGGTGGTGTGTGAAGCTGAGCTTGGCATAATTTAAGTCTGTGTAAATGAGGAGTTCTCTGATGCAGTTCTTGTGAGCCAATGCGATTTAAAGGGTTATCAGGATGGCTGGCACTTGGCTGGCACAGGATGGCTGGTACTGTGATGACTGGGAGTCCAGCTTGAAGTGTTGCTGTGGGAGAGGTTTGCAGTTAATCCACAAAACACCCGCTCTGGGCACACTTTGCTTCAACATTGCATCCTTAAAAGGCCATTGACCATGTGGCTTTGGTCCTCTGTATGGATGATTTGGCTGTTGAGGACCCTTTACAGGATGGCGGCACGTCTCTGATTGCTTTTTGTGTTCCTTTGTAACTGGAGAATCGCTGGATGGTTCATGAAATGCAGAGCAGGGCTCTTTTTTCATCCGAGTAGTTTGTGCTCCGATGGGAGCAATGTTCCGCTGAAGTGGGCAACCCCCTTTAGTTCTGGCCATGCTGTTGGTGTAGACCAGGACTAAGGCAGTAGTTGCTGAATCCAGCTGTCAGATGAAACTCCTTGGGATGAGAGTAAATCAGGCATGGTGTAGAGTGCAGATGCCATTCAAGTTTGACGTAATGTACTCTTGAGTGAGTCCATGTAGTTGACATTAGCTCTACATCATTGCCACTTGTGAAGAGCGTCTTTGGCACTGGCAGTTGTCGGCAGGTGAAGGACGTCTCTTAGAAAAGAGGTGTGTGGCTCAGATGGGTCAGGTTCCCTCCATTCCCTTGAAGGTGTGTAGTTGAGGGTTTGGCCACGCTGTTGGTTTGTCACACTATTGCTGTGTGCACCCCTTTTGTGTATGATGGTACTGCAGTTTCAGATTTTCACCAGAGTAAATGTCTGGTATGGTCTGGCTGGAAGTTCTTGCACTTTACAGGGCTTGCCCTACAAGGTCTGCAAGAACCAGGAAGAAGCAGGTTGAGCATTGGCTATTTTACTTCAAGTTAAGATGCAGGTGTCCTTGGCAGTCTCCAAGGTTGACAACAGGACCTCATAAGGAAACTTTTGTACTTTCTTGCGAAGGTAGGTCTGGTGTGTGCTCGGTGAGAGCTTTGAAGAGTGTGAGGCTTAAGGCGATGTTCTCATGGCTGGCCGTGAGATTTTCCCGTGACCTCGGTGACCTGGCAATCTGTCTGGGTCACTCGTCTAGCTTGAGTGGCAGGGGTTCTAGCACTTCAGAGTTTCTGAGTTCTGTACACGGGGTGTACAGTCTCATGGAGCTGATGGTGCAAGGGAGTTGGCCGTGTGTGTGTGGTCAGACATCTGATTATGTGCTGTCTGGGCGCCATGACCATCTGGCGTTAGGGTAGATGTCTCTGTGGTGAGAAACTGTTGACCAAGATCTGGGTGTTGGCCAAGAGGGCTTTCTGTTAGGTTGTTTGTTTCTCATGCTACTCATGGTTAAACAGAGTTTGATAGTTTGATATATCCTGTTTCCCTTGGGAGGTCACTGACAGGATCAGTTCCTTTTATGTCCTCAGGGTCTCCGTTGCTGGCCTGTGTGCTCTCCAGAGTCAGTTATGGGTACAGTGCGGAGATTTTAACAGTCTCTATGGGGGCAGCGCTGTGTTCTCTGTAGGCCATATGGGCTGAGTTCTGCAAATTTCAGGTGGTCATTGAGCACCGGACTTCTACTTCCGGCGCTGCATTGTACAGTCGACGTTAGGGATGGCTCCGCTCAATTTGTGCTTTAATATACTTTTTTACGTATTTTTACTTTCTCTTTTTACACGCATAACGTCTGCACTATTTATATACGACAGAAGAACACTTTTGGACATTGGACACCACTGCACTAACCTGCTTCAGGACACTTTATCCACGGATCCAGCGTGGCCATTGGAGATACTTCGGAACACCGAGGTTAACAAAGGCCGCCTCAATAATCCCAGGCGGCGAAGGAAACACCGCGGGAGACGCGCTGGAATACGCAACAGACTGAGGAAACGGGCTCACAGTCCTCCTCTGCCGAGTATTCTGCTCGCTAATGTACAATCCTTGGAGAATAAGATGGACGATCTTAGAGCCAGGATTAGTTTCCAACGGGACATCAGAGACTGTAACATCCTCTGTTTGACCGAAACATGGCTCACGCCCTCAGTCCCGGACAACGCTGTAACGCCGTCTGATAACTTTTCTGTTTTATGGATGGACAGAACAGCCGAGGCTGGAAAAACCAAAGGTGGTGGAGTGTGTTTCATGATCAACAAGAAATGGTGTGACCCCAGGAATATCTCCATTCTGTCGCGTTCCTGCTCGGCTCATCTGGAACATCTCTCCATTATCTGCCGCCCATTCTACCTCCCCCGGGAGTTTTCATCGATCATCATCACTGCCGTATATATTCCACCACAAGCAGATACTAGCGTGGCTTTGTCCATACTTCACGAGCTCAGCGGCTATATCAACAAGCATGACGCTGCCTCCATCATAGCTGGGGACTTTAACAAGGCCAACCTCAAAAAAGTCATGCCAAACTTTCACCAACACATATCCTGCCCAACTAGAGGACTGAATACACTGGATCATTGCTACACCCAGTTTAAGAATGCCTACAAAGCTCGTTCCCTGCCGGCTTTTGGCAAATCAGACCACGCGGCCATATTTCTCACACCGGAATATAAACAACGGATCGTTCAGAGACCCCGGTGGAGAGGAAGTGACGCTGGTCACTCTGAAGCTATGCTACAGGCGTCTCTTGATGACGTCGACTGGGACATGTTCCGGGCGAGTTCATCTGACGTCAGCGAATTCACGGATGTAGCAGTAAGCTTTATCAACACGCTAACCGAGCAAGCCACCGAAACAGTAACAATAAGGACATTCTCCAATCAGAAACCGTGGGTGGACAGAACAATTCGTGACGCAGTTAACCATCGAACTGCCGCATACAATGCTGGTCTTTTGTCGGGGAACATGAGCGAATACAAAACAGCGTGTTATGCTCTCCGGCGTGCAATAAGAGCCGCTAAACGCCGGTACAGGGAGAGAATTGAGTCACATTTCCAGCTCAATGACTCTCGACGCATGTGGCAGGGACTGAAGACCATCTGTTCCTCTGGAAATAACTCTTCCGCGGAGGTGAGAGCAGATCCGCTGCTGGCCGAGGAGCTAAACTCTTTCTACGGCCGCTTTGAGTGTAACGTTAATGGCGGCGCGAATCTGCCGATCAGCGCGTCAGAAAGCAGCAGACAGAGCAGCGATGGTTTTGCTATCACTTTTTCAGAGGATGACGTTCGGAGGGAACTAAAGAGAGTGAACGTAAGGAAAGCAGCAGGACCTGATGGGATTACTGGCCGCGTTCTGAGGTCCTGTGCTGATCAGCTTGCTGGTTTGTTTACTTCCATCTTTAATGAGTCCCTTGCTACCTCTGTTGTTCCCACCTCCTTTAAAAAATCTGTCATAATCCCTGTGCCTAAGAACAGTAAACCCTCTTGCCTGAATGACTATCGTCCAGTTGCCCTCACATCGACAGTCATGAAGGTTTTTGAGAGACTCTTAAAGAAACACATTTGCTCCTCCATCCCTGCTACCTTGGACCCTCTTCAGTTTGCCTATCGGCCAAATAGGTCTACTGATGATGCCATCTCTCAGGTACTGCACTCCTCACTCACATCGACAGCAAGAATGGCAACTATGTCAGGCTGCTATTCATCGACTATAGCTCAGCTTTCAACACTATAGTCCCCACCAAGCTAGCTGTCAAACTATCAGACCTCGGCCTAAACACTTCACTCTGTGACTGGATCCAAGATTTCCTCACCGCCAGACCACAAGTGGTGAAAGTCGGCCAGTTCACCTCCAACTCCATCACCCTGAACGTAGGAGCCCCACAGGGCTGTGTACTGAGCCCCCTGCTATACTCTCTCTACACCCACGACTGCGTGTCCTCACACAGCTCCACTTCCATTGTTAAATTTGCTGACGATACTGTGGTTCTGGGCCTCGTTTCCAACAATGATGAGGCCGCATACTTGGATGAGGTGGAGAGACTTACATCATGGTGCCAGGACAACTGTCTCTCTCTGAACGTGAGCAAAACTAAAGAGCTGATTGTAGACTTCAGGAAGAGAGAGCAGCAGCCCTACACTCCTCTTATGATCAGCGGGACCCCTGTGGAGAGGGTGAGCAGCTTCAAGTACCTCGGTGTAAACATCTCCGAGGACCTGACATGGACTGCACACATCCAAACACAGATCAAGAAAGCCAGGCAAAGACTGTACCATCTGCGACAGCTGAGGAAATTCAGGGTCTCACCAGCTATCCTGAAAACTTTCTATTCAGGGGCCATAGAAAGTGTACTGTCTCAGTGCATCTCAGTGTGGTATAATAACGCCACAAACCAGGACTGCAAAGCTCTGCAGAGAGTCGTGCGCTTAGCCGAGCGCATCTCAGGATCTACACTCCCCTCTCTGCAGGGCATCTACCTCAAACGCTGCAGAAGCAGAGCTGCTAAAATCATCAAAGACTCAAACCACCCCGGTAACCATCTTTTCATTTTACTGCCATCTGGCAGGCGCTACAGGAGCATGTTGGCTAAAACGGAAAGACTGAAGAGGAGTTTCTTCCCTCAGGCCATCAGGCTCCTAAACTCAGGATCATAACATCCACAGGACTCAATTTAATAAACTGTAATCACATCCATTATTCCCCATCATCCACACTGCTGCTTTGTGTACATCCCCGGTACAACCTATTTGCACATTCTCCTGCACTGCACACTTTATCTCATTGCACATCTTACCCCTTATTTTATTTCTTATTTGTCTCTTATTTCATTCTCACCATATTTGTATATATATATATACTCTCTCGTGTTTTGTTCATAGTTTTTATTGCTTTTATGTTATTATGTTTTATTTAATTTTTTTGCACTTTCCATTGAGCGGACCTGTCCTGATTAACATTTCACTACCTATTATACCCTGTATGATTATGTATGTGACAAATAATAAAGAACCTTGAACCTTGAACCTTGAACCTTGAGCAAGGGAAGGCCATGGCACTTGGGTGGTGACCCACAATGTGATGCCGATTTCAGGAGGAGTGAAGGTTCTGGAGTAGAAGCCTGTTACGGATTTCTCGTAAACCGCAATATAAAAGAGACCAACCCAATATTTCAATAATAAACCAATTTATTATTTATTAATATTATTTAATATATAAAATACAATTATTAAACAAAACAGCACAAATAAACGTCTCGGGAAAACACGCGTGTGGGTAAAAAAAAAAAAATAAAAATTACGGGAGAGAACAATAATAAAACAAAACAAGGAGAGCCCTCCACCAAACACATGGATTCTTTTATATCCTTTACTGTCAAAAAAGGCTAATTAGGAATCAATTTCCCCTGTCATCCAGCCAGCACCTGCACTATGCAGCAGGGCCAGGAAGAGGCAGCAGGCAGGCGTAACACCTCCCCCACAAAAATATTCCTGCAAGAAATACCCAAGAAAAGTTACAAATAAAATTAAAAAAACCTCCCAGGTCTCCAACATATGCTCCCCACTCCACTTAACTTAATTTTTCTGGGCCAAAGAAAAGAGGAAAGAAAAGAAAGAAGGGGAGAATGCAGTATGCAATATCATGCCCGAGATAAGGCGTCAGCCATCACATTCTCTGTGCCTCGGACATGTTTAATCAAGATGAAAAGGTTGTAAAATAAGACTCCACCTCATTATCCTTTGGTTGCGATTCTTCATTCGATGTAAAAACACCAGAGGGTTATGGTCCATATACACAATAATTGGGCTTGCGGATGCTTCCAGATAAACTTCAAAATGCTGGACAGCCAAGACGAGGGCAAGCGCTTCTTTCTCTACAACGGAGTACACTTGCTGATGAATATACATTTTTCTTGAAAAATAACAAATAGGATGTTCTATCTTATCTTGAGTTTTCTGTAAAAGAATCGCGCCAGCTCAAGTTTCACTGGCGTCCACAGCCAAAAATAAAGGTTGAGTAAAATCCGCAGCGATGAGCACGGAAGCATAGGCCAACAATGCTTTAGCTCCTTTAAACGCCCCTTGAGAAGCCGTAGTTCACTCAAAAGGTATTTTGGAACTAATAAGATCGGTCAAAGGTGCATCCACAAATTTGGACAACTCCAACAATAGTAGCCTGCCATTCCAAGAAATCGACGCAATTCCCTGCGATTAGTAGATACAGGAAAAACACAAATAGCCTCGATTTTAGATTCAACGGGTGAACTTGTCCATTCCCTACTATTTTACCCAAATAGGTAACTGTGGCTTTTCCAAATTCGCATTTAACCAGGTTCAAGGTTAAAGAGGCTGCCGTTAGCCGAACATATAATTATCTTATTTGTACTAAGAGGTCTGCCCAAGATTAACTATACAGAACCACATCATCTAAATAAGCCTCACAGCCAGACAATCCAGACAGTACCTTATTTATAAGGCGCTGAAAGGTAGATGGAGCATTTTAAACTCCAAAGGGCATAACCTTTTATTGAAGAAAGTCATTGCGTGTCACAAATGCAGAGAGTTCTCTTGCTCTAGCGGTCAAGGGAACCTGCCAATACCCTTTTAAAATATCGAACTTGCTTACAAAAGTTGCAGACCCCACCCTACCCACACAGTCATCTATGCACGGCAAAGGGTAACAATCGGGTTTAGTGACAGAATTTAGCTTGCAATGGTCAGTGCAACATCTGTATGATCTATCTGGTTTATTTACAAAGAGGCATGGTTAACTCCAAGCCCTAAAACTAGGTTCAGTCAACTGATTATCTAACAGGTACTTCACTTTTTTTTAACAATTCACATTTCATTGGATTTACTCTATATGGATATTGTTTAACCTTTTGAGCGGTACGGTCCCACATATGGGATTTTTATTTCCGTGCCCCTGGGAGTACAGTCCCATATATGGGATTTAGAATGTTCGGTGACATCGCATAACTGCAAAATTCAAACTGTGGTTTCGTGCGTTGACAGGCGTTGAGCCAGAGAGAGACATGCACTGCGCATGTCATATTATCACAATTATGCAGTGTTCTTAACCACATAAAGCATATTTTAGGTTTCAAACATTTAAATACACATAAGTAATAGTAAAACAATAAATTTAGAGCTTGTAAAATACACACAGATGTCTATGGAAGCAACAATAACAATCCATTCAAATTTAATTTGCCGATGTATTTTATTCATATCAGATATACATAGTGTAAGTAACTATAAAGTTCACTCTATTCTTCACCCAGTTCACCAGCCACTTACTTTCATGTATTTCGGGAGAAATTGATGAATTCACGTGCTGTAAATCTGACTGACAGAACTCTCTGAACTGCAGCACGAACAAACATGGCAGCGCTCATCTCACGCTAAAAATTTATAAAGGTGTTTAAACCACAAAACACACTCATTTACACATATTTGTTCATGACATGGTTAAGCAAGTTTGTGAATATATTAAATAAAAAAGAAATAAAAGCGATCCATCTGTCATCAGAGCATGTGAGCGAAGCAGAGCGGTGTGATGCTCAGCTCAATATTCCGCTTTGTGGGCGTGCGCTCTGCTCAGTCGCTCACGGCCAAAGCAAACGCTCCGCTAATGTTCTATTCACGCTCACCGGTACCTTTTTTAGGTAAAAAAAAACTGAAATTGTCGCCTGATAGAATGATTGTGGGAGGCAGCCTATAGAGAATGATTCCTCAAGTACAGCAAGTAGCAGAGGCATTAGTTTACTTTTAAAAGTTGTAAAAAATTATACCGTGAAGCCATCTGGCCCAGGAGCTATTGAGTTTTGCATGTTAGAGAGAGCTACATTAAGTTCTTCTAAATTTATAATTTTCTCCAATTCTGTATTATTGTCAGATGGGATTTGGGGCATTTGAATAGAATTAAAAAAATAATCAAGTTCGGAAGGGTTATAGTCAAGTTCAGATAAATACAGGGCTATATAGAATTGTTCAAAGACCGAATTGATTTCTGGTGATCTGGTGATACTGCCATCATCCCTACGAATGGATGGTATAGTATTTGCAGTTGAGTACTTTCTTATTTGTTGAGCAAGAATTTTCCCAGATTTGTCCAAATGTTCGTATAATTTAGAGCGGGATTGGAGCAGAAGTCTTTCTGTCTGCTCGGATGTTACTATATCAATCTCTGTCTGTATCTTTGTTCTTTCCATACAAAATTCAGGTGTGGGCTTACTTGCACATTTCAAGTCTAATTGTTTAATTTTGTTAATAAGATAATTTAGTTGGTGATTTCTTTTTTTCCTCTCCCATGATGAAAATGAAATTATTTCCCCTCTAATATAGGCTTTTAAAGACTCCCAAAGTGTAGCTTTACTAACATCTGAGGTGTCATTGATAGATAAGAAAAAATCGATTCTATTATTAATAAGGTCTACAAAGGATGAATCAGAAATAATTAAATTGTTAAAGCGCCATGTCTTCCGAACTGGTGATTTGGGAAAAACTAATTTGAATACAACTGGGCTATGATCTGAAATTACAATAGATTCATATTTACAATCAGTAACAGAGGTTAGCAGTTTATCATCTATTAAGAAGTAATCAATTCGTGAATATGAGCGGTGCACTGGGGAGAAAAAAGAGAACTGCTTAAGGTTTGGATATAAGAAACGCCAGGGATCACAAAATGTATAGGTCTCCAAAAAAGTATTAATAAACATGGCGGATTTAGTTATATCGTAAGGCGTTTTTGAAGACCGATCCAAGGTGGGGTGGAGCACACAGTTAAAGTCTCCTCCTAAGATTAATTTATGTGTAGTCAAATTGGAGAAACTGGTTAAGATTTTTTTTATAAATGATACATCATCCCAATTAGGGGCATATATATTGGCTAATATCAAGGGAACATTATATAATGAACCAGTTACTATTACAAATCTCCCCCCTCTATCACTTTGGACATTACTCACACAGAACGGGGTGTTTTTACTTATAAGAATTGCAGTCCCCCTGGATCTTGACTGAAAATCTGAGTGGTACATTTGCCCCACCCAAGATTTGTGTAGTTTATAATGATCAGCTGATATTAAGTGAGTTTCTTGGAGAAATTATAGATTTGCCTCCAGTCTCTTTAAATGGGTAAGGATCTTATTACGCATACTGATATGGTTAACCCCTTTCACATTCCAGCTCACAAAGTTCACTGTAAGTAATTTGCTATGTCCCAGGTTTACAGCCTTGTTTAATGGGTGAAAAACTGATGTCAGCCTCCTTCTGAGATGTTTCTAACAACTGTACACAATAGCACAAATAAACATGAACAAGTTTGAATACCAAACGAACACCTTGACCCCAACCCACCCGCCAAACAGCTCCCTAAACGAGAAGCACAAAAAAATCCCACATGTAACTAACCTTTAACGTTCCCAAACACATAGGACTTCTTCCAAATGCTCAACATCTTAAAATGTCTTTTAACACACAATTGTTATTTTGTATTGTCTGATTGAAAAGAGAGCTTCATAGCTGTATTAGTCTTTGACCAGTAAAAAAAATCACCACGAGAGAAAAAATATAATAAAAAAAAAAAAAAAAAAAACGTCCAAATAGTGAACGAGCACTGCTAACGTTTATGCCCTGTACACTGTAGCAGACATCAAGGGGGTCCTGAGAAACTATTCAGAGACGAGTGCATCCATTTTTGGTTTGATGTGTTCAAAGTACTGCTCAAAGTAAGCGTCCGCCTCCGATGGTGACTTAAAATTATGTCTAGTGTTATCAAAAGTGAACCTTAAATCTGCCGGATGATGGATGCCATAGGAAATCCCAGCCTGCTTAAGCTTGCATTTCACAGAATTAAAGGCAGCTCTTCTACGGCTCAGTTCGGCACTCATATCAGGAAAAATATGGACCCGTGTGCCGCGAAATGTAAGCTCACTGCGTTTTCTGGAGGCTTGGAGAATCTTGGCCTTATCGGAAAAGTAGTGCAGACGAACAATCATTGCTCTGGGCCTGTCGCCAGCGCGAGGTTTCTGTGCGAGGGTGCGATGAGCGTGATCTAACACCACTGATTGAAGGTCGGGTAAATCTTCACCTAGCACCCTTTGAAAAGAATCCAGACATGAAGTCAGTGGGCCGGCCTTTCTCCGCGTCTTCAGGTATACCAAATATCCGCAGGTTTTGACGACGACTCCTATTCTCGAGGTCTTGTTGTTACTCTTGCAACTTCTGTATTTGGTCTTTCAAAGTTGAAACTATGGTTTCCATTGTTTCGAGCGAGTCGTGGTGAGAGTTGATCGTTGTTTCCATTTTCTCCATGGTATTAGACATATTGGTTTGCTTGGTTTGAATGGAATGAATTTGCCCCGCTATCTCCAGTTGTAGAACGTCCATTTTGATTTTGACCTCCGATCGGAAGGTTTCGACAATCAATCCAATCTCAGAGCGAAAGCTCACCATCTCTGTTTTGATGGTATCTGCCATCTGACTGCGGGAGGATATCAATTCAGTTTTTACCAGCTGCAGAAGCATATTGTCCTCCGGCATCAGAGAAAGCTCGCCGCGGCTATTACTTGTGGCGTTGTTAGCAGCAGCCTTCATACTAGCTTGCTTTAGGTTGGGACTGTCGAGTCGCGTCTGTCTTGACGTGTCTTATTTGATTTTTTCATGTTTTTGCTTGTCATTTTCAGACAAATCGGTTAACCATAGATGAAGGGTGTTAGCAGAGACCAAGTTATCAATTATCAGTATACTTGCGTGTGTTAGTGCAAATAAAATGAAAATGAATGAGAGCGCAAATGAAATGCGACTACCTCCTCATCTTGCCGCCGGAAGTCTGTCCCAAGTATTTTCTGATGGTTCAAACAGGTTCGGTCTCCAGGCACCCAAAAACAACCAAAACAAACAGAACCAAAATGAATAAAACAAATGAAAGTCCAAACATGGAAAGGGATAGTTGAAAATCAAGGGGTTAATACCACCTCTAGGGGCTGTGAAAAGGATTCCAGAGCGGGGGTGCTCCGGGGTTGTACTGCCTAGAGAGGTGATGAGAGAGATAGCTGGACAGACCAAGAATGTTAGAGCAGAGAGGCTCTCTAGTTCTCTTCAAGGTTTTTATTGAGTGAATGGCTATACCTTAGCTGTTGTTAGGATTGGTGGTGAGCTGAGGTCACCCAGGTGAACTCCAATGGTTGGGCCATCCCCCTTGACTCTCCCAAGCATGCAACTGCAGGGGCTACTGATCACTCACACCCATGGCACCTAGTGGCAACCACTCAAACAGCGATGACTTTTGGCACATTGTTGCGTCACTCAAGTGAGGAAGGGTCAACGACTAGCTGGCGCAGCCAAAATTAGGTTTCGCTAGTGGGTCCCAAGCTACACGGACCCCTTTTGGGCCTCGAGCTCTGGTGGGCTTGCTCCTCTTAAATGGGTGGACCACTGTGTAACTTCACAGGGTAATTAATCAAAATTGCCCTTTCGTGTTAGTATGGTCGATACAACCCTTGAGGTACCCCATTGCTGATGCCATGCTGTGTGTTGCCTCCCGGAGTACAGGGTCAGAGGTATCCGATGCGCCCTACAGTACATGTCGGGTAGGTCAGGCAGACGGATCCAGTCACCAAGAATCCCCCACGGATGACTAATCAACTCACTGCCTAAGTACCAGGGTGCATACTACCTAACAGGGAACATTGTGCGGGGACAACAGAAAGATTAAGTGTCTAGTATAAATGAAGCAGCTTGATGCCAATGAGCAAGGGAAGCAGACATGTGACGGTGGGCCACTAATAGATTTGAGGGCTCATTGTATATCGCAGCAGCTAGCATTACCTAAGCCTATGCCTATAGGGGAAGGATAGGGAAAGGGTAATAAAAATACAATTAGAAATAAAGTTAAAAAAATCATCCCCCCTGATCCTCAACACTGGTGCACCGCAGGGTTGCGTCCTCAGCCCACTCCTGTACTCCCTGTACACACACGACTGTACAGCTACACACAGCTCCAATGTCATCGTCAAATTTGCTGATGACACAACGGTGACAGGCCTGATCACCGACAACGATGAGACGGCCTACAGAGAGGAGGTGAGTACCCTGACTAAATGGTGTCAGGAGAACCACCTCTCACTCAACATCGACAAGAACAAGGAGCTGGTGGATTACAGGAGACAGAGCAGAGAACACACACCCATCACCATCGACAAGACACCTGTGGAGCGGGTGAGCAGCTTTAAGTTCCTCGGCGTTCACATCACTGAGGATCTCACATGGTCTGCTCACACAGATGCAGTGCTGAAGAAGGCACATCAGCGTCTCTTCTTCCTGAGACGGCTGAGGAAGTTTGGAACGAGCCCCAGAATCCTCAGGTCCTTCTACACCTGCACTGTGGAGAGCATCCTGACCGGCTGTATCACCGCCTGGTTTGGAAACAGCACCGCTGGCAACCGCAGGGCTCTGCAAAGGGTCGTGCGAACTGCCCGCCACATTGTTGGAGGTGAGCTTCCCTCCCTCCAGGATATCTACACCAGGCGGTGTACAAGGAAAGCCGGAGGATTATCAAAGACTCCAGCCACCCGTCCCACAGACTGCTCTCTCTGCTGCCCTCAGGGCGACGTTTCCGCAGCATCCGATCCCGCACTAGCCGACTGAGGGACAGCTTTTTCCCTCAGGCTATCAGACTAATGAACAGTCACAAATAACTCACCTATATCACACTCCCACTCACACAACATGCCATGCACTGCACTTTAACACCGTTCAACTGGACTACACGCACACACTGCACTAATCACAACCTATCTGCTATCACTGAACACCATACAATGCACATCCACGACACTGCATATGCATAATCTGTTGCACCTTTGCACATCTATCTGCTGCTCAACCAACCAATCTGCTGTTAATTTATAATCTGTTGCACCTCACATTATTACTATGCATAGACTACATTATGTATAGATACTGTACATAATGCAGATGTGCCCATACGGTGTATAATGTGTTGTTGATAATTAAGTATGTCTTTATAGTACACTATGTGTACGGAGTATATGTATGTGTATTTTGCACATTGTCTTCTGTACAGTCTGTAAATATGTACTGTCCATATGTAAATTGCTGTTGCTTTTTTGCACTGTCTGTCCATATGTAAATTGCTGTTGTTGTTTTTTTGCACTGTCTGGAGCACTGTAAATGCTCCAGTGCAGTTTTTGCACTGTCTGTCCATATGTAAATTGTCTGTTGTTTTTGCACTGTCTGTCCATAGGTAAATTGTCTGTTGTTTTTCTGCACTGTCTGGAGCACGCTCATAAGAATTTCACTCACCAAGGCACTTGTGCTGTGGTGATGTGACAATAAAAGTGATTTGATTTGATTTGATTTGAAAATGTCCTAATTGCTTAGATTTTAAATCTATTTAAAACAATTTTCAATTTACTTACTTAGTAAATTCAATTTTGCTCAATAAGTAGGCTAGGCTTAACGACAGACTGGAGTAGATTAAATAAAATCAGCCCAAATAAAGTAAATTGCTGCAAATAACACAGTAAAATAAAATACACAAATAAAACAAAGCATATGGGGGAGACCAAAGTAGTTGATAGCCCAACAGAAGGTGGAACAGAAATAAATTGTAGAGGGAGGAAGGGAACTGTTACACTTTACACACACTGTCTCTAAGTGTTAGTCGGACGCTAACAGCTAATAGCTGAGGTAAGAGGCTTTAGCTTCTATCCATGTAGGGCCGTACGCGTGGTAGCTTCGGCTACATGCAGTGGTCTGTTTATCATAGGCCGTTTCTCAATACCAAGTATGCAAAGTTCGGAATTGCGTCCTCGGTAGTTTGGACTTTGCAAGTTCGACTCGGGAGTGCGAACTCCCATGGACGGGAGGACACAATTCCGGTAATTCTGCAAATGGAACAGCAGCGTACTTGATAACGTCTGTCAGCTCGCCTCCAGTTATCTACACTGTATTACAATACAACGAAATATCAGACACACTGCCTCTTTTTGTTTTCATGTAAACATATTAATAGCCGCAAAAATGTAGCTCAGGGAACGTACATGCATTACAGTGAAACAAAATATTATATCAAACAGCGTTGCCTCTTCTGTTTCATTAAAAATATTAATAGCCACAAAAAATGATATCAAACACCACTGCCTTTTTGTTTTCTTCAAAATATAAAACAACTCTCTTTTCGTTTTCATTTGAAAAATATATAAAACATTAATATGTGGTTTAGGTAATATGTGCACACATACACTGATCATCTTTACTGTATGCATAATAAAATGAAATATGACAAGCACAAGTCTGCCTTTTTTGTTAAATGTCAGTTTTAATGAACAATAATAGCCATTATAAAAGTAGAAGTATGATAAGAGACTTATGTAATAGGAAATAAAGACAAAGGCAAACAATTTAGTCAAATGTATGTAAAAAAAAGTCAGTACTGTGTTACGATTAATAAATAAATAATTTATGAAACATAACTTTATGCTCAGTCAAAACAATATGACCTGGAAGAAATAATAGATTAATGAGACCAAAGATTGCCGGTTAGATCTACCCAAAATAAATTACCTCATGTATAACCCCTACAGACACATCAGAGCCAGCGGCAGATGTCAGAAGGACTAGCCGTGGTGAGAATGCTCTCAGCGGATACATGATCATTGAGCGCCCGGTGATCGCGTGGAGCTCACGCTTCCGAAATCAGCAAAGCTGATAGGCGCTATATTTATAAATAAACCGCAGATTTGACTTTTAAACAACTACATTCTCGCCTGAAATACTCTTAGAATGGCATTTCATGACACAATAACAGTATTGTTTAAAAAATTGTGTGGGTTTTCCCCTCCGCCATTAATGCTCGCTGATTGGTGCGAAATGCATTCTGGGATAACTGGCTGCCTCAAGTTCACACAAGTCACCTCTTGATGCATCCTCAATAAAAGGGGCGGAGCAAGAACACATCCGGGGATTTTAACTGTACTTGGCCAGATGTGAACTTTGAATTGGAACAGTACTTGGGCGACAACTGATGACATTTTTACAAGTCCACAAGTACAGACAAGAATGCATATTGAGGCCCTGTCCCAAATGACACCCTAAACCCTCGAGTCCGCACTTTCGTGACGTAATGGCGCTTTGACTGTCGGGTAGAAGTCTGCTGCGAGCTTGCACCAGTGCGGGCTCGGCAGAAGTGCGGATCGAGGGCGCATAATGGCCTCAAAAATGAAGAATGGGACACCCTACGATCTCGTGGACTCAACGGACACGCGGCGGCCATTGTAAGTCCGTAAAGGGGGCCGCACACCGAAAGAGAAGTGCAGCGCCGCGCCATGTCTTTAAAATTCAAACACATTGTTTTCTATGTGTGTCCCCCCACGGCGGCGTCATTCGGCGTCTGTCCGCAGTGCCCAGCAATGACTCACTGTGCATTCACACCGGACATGGCGAGAGCGTCAAAGTGGCCAAAAGTCATTCATTTTCAATGAGAGCCGGTGGCGAGCTCCGGCGAGAGCGGCGTGGTGCGTTTTGGACGATGAGAGCGTCGAGGAGAGTTGAAATCAGGTCAACTTTATGGTAATGAGCTATGACGCGGTTGGGCAGCAACCAATCAGAATGTAGAAGTCCTCCGCTTGAAAGGATTCCAGAGAACGCAGCCCGTAAACTTTGGTTCCGACCACATTAGTTCCCAAGCAAAATGGAGGAGAAGTAAATAATTGCTGTGGCGGGTTTCCTGGTCATATATGACATGTCCCTGTTTGCGTACAGCGGGAATTCAATTAATTTGCTCAAAACAATACCGAGGCTAGTAAATGTCTCCTATAATGTTGAAATTAGACTAGCACTTAACAATGAACACAAATCCACACCACACAAATGGCTTTTAATTGGTTTATTTAGTTATCAAACATGTAACTACAATAAAGTTATTTACATCGATCAATTTCTCACTTTCACATTTAAAATATTTCATGGTTAACATATACCCTACTTGTGGTCAGTCAGCACAAGATCAACACGCTTTTTTGCTTTGCGGCTCCTTTAAATACAAGACAAGCATACGATCTACGTCACAGCGTCAGAGCTTCCACAAATCTTACTACAGCGTTTCTGGCAGGGCGGCCAGGGCGACTTTTGACGCACTCGCCGCGTCCGGTGTGAACGCACAGTCAGAACGCTGTTCAAATTCCTGCCGCGCCACAGAGCCCATAATAAACGTAATCCTTTACATTTTTTATATTTCTCTTGAGACATTTTCACATACACAAAAATATTACAGTATAGGCCTATGTAACAATTGTCTGTCGTGATTACATTCACTGTCATCGGTTGCTACCTACTGGATATACCTGGACATAATATTTGCGTGGGTTGCGTGGTGCCTAAACACGCTACTGTACACACAGCAATATAAACAACAGCTGTGCATGATCTCTTCACGCCGTTCTCGTAAAATAATAATAATTCAATCATTTAAGTTTACAAGCA
This sequence comes from Gymnocypris eckloni scoliostomus, assembly GCA_027564155.1. Lineage (NCBI taxonomy): Eukaryota > Metazoa > Chordata > Actinopteri > Cypriniformes > Cyprinidae > Gymnocypris > Gymnocypris eckloni. The sequence continues at coordinate 7,951,087 of CM050436.1, read as the reverse complement.
CACCGCTCCGCTGAGAACTCCACTTACCGGCAGCCGCGGACGTTGAAGGCATCCTAAAGGTGTCTGAACGTGAGGGATCATCCCGGATGAGATCCCGTCCTTAAAAAACTAGCAAACGTGGATTTGGACACGCCCTGAGTGAATCTGCGCCGTGTGTTTTAGACCATGCTATTAGGTCGTTAAAATAAGGCCCTTTATATTTATTTAATGTTAATGTATATTCTGTCACTTTCTGTAGGGCACATTCTCCAGGTCAGACATCCGGCTGTCAAAGTGTTTTTTGCCAGAGGAGAGGACTGTGTTAGCACTTTACTGCGGCAGCTGTCTGATCATTGCACTGATAACACTCTGCCATATCAAGATGTTCAGAAGATCACTGCATTTGCCAAATAGCCTTCTAGGAAAGCACAAGAATTTCTAACATGCACAAAAGTCATGTGAGAGTTATGTGGCACTGCTAACAATGGTTCAACAGTACGCCCTGAGCTCATGTGCACAGAAAGTTAAGAAATTGTTGAAAATAAATGATTTTACTGGTTTGTATGTTCTCACAGTATCTTTGATTTCTGATTTAAAATGGTTAATACATTATTTTGATGCACAATAGTTTAGTCCATACAGAAGTCACAATTTTAAAACTCTTAACATAGTCAATGAAACAGAAGTATGTGTGGACCAAACTGAATAATTTGTAATTGCTTTCATACAAATTGCCTTAAATGACCATCTCCCTAAGTACTCTTGTCTGTCATACTTCACCCGCAACAGCACAGGTAAAGGTGCAGCACATTTTTGTTTAAAAATGTTGATCAAGGAAGACAGATTGATGGAGAAAGATGAGTGACAGAGAGAGCGAGTACCAGAACCCCCACAGTACAGTACATACCGTATGAGTCATGTTGTTGTTTATATTTGTTAATTTAATTATATTTGCAGCCCTGGAATTTCAGCTTTTTAAAAAAAAAAAACTTTAAATTATATGCAGACATGTAACCAATTTGCAGCATTTCTGATTAATTCATGTTACAGAACAATAAAGTGAAAGTGGTACACATATTCTTTAATGATGTACATATTTTTGTAAAAAATATAAAAATACATAAATAAAAAAGGTCATTATGTAATGGTGATTTTAGTTCATTTTGGAAGTGAGATTAACTGTTTGGACAAAATATGTTGGTATTGCAGACAATAAGAAGAGTTTTGATAAAGTGGTTTAGCCAATGGAGGGGGAAAAAAGAAAAACATTTTAGGAAATAAGACATTTTTGCTGCAACCCTTTTTTAAAGTTGTGATTATAAAGCATACAGCTCAATTCAAAGGCAAACTCACATTTTTTAGAGGTATTTTATTTGCAAAATTACATTTCTTCCCACATTGCCATTCTAAACAAAGACAAATGTTTTCTAATGTGCCTCATTATTAACATAAACATTAATAAATGAACATTAAAAAAGAAACTTTAAAATACTTGAAAGGCCAGAGACAATTTTTTTTTTTTTAAATTATATTATTTTTCGTCATTGTCACTTGTATTTTAAGTTTCTGAAATAAGTTTGAACATGTAAAAGCTCAAGAGGAGAGTAAGAAAAATAAAGCCTATCTACCAGTGTTACAGCCACTCACAGCCTAAGTCGCATCACACACTGTCCCTGCAATTCACCAGTTGAGAAGTGAACCACAAGAGTACAGGTAAAATTAATAATTTATATTACATTGTGCATGGACTCAAGTGTGTAT